>AP027108.1:21130899-22330899 GCA_028142955.1 Pinctada fucata
ATTCAGCATATCCCTATGCTCCTTTTCCGTTTCAATGCAGTCAAATGCGTCAAATATGGCACGGGCAATAATCCTTTGAGTGAAACATTAAACACGCCGTGGTTCCTTTGAATGTGTTTTTGTATCATATTTTAGGGTTTGTATCCATTCAATACTCCCACTATTTTTCTACAAAACGCAAATAGCAAAATATTTGTTTATAAATATGAATGACGTATGCAGTATAGCACAAAGGAACTATTGACCAACATACGAGTATTTTACAATTTGTTGTTTGTTTGTTTCTTTTTAATAATAACATTATGTATACGAGGATCTGCAATAACATTGTTTCGTTTTTCTACATTAGACATTATACAAGGACTGTGTAATATAAACATAGTTTTTTTTATTCAGAACATTGCGATTTGCATGATTTGCTACGAACGCTCGAAAAGTAAACGATGGGTTGTACTTAGCTAAAGTTATAAAAAACGTTTAAAGTAAATACACAAATTTAGATTAAAAAAATAACACAAGAGGACGCTACAGGAATGAATTTAGGCGGCTCCTGCAAGATCACTTTGGCTGGAAGCATCACTGATAAGAATTTAATACGTGTCTGGTTTATGAAAATTTGTTCGAAATTTTCTTAAGATGGTATAAACTTTGAACACTTTCGTGTTATTTTTTTTCAAGGAGCGGAAAATTTGTGACGTAAGCAAGTGACGTATTTCAGTGACCATCCTAAAATTTGCATCGTGATACTGTCGGTTTCCACTGGATATTTTACGCAATATAAACCGTGTATTTTACAGCATCGGAATCTTGTAACTTACATGTATCGAATCCTGCATTATTGTATGTCCATCTTTTCAAAGCTACTCATCCGTTACTAATGAATACAGATATATCAAGTCATTTTTCAAAAGCATCAATTGAGCGAAAATGGGAACCTTGGTTTGATTCAAACTTTATTCAAATGAAATTTATGTTGTTCAGTGATGTATAGGTCTTCCATAATAGAAATGATGTTTTGGAAGATTGATGGTGACGTTAAACCATGGTAATATATACAGAGAAGGTTAGTTAGATACACCTTAGTATACAGGTGTTTTGACTTGCTTTGGAAACAGGATATTAGGTACAGAAACCTTCTGCTTTCAACCAATCTTTAACACCAAGCTGGAATTCCGAAAACTGAATTTACAGTTCAATACAAAGTAATTTTGTGTTTATAGTGTGCAGTATTTAGAATGAGGAAAGTTTCTCCTGCATACAACCCTATACTGACAACACCTGAACACACCCACATGTTGAAACAAACACCAGTCACTTAACAAAAAAAACCCAGAACAAACAACCAAAAACAAGTTAATCTTTTCTTAAATGATACTATTGAATTTGAAGACATTCTTCATCGCACTCGAAAATTTTTGTCATCATCAAAATTTCTAAATGATGACTCCTGTAGCATCATATCCCACCCATCCTGCTACATGTACGTCTTTCGATACAGTTTTGGGCATACTAACTTTCACATTCTTTTGTAATATTACATTGTTAGATTGAGGTTCACTAACGAGGGTTATGTACGCGGAACGTGCATATTGGTCCATGCTGCAAATTTATTTGTTTTTTAAGAAGGTATTGAACACTTGGACGCCAAATTCAATTTTTCTAAAAATTTCTGAAATTATATATTTCCTGTTTGTCCATGATTATGCAAACTTACACTTGATTCTATCCACAGGAAAAATTTCTACGAGACTTTGAAATATGCATTAATCGACGTTTTCGTGAATTTCTTGATGACGTCATAATATTGAAAGTGTCATTCCAGCTCTCGTAAAGCCATCGGAAATTAATTTTGATTTAACTTCCAAAATTTTCATAAATGTATTACACTCACATATTGAAAAGATGAGATTAATTGTGTTTCAAAGAAAGGCAGGATATTGGAATAAGAGTTGACACTGTCGCTAAAAAATTGCGATTTCTAGCCAATTTACTGTAGTTGATACTTAATTATTAGGAATCCTGTGGATGGATCTTTGACAAAAACTAACAAAATTATCAACAATGTCCATAGATGATTTCATGATTTAATGAGAAAAATTAAATTTTTGATGAAAATATTACAAAGCTTTATATTTTCTAATTTTTCTTTCGAAAATCGTCCATTTTCAATAAAGTGACATCCGCTTTCCTGTAATGTTTATTTGTCAACGAATTCACAGTGATGAAGATTGAATTTTCTATTTTATACATGCAAAGTTTCAATGCGACACGTTTTGGTATTAATGCTTAATGACGCCGGAAATTATTCAAACTTCATCAGGATACTCAAATGTGTATATCAATCAGCGTATCAAATGTTTTAAGGAAGTTAAAACTGTACTTTCTGTAGGAAGTGAGAAAACAAATAATGCCGCCGCAATATTGGTGTTCAAACCCTCCTTAAATGATGCTATTGAATTTGAAGACGTTTAACATTCAGATTAATTTAAGTTACAGTATTATGGAATTCGATTGACGAATGAAAAAAAACCAAGAACTGCAAGACAGATAGAACATTCGTGTGGAATGACTGAGCTAACTGATAGAAATTTGAATCTATCTGATAATGAAACCAAGTCATTAAGTACGTACTTATTACCGTTGAAAGCTGTCTAAACGGTTTATTCGTTTGTTTGTTTATTTTTTTCTCACAAAATTTATAGTGAAATATATGATCTGATACGAACATCTATGGTTTAATTTTAGATACCAATAGTAATTACATGTTGTATTGATATTACATCAACATCTCCCTCGTTGAAGAATTAGTTTGACTGATATTGCACCAACTTTGAGCTCTGTGAGAGCTAGTTTTTCATGATACTCTAACCATCTAGAAAACAATTTGATTGTCTATCTTTCTGTTATTGTAAAATGCAGCACTCTTTGACGTCTGAATAAAACCTTACTTCATTTCAGGATTTCTGATAACAATGGCGTCATTTGTTGGCTGTTGTGGAAAATTAAATTTGTTTTGTTTAATATTTTGTTTTCAAAACGTCATATAGTTCATTGTATACGAAGATCAATTTGCTGAAATTTCTAAAACGTGGGTCCTGTAGCATCATATCCCACCCATTCTGCAACGTCTTTTGGTACATTTTTGGACATAATAATTTTCATAATTTTTGGCCATTTTACATTGTTTAGATTGAGGATCACTGACGTGGGTTTAGTACCAGAAACGTGCATGTCTGGTCCATGCTGTAAATTTATCAGGTTTTAAATGATGCTATTGCATTTAAAGACGTTTCACATTGTAAACCCTATTTTATTTTTCTTTACAGAAAATAGCTAATGAAAGGGAAAAACTAAACAGACCAAGCTCATCGGAGAGTAAGTTCTTTTCTTATTCTCAGTGTATAATGAAATATGTTTCAGAAGATTTCTAGCACCAGAACTTATAGGGAACAATATTCAATTACTTTGGTCCCGTAGACACAGTTATGAAATTGTTGAAAAGAAAAGAAGATAACAAATATTTGTAAGCATGCGATCTCTCAATATCTTGAAGTCTAGCCCTTTCTCCTATCGTTTGTGTATTAAAACGAATTAAAATCGATCATACTTCTATCAATAGGGATAAAACATGACATTCCTGATTTGTTATGGCGAAGCCACTAACTATTACAACATATGTGTTACGTCTGGGTTTGGAGAGCCAAATATTGGAGTGTGCCATAACGTTCGTGCAGCCAAATATTTTTTTTTTATATAATTTAGTTCTGGTCCTTATCATTGAAGAATATAACCCATAGTTTTTAGTAAAGTAATAACATTACATTGCTTATGATGAGAATCAAGGGAAGGAAGGGAATTTGCCTGAAAACAGAATTATAAGTAGTTTTTTTTAAACACCACAATAAGGAATGGTCATACCCAATTATAAAGTCTGGATTTGCATCAAACTTGCGAACTCTGTTGTGAATTAAAGAAATTTGTGCAGAGAAGTGGCCCTCTCTGTCCGTTATGTGGGGGTAAAGTAGGTAAGCTCAGTATTTTCCATCAGTACTTTAAACAGGTGTTTCTTTCGTTTGACATTGAAGAATCTTGTTTGTGATAGCATCTTACGGTTACTGTATGAAATGTTAATAGTATGCTCATACAGTAGTATCTCAGAAGACCGGATAAGTAAGAGGGTTGTGTGCACGTAATCCGGATAACTACACCATTTGCTAATCACAGATGGCTGCCCGAAGTCGGCACCGTGTGCATATTGGTCTCCTTCCATTTATGTGTTGTCATTAATGTTTCTGTAACTATTTTTTTCGACTGGTTTTGTATGTTTTGTATTATTTTCTAGTGCGTATTGTTGTTTCTTGTTGCGAGTTGTAGTTTTGTCTTATGTCATTTACGTGTCACTTTCTTATGGGTTTATTTCACTTTGTCAGTGCTGGATGGTCATTCTGGAGATTTTCCCTTTTCTTTCTGTACAATTTTTACCGATTGTTCAGTTCATCTCCTGTGTCTTGACCGTTGAGACTGTGTCTCATTGAGATTGTTGAGAAAGATTCTGAAACAAATTGAAAGCATTAATTTTCATATCTAATTATGTTTCATATCTTTGTGAATTTCTCCCTGATACATGCAACGTTTTTTTTTGGTACTAATTAACGAAATGTATTTCTTTTGTGCCTATCTCTAGGTGGAAATGATGTGGACGAACAGGTGAAATTACAACAGGCGATGCTGAGAAGGCAGGAACTCTTGGACAAAATCAGGGTAAGACAAGCTTATGAAAATATCTAACATAATAGGTGTGATGAAGATGGTCCTTATTTATCATAAGAATGTCTTGTAACCATTGAATGAAGGAGCTGTCAGTTGGAGACGCTATGAAATCTAGAACACCAAGGTTAAACTCTTATGAAGTGAACAATAATCCCTCAACCCAAAAGATAAGCAAAAGAAAGAGCAAGTATTTCTCAGTATTAAACATCGACGGCGGGTGCGGCTAGCCAACAGGGGATGCTTACTCCTCCCGGGCACCTGGTCCCACCTCTAGCTTGCTAGGGGTCCGTCGATGTTTAATTTTGTGCTCTATTGTTTTTTATTTTTTAAATCAGAAATCAAATTCAATATGTATGGAAGCTCTAGAACTTTTGATCTCATCAATTTCAGCATGAACAATTGGTAAACGAAGATTATAGAAGACCTCGTACATACTCAGCCAGGAGGAGGTACACACCTTCTCCCGGTCCACCACCACCCTCACGACGGTCCCTTCCGGACTTTAACAGAAACTACAGAGGCGACCAATCGGCGAGAGATATCAACTTTTACAACAGAGAGAGGGACAAAGGTAAGTTTCTAAGTATTAGTTAGCTTAGGGATCAAGATGGAAAGATTGGAAGTTTGTCATTTGAATCGTTAGATTTCAGTTCTGCTTATCTCCACTATGAATATAGCGTAGTGAAATAGCGATGACGGCAAGGTTATACCACTAGCCTGTACCACTTACGACCTTGTTTGCAAGTTGTCTTGAATACTATTGAAACATGTACAAAATATCAGAAAAAATATGATAAAGTAACGTTACATATTTATTAATTTGTTTATCAAATTTCGAAATACAAAAAAAGGCTATGATAAAGTTACATGATATTTGATTTGCTTAATTTTTAACCTCGTTATACAAAAATTATGATGGTCCTAGGTAATCAAATAGAATTGGTTATGAGAAATATATGTTTTCTCCGTCATATAATGAGATCATCTATGATCCTTGTGGCAATATCGTATCGTAATATTTGAATATTGATATCTTTCCACTTCAAGTTATATCTACATGTAAGATCAATAACTTAGTCTCAGATTGTTTTCTAGACTAGCGATATTAATTTTAATTACATTCCATTAGATTTATTTAATTAATGATCACATGGGCAGATCTAAAAATGTTCAAGAAGTTCAAGCAATTTGGAGTACCAGCATATGGTTAAATGGTTTTAACAAAATTTACGTGTAATACTATGTTTAAACGGGGAAATCATCATTTTTTGGTAAATTTAAAGGGGGGGGGGTTCCTGACCCCTAATTTCAATCTCCTTGATCCGCCTTTGGATCTGTTTTTGAAATTGAGATCCTGGTATTGAGAATCTTGAGTCTTGATATTATACATCTCGGTCAGAATAGCAAAAGGAGTATCTGAAATATGTTTGCTTAAACTTTGTCTCGTTTCATTATAGATATGTCTACATGTACATAGAACATAATTAAAACCCTCCTAGCAATAATAGATCATTACAGAGCTTTCTCAACTCCATAAAAACATACCAGTGGAGCTATTAAATACTATTCAGTAACAATGCTTATTTTTCAAATAACCATTTCGGCTCATGCTTAGATGCCCGATTTGGTGGCAGACAGAAATAAACAACCTATAGTAACAAAAAGTGTTCCACATATTTTAAGGCGACTGGTATTCGAACCAAAAGCCCTTGGACAGCATGTCCACCGCGCTTGCTAACCACTGAATTCACATGGAGAACTCTATGAAACTTTAGTAAAATGCCTTTTATGAAACACATATATACTCATGATACTTTAATAATATATTATGCTATGATTACTAAAATTGTCTTTCAAGACCTTTGGATGGAGGACATTTTGATGATGATTGTGAAAAAATATAAATATGATTTTTTTCTCGTGTATAATATCAGATATGCATCAAATAAGATACCGTTCAGGAATTAAAACCAAATATTTGGAGCCATTGTATTATTTTCGAATTCAATTACTACTCGACAAAAGGGACACACAATGGAATTCTGAAGCCGACGTTTCTCACGCCGGTAATCACCTGTTCCCTTTATGAGATCGCATTCATTGCTTAATGTTTATTCCCTCATTTCTTTATTTATATTATTCGTAATTCATACTACTTCTTTTGAATATATACACAGATAAATAAGCCACTTAACTCGGCGTACTGAATCGATGTCAGACATTACAGATTAAATAGGTCTGTATTAATTGTTGTGATCATGTATTGAAATTAAAACGAAAATCAACTTCTAGTACAGGATTGCTGCTTGACAATGTACTTAGTTCTGGACTACCAGTTGAAATAAACGAAGAAATTGTCTATATTTCATAAATTTTCATGTCATATTGTTTAAATGCAGAATTAGAAATGCGCATTATTTTAGGTCACTAAAGACAAAATCACCCCCCCCCCCCCCGGACGCATATGACCCGTCTATTCTTCTCAAGAACTACAGATTAGGTTTAATCCACACATGAACATTTATTTTAATTAGAGGTATGAGCGGTGATTGATATGTTGTGAGTCTCGGTTTTCTAGGATGCAGAAGATATTATCTCCAGAAAGGTCAAACAATACATGGTACATCCTATGCTTCACTTCTGACATATTTACGGGAAAATATTAAACTATTAAGCTCACTAGTTAAAGGTGTGTTGTTCCATCAGGACTCCTGTTCACAAGTCTGTCACTGCCATGGGTGTCATTCATGATTGTGGCTTTAATTTGATGGAGCGTCAGCCCTATTCACCTGATCTTGCTCCATCAGAATTTCATCTAATCCAAAAACTGAAAGCAGCTGTTTCTGGCACCCACTTTCAGTCCGATGATAACGTCATACTTGCAGTGGGTGGATGGTTTTCTGACAGGTCAAGATAAGGAGTTTACGAAAAGTGGTATTTCGGCCCTTAAACACCGGTGGCAACAATGCATACTTTAGGTATTGAAGGGGATTATGAAGAAAAATATTGAAAAAATGTCTGTTCTTAAATACGAGGCTCACAGCATATCAATATATCCCTATCTACCCTTTCTCCTCTTGAATGTATGGGAATTTTGTATCCATTAAACAGATTTTCTCCAATTTTATCGACTCCTTAATGACTATAATTGTATAATAGAGCCATAACACTCGAATGTTGAGGAGTCGGCAGTACAGAAAGAAGTGTTCCTAATTATATTCTTTTTCTGTAAAATTAATGTGCTTGTGTGTATAAAACAATACCATTCACACCTTAGGGATATTTTTTGTGTTCCAGGAAACATTATATTCATAAGGGGAAATCGCTTCTTCGCCCTACAATGTATGAAAAGGAGAAGAAGCGAAGAAATGATGCAAAGAATTCAAGAAAGTATGCAGCAAAGACGAGAAGAAATGATGAGAAGGAGCTTCTTTGCATCATTTCTTCGCATCTTTACTTCGCTTCTTGGACTTTCTTTTTGATAAATCACTCTGATTAAATGACGCTTATAGGAATGTCATTGTTTTATCAATGGAAGTACGTTATTGGTATTTAAAACCCGTAAACATTACTCATTTTCATGCACAAGTTTTATCAAATAGTGCTGAAAGATATTTTAAAGATAGATCTGGAAACAAGATGTACATGAGGTACGTGTAATGTGTAAGGTGGTCTGGGGGGGGGGGGGGGTCTTCTACACGAAGTTTAAACTTAGAGGTCTAAATCAATTAGTGCAAAACTTAAGTTATTGTTTTATCTTCTCCTCCAAAACTCAATATCAGACTCTTATATATGGTGATATCAAAATTTTGAATTAGATATATGATACTGCAATGTATGACACTAATTATATATGTATGATAAGCCTTTGAGGAAGGTTTTTATACTTATTATACTGTATAATATACATGTACAGTATATATGCACACGTACAAGACTTTTGATAATTTCAACTATGAATTTTGCAATAAAAAAAATCACGTTTTGATGGAAAAGTATGGCGAGCGAAGCGAACCAAACCTTTTGAGACAGATTGAAAACTGCTGCGAACGACGCGAGCCGAAAAAATTCAGGAACATAAAATTGAATTTTGTGGTAATTCTTCATATTCAGATTATACACTTATACTCATGAGGGCATAATTATTTTTTTTTTGTCCTGTTACATGTACACCATATGCAATTTCAAAAGAATCAACATTCAGAACTTTTTTTTTCGAAAAAACAAACAAACAATCCAATTGAGTTAAAGAAGATCCTGACGATAATCTCAACAGCACTCACAATAGAGCACAAAATTAAGCATCGACGGACCCCTAGCAAGCTAGAGGTGGGACCAGGTGCCCGGGAGGAGTAAGCATCCCCTGTTGGCTAGCCGCACCCGCCGTCGATGGTTAAGCACGAAAATGAAAACAATATATAAACTTCATGCACTTCATCCAAGTCATCCCCCCCCAAGAAAAAAGATAAATGGACCGTGCCTTATGCATTGATTTTAGGTAGATTATCTAAAATCGGATACAACCTTTATTTATTTATTCAAACTTTTAAAACATAATTTATACAGGGTGATTATCAAAAGTGCGCATGTCAAAACGGAAGGCGAAGGTGCGAAGAAGCGAAATAATGATGCGAAAATCGGAGAAGCCAAGTAATAATGCGACGAAACAAAAAAAAAAATGATGCGAAGAAGCGATAGAATGATCGCTTCTTTTTATTATTTCTTCGCCTTTTCTCATCCTTTACTCGATTCTTCGCATCGTTGTTCTAGCTTCATCGCTTCTTTGCTTTTTCATTTATTGTATGGCGAATTAGTGAAGTCCCCATATGAACACCGTATATGTTTATCATCACTTTTTTTTTTGCTATATCATTATGTGTTCATAAACTACTTACAATAATAAAAGCGACTTCTTCATGATATCATCGAGAAAGTATTGATTTTTAAGTTTTGTAATCGTTTAAATTTGGATAAGAGTACTCAGGAAATAATAAAAGAAAATATTACCCCCACTTAGGATCTACTTCTCTTTGACTTGGTTTTTTTTAAGTTCCAAAGAATCACCTTCACGCTTTGTAAGATGAATGCCTTTATATAACTTTACAAAGAGTTAAAAAGAATTAGAGTGCGGTAAGAGTACTTCTCTATAAAATCTTTGTTTGGCTTTCTTGAGGAAGCCATTTCAAAGGGGCTCGATCTCTTTTGATTACAAAACAGGATTTGTTGATTCAGTCCATAGATACTGGCCCGTCTGAATATTGGAGTTTATTTAAAAAGGATGATTTAATTTCGAAAAATCCATTATATTTGATCTTACGCTTTATGGATATCTATACAGAATTTTCAATTACTATTTCTTTCGCACTTGTTTCCTGTACAGGATAGAAATCTATAGAAAGTATGTAAAATTAATGTGCCATGAAATTTAAACGATTCATCGGGCAACGCCATAGTGACAATTGAAGATATTCATACGCAAACATTTAGTTTTGAATACGTCTTATAGAGGGGGCCTTCAAAAGGATTTTGTCAGAATAAAGTCCTTCCCTACAGATTAATATCAATAAATTATGACTTATCATAGTCAAATTCAATTGATATGGTATCCTGAATGCGTCAATTAAGCTTATATTTGATATGTAAAATAATCTAATACTATCTGTTTAAAAATATCCCTTATTGCGCCCCTTTCCCAAGACGCCGAAGAATTTTGCGCGGAACTTGTCCCCACAGTTGATTTTGAGTTTAGACAAGTTAGAATGATTTTTGAGAGTTAATCAAAAATGTTGACCAAAATGTCTTCGTTTGTATGGATAACTGGTTAATACAGTCAGGAAATGATGCTGTACGAGGTTATCTTAACAATGATCGTCAGAGAGGTAGGGAATTTTTTTTTAATTTTTTGGTTGCCATAATAACAAATCATTTCTATTACGGTTCGTACAGAATTTTCGTTTCCGAATGGTGTACATTTGTTATTTTCTAAGAATACGGGGCGTTCTATAATGAATGAAAGCCATCTGTTTCCTTTTTTTCAATATTATTTCAAAAGTATTTGCGAATGTTGTTTTATTCAGTGATAAATTGTTTGTTTTACACATTATTTGTGTATGGATTTACATGTATTAGATAATCATAACTTAGATAGACAAGTCAATGGCATACAAAAGTAAAATTTGAGAGATTCGGAAGAAGAAGATTCGGATGAATACCCTAACCACGGCCAAACTCTGTGACATTCCATTTATTATGTTCAATAATTTTATTATATTGAAACTTGATTTTTTTTTTTCTCATTTCGAATGTCAGTTTGATGTTGTTCTTTCATGCTTTTATTTTTGTTTTCAGATATGTCCCAAGTGAGACACGAGATTGTACATCGTGTAGCTACCCCCAAACAATACTACCTTCCCCCTATACAGAACAACCAACCCACCCTACCCCTCGTTAACCAACCCCCACAACACATCATTCAACAGATACCACAACCCGTCTTTCAGAGCCTTGTACCGGAAAACAACAATAACAACAGAGGCGGAATGTTCAACAAAGGAGGTCAGTTAACTTTATTTCCTGTAGCTCATCTTTTTTCAACTTTTTGCTTACTTGATATATTAAATCCGAGTCAATGTGATTCCATTACATGAATATTACTTTTTTTCATTTCGATTCACGACAAACGTCGATTGAGGGAGCCTTTCTTGTTATTATTTAAAGGGTTCGTTCCTGTCATTCTTATTTCTCAAAGAAGGTTTTGTACATATTTACAGTCCTACTTTGAGGTGTGCGTGTATGGCGAATTTATCATGCCGAGAAGCCTTTTGTAACGTTTTCTTTGTACTTTTATCACGTTTGAAAATTAGTGACCTTCTTCAGCGTCAAAGTAGGAGACCATCTGACCTTCATACTGCAATGTCATTGGCTCAAAATAGTACATAAGGATTGTACTTGAGTGTTTGCCTTGCATTTGTGTATGCAGACAGTTTGTCGTGGAATAAATTATGCGCAGTCCGAAGTTCTCCTTGATGAACTTATTCTATGACCAATTAACTGCCTGCATACATCAGTGGAAAGCACAAACTGAAATATAACCCTTATACTTAATATGTATTCATATGATTTCCACCACTGGATCCCCTTTACTTTTTGCGTGACTTCGTATACATATCGCAATTGTCAAAAACGGAAAATGCAAAGCAAGAGCTGTATATACCTGCATATATCTAAGGGTAATGCAGTTCACATGTAACAAATAAGAAGTTATAAAGTAAATAGTTATAAGATTTGGCCTCTACCTTGAATGGTAATTATCGAAAATCTTAATCATGAAAGCTACTCTTTGTTAGTTTCAGGGAGAGTACAAGTGAGACTAATAATACATGAACTTGAATGTGTACCCCTCGCTACATGTACCTCTATCTTTATCATCACGGTATCATCTACTTCATCATCAGAAAATCATCTGTTTCAGATTGGATGGAGATGATGATGATGCAGAATCATCAGATGCATCAATTAGTGGTACAACAGATGATGCTTCACAACCTCCCTGGGGGTCGGGCCCCGCCGGTGTCTTATTTATCAGAACCCGTTATGGTATGTGTATTTATTGTTGTTATAGTAATAATGTATACTGATTTTATGGTGTCAAATTCGATACTTTCACCAAATGAAGAGCTCGATGTATGAGAAGGACGTTTCATAATTCTTTGTATGAGTATTCTCGATGTATGAGTAGGACATTTCATAATTCTAACAATGATTATACTATATTGTACGTGAGATGTTTACACTGCATGTTGTAAACGGTGGTAAATACTGCACTTAAATAACACTTTTATTGTCAACTAAAATACATATTGTCCTAATTCTTTTATTTGAATATTTTGACAAAGATCAAATGATTTCACAGCAGTGCTTCTTTTATATAGAGGTCATCACCTGCTGTACACCATCATCATTACCAGATGTCTGCACCGTCAGCGCCTCCAGTAAGCTATTATAATGCTCTGCCACCTGTTGGAGACACGTAAGTATCGAGAAAAAAAATAATAAGGAGCAAAAGGAAACCTAATCTAGACGATGTTTTTGTGATAACACCAGAGCATGCACGCATGGGGGGGGGGGGGGGTAGAGAGGACATAGGTCCAAAGTCACTTGTTGTTCTTAATGTAGTTTACAGTGAAAACATTTTGAAATTTATATCTCCCCATTTGGTGAGAGGACCTCTAAACTTGTTTGTCTGTTGCTCTGTGAAAAATATGTTACATTGACAAATATCCCACCGCTGACACCAATTCCATTTCTGGGATGAGGCGTTTCATGTACCGGCCTGTTTTGGAAAGAAAGGCCACTTTGAAAGTTTTTCACATTGAATTATCGATTCTGATTTCAGTTCTCGTTTTTTTTTTTCTGGCTTATTATTGGCGCAATTCCATATTTTATGTTTCATCTTTCTCTTTCAAGTGTGTATTCAGCATTTTCACTGCAATATCGTCTTTGATTTGATTTTCTCATCATTATACTCAGGCCATAAAATGGTTTTATCTTCTTTTCAACACATAATAGTTTTGATTATTTTAAAATTAATCTAAAGGCAATCGAAGTCGATTTCTATGCATGTGTCCTTTTATGTTAATTACACATATATCTTGTATGATTTCAAAATTTAAAGTTTTTGAAGAATCAATACTCTTGGTGTGAGGTAACTCAGGGATCAAACGCTTTTAGCAATGCCATTTTATCACATTCACATAGGTCTAGATTGTAATGAACTCAATAAAATTCAGAATTATTTTCTTTATCTCCTACAATTATTTGCACAGACGAGCTTTGATTCATGTCTGTCCTCTAAAGAAGTCGGACTTGCATAACTTTAATTTCAATCTCCACATAATCGTTATGAAGAGCAATAAGTACATGCATATAATTTTGTATAAATTTTGATTTAAAATGAGCATCATGTATTGCCTGAGCATGTCCGATTCCATATGTGTTGAAAAATAATTTCGCTATTTTCGTTTCAGGCGATTAATCTCACCGATGAGGGGTGAGTTTGCTAGCTATCAACCTATCTATTACCAATGATAACGTCACATCAAACACCTTGGTAGAGTATTACTTTGAAATTTTCCCTCAATAATTCCATCTCTCAATTATGAATTAAAAACTTCAAAAGAAAAAAAATAAAGGTTTTCCTGAAAACCCAATTACAAAAAAAGTCTTATCGGAAATCAATGAATTGTTGTTTGCGTCTGTGCACGTGTGCTTCACTAACAATCTAACTGTATTTACTTTAATAATTAAACAAAACAACTGTATCTCAGTAGATGTAATTATCTCTCTTCTTTAACAATTCAAATAGAAAAAATCTAGTAGAAAACTTTTTCTGCTTATCGTATCTAAGGTGACATGTGACGTAGTTGTTTACGCGGGAATAAAACGCGCCATTTTTCATCTTTTTGCTTCATTTTGGTGGGCTTCAAACACGGCGGTTTTGAAACTAAAGCTTACTAACAACTTATCACTAACATCTGCATTTTACATCTAGTTTGCTTTTGGACCTACTAACATCACCGTCACGCAATAACATTTTGTAAGTACTGATTTTCATATTCAATTTTCAGTAATTGTTTTTAAAACTGAAGTTGAAATCATTAATACAATTGATAGGGGTTTTGCTTTGCTTTGTGAGCGTTCTTTTCATTTTCAAGACTACATTATGACTTAACTTTATGAGTGGGTTTGATCCTTATTATCATGAATTAAATTTTGACATCACACGCTAATGAAAACATTGGTAGATAATTGTCTTTAAAAAAATAGATAAATACCCCTTCTCTTTAATAATCATGTCAGCAGTACAAAGATGTAGTTGCTGATGATAATTAGATGTGTAGTGTGTTCTTTGTTTGCTAAAAGATTAAAACCTTTAGATTTCATTTCCATATTCTTTATGGCGATTAAAAGTAGTTTAAATTAAGAACCCTTGTATAGTTTTCAATAATTTATCCTTCTTCACTGTTTCCTCATTGTTTATTTGAAACATGCTTTAGGCTTGTAGAATTTGAAATTCATCCCTACTCCGCCTTTGTTCACCCGAAGCGTAGATTCCTATAGATGAGTAAGTCTTCGTACTTTACTTTGTGTACTTTTTAATTTCATTGTTTTTTCTCGTTTCAGCACGGACGACATTACCGGGTTATTATTATTACAATAACGAAGGCTCCAACTATTATGTGTACCATTGAACTTTGTGAATTTGCTCTTGAACATTGACCTGGTGAGATCAATAACCGGGGTGATGATGTTACCCGATGCTTTCATATTATTGTCGTTGTTATATCCATAGATGCAACATTCATCTGTGATAATTCGTCGCCATCTTGTATATTCATTGTCATGTGACGTCACAAAGTCACGTGCTATTTGTTCTGTGATAGGGGGTACGTAGCCATTGTTTGGGGATGCAGTGGCCGAATTTATGAAACTTTTCCACTAATAATGAGTTGAATAGTCAACATAGAGTCCTTGCCATTTGAACAATAACTTAGTTCGGAATAATTATATTTAATATTTTACATGACAAAGTAATCCAATTAACCAATTTAATATTAAATGTGCTCAATCTATATTTCTCTCATTTAATTCAATTTTTTTTTAAATATTCGGTCATTTTTCAATAAAATGATAGTAGAAATAAATTCATCAATAGAATATGAATATGCTTACCTATACCAAATGTTATTATAGTGTACATTAGTTAATAAATACATACGATATTTTGCTTCTGTTTTGGTTTTGTCCCTATTCTCTTTCGATGGTATCAAGGAAACTCATCACCCCGGTATCTCCCTAGGTCATGTTTTGTGGTTCAAATTTTCAAAAATTGATTTTAATAATTAAGATTTAATGACTTGAAAGACAAAATGTCGTCCGTGCGGTGATGAATATTGATACCATCGATGAAAAGGACATAAATGAATTGGTTAATACAGTGATATTCTTATTTACTGTTGAAATGACTGTTGCTCGCTATTTCTGTGTAGTGCTATCTGTTCTTTAATGATGCTATTGAATTTGAAGACGTTTAACATTTGTACGACTAGGTGAGTGTCACTGCTGGTAGATCAGGAGTACCGAGGGCACATGTAGCCAAGTTCGATCAACTTCAGTGGATCGTGTCTTCAACGCATTCGAAAATTTCTGTTATAAAATTTCTTGAAATTTCTATAACGTAGAACCTGTATCATCATGTCCCACCCATTCTGCTACGTGTTTCGGCACATTTGTTGACACAACATTTTCCACACTCTTTGGCCATATTTCATTGTTTAGATTAAGGATCACTGACAAGGGTTAAGTTCCCGAAACGTGCATGTCTGGTCCACGCTGCTAAGTTATCTGTTCTTAAATGCTGCTATTTAATTTGAAGACGTTTAACATTGCAACATCTTATAGCGTAAAATAATTCAAGATGGCACTTTGTATAATTTTTTTGACGAGATGTTAACATGCATTGTACTTGGGTCTCATTCTGGAGACTGCTTGTTGATGTCAAACAAAATACAGTTTCCAAAATACATTGTAATACAAAAAAGAATAAACATACATTTTACATAAAGCACCATATCCCATCCATCCTGCTACGTCTTTCGGTACGCTTTTTCGACGTAGTAACTTTCATACTTTTTTGGCACATTACATTGTTTAGAATTGAGGATCACTGACGAGGCTTAAGTACCCGAAACGTGCATGTCTAATCCATGCTGCCAATTTATCTGTTCTTAAATGATGCTATTCAATTTGAAGACGTTTAACATTTGACATGATCATCTTTTTGTGTATCCAGATACGTGGAGGTTGGGCATACATAATCCAGAAAACCACAATATTTGCTTAAACCAAAGTTGACACTGTGGATACATTGTTCTTCCTCAAATTATGTAAAACGTGTTCAAATTCATACAATCATCAATAATAATTTCAATGGCAAAAATACCAAATTCTTTAAGATGTCATTCATGATCCCTTAGGACATAAAATAACAAACACTCAAAACTTATATTTTCGGCTTCAGAATCTTGGCCTTTATCCAGTGTAAAAAAACGTCACTGTATAATGACATCAAAAAGAAACGATAAATGGTTGTACAGTTTTCCAAACAATTTTCAATCACTGTTTGAAATATGCGGATTTTTATGTTAGAATTGTTTCGTAAGTCAAGTTATTTCCATATACACAATCTTTTGTACTATTCACTCATCCAGAACGCCAATATTTACATGATTTGCACGAGCTTTGCAGTACCAAGATATCTTGGTTTAATCCAGGTGAATTAAACAACGTGTTCGATAGGATGTGATCTCACAAAACATAATCATAATTATTTTTTTCAAAATATCTCGTTCCACATAGTTTCAAAATTAATCAAAGAACAGCGACGTCAAGCAGTTGAAATTTTATGAGCAGGTCTACATCATTCATTGCTCCTTGACAGACATCGTTGCCGTGTAATTCCAAAAAAAGAGGGGATCTCCACCAACACCAGGTTGCAGCATCCACAGCAAAACCCCAAAACACTAAATATAAAAACACAAAGCAGACAAGCACAGAATGAGACGCATAAGGGACAAGGAACGTCAACACACAACACAGAAACATCAAACACAAAGGACTACACATTGTAGACAGAAGTAAATAATTTGGTATCCATGGAAAGGTTTTGTCAGAAGGAAAACAAATGTGAAATATGAAAGCCCTGTCACTTACAATTCAAAAGATATGGCCATGGTAAAAGATTTTTCAGACAAACATATAAACATACAAAAAGAGAGACAGACCAAACAGTATAAGCCCCCGAATATCCCCATTATGAAGGAAGGGAGGATATCTCCAACAAGACCCCGTTGCAGCATTGCACCAAGAAACGTAAATCATTATTTTATGTTTAGCTAGCCGTCACATGATGAGTGGATCAATCGTCGGCCTGTTAGACCGTGCCCCACAGCTTAATGTGACGTCACATCTACGTAGTCTCTCTACGGCTCACTCGACAGTAGCGTAAGAGTAAATATGAGCGGTAAAGTAGGATACCTACAGAGAACAGAATCAAGACTCGGGTGTTCCTTCAAAAGAATCGAATTTACAAAAATTGATAGATTCGTGATACTTCCTTTAAGAAAAGGTATTGTCAATGTTTAACGTCTTTAAATTCAATAGCATCATTTAAAACCTGATAAATTTACATCATGGACCAGACATGCACGTTTCGGGTACTAAACCCTCGTCAGTGATCCTCAGTCTAAACAATTCATTCGTACGTAACGTTCTCTTGTGAGGCAGTATATTTTTTCGTCGTTGTTTATTATTAATATCATCCCTTCCCTCTGGAAGAAATATTTCAAGCTGATGAAATAAAACGTTTCCATCATAAACATGGGATTGGTTGGGATACTTTCTTTTTGTCATTTGGAAGAAAAATGATAAAAAGTATTCTTAAAAGCATACATATTATTTGATACTTGACTCAACATTCTAAAATTAGGAATACTCGACAATTTTCTAAGAGCCAACATCGTGGTATTTGATGTGACGTTATATGTATATATATGTATATATGTATTATGTATTTATGTTTATCAACGAGGGATACAAGGTAAGTAGTATCAATTGTCTTGGAATTGGAATTAAAGACAACGTTCAACAAATTAAAAATGTAAAATAATGGTATTTTAAATTTATACTTGATTAAACCTTTCATAAGTGAGATGCTTTAATGAACAGCAATAAAATCACTAACGTATTAGGTATTTTGTGTTGATACCAATTGGATGAAGGTACATATTTTCATAGATAAATATAACTATAAGACATAATACTTTCTTATTAAATGCATTTCTTACTAATAATGCATTGAAATGAAAATCGTATGGAGATTTATTACTAAAACTTGATAAATTTGGATTTTGGACAATATGAAATGCATTGATGTGAAAAAAAATAATTTAATGCAAATTTGTGGAAGGAATAAATTTCGTTATGCTTGTTTGTTAATGAGTGATTAATATGGATTATTGATAATTCAACCTCCTTATTTTGATTTATTAGTGCCAGCAGCCGTTGGCGGCGTAGAACCTCGTGCTATTCAACCACGCGGTGTCCAACCAGTTGTGTTGGACAGACCTACGATACAACGATCAAGGTCGCTTTCACCACAACCAGGTATATATACATTTTGTGACAAATATGGATAATGACCATATCCCTGTATACAGCACAAAATCGATAAATCAGAAAATCAGAAACCGAAGGCATACAAAATCAGGATAAAACAGAAACCAAAGCAAACAAACAAAACTCCACCACACGAAAAGAAGCGGACTCCCGATATGAGAGTGAGACCAGGTGCCCAGGATGAGTAAGCATCTCCTGCTTGCATACAACTGTCACATTCGGAAACTTCCATTTCGGAAAACAAAGAGTACAATCTTTCGTTGGATGGTTCAAATGGTCTATGACAGAATATATATATTCCAACATTCTGGAGAGTTGGACATCATGATGTATGACGAGTTGTGTATCACATTCCTCATTGATATCACCAAAAGCAGAAGGTCGTGAATTGTAACATGGAAAATCAAGGTGTACATTCTGCAACGTAAGAGAATTATCAGATACTAAGATTATGAAACAACCACGGTACGACAAAAACACACACGAAGATAAGTGAAACTGACATTGCTCCTTGACAGACAAACTGAAAAAACTCAAAAATATGCTGAACAGAAATGGAAATGATACGTTATATGTGTAAAAAGGACTACAAGTGCATATTGACTTACATAACGATGGGTTAGTGATCACAATGGAACAAACACGCATGAGATTGAATCAAGGTGAATTCATATTCATGACGTGTATACTTACTTCACTGTTTTGAAAAAAGAAATATGTACATTGTATGTACATTGAGTTTTTAAAATTCTTGATTTCTTGATTATATCTCAATGTCCTAGATATTCTTATTGTGAACTAATTGTGCATCGCGTTTTATTGTTTTATTTATTTGTTTGGTTTTGTTTTGGTTTTGTTTTTTATGTCTGCTGAAAGTGATTGTATAGATTGTGGTAATTCTTTTTAAAACTTCGCGGGGTTATCAGTGCATATATCTTTTTTTTCTAATTGAAATAACATATCGTTTCCCACGTCTTATTATCAGGAAATCGATCGGTAAAGAAGAATTCTATTCCTTTTCCAGGCTCAGGTAAGCACAATTTGTACTTATATATCAATTTAGTAGTATCTGTTAGTTGCTAAATAACAGGTTAAATCATAGAAAAAAATATCTTCTACATAGATCATAACAGTAAAAATGATGTCTGATTTGTAGTTGAGTTTCAAAGATTCAAAATATCCCTGTAAATTTTCACGTATTTCTGTTTATCTTTTTCAGAGGGCCTGAGAAAGTTACGTCGTTTAGCCTATGGTGCTTGGTTCATAGCTGCACTTAAAGCTAATGCTAAAAAGGTAGCACACTAACACAACTAACTCATTCTAATACTATCACATCAAAGAAGTACCTAACAGTTATTTAGTCTCAAAGTCGAGAAGGCAAGGCCAAATCGTGAGAATTACCATCGGAATGGTTGCAAACCCCGGAACGAACAACATTCCGAAGTGAGACTTAGATGTTAACCACAATTGTACGTTCTTCAAGGCCTCTGGGTAGTCGGAATAGTAGGAAGGGTTGTGCACACGTAATCCAGGATAACCACACCGTCTTCTACTTGCGTTGCAGATGGTCGTTCTAAGTAGGCACCGGTTGCCCATTGGTCTCGTTGGTTTGTGTGTTGTATTTCGTGTGGTATTTTGGTGTGAGTTGCTGTTCCTTGTCCCTTTTGCGTCTCTTTCTGTGGGTGTCTGTTTTGTGTTTTGCATTGGGTGATTTGGAATTTTGATGTGGGTGCTTCAGCCGAGTGTTGTTGGAGATCCCCTCCTTTCTTTAACATACTTGTGATTCAATAAGAAGCTGTTAGGCTTGCACAATCTTGACATTTTTAAACTATTTTACAAAAGCAAGTATCGATCTCTAATGGGGTGCAAATAAGGAGTCGGGAAACTAAGAATATTCTGCTGGCTTGCTACACCCATTACTTATGTTTCCATTCATTTAAATGTTTATAGCATCCTGCTACGTTTTTCGGTACATTTTTGGACATACTAATTTTCACAGTCTTTGACCATATTACATTGTTTAGACTGATGATCTAAAATGACATAGCGAGTCATCAGTCGACCGTTTGTCGCCCGTCCGTATAAACGTTTAAAATTTTCGACATCTCCTCTGCAACTGCTTCACGCAATTTCTCGAAGCTTAATAGGACGCAAGTACTCAAGGTCCTCCATCAAACTGGCCACTTTCAACCGTCTGTCTGCAACTCAGTTGAACAATGAGGTAAAATAGATTTACTTTATTTAATGTGCGCATTTTGAAGATAGAAGGACCGACTTTACCATGATATGATATCATTCCATTGCCCATAAGGTCTTATACATTACATTCTTTTTGTGATGAAGAAAGCATTTCTATTTCACCTTTAACATTGTATTATCTTTCATATTTTAGGAAGTAATATTCATGGAAGATTAGTATTTCCTTATTATGCTTTTCTAGCTCGCAAATCTTGATTTTTTTTTACTTTAACACAGTTTTTTTCTCTGGAATCTGATATCGGTTTTTATGATTTTCTATCTTAGACATTTTGATATAATAAAAGATTAGTGTTATTTTTCTTTAAACCTTCTATAATTGCCATTTTTCAAATAAGTATTTTAGATCGTGTTTTAGAATGTATTGCTTGAATTAATTTACTTCTTTATTTAACAAACTAACGAACTAACAAATAACCCATGTATAGGCTATATGATACTAACACGTAGAATTATTCAAATTAGTTTACGTTATGATAAATTATATTTTTTTTATAATAGTGTTATCTATTTTACTCAACTTTATGAAAAAAGAAGGTACAATTTGTTTTCCAATTACAATAATATCTAGATATATTTCAATTTCTGACACGCATGTTTTGAATTAGACATGATAGTAATTATATTAAAAACGGTTCATTAAAAGTATGCTTCGTTTTGTTATCACAACAATTTTAATCAATATCTTTTACATGTATTTATAATCGAGACATATTTGAGTGCAGCTTTTTTATCAACTGAGATAGCTTTTCTGTTCAACTGAGATATATTCATCGTACGCCGTGTCTCTTTGAAGAATACTATTCAATACATATTTTGTTCATTATTTTATTTCAGAATATTGGAAATAGACCCAGTAGTGTTTTCCTTTTTGGTATTATATTAAAAGAAATCGTCGCAGCTTTACATCGTATATACCTCAATGTAAGTTTCTTTCAATGCACTATTTATATCAACAATAACTAATGTTGGTTTATCTTTTAATTGGTCCCCTACCGGCAACACCGAAGGGGACTGTTTGTTTTCCTCTCGGTATGTCTGTCAGTCAGTCCGTCTGTCCGTTTTTAAGTTTTCCGGACTTTTTCATATTCAGCTGGATTTTGATACACAGCTTTGTTTTGAATAGTTTTAGAGCAAGTTAAACTTTCGTCACGCTTGACCTATTTTGAGGAATTATGCCCCTTGATGACCTGCAAAATTCAGTTTTTGTCAATATTGACATTAAATGCAAAGGTTAGTCTTGGATAGTGGCAGAGGAAGATTGATTTTTGCTTTGCGAAGAGTTTTGCCCCTTGATGACTTGCAAAAAATCAGTTTTCAAGACTTTTGTTCTGCAACAAAGAGATGTATTCCGGTAAAAATTGATACATACCTTGCTCTTGGATTATTACAGAGTAAGTTTGACTTTGGGTTACAGTTTCGAGGAGTTATGCCCCTTTATGCAAAAAAAACCCCAGTTTTTTGGACATCTTTCTGCAACGCATGGGGTTCGATAGATAGCTGGGCATCGGATGCTTTATAAAGAGCAAGTTCGACTTTTGGAGAACGTCAACTCTGTCACGCTAAAATAGAAAAAAAAACTCCCCATGTAAAATCATTTTCTTTGACTGTCAGTGTACTATATGGCGTACGTACGTATAACCAACAACGTTATTTACGGGAGATTGAGATCTATCCTCCAAATGAATGTTTTTATCGGAAAAAGTCGATAAAGGAGATAAAACTTAAGTTTCCTTATTTCTGAAGTGAGCTGCATGGACAGTTAGTTTGAATTCATGTTTAATTGAAGAGTTCTAGGAAGAATTGCAGGACATACATTTATGCCGGTAAGGGATTTATATCGCTTAGCGATCATAATTTTTATTAGTTTTTGAAATAATTTTGTTACTTATATGTGAGGGATTATAAATAGGATGAAAGGTATCTTTGGTTTTTTTATGCTCCCCGAAAAATGTTGGGGGAGCATGAAGTCGCCGTCTTTGTCTGTCTGAGCTTATTTCTCCTAAACCCTACATTAGAATTCGATCATATTTCACACAAATGTTCATTAGGAAAGATGTTTTGGGGCAAACGTTTCTCAACAAAATTAGAAGGATCAAAGGTAGACAGAATTACTATCGAAAATGCGTCAGAATCATCAAACGCCTCTTATACCGTGGATATGATCCTAATGTCACCAGACGGACACTAGGCTTGGTACTTGACCAATCTACAGTCTTGTACCAGCGCATCCAGTGGGTGTTAACAAACATTAGCTCGCTACAGCCGGCAGAGCACAGGTCGTATTACGCATGCCCTCTTTTTATATCAATTTACATATTCATCTGTGTTGCTTGGGCCCCTGCGTTTAGCGGTCTTGTTTGTGTGTGGTCATCTGACAGTGAGGAGGTTGTTTTACACCACAATTGTACGTTCTTCGAGACCTCTGGGTAATCGGAATAGTGGGAGGGTTGTGTGCACGTAATCCAGGATAACCACACCGTCTGCTACTCACGAGGCAGATGGCCGTCCTAAGTCGGCACCGTTTACCCATCGGTCTCGTTGGTTTATGTGTAGTCATTTGTGTTTTATGTTTTTCTGTGATTTGACGTTCATTGTACTACTGCGTCTCTTTCTGTGTGTGTCATTTTTGTGTTTTACAGTGGGTGTTTTGGAAGGTTGCTGTTGATGCTGCAACTAGGTGTTGTTGGAGATCCCCTCCTTTCTTTTAAGGTCAATAGGGTTTTGAATTTAAATAACTAGTAGACAATTTAACTCAGGAACGCTTTATCATGTTTATATCATGAGATCGAAAAACCTACTTCGCAATTATCTAAATATTCTCTCACTGACCTTCTAAGATCTTAAACGTCTTCAAATTCAAGAGCATCATTAAAAGGCAGATACATTTGCAGTTTTAAGAGTTAGAAATTATAGTTTCTCTGGAGAGTGTTCATTAGATTAAGTTTTTCTTCGGGTTGCTGTGAAGCCGTTTTATAATCTCCTTCTGTTTGTCCTATTTTTTCACATGAGTTAAAGAAGATCCTGACGATAATCTCGACAGCACTCACAATAGAGCAACGAATTGAGCATCGACGGACCCCCAGCAAGCTAGAGGTGGGATCAGGTGCCCGGGAGGAGTAAGCATCCCCTGTTGGCTAGCCGCACCCGCCGTCGATGTTCATGCACGAAAATGAAAAGAATATATAAAATACATGCACTGTCCGAGGCCACGTCTATATAGAAAGTGCTATGGCGACAATGTCAGGGAAGAATATTCAAAACACTTACTGTCAAACCCCTCGCGGGGAGAATAATATAATCTTACACCACCATGAGGGACGTATGGCGATTTCTCAACCCGAGTGTACAAATTTTGCAAGTCCATGACGAGGCTTGACGAGTCATGGACAAGCAAAAGTTTTACACGAGGGTTGAGAATAAGCCATCCCTCCCTCATGGTGGTGTTTGATTGTTTTTCTCCCACGTTATCGATTATCTAGAGTGTCTGTTATAATCGCCAGTTTGCCTTACTTCCATAACGTCGCTTTGGTAGCGATATCGATGACGTCAGAGGGTGAGATCGATGACGTCAGAGGGTGAGATCGATTTATCTCACCCCAGGGAAATTTGAGAGTTCTCAGTCTCAAGTGGGAGAAAGTTCTGGTTTATATATTTTTTTCAAGAATTTTTTGTGATTTTGGAATCTAATTTCAGGCTTTGCGTTTTGCTAGGGGTCCGTCAATGCTCAATTTTGTGCTCTGTTGTAAATGCTGTTGAGATTGTTGTCAGGATCTTCTTTATCTCACTTACGTCCATTCATTTATTTAGAACTTTGGATTTAAATTTAAAGTTAAAATTTGTTTTGAGATACACTTTAAGGGACGGTCAAACAAAAGTCACATAAGACAGGTGGTCTCGAAATACAGGTTCATTTTCAGGTCTCTTTAGCCAGGACGTTCCTAAAGACATTGGGTCGCTAAGGCAGGTTCAACTATGTTTTTTTTTTCAGCCCAGTGGTAATATCTATCCAGTCCTGGCGGATGTAATAAACCCCAACGCCTACGATCTTTCCAATTTATTACGTGGGCGGACGGGGGAAAAGGAAACTCAAGTAATGCTACAGGAACTGCAATATGTGGTGGAGAACCTTATCTATCATATCACCGAAATTATGGTAAGAGGAAAGTAAAATAATGTTATGTTAATTCGTTAATGGCATTCTGTTAAAAGTATGTTGCAAAACTCTGCAAAAAATGCATTTATGTTGCGAAATGATGCAAAATATGTTGAAAGATAATAAATTTTAGCAATCGAGTACAATGTTAAGCTCCTGAAATTCCATTCATTCGATATTTTCGTTCGTAATTTGAAGTAAAAGAAAATGTATGGAACATCCTTCATATATTATACATATAACTGTCTGTATGTCATATGGTTCTCATGGTAATTATACAGAGAAGATCAAGATGATTCATTTAAGAAATTCTAATTGATCAATCATTATATACGGAAAAATGGTGGTTTGTTTTTAATTTTAGCCAAGTACAGGTGTTCTTGGAACACACAGGAAATCAGCTGTGTATGAACTCATTAAAAACGGCAAACGATTCCCTGATGGTTATTTCTGGCAATGCGAGCTTGTAAGTTGTTAAACATTATTTTTCCCATTTCAATTAATAGTCTAAGAACAAAAATAGCAACACATCTTCAGGAGAAATATTCTATTATTGACAACAGCAACAACATAAAACTCAGTGTAAAAAAGACACAATTGAAATCAACAGAAAGCATCTTAACATCTGCAAAAGAACTTGTTCAGATTATTGAACTCTACATTTGGAAGTGTATTTTCCAAACTTGTTAATAAGCGCAGGATGTCCGAGTCAACATCTTTTGACTTTGTTTTACAATTATGACGTCACTGTTTAAAGACGCAATTCCATTGAGACGTCACGATGAAAAAGTGCACAAAAATTGCCTACCTCTGACGTTTTTGTCAGCCATTATGAATTTCGGCAAGTAGCCTATTGAAACATATAAAATCATCTTCTTGGAAAGCAAAACTTGAATAATAAATTTTATGTAACACACTGTGTACATTGTTCTCTCGGTTTAGTTGTATTGATTTTCATTTGGTATCCTTGTTTTGTATTAAAGTTAGTGTTACGTCTTCAAATTCATAGCATCATTTAAGAGCAGAAATAATCAAAGCATCGACCAGGCATACACGTTTCGGTTACTTCTCGTCTGCAATATTGTCCCCGACTTTATGTTGTTTACTTTTGTCTTATCAACGACGTCCACGGTGACCACTATGACGTGATCTCTGCAAGGTCTTCGCATAGAACATGTTTTATTCTTTAGATATGTTAATTTCAATCAGGTGTTACAATCACAGTCACTTTTTCTTAATCTTTAGGATCGACTGCAGTTCTCAGAAAATGGTCGCACTGTTGGCATCGGAGATCCCGATGCCTTTCTGCTGATTGTCGGTATTTTCATCTCCAGGAGTCTCATAACTACGGTAAAAGCAAAATATATATACAGTATGGATTCACTTCAAAAGATATTTCATTTATTTGTATTTAAAAAGGAGAAGACAATATATAGAAAATAACATAAAAAGGGGAATTTTTATCTGTCATAAATAAGTAAACGTAATGATAAATGCTATTATACATAGTAAAAGAAAGAGAACAAATAATTCTGTTTCATTGTTCCATATCAGGCTAGTTAAATTTCACTCTTATAGTTTCGAACAATCACAAAGTGTAAACGTTTAATAAAATACAACAATTGATACGTCTTGTTTCTCCATCGTACTAAATATCAGGTTTTGTATTTTTTCCCCTCAGCTTTTAATGAAACCTGTATACTACTCTTATAGTTTAAACGTTCAATAAGATACAACAATTGATACGTCTTGTTTCTCCATCTTACTAGATATCCCGTTTTGTATTTTCCCCCTCAGCTTTTAATGAAGCCTGTATTTTCCCCTCAGCTTTTTATGAAGCCTGTATTTTCCCCCTCAGCTTTTAATGAAGCCTGTATTTTCCACCTCAGCTTTTTATGAAGCATGTATTTTCCCCCTCAGCTTTTAATGAAGCCTGTTTTCCCCCTCAGCTTTTAATGAAGCCTGTATTTTCCTCCTCAGCTTTTAATGAAGCCTGTATTTTCCCCTCAGCTTTTAATGAAGCCTGTATTTTCCCCCTCGGCTTTTAATGAAGCCTGTATTTTCCCCTCAGCTTTTAATGAAGCCTGTATTTCCCCCCTCGGCTTTTAATGAAGCCTGTATTTTCCCCCTCAGATTTTAATGAAGCCTGTATTTCTCCCTCAGTTTTTAATGAAGCCTGTATTTTCCCCGTCAGCTTTTTATGAAGCATGTATTTTCCCCCTCAGCTTTTAGCATGTTTAGTGAAGCCTGTATTCCCCCCTCAGCTTTTAATGAAACCTGTATTTTTCCCCTCAGCTTTTAATGAAGCCTGTAGACTACGGTCTGTCATCACAGCAACTCACTGATGTAGCAGAGAGAAATCTGAAAGTGATAGCATCAACGTTATTGTTCCTAGTCCGACGTGTCAGTGTCTCCAGGGGCAGAGCCATGATGGTAAGTAGATAATTAATAAATTGCTATGTACTTGGTTTACTAGAAAATTGAATTTAAACCCAAAATCAGAAAATAGGCATTCAAATTTTAAAAACTTTATATGAAAACAAGGATAGGGAGGAGGACAGCAACAGCCAAATAAAAAAGAAATAGTGGAGCAAACTCTTACGTGACGAAATGAGAAGACAAAAACTAAAATCGAAATCACTATGCCCTCGCGCCAGTAAAAAAGAACTTGGCGCCGTACAAACGTCAAAGTGTCTGAAATATCAATAAACAATTAAATGACAAAATTTGCCGAAGAAAGTCATAAGTTACATTCGAAAGAATGTCAGGATCGACTTCAAGGTTTAGATCATATATATGAGTTAAAGATGATCCTGACGATAATCTCAAGAGCACTCACAATAGGGCACCAAATTGAGCATCATAGACGGACTCCTAGCAAGCTAGAGGTGGGACCAGATGCCCGGAAGAGGTAAGCATCCCCTGTTGGCTAGCCTCACCCGCCGTTGATGTTCATGCACGAAAATGAAAACAATATATAAAATACATGCATTGTCGGAGGTTATGTCTGTATAGAAAGTGCTATGGCGGCCATGTCAGGGAAAATATTCAAGTCCAACCATGTCATACTTTAATGATGTATCTTATGTTAAGCCTATGCCTGGAGAGATAGCCAGATATCTGTACACTGACGAAGATATGAGACCAATCTACAGCAAAGTCGCCAAGTCATTCAACTACGCCGAGGTAACATTATCTTCTCCATATGTCCCATATATTCTCCGTCTATTTCCAACTCTTTTCTACATCAATTCCCATCCGAGTTCAAACTCATCTCTTATTCACGCCATGTCTACCAACTAAAACGGGTTGATGGCTATGTTATCAAGGAGGGTCTATACTAAGCAAATGAAAAAAAATTCAACATAGTTAGCAATATTAATATAAATAAAAGAATTGTAGCTTTCTAAAAGGATAGGACCATCTGCTGGAAATATGGCTGTGGCGTCTCAATGAAAAGCAACGCAAAATGTCGACTCTAAATTTTGAGCTCGATAACAATTCGGAAAATGGTCAAACAAAAACAACTTTTTACATGTATTTAAATATTTGGTAGTGAATAATATCATCTGAGCAACTTTACCCATAAGCAGTTAAATGTTATAAGTGTAATTCCCAGATGAGTACCTTCTTCTACTTAAATTAATTATTCGGAATTAACATTCACTTTTATGCCCCCGTAATCGAAGATGCGGGGGCATATAATTTTTGGTCTGTCCGTCTATCTGTCTGTCTGCAAAAACTTTAACCTTGGTCATAACTTTTGAATGGTAAGTGATAGGGCTTTCATATTTCACATGTGTATTTCTTGTGACAAGACCTTTCCATGGATACCAACTTTATGACCTTGTGATTTTGGCCTTGGAGTTTGACCTACTTTTGAAAAACTTTAACCTTGGCCATAGCTCTTGAATGGTAAGTGATATGGCTTTGATATTCACATGTGTATTCCTTGTGACAAGACCTTTCCATGTATACCAAATTTTTTACCTTATGACATACTTTTGTAAATCTAAACTTTAGTCATGTCTTTTGAATGGTAAGTGATATGGCTTTCATATTTCACATATGACTTTCTTGTGGCAAGACCTTTCTATGGATACCAAATTTGACCTTGTGGCCTTGACCTCAAAATGTGAACTACTTTTCAGCTGTATTACCGACAAAGATGCCAACGGGAGCATTCGTGTTTTACAAACACATGTTTTTTTTTAATTTTTTATTGAAGTTTAATCCTTGCAAAATAATCTTTGTTTTTTTTCAGGGACTATTGAGAGAATGGGGTCAGGAATACATTAAGCGTCTTAGAGCAGCTCCGGTGCCTGGTGGTAAATCATGAGATGAACCAATCAACTACTATCTTATCTATTTATTGCCTCACTCTGAAAATCAAAGATCACGCAATGCCCAATGAACTGTCAGAAGTTACATGCAAAACGTTTATGTTCGTGTGCATTGCTATAGTACTGACGTGTCACCTGTGTCTATAAGCGTGAGAATTTTCGGAATGTCTCGTATGACTGATGGTACACAGTCAAACTATTATACAAACAATATTACAAATCGATAATTTATTATTTAGTATGATATATACATAGGTTTTTTGCTAAGAACAAATATCCTCCTATGTCCTTAGGTCCTATATATATTGTAAATGCTCATGATCTTTCTTAAAACTGTCAGTCTGGAGCAATTCGGTAATTACTAAATAAAATCTGTTATAGTGCCGCCCTGGTCTTTTTTGTTTATTGAAATTCTGATAACAAGCACGTTAAAAATTGAACGTCAGTAAATTTAGCCACAAAGTAGTAGGTAAAAAATTTTCAATTGTAAATGAACATTCAGGAATGTATAGTCTTCCATCCAATTTTCTGTGTATGTCAAAATAAATAAGCGCCATTTTAGAAGACGCGGTAGCTAAGTGTATGTATTAACTTTATCTGAAAGAAATAACTATTATAGTATATCTTTAGAATGTACGTGTACTTGGCATTTTCATGTATCTATTGAAATGAATATTATTATTTTGCCGCCTGCGAAGCATAGCGATACTTAGGGATCACTTTGTCCGTTGTCCGGCTGTCTGTCTGTCACACTTTGGGTGTCACAGACGATAACTTGGGTAAGTGATAGGGCTTTGATATTTCACATGTGTGTTCCTTGTGACAAGACATTTCTACAAATACCATAATTTTTTTATCTAGTGATCTTGATCTACATATTTGAACTATTTAAAAAAAAAAGTAAAGATTCGTTATATCTTGTCATTGGTAAGTGTTAGGGCTTTGATATTCCACACGTGTAATCCTTGTGACAAGACCATTCTACGCAAGATTTTTTACCTTTTGACCTTGACCCAGATATTTGACCTACTACTCATAAAAAGTTAAGATTCGCTTTATCTTTTGATTGGTAAATGATAGGGCCTTGAGCTCGTAAACAAGTTCCCCGCGAGGGGTTTGACAGTAAGTGTTTTGAATATTCTTCCCTGACATTGTCGCCATAGCACTTTCTATATAGACATAACGTCAGACAGTGCATGAAGTTTTTACATTTTCATTTCCATGCTTCATAAACATCGGCGGCGGGTGCGGCTATCCAACAGGGGATGCTTACTCCTCCCGGGCACCTGGTCCCACCGCTAGCTTGCTAGGGGTCCGTCGATGTTTAATTTTGCGCTCTATTGTGAGTGCTGTTGAGATTATCGTCAGGATCTTCTTTAACTCATTGATATTACACACGGGTATTCCTTCTAACAAAACATTTCTACACATACCATAATTTTTGACCTTTTGACTTTGACCTGGATATTTGACTGAATTTCAAAAAAGTAAAGATTTGCTATAAAGGTCTTTGATATTTTGCATGTGTATTCCTTGTAATAAGACCTTTCTAACCATACCATAATGTTTGGCTTTAAGATCTTGACCTATATATCTGACCTTCATTTCTGATAAATTAAGATTGTATAATATATTTTGAAAATGGTAAGTGCTAGGGATTTCATATTTTACACATGAATTTATTATGTTACCAAAATCTTTTCGTAGTGACCTTGACCTAGATGATTGACATTTTTCTGAAAATTTGAGATTAACCATATCTTTTAATTGGTATTAAAGAGGTCCGATATTTGACAAGACTTTTCTACTAAAAGCGTAATAAATTAAAACTTTTCTACTGATACCAATAACTGTTATCCACTTTGTAGAATAATAATTAAGCCGCTTCGCAGGCGACACAAGCATTACTTGGAATGTTCTTTTCTGTTAAATGCTGTCCATGGAAAACTAAAAGGTGAGGTAGTATTTTATGAGAGAACAATTAATGTCGATTTACCTACAAGTAAATGTCAAACATTGAAATATCAGAATCATATGTCTCCAAGCATAGCTTTTTTTCTTAAGAAAATATAATCAGACGTTCATAGCACACTCTTAATAACTAATACACATTGCAGCCATCTCATTTAATACAAATAGTTCCTAGGATGAATAGGATTAAATACACTGCAAATTCACATGTAATTAGGACGATATATTCATTTGTATGTCTTCATATTAAGTAAATTTTCCTTAATGCAAGTCACTGTTTCCTCTTAATCATGTTGATATTATAATGAATAATGACGCTATGAATTTATATTCAATGAATGTTCATATTTAAATCACCCATAGCATCGTTTTAGAGTAGTGTTGACATATTTACAATTGAAATCTGTGATATCTGTAATATTGAAAATAGCATTATGAATTCATGATAAATCACCCACATTTGTTTTCATCTTGTTCAATAAAAAATAGAAATAAATTTCAGTCTATTTATTTTCCACATTGATAATGCATCTATTCACGTGATCGAAGTTTTGCCATTATTTACGATATTCAGCTTTAAGTCCAAGTCTTGTCGGGTATTTGAGTCGAAGTGTCGCACGACTTAGAGTTTGTGAAGCAGAAAAAGGTTATTTTACTGAGTTTGTAGTCTCTGTTTTCAGACAAACTTGTACTGCATAACTAATGATAATACAGTTACGCAAAGAGAAGTGAAAATTAAGCTAAACATTCTATGACAAAGACCATACAGGAAGTGTAAAAGAGAGAGGGGGGTCTTAATAAGCAATAGGTTGAAATACCATAAGCAAAGCATTCTGATGTGAAAAAGTGACACAGATAACGAGAGACACAATCGGGACATGGAAATCAAAATACGATACAGAGCAAAAAAGACTACACATACACACATTATTCTGCGTAAAAAAGTTAAGGATATTTATATAGAGTTTGCATTGATTACCATTGTGATAGGGACTTCGTTTTATTTGCATAGTTCTATTGTCATAACTGAGATAAACCTAAGAAGTTGTCAGTATTTGCGAAATTCTTGGCTTAAAAGAATCAATGGAGTAAAGTGTTTATCTTCTACCAATGTCAGTAAAAATGCGAATTTCAGAAACATAATATTTTGATAAAAATTCAAAAGGAATGAATAATTCAAGATTAATCGGTAGAAATTGCATGTCTGATCCAAAGAACACGATGATATTGTTTTGAAAACTGAGCTCTTCGCTGTAATCGAAAATCTGACATATAAGTCACATAATCCTTGCAATTTTTGAACACGTAAGAAAAGAGTGAAAAAAATTACATTAGAATGAGGGGTTTTAAAATGAACAATCATTTTGAGTTCATTGACAATAATGATTATGAGTTTAATGAATCTGAAGGGTTTATAAAGTGAGGATACGTATAAAATATATAAAAGAGTAAAAAGTATGTTTTGAGGTAAAATAAGCAATTTATTCAAAATAGTAAATAGCGAAATTAAAAAAAAAATGAAAGCAATGAACAGACAATCTGTTTGACCGGTGTCTTTTTGTAATATTTACCCTAGTTTAGCTTCAGTATTTAATGAAAATGAACACTATTTTGAACGACAACGATCCCTAACTGTTTTTTTTTTATTCCAATAAAGAACCGCTGCCGACTAACATTTGATATTTGCAATGTACATCTGTTACAAGTATGTAGAAAAGCCTCATCACTGTAAGATTTACATATTCATCTTAGTTGCTTGGGCCCTGCGGTTTGCGGTGTGTGGTCATCTGACAATGAGGAGGCATTTTTACACCTCAACTGTACGTTCTTCGAGACCTCTGGGTAACTGGAAAAGTACTAGGGTTGTGCGCACGTAATCCAGGATTATCATACCTTCTGCTATTTCCGTGGCAGATGACCGTCCTAAGTTGGCACCGGTTGCCCATTAGTCTCAATGGTTTATGTGTGGTCCCTTATAAACTGTGGACAAGAACACTCAAATTGTGTTGATCTAAACACATTTCAAAGCAAAATAGTAGGGGAACTTTATAAGCGAGTTAAAGAAAATCATGATAATTGAAATTGAGCATCAATGGACCCCTAGCAAGCTAGAGGTGGAACCAGGTGCCCGGGAGGAGTAAGCATCCCTTGACAACATCTGTTTATGCAACTTCCGTAGGATTTTCCTGCATATTTTCTGCTGAATGTTGTGTTCACTTGATGGGGATTTAATTGGGTCATTGGTTGCTTCAATGAAAAAGATGTGTCCTACATAATGTATGCGCACGTCAAATGATGGTATCATGTAATGTAATATCCGAGGTGTTATTTGTCTGTTTTTCTACATTAAACATTATTCATAATAATCCAATGTGAATATAAATTGAAGTAGAACAGCAGACAAAATAAACCCAACTCCGATATTACATAACAATTCCAAACTAGAATATTCATTAGGATTTTTATTACCACTTCACCACTGATAACGTAATAAATCATTCAAAATGTATATTAACATAAAACATAATGAAAGGATAAGATACAGGATATACCTTACAGATCTACCCTTTCTATATTTATTTGATGCACTCTATGAATAAATGTTCATAAATTACTGAGAATATCTACAGAATTTAAATTTGTTGCATACTTCTATATTCTTACTTTGCTTATATCATGTATATTGCAGATTTAATATAATTCATCGCCCATTTGTATCGTTGGTTCATGTGTTACATGTTTTATGACATGAGTTGGTGTTCCTTGTCCCTTTTGTGTCTATTTCTGTGGTTGTCTGCTCTTTTTGCATTTCGTGTTTTAGTATTTTGCTGTGGGTACTGCAACCGAATGTTGTTGGAGATCCCCTCCTTTTTTCATAGAGTGATATATTAAGATAATACGTAGGTGTTCCATCTCTATGCCTCCCAAAGAGAAAAAAAATAGGTGCGCTAGCCCCTACTAAAATGTGCGCTATCATTTCGATGAAAATTCCTTTTATTTAATGAATATTGAAATATCACTCATTGTGATCTACAAAATGTGAGGAAATAATATCATGTCATAGTTTTGAGTCCTATTAACATCATGCACGTGCTGCATGACAGCATATTCCGACGTCATTTGTCCTGATTAACGGAAAACAGTCACTGTGGAAAATCATCGGATTTTACATTCAAATCTTTAAAATTCGAGTGCGCGCAAAGCCTCCCCGCAAGATTTTCAATGCAAATTAAGAGATCGACCAACAACATCTATGAATTTATATAAGAGGCTGGTGCATTATTTCATTTTATATTTCATTATCATAATGTTGCCCGTTTGTTTTGAACCACTTTGTATCAACCAATCTTTTCTTAGTTCGAATCAAAGAACGTTTGACTTTTTGTTAACTATAAAATGATGAATATCTGAACGTCTTAAAAAAGGGGCAAAAATTGTAGGTTACCGTACCTGCTTCTTTCAAACAAATCTATTATGCACCAAATAGGTGTTTCGGATATTACACCCCGTCCGGCTTTAGTGTTACCTTTCGCTGATCGTAGAGATTACAGATTACGTCAGACAGAAGCAGTGATTAGAGTTTACTCAGTTCAAAACAAAGCATAAACAGAATATCATTGGTCGATGCTATGAGATGGTGAACCACGTGAGGCCGTGTGCACACAGAACGTCACATCATGTGTGGACGATTATGATTGGCTGAATTTACTATGATAGTAAAATTGCTCGTCGTGGCGAGAATGACCTTGTTTATGAGACAGACCCGAACGATTTCTGCAAAAGTACAATTCAGAGTATAAAAACGAACAAAACAGAAAATAACAACAGAAATTTTAATTAATAGTAACTCCATTATGTTTTACTTTACATACATGTATTACATTAAAAGATAGATATCTCAAAGAAATTCCAAAGAATAAAAAATCCAGTATGTTTGCATACTGTGTCCAAACAAAACGGTTGACTATGAATTAAAATATTTGTCTGAAACATATTTTTCTTTCACAAACTGAATTCTGATGGTGAATTTTTAAAGTTTTTCTTGTTTCCCCAAGAATTTTCTCTTTTTCGGTGGAATTGAAAACAACATTGTGTTATCATCCTTCGACATAGAGCAAGAGGGTCCAGTGCATGTAGGATAAATGACTCCATATTTTTCCAAAAGTTTCTTTTCGGGATTAACAGCCTGAGTTTTTGGATTCGGAATGAACTGTTTATTAAAGTCTGAAATGATTTTTTGGAATCTTTTTGACTCTTCAGATAACTTCAGCGGAATTCGACCGCGGTAGTGTTTTTCTAATATGAAAATATCATTATTAATAACAGTTTGTCTCGGTGTACGTCCTCTTGACGTGTAGAAAGTGTATTTCTCAAGATTTGAATTGATCAAGGTTGATTCTATTTTGTACTTGAATGAATTTCGTGTTTCGTCCAGTGCTGTCTCTTTATTTTTCTTATGTTGCCTTAAGGAGTTCAATTCCTTCTCTAGATTATTCATATCGTGAACTGCATCTTGAAGAGTCTTTCTTTCTAGCGGGTGCTTGTCGATATCATTACAATACTCCGGACCTGGGCAATCTCCGTTATAGCACTGACGTCGGTTTTGTCGGTCACGTAAGTGACATTTGCTGCATTGACTCTTGCACTTGTCAGTTATTGAAGGTTGAATGTACTTACTTTTCAGAGATTGAACATAATCCCTTGCACTATTATACTCAGCTTGTTTCAAATCAATATCATCTTGAAGCACACCAAGAGCTTGTTCAGCGGGAGATTTATACAAAAAGCTAACTGTCGAATCAGATTCGTCGTCGGAAACATCAATGCAAGCAGTATTTATGCTAAAATCTAAGGACTTCGGCTGCAAACCTTTTAGTTTGTCCTTGCTATCATCATTTGGTAGCGCGCGTTCATTCAGAGTGTCCAAACCTAGCTTGGATCGAGGAGTTTGAAGCTTTGCAACATGGTTTATTATCATTCTTCTGTGCGCGTTGCTAACTGGAGTCAGAAATTGAGCGAAATCTGCTGCAGTAAAATACTTAACAGACCTCTCACTTGTAAAATTCAAACGAATAAAGTCACTGGTGTATCTAATCAAAGCTGGGTCTATGTCCCTTAACCATTTTCTATTGGAGAATTGCAAGATGGAGACGCCATGTTTTCCAAAACTTAGCCTAACCTTTCCAATGTTCTTTCCAAGGCGCATAAACTTTCACACTTTTGTATGAATATGTAAATCTAATAAGTCAAAGGTCGTGATTATATAAAAGTTTTAGATATAATCAATAACTTCATTTACATGCTACTTGTTGAAATTTTATTGGTTGTCCAAAAATAATTTGGGTGGGTAACACACGTTACTGAAGGTCACTTCCTTATTTGGTAGAACATGACGGTCAGATTTGCATGCTAAATGACGAAGGTCAATTTGCTATCTAAAATAATTTGAGCGGGTAACATACGTTACTGAAGGTCACTTCCATATTTGGTTGAGCAACTTTGAAGAGGTCAATATTTCGTCACTTATTCAAAAGCTTTTTGAGTTTATCGATAAAACGAGTGTAACATGACGGAGAAAATTCAACAAAATGTACATGGTCGTGAGTACAAGAAAGGTGTGTCGTTGTCAGAGGATCTAAGGGCATTGATTATAAGGACTTTGAAGGACAATGGCGCCAATGATGTCCTCAATACGTGTCCAAGAGGACTTATAACAACGACTTCCGTACAATTCAAAGTCAGTCGTCAGTGTGTGAAAAAAATCTGGGAACAATACTGTACAATTGGTAACGCAACATGCAAGAAACGACGTAAAAACCCGAAATATCTATTTAGTGAGGGAGATCTTGGACTAATTGAGGCATTATTAAGAGAGAAGCCAACAATGTCCTATCGTAAAATAAGTGAGAAACTTATGCAATATTCATCGATTCCCAAACATGTATCCAAGCAACGAATTTCCGATGCTGTACGAAAGCGCCTCCCTAGCGGAATGTTTACAAACAAAAAAGTGAGGAGAAAACAAGAGGACCGCTTTACAGACGAAAACATTCGATATACCCAAGCATTTATCACCTACATAAGTCACCAAAATCCGCGAAAACTAAAGTTTTTCGATGAATGCGGAGTGAAAGTTTCGTCGTGTAATCCAACAAGGGGAATGAGCGAAAAAGGGAAAAGGTGCATCGAAATTTGGAAGTACCAACAGGGCTCAAACGTTACACTTAATATGCTCATATCACTGGATGGAATATTGTACTATAATTTTGTAGATGGGGCTTCCGACACTGAAACTTTCGTTAATTTCTGGACGGAGGCTGTCGAATCTGTTTGACAATTGTCCTATACATAAGAATGAGGGCGAAAGGCGTGTCAGTGCATTTCTAGCAAGCATGGGGATAGAACTGATATTTCTACCGACATATTCACCGGATTTGAATGTTATTGAAAACTGTTTTGGCCTTCTGAAATCAATTTTGAAACAAGACGGTCTCCTTCAAATTGCTCAAGAAAACCTGAAAGTTTGCATATCAGAAACCCTGCGTAGAATATCGTCTGCAGACATAGAGAAGTTTTTTAGATACACTGGGTACATTAATACATAGAAAGGTAGAAAAATCGGTGACCAACAAAATGACGTTTCGAACTGCACGTTTGAAATTTGCAAGTGACTTTTTTTCTAACATAAATAATGTTAACATACATGACAGCATTTGTATTCATTAAGAAATACTCAGTGTAATTTCATTTAATTCATTAAAATTTCTGTTGTTATTTTCTGTTTTGTTCGTTTTTATACTCTGAATTTTACTTTTGCAGAAATCGTTCGGGTCTGTCTCATAAACAAGGTCATTCTCGCCACGACGAGCAATTTTACTATCATAGTAAATTCAGCCAATCATAATCGTCCACACATGATGTGACGTTCTGTGTGCACACGGCCTCACGTGGTTCACCATCTCATAGCATCGACCAATGATATTCTGTTTATGCTTTGTTTTGAACTGAGTAAACTCTAATCACTGCTTCTGTCTGACGTAATCTGTAATCTCTACGATCAGCGAAAGGTAACACTAAAGCCGGACGGGGTGTAAATCCTCATCAGTGATGCTTCATCCGAAGGGATTTTAGAAACAGCCAAAATTCATTTTAGTAGCGCCCTCGTGATCTGGTTAATTATGTTTCAAAATTTTTAATTTGCAGAGAGTACACAGCTCCAAATGTCCTGTAGGGTCTGTTCAGATAACACTTAAGCAGAAAATTTGTCGTCTGTGCAGGGACAGATACAAAATTTGCTGTGTACACTAAGTGTTCTCTTCATATACTAGTTCAACTATTCTTGACCTTATTAAACCTCCGTATAATTGATAATGATGGTCGTATGATAGCCTAAATGAATTCATGAATTCATATAAAGTAGATTTAGACGGTGTTTACCTGCTTTAATCAAAGGAGATTCCCGTTAAACATATCATTTTCGTATCACGTAATATAGTGAAAATGATATATCCCTAATTACTAAAATACATGTCCATGTACAATGTAAGAACACTCCCAAGTCGAAAAAGTTTCTTATCTACTTACATTAAACATTTCCAATTACAATGTAAAACTCCGACTTATTATTAAAGGTAAGTCCTCTTTATTCTAAAAAACCTGAGAACACTGCTCATCAAACAGCATTTTTTTTACCATCATGATGAATATTCTATTTTATGAGCAGTCATCGTGACATCAAAACATTTTAAAATTGTTAGAAGACTTATACCTTAAGTGAATATGTTAAGTACAAGTCGAAGTAAGGATCAGGCAGTTTGCAGAACTTTTCTCTCTTGAAATGTGTTCATATCAGTGTCAATATGAATGTCATCATACTTGGATGGCGAAGAAAGTTATAGGGGTAGCAACTGTGGTTGAATTAAATATAAAGAAGGTTTTCCCACCATTTTTTCCCTTCATAATCCTTAATAAATTACCAAGAGAATATCTCGCTTCACCATCGCTACCATGATAAATTAATATCATATGATTGATTTGTATCACATATATGTCTCAAAACAGATATAAAAGATTTGCAAATTAAATAATGATGTATCACCCTTGCCTGATTCTTATGTGGACCTATACCTTTCAAAAAGGAGATCTCCAACAAATATCGCTTGCAAAACTCACAGCAAACACCAAAATATCCAGATGTGAAAAAACAAAGTAATATTATTTATAAGTACAAAAAGGGACTTAAAAGGACAAGGAACACCAAATACGCAATCTCAAAGAAAGGAGGGGATCTCCAACAACACCAGGTTGCAGCACCCACAGCAAAATCCCAAAACACCCATGCAAAAACACAGAACAGACACCCACAGAAAGAGACACAAAAGGGACAAGGAACACCAACTCACAACATAGAAACATGAAACATAAAAGACTACACATAAAACAACACCAAATATAAAAGACTACACATAAACCAATAATACTATTGAACAATCAGTGTCGATTTAGAGCCACCATCTGTAACATCGGTAGCAAATTGTTTGGTTATACGGAGTACGTGCGCATAATCCCCCCGATCTCCCTGTTACCTATTGTTCATACATAAAAAAGCATACATATAAAATACTCCTCACTCTAAGATGAAAACACAATTAAGGCAGCAAAACCCAGGGTCTGAAGTAACGATATTACGTTACTATGTAAATGAATACAAAAACCCAGGGTCTGAAGTTACGATAGTACGTTACTATGTAAATGAATACAAAAACACAGGGCATACGAAAAACAGTCCTGGCTATGCTGGCTGTAGCGATGTCATACATGTAATCGACCGAAGAGTCCCTGCGATATTCAATGAGGAAATATGGTCAAGAGCTGAGTCGATATAATGGCACTTATCGATATTGGTCAGCGATACTTGTATCGATATCTCTGCTCCGATACATTTATTAGGTACAATTATTTATAACACAAAACATGCAGTTTATGTGGAATTTCAAGTATTTTAAAGAAATTGTATGTTTGATTAATGTTACCAGAATTTTGTTAACAAAAGGCAGACATGTTCTAATTGGGTCGACCATGCTTGCCATTCGTTCTGGCTTTTCAAATTATTTTATGAATCTAAGTATACGAATAATAACAATGATTAACTAAAGGAATTTAACATGTAATGTTAAATAGGAAGGTCAACATATGGGTTATATTTTTGTCATTCAATATGATTCATTAAAACTTTACAGTAATGTCGACTCTGTCTTTAGTTTTTATTCCAGAAACGTTGGAAACCTCACCTTACGTATATGTTTTCTCTTAAGGTTAGAAATGCGACTACAGGGAGATAACTCTATTTTCATATCACGTAATATTTGAAACCGGAATGGGCGATAAATGGTATAAGCTCATTTTGTTTCAGAAAAAAATTATGCTCCTTGAAAAGAAGGGAGGAGATCTCCAACAAGACCCCGTTGCAGCATCAACAGTAAAACACCAAAACACCCGATGCAAAAACACAAAAGACGAGTACAGCATGAGACGGAAAAGAGACACACGACATGTAAACATCAAACACAAAAGACTACACATAAACCGACGAGACCAATGGATAACCGGTGCCGACTTTGGACGGCCATCTGCCGACTTTGGACGGCCATCTGCCATTTCCCAACAATACCCATTCAGCAAATTCCCATTGCTGAATGGGTATTGTTGGGAAAAAGGCATAAATAGGGGGGAAATGTAATTCTCGCATGGGTTCTGCTTCTGAAGATTCAAACATCAGAACATATACTATTCATATTATACTCTTTACAAATGAGAGAATTGGAATTTCGAACTTCGAGTCAATCTCTATGATTTTGGGTCAAAATGTTGATTTTTTGCATAAATTATTGTGCTATTTATACAAAGAGTCATTTTGCTTAAAAACTAACTCGGGTATATATTGGTTTGACTGCTTTAGGATAAAGCAATACCATAGCTTTATTAATAAAAAAAACGGGCAACTTGCGACCTTCTTTCTATTATTTAAAATAACGAGTTGTTGCCATGATTTCCAGCAAAATTGTATTTATAAGAAAATGCACTCCTTAGAACTGTTTATTTTATCAGAATTTCCCAAAATAGGCTTTAATTCATACACAAGCTACAAAAATCCAGAAATATAAAGGTATTATGTCTTTATGAAATTTTATGCATTGCTGAGAAATTTAAAGTTATGATGTAATATTCTCTTAAATGACGAAAATGTTAAAATAGGCCAAAAACTGTCGTTTATAGCCAAAAAACGAGACGGGCAAATTTTGATATTTTGGTTTGAATAGTTCGAGGAGATGTTCCACTACATATGGACATATCCATCTTTCTTCTACCTCATTTCTATAAAAGGTCGCCACCCTGACCTTAAAGGAATTACGGAAGTTTCTGAAAAGGGTTTGACGGTAAAATTTTCGGGGGAATGAAAAATGTATTGATCTATGAATACAGGCAAAACAATGAAGAAAAATAACATAAAAAAACCATCAGGAAACGTAAAATATAAAGAAATGTGCAAGACCCTATAAGTAAGGATCTAGTTCGGATTTTTGTGTATTTAGGGGAGGGGGAGAGGTTGTTATTGGTGAATAAAATTGCTAATTTGTGCGCTTTACAATGAAGAAAATTAGAGACGATATATTAGATATGGGTACTTTTTTAATGTATTGTATCGTATCGAATATTTGTTTTCGAAACACAGCCCTATTCGGGTCCCTGTCTTTTCAAACGAGGTTTAGACAGGGCTTTTCACGAAGTCCGTGTAATGTCCAAATAATCTTTTATTCATAAACTACTTCAATGTGATAACAATCCATTAGGAAAAAGTCATACCGCTCCCTGCTCTATTTATCTTTTAACTCGCTCATTTCTAACATCTGTTTATACTTTTACTTTTACTTGTTTTATAAGTATGAGAATGTTTGACCATTGATATATTTTTTGACAAAATAAATGTAGTATTAGAAATAAGCAGACGTGTCCTTATTCTTTACATATACAATTAAACGAACCTTACGGTCCAATCATCACAGTTAGTAAGATTGCAATTCTTCAGAAAATGCTGGTGTATATTGGTCAGTTTTACTAGATATGACTTTTTGCACGGCCTTATAGTGACGGATGTTAACAGGTGTTGCTAGCAAGATGGATATGCTTACTCTTCCCTGGCACCTGATCTCATCTCCATTGGGAATATACTTCTGCTTTTTTGCACAATATTCAACTTAATTTTATCTTTGTCATGAGAACATTTTCTATGTTTCTAAGTTTTTTGTCTGTGTGATCATCTTCGCTGTGTTTCTATTTTATACATGTACATAGCAGTTTCTAATAGCAGATCTAAAGAAATTAATTATTATTTTTGGCATGTCTTGGGAATAATGGAATCGCATTTTTTAATTATAATGTCTTATTTTTTCATCTAGTTAGTAACACTACCTACAATAAACTTCGTTGACTTCCGTATTGAAATTTCTTATTAATCGTTCCGGAGCCAAGGTACGATCAACTGGAACAACAACCCCTGCTTTGACGGTTGGAAGCAAGTCAGGGGCGGATAACTGTTGACACAAAAAGAAGCAGAATATGAATAAATTGGGCGAAAACGACATCTACTTGTTTATCTCAAATTTCAAATATTATTGTAAAACAATAATACACGGATATGATTCACTACAAATATCTAAAGTTCCTTTGAAAGGGAGTATTTTCTTATATTTTTCATCCTGCTAAAGATCTATCGAAAATTGTTCATTCATTTTAAAACTTGACAGAAATGCTTCTCTTTGCGATGGTAATCTTTTCAACAGAATCCCTATGATAGGTACCTATATACAATTTTAGTCAATAAAAACTCTATGAATAGCAATAAAGACGCTAGAACTTGGACACCTTAACAAAATTCATCATAAGGGTCATGGAATAAACTAAATTCTAGTAACAATAGATTTTTGAACATTTGTTTGATGGTTTGATACCTTGTGGATAACTTTCAGTCAATGTCATGTTTCATTTTGGCAAATCTAACCACTTCGCAGCGCCGACTCAGGTACATGTGTACCCGTGTATTCTCTGTTTACGAAAGATTTAACATACGTTGACATAGAAGATAGACGCCTGAACAGTATATCGAAGTTTGAAAGGTGACATAAACACCTTAGAGCGAAGTTCGACAAATTATTCTTGACTTTGGTGTCTTCAGTGATATATTAAGTTTACATTCACTTGGCCATTCTTGTTTACACTTATAGCAAAGCCAGTATGACGCGTCTTTGATGACGTGGTACAATGTACAATGTCGTCATATTCGAACATTTGTCACGTGACTTCGTTTAAAAGCTTTAAAGGTATTGCCGACTGGCGTTCTGGCTGTTTTTATTTAGAGTAATTTGAATACACTATTAGCTTCGTTTACAATGCTATTTAATGTGATATTTGAAAATGTTTTTATTTAACTAATTAATACCGCCCCTGCACTAATTCCCGTTCTAGCTGTAATTGACCTGCATATTAATCATTAGATAGTGTTGTCATTTGTGTTTCTATGTTGATGTGTTATTGTTTCCATCTTTTAATCTACTTTTTCTTTGATCATGAGAAATCGTTCTGCTGTTTTCACTGTTAAGATCCCCTAGCTTTGTTTTGTTTCAGGTAATTTGTAAGACTGTTGGTTGAGATTTTGGAATTTTTTATTCATTCATCTATTTTCTTTTTGATTTATTTAATATATTTCATTTTTTTTTTTTTTTTTGGTTCGTGTCTTTGATTTTCCTTGGCAAATCAAATTTTCATTGCTTTTAAAAGTTCTGGTTAATTTCCTTTGATAAGTTTTTTTTTCATTTTTTGATAAGTGTATTAAGCTAAATCCGCAAAAAGAGGCCCAAATATACTATCCATAGGGATATCTCATCCCTTCTTGTACAGATTCTTACCAAATCTAACATTGTCCGAGTGGAAAGACAAGGTATTACATAAATCATAACATATACATAATTTGTATAATTTGAAGTCAGTTGAGGAGAAAACACTCCGATTAAGAGGTAGAAATATACGTTTATTTCTCTACATCGAAGCACCATTAAATGGATTTAGACAATAGACAATTCATTTTGTTGCGAGAAAGCGTAGTGTACAAATAAAAGAAATCTTATTGAAAATCGCTCATACATAAAACAGAACTTAAATTTACCAATCCTTTTTATTTTTTGCTTAAAATATGAAAAACGTTTTATACCCTCCACTGAAGCTGAAAATGAAACACTGTCCCATAGATGTAACATCAAACTGGGCCATCAAAATAAGGTTGTCAAAACCTGATAGTTTAAGTTACAAATTGTGTATGAGATGTTCTACATCACTTGGTAACATTTCAAACGTAATTATTAATGTAAAATCTGCCTTACAGTACGGATTCATCTTGTATTCGACCTGATTGCTAAAAGTATAATTTATGAAAATCATGGAATTAGAACCTCTTAAATCAGATAAGGAGGAATTACCCCAATTAGAAGTAAACTCCGAAGCTGAAAGAGAAAAGTGGGGGAGGAAAGTTGAGTTTCTTCTCTCTGTTTGCGGATTTGCTGTTGGTCCTGGGAACCTTTGGCGTTTTCCTTACATTTGCATGAGAAATGGTGGAGGTGCGTTCACATTTTGAATAGTATTGATTGCTTTCATCAAAACATGCTTTGCTTTCTTTTCATTCAGAACAAAATCATATTATCAGAAACTGAAAGCATCGAATGATCACATGAAGTTTCACTCAGAAATCAAATCTATGAGAATCCTTTGACGTCTTTTTGGACTTTTCCAGAAATGCTTCATTTTGTACTTATCTATTTAATGACTCATTAAATACTTGGCTTTATGCACTACTTTGCTCTTTGTTTGTCACCTTCCGGTTCCTTCATGATTTATTTCAGTATATATATTAATGTACTTTTTTTTAATTTCTTGATACTTTTCTTCAGTACAAAAGACGGATAATGAATTTATTTCCATAATTGGGAATTTAGACAAGGATGTGTTTGTTCGGTGGTAACGGTATTATTTGGCCTCTTGGTAAAAACGCAATGCCATATGTTAACATTCTATTGAAGGTGCGTTCCTGATTCCTTTTATCATCCTCTTGTTTACCCTGGGTCTGCCATTGTTCTTCGTGGAGGTATCGCTGGGACAGTTCAGTGGTAAAGGGATATATGGGGTGTGGAACATTTGCCCTATCTTTAAAGGTAAGGATGCTAATTCCCTGTAGCATATCACGTGACAGGCAAATAATCTCTAACCCGGGAATTCCCTCCGATTAAACAAGGTAAATACTGTCTAAATCTACTTTATATGAATTTATTTAAGGTCTATCACACGAGTATCATTATCATTTATATGCTATACTGGTCAAGAATAGAATTACATTCATAGAACACTTCAAAAGAAAATTTTGTTTGATTTACGTGCACCATATCATAACATATACATGTTAACAAAATAAAAAAAATCTGTTGAAGTGTTCTCTGAATATACCTCTATTCTTGAACAGAAAAGATTATCAGCATATAGATGATAGTGATGCTCATATGATAGGCCTAAAATAGTTTCCTATAAAGAAGATTTATACTGTATTTGCCATACCTAATCGAAGGGGATTCCCGGGCTTGAGATTATTTGCATATCACGTGATACGCTGTGTAATTGGTATTATATTAAAAAAAATGATTTCAAAGTTAAGGATATATTATAGTAAACTTCAATGAAAATTCATTTCTATCTATAAAATAATCATTCTGTCGAAGTAATTTTGATGCAAAATATCCGTATATAAAAATCCTCATTTGTTAAAGTCGATAGATGAAATCTTTATAGCATAAACAAGACGGGGGAATTTTACTCATGATCTTAAGTTTATATCAGAGTTAGGTTAAAACATTAACGTTTATTTATTTAGTTTCGTGTAAGCATACATTTCGCACATGTGACTTCATTTTATGTGTAATTTACTAGGAAAAAATAACTGGAGGATTCAAAATTGTCGGCCGAATAAACAACAAATAGAATTAAAACAAGTAAAAGCTATTCCAATAATCTTGCCGTCAGTAAGCTGATTTTAAATGTTGTAAATTCTAGTAAGAAACCAAACACGATCCGTAAAATGCATCGTTACTCTTTTATTTCTTGGTTTTTCCGTTTCAAGCAACGGGAATTTCCAATGATGTGTGATTGTTCTAGGACGTATCCTTACAATGTTTCTTCGATGCATCTTTCGGAAGAAAATGCATTGATACGATATGACTTTCAAATGTCAGGTCACCTAGACTCTTGACCAACATGATGAAAGGATCATATACAGGATTTGAATAAATAAGCTGAATTAAGAGTCTTATGAAGATTTGCATTTTTTACAACTGTCGACCAATCGTATTGTCAAGAGGTATTATATCCATGCAAGTAGGTCACGAATGATGACTGACGGTAATTACGGGATGATTACAATTCAGAGGTTACCGTTAACGGTATTTGTATTTTAGGTATAGGAGTAGGAATGGGAATTGCAGACATTGTAGTGACAGCCTACTTTGCTACCGTCCTTCCTTGGACCATGTACTATTTCGGAAATGCTTTTATCAATCCAATACCCTGGTCGCTTTGCAATCAAGACTGGAACACTGATAATTGCAAGACAGAAAGAAGTGGAAAATATCTTTATCACTTCAATGCTACGCTGAACGCAAGTAATCCATGGACCAACAATACTTTAAACATTTCTGCTGTTGATAGAAATATGACCGAAAAGATCCCGTTCGTTTCATCAGAGGAAGAATTTCTGCAGTGAGTAGCTTACAATATAAAAACAAAATTCTTTAGATTTATAAGTTAAGATTTTACCATTCTCAAGCCTCGCGATTAAAAACTTATGCAATGCAGCAATTCACAATGACAAAAGAACAACTGATAATGTTTGTACTAAACCTAAAAAAAATATCCGCTTCTTTTACTTAATATGACAAGTTGTAAAGTAAACTGCATTTAGGCAAAATGTTTTTGTTGAAAGTATCACTCATTGCTGAGATATTGATAATTGGGACATATGTGTCTAGATACATTTATAATTGAAATATAAACCATAAGAATTAGCGTACATTAGAATAAGCAGTTGTAAATTAGAATGTAGAAATGTACCTCCAATGTATAACTTCTACAACCAAGCATGTGAAAAGTACAAACCTTGTAAGTGGCTGAGTGATGTTCATATTATCGTCAGGATTTTCTTTAATTCGTTTGGAAGAATTGTATTGCTTTTCCAGATTCAACGTTTTGAACATTTCCGATGGCATCCACGATTTTGGGAAACTGCAACTACATCTTGTTTTATGCTTTCTTGCTTCGTGGATTATAGTATATTTCTGTCTATGTAGAGGTGTCAAGTCGCTCGGAAAGGTAGTGATTTTCATTGCTTTGAATGAAAATATATTTGTAACAAAAAATACTATCAACACATATTATCATCTTAAGTGCATTATTGTATCCTTAATCTATCCTTAAACTTCAATGAGAAAATTAAAAAGGAAACCTTCAAGATTTTTTATGTTAATGAAATCTGGCAAAAAGAATTGTGATTTCAACGTTTCTGATTTCGAGTTGTGTTATCAACATTCATTCACTGATTTCACACGAAGATACATGACTTGTATTTGTAATGAGTTTTCAAGAAAATTATTTTTGAAAAGTCATATAAAAAAGTAAAAACAATCCTTTGAAACTAAATATTGAATTATTCATACATTCAATAATTAAAGGATACAATTAATATAATTATATAGATAAAACATTATTTGGAATCAACAAGGTTATCCAATAGTGTCTAATTATGTGTAAGTGTTCATAACTTCGATATAGACACAGGTCAGTAAGAAAGAAAGGAGGAGATCTTCAACAACACTCGGTTGCAGCACCCACAGCAATACTCCAAAACACCCAATGCAAAAACACATAACAGACACCCACAGAAAGAGATACAAAACAAAAGGGACAAGGAACACCAACATACACTATAGATACATGAAACATAAAAGGTCACACATAAACCAACGATACTAATGGGCATTCGGTGCCGACTTAGGACGCCATCTACCATGCAAGTAGCAGGCGTTGTTTTCACACGGATATCGTGCGCGCAACCCTCCCGCTTTTCCTAAATTACCCAGAGGTCTCGATAAACCCAAAAACAGATGGGTAATATGTAAATGGATATAAAAATGAAATAGGAATGACCATTAGATATGTATGAATGCATTTTGTTCATGACATAGAATAAGCAACTGCAAATATCTGAAACATGAAATCGTGCTTTCTCAAGCTTTTGAGCAGCGTATAAAGAACACTGCTGGATCGCAATATGTTCTTATCTCAGTGCATAATACATTTCCAATAACATGTCAATACTATTGTACATGTATATCAAGAAATCTCAAAATTTCAATAATGATATATCTGCAGAAAAAAAAATTGTGGGGAACGCCCTTAAATTCAGTTCCTTCTTTGTTTAGGTAGTATACGTTACAGCAACTTTGCCCTACATTTTACTGTTTGTACTGTTCATCAGAGGAATCACATTGCCGGGATCATTGGACGGAATACTGTTCTATATCAAACCTGACTTCAACCGCATTTTATCTTCACAGGTTGGTACATATAGCAAAAGAAATGTCAAAATAAAATTTTTGAAATATACGTTTTCAATTCTGTATTTTTGGTTAAAAGTTACTTCCAATTTGGGACGGCATCTGTCTTGCGGTAATTGTGACAGCAAAGTTACGAAAATCTTACAAGAACATTGCTTAAACGAATGGACATCGAAATCAACTTATAATAATACAGAATATTGTCAGATTTCTCCATATCAATATCATCATCACTCACACCCATATTGAAATTTTAACATATTTTGTGTCTTTGCATGAGATACTTATGACGGAATTTCTTTAGAATCAAGTATTAAAATGAACGAAAGCATAGGGATAACTTCGTTTTTCTGCATTATAATGAAATCAATAATGTTATTGTTATTACATTGATAGACTAAGATTTCATGTGCCTGTTTTTCAGAAAATAACACATTATTAATATACACACAATAACACGTCCTTTAAGGTGTGGATGGAGGCAGCAATACAGATTTTCTACTCTAGTGGCATCATATGGGGTCCACTCATTACATTTGCCAGCTTCAATAAATTTAATAACAACTGTCTTAGGTGAGACATTTATGTTATCAATCGGCATTTTGATGTGTTATTTGAATGTAATCCGGATAAATACACCATTTGCTACTGCATGGTAGAAGCCCGTCCAAACTCTTAACCGGTCAAATTGGCCCTTTTACATTTTAAATTTTATGATTTTTTCACATCGTCTTTATAATTTTCTTGCACCGTTCTATGTGGGGTTTTTCATCGATGTCCGTTATTTGTTTCCGTCTTATGTTCTGTTTGTTTCTCGGAAGTAACCGCATGGTAGTCTCGCTGGAGACTCCCTCCTCAATAAATTAGTACATTCTTATAATAGATAGAGAATTAAGCGCAAAATAAATATGGCAAATATCTGAATTCAAATACATAAAAAATCAAAACATGCATTATAAGTTATGTTCAATAGTGTTGTCTCGTTAACCTTATAAAACCACCCCAAAACGACAAACAGTTATAATGTAGATTGATTATTTGTTTCTTTCTTTAATTTTTTCTTACTTTTTGTACGTGAAGGAGAGGGACTTAGTCAAATAATAAACCTAATTAAAGACAGACATTTTGAATTATATTTTTTCAGGGACTCAATATTTCTTATATGTGTCGGTGAGGGAACCAGTATTTTTGGAGGCTTCGTTGTATTCTCCATTTTAGGATACATGGCACATAAAGTCAATGTTCCTATAGAAACAGTAGTGAAATCAGGTATGATCATGAAAATAAAATTAACCCAAAAAATGAGAGGATTTAACTACAATAAACGGAAGTGTTCTAACTTAATACCTTCTTGAAGAAAATCCCAAACCGTTTTTCCTGCACCAGACCCGTGTTTCGAATATTACGTTCTCATCGGTGATGCTTCCAGTCAAAGTGCTTTTCATAAGCCGCCCAAATTCATTTCACTAGCGCCCTCTGGTTTTTTTTAGAATTTAAATTTGTGTATTTACTTAATGTCATATGGAAGCAAATTAATTTATTTTAATTCTTTCTATATATCATTTGTATTATTTTATTTTTTTTATAACAACGTTGCTTCAAAACATGGTCAGGTCAAAAATATTATCTTCGCTAACTAGTAAATGTACAGAGAGATAAAAGTGACTCCAAAATTCAAACATAATGGGGCAGGAAAAACAGAACGTGTAGGGAGTGTATGAACAAAACATAGGGTTTTTTATTATCATTTTCTATAATCCTCACTTTTCAGGGCCAGGTTTAGGATATATAGCTTACCCCGAGGCCGTAATGGAACTTCCTCTGCCAAATCTATGGAGTGTTCTTTTCTTTTTAATGCTGTTTACACTCACATTGGACGGTGTGGTATGAGTTTTTTTTTTCATAGCCCTTTGAATATTTTCCCTATGTTTTTTCCCCTCAGCAACTACGATTACATGTACTTAAACACACAATGAAACCTTGTAATGAAGTAACTTTTCTCGAGATATGCTCATCAATAGAGAGAAATCAAAATGATTTGTTTATAACTTTGCCATTCTTCAGTGTATTCTAAATACATATAGGTAAAATTCCCATATCTATTGAGGAATAAATGTAGTGATGAGTAATATTTGTGGCAAGATTTTCCTTTTCGTTTATATTTTTAATCTCGTCAATTTGATTCTTGAATAAGACCTCCTTTTGAAACAAAAAAATTATCTGAACCAATAAATCATTCGGCCTATATATTTCATACGTTTAATCTTTGTCAAATTCTCTTTCTGCTGATACCTATATTTCGTCTTTATGACCTTAACCATAGTGTTTGATCAACTTTGATATATAAATTTTGTATTTTGAACAGGATACCGTAGATGACATTAATATATATAGATAGAAGGTGTAATCGTAATTTATTTCTTTTTCATTTTTAATCTTTAATTATCCCCCAACTATTGCGTAACTTGCATTTTTGACCATTTTATGTGTTTTGTTAAGCCCCTATAATAACATGTTTTGTAAGCCATTTTTTACTCCTCCGACCTGACCTGCTTCCCTGATATTCTGGAGGAGGAGACAGTAAATATTTGTGTTGTTGCTAGGTAACTGGAGGAGGAAATTTGATTCCATATAAATAGGCCGACCTTAATTTTACCTCAGTTTTAGTTTTGTTTTAGTTTTGTATAGTTTAGCTTTGCTTTGTGGACTATTAATTGAAATTACACAAACTCTTTGTGTGGATATATTTTCATGTTTTTATCATCTGTAAATAATCATCATGTTCATCGTCGTGTTAATAAAGTATGAACTTTATACCAGCGTCTTATTTCAACAACGACTTGTGAAAGTGTAGTGTCCGTACGTCAAAAGTTATCAGTGTGTTCGTCCGTCACAAAGTGAGAAGCAGCAGACATTTCATTGGTGTGGTTATTTGGTTTCTTATCCCAAAAACTTTAACAAAGAGATGAACGTCAGAGTGTCTGTCCGTTCGTCCACGTTACAATGGTGGCAGCGGTGGGATAAAGAAAGCCAGTGATATTCTACTGGGATTAAAAAAAACCAGTGATATTCAACTTGGATAAACTGAACCAGTGAAAGTGAGCTTGGAAATTACTATCAATGAACTTGGATTAACTTGGATCTTTTAAACTGTGACAATTCATTTTGGAGCTTTTGTTCTTTTAATTATTTTCCTTTAGAATTTTATATGTACAAAATGTATGTATATTGACGGATTTATACTCACACGGATTATTAATTTGGGATTTATACACAAACTGTAAGTACATTTTCATTTGTACCTTTTGACTTTTTTCGTGTACAATGACTTCGTACGGACGAAGCAGACGACATCAAGTGCCTGTTTTTGACTTTAACGAAGATGGCAGTCTGGTTAACAAGAAAAGCGTAAACATTGATCTTTACAAAGAATGCCCGAATTGTTATGCTGTTTTTGTGAAACGTGACAATATTCAAGTTTATCGCCGGGAAGATGGATCCATAGCTTCAACCTTTCTCAAGTGCCCAGCTTGTGGATGCCGAAGTCGTGTGTGTTGGCCTAATATCTAAACGACTTATTTTGAGCAGTGCTATTTGCGACTTTCAAATTTTTCTATGGATACTTTCTCATATTGCCGAAGTGAAATGAACATTTATTCGATTGGAGCGCGATTTCAGCTAAAGCGTGAAACAGAAGCAAAGAACTGTGTTCGTTGTAATGTGTGTTCGAACTTATATGCGAAAGAAATATCTATGTTCGCATTGTGAAAGGAAATTTCTGTGAAAATACGAAGTGTTTTATTTGTTTAATTTGCGCGCGAGTAGTGAAAATTCCACAAGAGATTCAAAATCATTGTGTTGATGGTGTAGTGATGCAGTAATTTTCAGTACTTTGCAACGCTGGATCTGTTCTTTTACTTTGTGATAGTGACACATATTGTTACGTTATACTTTATAATTTTTGATCCAAATGAAGTGAAGTTTACCAAAATGGATATAATTACAAATGTGAAAACTCCGAGAAGAAGTGATGTGCGACGTAATTTGTTGACCGAGTTCAATGAGGCTGATTCCCAGGAATGCAGAACACAGCTAGGTGATTTTTATGTGAATACACCTCAGCCGGAAGTGTTGGCGACGTCACTTGAAGAGCGTGGTGATGGATGGTGGAATTTTTTTTAAATTCTGGATGTTTATGGTGTCCCTTTTTGTGATTGTGATTAGCGGTGTTTATAGATTCCTTCCAGGACAGTTCTTCGTATCGTTATCACGGGAACTAATTCTTATTTGTACTATTTCGGTGCTTTGTGTGATTTTATTGAGTGTGATTTGTAAAGTCTGGAGCAGTAGTCGTCGAGCAATTGAAGATGAAAGTCCGTTACGCACCGGAAGAAGAACACTAGTTAGGAGCGGAGCTACAACACCAAGGGAAGCAATAGGACAAACGGTATCAACTCTCAACATCCAAGTGAAAAGAGTATTTACCGGAGACGGGTCGACAAAATGGAGTGAATTTATTCGCTATTTCGAGAATGTAGCCAATCTTAATCAGTGGCCGGCTCAGCGAATGAGAAGTGTTTTGTTGACAACATTGAGGGGTCAAGCAGAAACTTACGCATATGGACTTCCGGAAAATGTTCTTGGAGATTATCAATGCTTGAAAAATGCTTTGAACCAGAGATTTAGGCACACAGCTCTCAAGGAAAGCTACATAGCGGAGGCAAAGTTACGCAGAAAGGGAACAAATGAATCTTTTCGAGATTTCGGGCAGGCTGTCGAAGACCTATATCGCAGAGCGTATCCAACTAACCGGGAAACTGTAGGGAGTAACAGTCTGAAAACCTTCCTAGATAACTGTAGTGATAATGAGGACTTCCGGTTATCAGTGAAGAGAACACGTCCTAAAAATGTACAGGAAGCGGTTACTGCGGCGATGCAAGAAGAGTGCATCAGAATTGGGGAGTCCGAATCTTACAAGCCTACGAAGCAAGTCAGAAGGGAGCTGTACTATGTGAAGAATCAGTATGCCGACCGTAAACCATACTTCGATGTGCAACGGCAACAAGAAGTACAAGGAAACGGTGGGAGAAGAAAATGTTTTGCTTGTGGATCAGAGAGTCATTTAAGAAATCGTTGTCCTAAGATCAACTCAGCACCAACTGCTAGTACCGGAAGTGGCGGAAGTTCCAGGCAGGGAAACTTCCCGCCGCCGAGGCAGTAGGCCATGCGTCGGACGGCCACATTATTAGGCCTAGTACGGATTTATCACGTCGTTCTTCATTCTCGAGGGTTAAAGTAGCCAACAACAGAGATGATGTAAATAGGGTTTCAAGGCAGGAAACTTGCATAAATCTCGGCGAAATTCCAAGAAGAGAAGCTACAGAAGAAACAAAAGAATTGCTGATTGTGCAAACAGAAAAGAGCAATAATATCAAGATTAATGCATCGAGAAATCGGATTGGTTTCTTTGTTGATGGACTTGTTCCATGTACATCAGTCACGTGGAAACTAGATACCGGGGCGAAGAAGACCTTCATCACAGAGGACCAATTCTACAAGATACCCCCTGAAAATAGACCAATACTAGAGCCTGCAAGGACAAAGTTTGCAAATGCAAGTGGTTAAACTTTGAAAATTTTAGGAACAGCTTATATGACACTAAACTTTGACAATTTTGAAACTGACTTTAGAATCTTTGTTGGTGGAGTGACTCAGAATTTGCTCGGAGAAGATTTTCATGCGAAATTCAAGTGCAATTGGGACTATATAGATGGTGGCCTGCGAGCAAAAATTCCAGATGATGACGAGCATTCAAGAACTACTAATTGGATTACAACATGTGAAAGTACAACGGTTTTGCCTGGATACGAAGTTGTCGTGAAATGTACATTTTCGAAAACTGAGGACAAGATTGGAATACCTTTAGTACTAACACAGTTCACGAAAACGTATGAATTGGTTGTAGCAAGGACATTGCTAAATGCAAACAATGAAACTGTATACATCAGATTGTTTAATCCAGGGAGCGAAGCTGTGACCGTGAAGGAGAATGCACACGTAGCCATATTTTCTTCAGTTCTTAACGTAGTAGAGATAAGACAGAATGAGGAAGCGGAAGTAAATTTTGTGACGGAAGGTGATCCTGTGAATTTACCTGAACATTTGATTCCATTGTATGAGGAAGGACGAACTCATCTCTCGGAACAAGAAGCTGTGGAGTTCAGGGAATTTTTGAAGAGAAGAGCGAGAACGTTCTCTGACCCGAGTGGAAAAAGGGGGAGAACAACTCTTGGAGAACATTGTATTGTTCTGACTGACAATCAACCGTTTAAAGAGGCCAACAGAAATATGCCTTTGTTTAAACGTGACATTTTGGAAAAGGAAATCCAAAAGTTGAAGGACATGGGTCTTATAGAGAAATCCCAAAGTCCTTGGTCATCTCAGCTTGTCTTAGCTCAGAAGAAGGACAAGTCGTGGAGGGTATGTGTGGATTATCGAAGGCTTAATGCAAGGACCATTAAGGACGCATATCCCATACCGAGGATAGATGACAATTTAGATACTTTGTCAGGATCAGTTTGGTTTACTTCGCTTGATTTAGATTTGGCCTATCATCAAGTGCCACTGCGAGAATCAGATAAGGAGAAAACGGCTTTTGCAACACCAAGAGGAGGACTTTATCAGTATAAACTTATGCCTTTCGGGCTATGCAACGCACCTGCAACATTTCAGAGAATTATTGAGAAGGCATTGTCCGGATTACAATGGAACATAGTAGTCTTATACCTTGATGATCTCATCGTTTTTGGTAAGAGCTTTGATGCAGCTCTTGACAATCTAGACCAAGTATTTGACAGACTGGATCATTCAAACTTAAAGCTTAAAGCAAAGAAATGCTTTTTCTTCAGACAGGAAGTAGAATTCTTGGGACATGTTGTTTCCAACCATGGTATCAAAACTGATCCGAGGAAGATTGAAGCTGTAAAGAACATACCTATCCCGAAAAACGTGACAGAATTACGCCAGTTTCTTGGATTGATGTCGTACTACCGAAAGTTTATTGAAGGATTTGCAAATACTGCAAAGTGTTTACATGTGCTCACAAGTAAAAATAGTGCATGGAACTGGACAGCTGAATGTGATCACGCATTTCATGAGCTACGCAGTAAACTTATCCGAGCACCTATATTAGGCTACCCGGATGTAAACAGTGGTCCATTCATCTTAGATACGGACGCGAGTAACCGATCAATTGGATGTGTATTATCTCAAATACAAGATGGAAAGGAGAGGGTTATGCAATATGCGAGCCGTACCTTAAATAGCCATGAAAAGAACTATTGCGTTACTAGGAAAGAGATGCTTGCCGTTGTTTATTTTGTGAAATATTTCAAACATTATCTACTTGGGAGAGAGTTTATTTTGCGTACAGACCATGGATCTCTTACTTGGCTTCATAGGTTCAAGGATCCAGACGGACAAGTCTGTAGATGGCTGCAACAGCTTGGATCGTATAACTTCAAAATTATACATCGACCCGGAAATAGACATTCAAATGCTGACGCTATGTCGAGACTTCCGGTTGAAAACGGAAGTGAAGATGATGTTGTATGCCGACAGTGTAAACGCAGGATAAACGAAGTATATGACGGCGAAAGTGAAACTCACATACAAGACCTGAGAGACAAAGCTCATGATAGCATGATAAACGATGACGATGTTAATATCGGTGCTTTGTTCAGTGTAACCCAAGAGACGCCGAAGAAAAAGGGTCGAGTAGAAAACCGACCGAAACGAGCTAAGGCAAAAAAGGTGCCAGACAGCGTTCTGACTTTTGACTGCATACGCGAGAAACAGAAAGATGATGAAGGAATTGGTCCTATCCTGAAATTATTTGAGTCACGTCGAATGGATGAAAAACCAACTCATCAGGAGTTATCCTCTTTTAATCCCGAAAGTAAATTTTGGCATGCACGATGGGAATTATTGGAAGTTCATAAGGGAGTTTTGTGTATTCGGTGGATAGGAAACCAGGAAGATAGATTAAGAATTTGTACACCCAAATGTTTACGTGAAGATATATTGTGGCATCTTCATGATGCTCCCACATCTGGTCACATGGGTATACAAAGAACAACACTTCGAGCCGTAAATTCATCATATTACTGGCCCCGAATGAAGCAGTTTGTGCGAGATTACGTTATGTCATGTGATATCTGCGAAGAACGTAAAAATCCCGGACGCAAAAAGCGAAACTATATGGAAACGTATATTGCAGGGGGACGATTTGAGCGAGTTGCTGCTGATATAGCTGGTCCTTTTCCAAAAACTAAACATGACAATGTGTATATTCTTGTGATTTCCGATTATTTCACGAAGTTTGCGGAAATCTATCCTATTCCAAACATGGAGGCAAAAACGGTAGCTGATGTTTTCTTTCGAGGATGGATTAAAAGATACGGTTGTCCGTATGAATTTCACAGCGACCAGGGGACTCAGTTCGAAAGTCAAGTATTTCAACATTTGTGCACCATGTTTGACATAGTCAAAACACGAACGACACCGTCACACCCACGTTCAGACGGAATGGTGGAAAGATTAAACAGAACTATAAAGGAGATGCTATCAAAGTATATCGAAATAAAACAGACGAATTGGGATGATGACTGTGTTGTGATGGCTTACAATTCTTCAGTTCACGAAACTACAGGTATAACACCGTACAGAATGTTATATGGAACTGAAATGACTATGCCAGTTGACTTACAGACGGAATCTACAGATATCGGTAAAACTGACGTTATTTCAGCAAGTGAATATGTAACGAACTTGTGCAGAGACTTAGAAATAGTTCATAAAATTGCTCGGGAGAAAACATCGAAAGCTGTGCTTAAACAGAAGAAACATTACAATAAAAATGCAGTGCACATTGCTTATAGTGTTGGGGATGTCGTGAGAAGATTCCAACCAAAGCAAGTTGTCGGGACGAAGCTTAAACTTGCTAGAAACTGGACTGGGCCATGGATTATTACTAAAAAGTTTAGTGATGTTTTATTTGAAATAAAACACTCTCCAAAAACAAAGGCAGCTGTTGTGCACGCAGACAATCTGAAAAAAGTTTCATGTAAGAAAAACTGCGAAAACAAAACTTGAGCGCATCCTTAAACAGCAAGATCCGTCAATAAAATATGTTCAAGTTCCAGTGCTAAGTCCTCCTCCGACTTCAAAAGATGCCGCCGCAGCGCCGACCGCGAGTGACTCCAGTTCACCCAAAACAAAAGATCTTTCCCACGGCCAGGTGCACGTTGACCAATCACGTGACATACAGCATTCCCCTATACAGTGGCGCACTAGACGGGGTAGAGTCATTCGGTTACCTAAGCGATATGAATAAAGTGCTATGTGACCAATGTGGAACTCTCTTTACTAGAAAGGACAATTTTAAGCGACATTTTTTAGAAAACCATGGAGATGTTAAAAAAATAAAAGTTCCATCTTTTAATTGTATGTTATGTGACAAAATTTTCACAAGGAGAGAACTTAAAACGACATATGCAGAGAGCACATGCAGACTTTGAAAACGAGTTGATTGACTCATTTCAATTGTTTTAAGATGGAGAACGATTACGAAGACATTTCCTCTAGTGAGGATGAAGCGATATTTGGAGAGAACGAGGAACAGAACATTAGTACCAATTCAACTTCTCCTTCGCGTGAGGAAAACAGTGACAAAAGTCTAAATGACTCGAAGTCCGAGAAAATGTGTCTGGATGATGCCGATTCTGAGGGAACTGTAGAAGGTGGAATACAATGCCTGAGTGAAATTTCGGAGACGAACGAACGTAGTGACACTACATGTATCACACATACCATTGGATTCACTATGACTAAGGACATGATATGCCAAAATGGGAATGTGGTAAACGAACAAAGATATTTAGACTTTTATTTTAGTGAGGGACTTGATCCAAGAGTAGTCAATGTGTGCGATATCGCTGAAGAATGTTAACGTGAAATCCCTGTGCATATGCGTGAACTGAGAAGGCAGTGGTACGGACCCTCCACGGACAATCGAGAAGAAGAAGACGCAGAAGTAGACGATCCGAGCGATCACATCTAAGAATGAAAACGGACATTCATATACTCTATTTGTGATCGTGAACAGAATGAAAACGGACATTCATATACTCTATTTGTGATCGTGAACAGAATGAAAACGGACATTGATATACTCTATTTGTGAACGTGAACAGAATGAAAACGGACATTCGGATATGTGTTCGCATCACATTGTTTTCATTTGTTTGTTAGATTGAACAGCTCGATCAACTTGAATGTGACATTTACTTATATTGATAATATATCGCTTGAACATTTCTTCCACATTTCTTTAATTATTCTGCATTTATTCATGTTTTTGTTATTGTGTACGAGAGTTCAGTGCGAAAGTATTTTCTATAATATTTGATTCATGTCATGTTATCATTCATAATATGTGTTGGCAAGCCTCGATCATTAATTTTTTTTTTGTGACAAATCATTTTATTTTGCTGTTTTGACGGAGTCAAAACTTGTGTAGGGGGGAGTGTAACCGTAATTTATTTCTTTTTCATTTTTAATCTTTAATTATCCCCCAACTATTGCGTAACTTGCATTTTTGACCATTTTATGTGTTTTGTTAAGCCCCTATAATAACATGTTTTGTAAGCCATTTTTTACTCCTCCGACCTGACCTGCTTCCCTGATATTCTGGAGGAGGAGACAGTTAATATTTGTGTTATTGCTAGGTAACTGGAGGAGGAAATTTGATTCCATATAAATAGGCCTACCTTAATACTACCTCAGTTTTAGTTTTGTTTTAGTTTTGTATAGTTTAGCTTTGCTTTGTGGACTATTAATTGAAATTACACAAACTCTTTATGTGGAGATATTTTCATGTTTTTATCATCTGTAAATAATCATCATGTTCATCGTCGTGTTAATAAAGTATGAACTTTATACCAGCGTCTTATTTCAACAACGACTTGTGAAAGTGTAGTGTCCGTACGTCAAAAGTTATCAGTGTGTTCGTCCGTCGCAAAGTGAGAAGCAGCAGACATTTCATTGGTGTGGTTATTTGGTTTCTTATCCAAAAAACTTTAACAAAGAGATGAACGTCAGAGTATCTGTCCGTTCGTCCATGTTACAAAGGGAGGAGATCTCCAACAAGACCCCGTTGCAGCATCAACATGAAAACACCAAAACACCCGATGCAAAAACACAAAAGACAGAACACATTTTGTTTACATTGTATAAATAAATAACTTATTATATTCTCCAGTTTGCTACAATGGAACCAACATGCACAGCGTTCATGGATAACTTTCCTTCATTACGTAAAAGACGTCCTCTGTTCATCGCCGTCACTATAGGGTGCATGATGCTGTTAGGCCTACCTCTTTGTGCACAAGTAAGATATTATTGTTGTTGATAATCCTCTTGCTGCCGGGAAAATTAGATGTTGTCAATAAACCTTTAAACTAGAGGTATTTATTCCGTCCTTGCCTTTGTTTGGTCTAATTTGCAGCTTTATATATACTATTTTGTCAGACACAATACGACACTTGTGACACAATTTCAAGAATCAATGCATTGACGGATGCTTTACTTTTGCAAGAAAGGAGGGGATCTCCAACAACAATCGGTTGCAGCACCCACAGCAAAACTCAGGAACACAGAGCAGACACTCACAGAAAGACACGTAAAAGGGCAAGGAACACCAACTTACACTATAGAAACATGAAACACATAAGACCACACATAAACCAACGAGACCAATTGGAAACCGGTGCCGACTAAGGACGGCCATCTGCTACGCAAGTAGCAGACACTTTGGTTACGTGCGTACGACCCTCCAATTTTTCCGTCTTACAAGAGGTTTCGAAGAACGCACAATTCCGGTGTAAAATAAATTCCTCACTAAAAGATGAACATACAAACAACATAACGCAGAGGCCCAAGAAACATACAGATGGTTCGATCAGGGTCCGTCATGGACTCCTTTTGTTACAGTCAGTAAGAGCACAAACACTGCTCTGTAAAAATATCAAGTAAGACACTGATCATAGCGGAGATCCCCCGCATGATGTAACCAAACAATTAACATAAATAGATTTACGTCAACAATTACCTGGAGACAAGATAAATTTTATCTATATTGGTTATTTATTATTATTTTTTTGTATTCCCCGTAATTACGACATGCATATTCCTATCATCATATTTCTACATTTTGAATCAAATTTCAGAACGGAATGTATATTTATCAAGTTGCTGATTGGTATACAGCATCCTTTGCTCTGCCGCTGTTTGGACTTCTAGAGTGCATTATTGTCGCTTGGATATACGGTAACTCTAAGTATCCTTAGCTTATTGAAATTTATTAGTCCCCTACCGGCAACGCCGAAGGGGACTCTTAGTTTCCTCTCGGTCTGTCTGTCTGTCCGTCCGTCTGTCCGTCTGTCCGTCTGTCCCATTCTCAGTTTTCCGGACTTTTTTTCGCTGTTGTTGCATATATTGAACTCATTTTTGTTATGTGGATTTATCTCAATGGGATACAGATCAAGTTTGAGTTTGCTTTAGATTCACCTATTTTTACAAGAGTTATGGCCTTTGGACTTAGCAAATTTTATGAAAATTTCAGTTTCCGGACTTTTCTTTGGTTCTATTGCAAATAATGCACTGATTTTTGGTAAATGAAATTTTTAGTTTCCCGGACTTTTTCATGCCTGTCATTGCAGATAATGAGCTGATTTTTTGTATGTGAATACACTATAGTGTGATGCAGATTTGAGTTTAATTTAGATTGACTAGTTTTCTCAAGAGTTATGGCCCTTGGACTTAGCAAATTTCGTGAATTCAGTTTCCCAGACTTTTCTTGGCTGTTGTTGCAGAAGATGAACTGATGAACAGAGATGCAAGTCATAAATTTATGCCGCCGGTAGGGGACTTATATCGCACAGCGATCATTGCATTTTATAATTTATTTTGATATCTGATGTCCTACCCTGAATAAAAAGAAGAAAGGATTGGAAACGATTTTATTTCTTTAGGGATGTTACCCTGAGCGAGAAACTTTTTTCTCCAAACCGAACACATTAATTTTCGAAAACGAGACATGTTTTGATTTATAAGATTAAACTTAATAAAGTTATCAAACTAATGATATTTCGATAATATACTGCACTTGTTGAGTAAGAAAATTGATCGTTCTTTACATTATGTATTTTTAAGGTGTTGGCAGATTTTCGACAGATGTTGAACTGATGCTTGGCAGAGGTATTCCTGTAGTCTTACGGATCACTCTGTGTTTTATAACCCCAATTATCTTACTGGTAAATATGATTTTTATTTTATGTTTTAGTTATATAACAATACTTAGATACTTCTTCAAAGTCAGTATGTCGAGTTCTTCAGATGATAAATTTCGGAAAAGCCGATTGAATTTGAAGACGTTTAATATTTGTACCACAATGTGACCAGGAGTCCCCGAGTGCACATGTAGCAAAGTTCGATCACTATCGGTTGCTCGTTCTTCAAACGCTTTCGAAAATTTCTAAAACGTGGGTCCTGTAGCATCATAGCCCATCCATCCTGGTACGTCTTTCGCTACATATTGGACATAATAACTTTCACACCCTTTGGCCGTATTATACATTGTTTGGATTGAATATCACTGACGAGGGTTAAGTACCCGAAACGTCTGTTCTCAAATAATGCTTTTGAAATTGAAGACGTTTAACATTATTTATACTGGCATATAATTATATCTATCTTATGCAGTAGAAACATAATTTAGATCCGCAACCGGATGTTTAGAGTGTTTTAATTCAATTAAGTTTTCTAACCTGACCATGTTCTAGTGTCTTTTTGTTATATTCTATAGGTGAATGAGATGGGCTTAGTAAAAGCATTAGCATTTTGAAGACAAACTTCAGGGACTCAATATTTCCTATATGTATCGGACTTTTTCCTTCTTGTCTTTCTTTTGGCTGTTTTGCTGTGTATGCTCTCGGTGTTCAAACCGAGTCTTGTCAGAAGAGCTACCCTCCATTCCTTTAGAATATACATTAGTACATTTTTCTTTTATTTTTCAGATCATTTTATTGTTTATTGCTGCTACATACAGCGCCCCTTCCTACGGTGAGTATGAGTATCCATTTGCGGCAGTTGTTTGTGGTTGGATCATAGCCTTGTTGCCTATAGTCCCACTTCCCATCGTGGCAATAAGGGAGATCAAATTAGCATCTGGCCAAACGCTCATACAGGTATGTATCTTCATATTTTGCTACCTCAACTCTTACTTCACAATGAAAATAATATAAATCTAATTCAATTTGCCACTAAAATGTTTCGTCCTCTCTGTTTTTATTTAATTATTTATCTATTTATTTGCTTGAAGTATTACTGGCTGACCGACTGGATGTCTGACGCATTCATATTTGGTGCAAAACATTCGGAACTTCTTGTTCAGAGGGCTGCCCTATGGCAGCTTAGGTGGGGTAATGGCGATTATTGTATCACAACACGAAAATTGAACGACAATTAGACGATTTTTCACATTACTGCAGTTGACTTGCATTTTACACATCCTAAGACCCGACATCACAAGATTAGACGTAACCTTTAGCTGTGACATCATAGAAGATTTATGACGTCACAGTTAGAAATAACGTCAAAAGAGGTGATATCGGGTCTTGTTGTGTCTAAAATGCAAGTCTAGCGGCAATGTGAAGAAGGTTTATTGAAACTTTTATATGACTAGAGTGAAATTTCTGTTTGGTATAGAGGATCAATTTCAAATAAAACCTACCAAATAATTCCGCATCAAGGAATAATATCTTGTTGTCTGCAGATGAACTTAATTTGTAAGAAAACTCAACTCAGGTCATATTGCAAAATATCATATATTTAAAGATGGTGATGTTGTTTATGAATTTAAGAGCAAAATTATATGTAATTGAATATTATTTTTTTCAGAAGATTTGTAATGCATTTAGGCCAAGTTATAAGTGGAAACCAATGGACGCAAATCTGGCAGCCAAGTATCGTTTGAAGACACAGACACTAAATAATTCTTTCTGCAACAAAATCAAAATGAACATTCTTGGACGCTAGACGCTAGAAATATCCTGTTAACAATAAAACGCTAAAATTCTCTTCAAAGTATATCCTTGCAATGACCTCGTTTCGTTTCATTTAACCATGAAGTCTAGAGGGAAACTTATTTACACAAATAAATCATGAACAAGTATATTGATGTCTTTTTTATTTCTCCCTATCCAATAAAAGATTGAACACTCTGTAAAACCGTTGCGTGTTAATCAAAAAATCAAATCAATTTACAATAGAGTTATGCATTACTTATGAAAGGTAAGCACTCGCTCACACGATTATCAGGACGATAAAGCAAGTTTAATTGACTTTTAAAAAGATGAAAGAATATATAGCTGTTGTGTATGATAAACTTCGCATTGTAAAATGACGATAAAAATAAGCAAAATGAGACGACAATTTTAATGTTTACCATTCTTACAATGCATTAGTGGAGTTTGTAACGATTTATGGTATTCTAACTCATAAATAATCACAATACCTAGTTAAGGCCCAGTCTTCTTTCTTTGTATTTCAAAAAAGTCCTCGGGGAGTTTTGAGGCCACGGTCAGTAAGTGTGCAACTCCTAAACTTATCAAACTCTTCAAAGGCAAAGAAAACTTGATGATTTTGCAATGTTTGTTTCGTACGTCTAGGTACCTGAATGATATTCGGCATGACTATTGCAACTCTGTTTTTGAAAAATATCAGAATGAAACTTATCCTCAAGAATTGACACTCAACTAAGTAAAAAAAAGGAGGAGATCTCCAACAAGACCCCGTTGCAGCATCAACATTAAAACACCAAAACACCCGATGCAAAAACACAAAAAAACGAGTACAGCACGAGACGGAAAAGAGACACACGACATGTAAACATCAAACACAAAAGACTACACATAAACCGACGAGACCAATGGGTAACCGGTGCCGACTTAGGACGGCCATCTGTCACGCAAGTAGCAAATGGTGTGGTTATCCTGGATTACGTGCGCACAACCCTCTCACTTCTCCAATTACCCAGAGGTCTCGAAGAACGTACAATTGTGGTGTAAAACAACGTCACAAACACAGAAACACCATTATTTGGACATAAATATCAAAAATGTAAACAGAGAAATTCATACGAGTGTGTATAAAAAGAGAAGATTTTGGATTCAATCTCCTGAGCAAGTACTTACGTTTTGGGTTTTCACAGTTGAACTTTACAAATTACTAAATTGAAGAAAGTTCAAGTTCAAGGTCAAGGTTTCACCTTCACCTTCACCTTCATATACTACTAGTAGTTAAGGCTTTCTGGAAATTTCACAGAAAATGTCTTCTCAACTGACCTATACAAGTAACAAAGTATACTACTTTGAGAATTTCCCACCTGCCTTTAATTGAGACATACATGTAATAAACAAAATGCGATGGTAGACAGAATCATCAAACGCCTTTATAAGGTGGATATGATACTGCTGTCCTAAGAAGGACATTCAGAATGGTACCTGACCAATCTACAGCCTTATACAATCGAATTTGTAAGACTTACACTGTAACTGACTGTGACGACAGGATTTCATGCATGACGATTCCTATATAAACCTCCTGAGAGAAGACAGGGTTTCGACCACCTGTCCTCCCTGAATGCCAGTCGAAGTCCTCGGAAGTTTACATATATGAGCTCGCCCCAGCCCACCGAGCAGGGACTAGTTTTAGTATGTCCTTTGCTTTTATATCCATTAACATATTCGTCTGTGTGTTACTTGAGTCCCTGTGTTTCCTGTCTTGTGTGAACGGTCATTTTTCGGTGAAGAGATTACTTTAAAAAAAAAATCAAAAAATATATCCAGAGGGCGCTACTAAGATGGATTTTGGCTGTGTCTAAAAGTCATTTTGGATGGAAGCATCATTGGGGATTCTTCACATTTGTCAGTAACGTTCAATATCGAGTCCCTTCTTCATTTAGCTATTACAGGACGGTGTTACAACCGTCTGTTTTTATTATTTCAGGGCCTTGCAAATTTAAGTGTAAATAAAGAGTACGAGAAAGAAAAGTAATTATTTTTTTATTAATGTACATTTTCTAAGTACATTGAATTTGCCCTGGAAATTTCGAACGTCGGTATTTCGCATTATGAGCAAATTTGTAGTTACTGATAGTATATGTTTAGATCTATTACGGGTGGGTACGTTGTAATAGAAATCAAGTATATATCATCTACATATTATTTTAATAGTTTTTCGTAGAATTCGAACAATGTCTGTCCGTCAGTCAAAAACAATTTAATCTTTAGCCAAACTTTTGAATTGTTTGTGATAGGGCTTATTTTTACGTGAATTTTGTCTTTCTCCTTTGATACCGTTTTTTTTTTATCTTGATGCCTTGATCATTTACTTTTATTTTCGTTTGAAAAGGTGTATAACTGCAAAGTTTAAGATAGGCTTTGATTGATTGATTGATTGATTGATTGATTGATTGATTGATTGATTGAATGATTGATTGAATGATTGATTGATTGATTGATTGATTGATTGATTGATTGATTGATTGATTGATTGATTGATTAAACATATTTATTTATTTCTAGTTTTCGAATTTGTATTATTATTTTGATACATGTCGTAAGTATTTTGTTTTTTACCTTGGTCTTGGAATTTCACCTACTAATGAGAAACTTGAACATTGGGCATACGTACATGCATGCAATTTCTGTCACCTTACTCTGTATTATACAGTTCACACCTGTGTAAGATTTACAAACCTGCTGAAAAAAAAAAGAGAAAAATTATAACTGAGACTCGGATTTTCTTTGAAACTGATGACGGCCACTGGTACGTGTTCAGAATAACTGAACAAACAATTTGTGAATTACGAAATGAAAAATATTATACACGAATTCGTAATTGCATATCTGAAATCGACAAAAAGTTTTAGATATTGTCTTTAAGTTATGAAGAAATTCTTAGCAAATAAGCATGGATTGTACGTATTTTGATTTTTCTGTTTTGATTTTTTGTTTTGTTTGTTTGTTTGTTGTTGTTGTTTTTTTTTTTGCATTGTTTTTTTTTTCTTTTTGTTTTGTTTTGTTATTGTTGCTTTTTTTTTCTTCTTCTTTTTTTTTGTATATGTCTCTTCGTTTGCAAAATAATGTAATGCTTTAATTTTCTAATTGAGGGGTTGACCATGTTGACTCGGGCACAAATATAACAATCAGTTACATAGAACTCAAAATTGCCAGTCTGACAGATTTCTACGTATTAATATCAAAAGTCTATAAATTATTAATGCTTTTTCCTCAGAGACTTCTGTCAGAATTTTTCATAAATGATGTACATTAATGAAAGTGGATCAAAATACACGTTGCTGTTCTCCCAATTATTATTATTGTAAGGAAGGAGGACAAAGTTAATAGGAATGTAGTTTTTGAAATATCTGATGTGTGTTTTTGCATTTTCTGCTCGTTTGTTTCTAGATCAATGGCGTAGCTCTGCCTGAAAAAGTGGAGAGGCACAACATCCCAAATTTTCTAACAAGCAAAAAAAAAAAAAAAGGGGGGGGGGGGGGAAGGGGGGAAAGAAGCGAGCGTTAGCGAGCTAGGGATTTTTTTTAGCAAAATATTGACTTTCCAGATCCATACCTCTATCATTCACAAGTACATGTATTAATATTCTATATAGTTTGAGTTAAATGTCTTCATGTACATCGATAAAGTAATATGTATAAAGGATGGATCAGAATAGCTAAAATAATTCTATAGAGAACTGGCGAGCGAAGAATAATTTTGAAAATTGACCGAAAAATTGTAGATTTATGGTACAAAATGTTGCTATTTTAAACATTTGAATATCTTATGCCAAAATTTGAAATAAAACATGTTGCAATGCTGCAATAAGGTATTTTGCAGTTTTTTTTATATCTGTATGTCCAAAAATTACGTCAAAAAGTGGGGGGGGGGGGGGGCACAAACATACTTATGCCCCTCCACTTTCAAAAGTGGGGGGGGGGGGGGGGGGGGGGGGGCACGTGCCCCCCTGCCCCCCCCCCCTTGTCCTACGCCAGTGTAGATTGTTTTGATATATTGCGATCGGTCAATATACATCTATTGTGTTTTGATATGAAATATTGACAGTTTCAGGTCAGTTCCTTTCAACGTTCAAAAGCATTTTACAGTTACACTCACTGTACCTTTATATTTTAATGTTAATAAGTAATAATAAGAAGAAGGTTTAATGTCACTTCTAAACTTTCTATATAGAAAAGGCCTCAGACAGTGCAGTTCATGTTTTTGTATGTTTTCATCTTCGTGCATGATCATCGACAGCGGGTGCGGCTAACCAACAGGGGATGCTTATTCCTCCCGGAAACCTGGTCCCACCAGGGGTCCGTCTATGCGATATGCGATAGCAAAGGAGGGCTACTTTCAATAAAAAAAAAAACGTTAAAACGGTAAAACTGTATCTTTTTTTTAGCAAATTTCTGGGGTAGGGGGTCCTTACTCAAACCTCAGCCACCTCTAGATCCACCCTGCCTAATTCCACCATAAACGTACTTTACTTTGTAAATAAGATACCACCTCCTACATGTATATGTGACCTTCACCTTTACATTTGAAATGGACGTTATGTATAATTCTATTTTTGTATTCTTTATGCAACACAAAAGAAAAACATGGGTGGTTAAATGGTAAGATGCCTCTTAAAACTAATTGATGTCCGAATTATTATGCTTACATCTTTTTTTAAACCCATTATTAAAAGTACATTATTCTTATATATATATATTTATATACTTACCATCTCATTTCAATGTTTTTTTGTTTTTTTGTTTGTTTTTTTGGTTTTTTTTTATTCTATTTTTTTAGTCTTAAGAGTAAAGTAAGAGTTAATCCGTGTCAGATAATTCAGATTTTAGACCTGTGTGTATTGTTTGTCATACAGCGCACTCGATGGGACATCTATCCAACCCCGGCCCGTCCAATCTGTCAACATTTTTACGTTACACTCTATTACGTTAGCCTACAGAGAGTGGGCAAAGTACGTTATAACAATGGTATGATACATGCTGACTTAGCGTAGATAGATTTTTTTAACATGGAGCTAGAACCTCTGAAGAGTCCTGTCGAGGGAGGAACGACCGCCTCCTCCTGCTCCGGGAGGGAAAGGGAAAAATGGGGGAGGAAGCTGGAATTCCTACTATCCGTATCAGGATACTCCGTGGGGCCGGGCAACTTATGGAGGTTTCCTTACATCTGTATGAGAAACGGAGGAGGTAAGACATTAAAATATTTTTTCTAAGACACATGAACGATTATATATAAGGTAACCTTTAAAAATGGCAAAATTAAGGTATTCAATAGGTAATGAAGGAAATTATGCCAAAAACATTGAGATTCTAATAGGTGTATTCGTTATTAGTTATACATATATTTCAATCTGTGTTATATGGTGACATACTTCTGCCTCCTTCATGCGAGATATTTTTCTTTTGAATATGTCGACATGCAACTTATTTATGTTAACATGCAACTTATTTATGTCTACATGCAACTTATTTATGTTAACATGCAACTAATCTATGTCACCATACAACTTATTTTGTCAACTTGCGGAATAATCATCTTGCATGTCAATATATTTATCTTGCATGTCAACATATTTATCTTGCATGTTGACATAAATAAGTCGCATGTCGACATAATCTGTAGGAAATAACTCGCATGTAGGAGGCAGAAGTATGCCACCATAGTGTTACTAATATTTCAAAAACTTTTGTACTAGTCCAGTAGATATCAAAATATAAATATGTTGAAGAGGGTCGTGTGTAGGAGTTATCCCCCCTTTTTGAAAAATACAGAAAAAAAAACTAATTGCAGAAAAACTAATTGGTGAACTTTTGATTTTTCAGAGAAATTTGATGATTTTTTTTACCATTCGATAAATACATGTAATGCGTTATTATTCTGTTGAAGATTTTAAGAAAAAATAATTTTTTCCTTTAGAGTTCAAAGTAAACTGAAAGGGGCCTTAATTCTTAAAGTAACCAATTTTTTTTCAAACCCCAAATTGCTCAAAAATTTTCAAGACTTTTTTAGCTCACCTGAGCCAAAGGCTCTAGTGAGCTATTGTCATAGCGATCCGTCCGGCGTCCGTCGTCCGTCGTGTGTCGTGTGTCGTGTGTCTGTCGTAAACTTTTCACATTTTCGACTTCTTCTCAAGAATGGCTAAAGGGATTTTGATGAAACTTGGTAGGTATAAAGTACTAATGGTCCCCTACAAGTGTTGTTGTTTTTCGTCCGGATCCCTCAACAGGTGGCGCCACCACAGGCAAAAGTAGGTCACGGGGGGTACCCTCCTTTGACAAACTTCTTCTTCAGAACGGAAGCACGTATCGACAAACCGAAAGCATCAGGATGATCTAGAGAGATGTCTTAAGAAGTGTTGTTATTTTTGGTTCCACTCCGAACTCAAATTTTTGACGCTTTTTTGACGTCTCTTCGGACTTAGTCAGAAATGCAAATTTTTGCACTATTTCTTTAAATAACTCAATAAGTGTATGATCTTACACACTCATTTACTGCATATTTATCATATCTAACTTACTTTTTTTCTTAGATTGTCATGAAACTTGGTAGGTATGAGGTACTCATGGTTTCCTACAAGTGAAAGAATTTTGTCAAGATATCCTCTTTTGGATTTTTACGGAAAAACATTCATAGGTACAATGTAGGTTTTCCATGCCCAATGAACCCAAGAGTAGTGGTTCAAACCCTGGCAGGACCCCACTTTTGCAGTTTTTTTTTCTCCTTTTTTTTATATTTATCGTTAGAACAGAAAGTATGAAAGAATTCTGTCAAAATATCAACTTTTAGATTTTTCATGATTTTTTAAACAGACAAGCTAGTTTGGCTTTGTGTACTTATTTTCGTACGTCGAAATAACTCAGGCACATATGCAATCAAATATATACTCTGAATTTATTTTTGAGATGTTGACTTTTTCCATACATGCATATTATATAACAATTTCCCTATATAATGATTATTTTCTCCGCTTTATTTTTGTATCTATGGTAAACAAAGTCGCCATATATCTTGTGTTACAGATTTGATTGGTTAATTCCTCCACGCCCATTTAATAGTCACGGTGGGTAATCTCGCAACGCAGAACACTAGGTTTATCTAAACTTTCGTGTATTACAAATTATTTTTCACAAAAAGAGGAATGTGATGCAGTGTAAGGATGCCTTAGATACAAGTTTTATCGAAAGTAAGAGAGGTAATTTGCTTTTATAAAGCCGAAAATCTATCGGCATGATTGGTGTAGATGAAAGTGAAAGTAGAACGCCGATCGTGTTTGTGCATTATAAAAAGCTATAATATCCACCTTATTTTGGATACAACTCATAGTTAGGGCGTTGTTACACTGCATCACATTTTCCTTTTTGTAATAAATTATCTATTTTGCGCAAAAATATAGAAAAATAAATTGTTCTGCGTTGCGAGATTACCCACCGTGTTAGTACTGTACACGTGCACATGCAGATTAATTTCAGGAGATTAATAGATGATCTATCGTGCAAACAAAATAGTACTGCCGGTATTTAATAGATTTTATTTAATGTGCATATACTGGGAACACTTTCATGCTTGTTATTATTCATGTACTTGGAACAATTCCATACTTGTCATCATTTATAAACTTAGCTCGAATTTCCTTTGTCTTAGACTCTCTTAGATGAATTGTATACGGACTGATTTCTTGAAGAAACATCTAATGAGTAATCCCTTCCCGAGGATTTTGAGAATGTATAGGACATTTGATATATCTGAAATTCTTGAAAACAAATGAGTAATTAATTTCTTCCCGAGGATTTTGAGAATGTATAGGACATTTGATATATCTAAATTCTTGAAAACAAATAATTCAGTTCAGAGTTCTTGAAATCTTTCAATGAAATGTTGGACCACAGGAAGCTGTTGTTTTAAAAGAGGAAATAAATTATGATTCACAACCTTAAGCCACTGTGTTCGACATCTTGTATGTATACAACATTTCTAAAGATGAACACAAGAGCTAGGCTTTGAAGGTCGTGAATAATAAAACATTTTCTCTCATAAAACGACAGGTTCCTGTGGTCAGACATTTGGGAATTTTTATCTGTCCAAATAATAGATAGAACATGAGTTTTTATCGGACCAAATGATTTTTTATCAGCAAATCCGATGCAGCTGATACTTTTCATGAACTCTGTCAGCTAATAATTTGTCCATGTAACAGTCCTATCACGAGGCGAAACATAGTTAACAGTAAATAACGATGTGGTAGGTCTGCTAGTTGGACAAGCTTTGGGCCTATTAATTTGTTTCCCTAAAAGCAGCATACACCAGAGTAATATGAATCAAGGCAAAGCCTTTTTGTGCGAGCGGAGAGAAAATAGATAATAAATTATGATGATAAAAATAGATAGTAAATTATGATGATATAAAATAAAAAAAGATTTTTTTTATTTTGACTATGATGGCTTATCTTATCTTACAAAACTTTCTGTTTGATGATTGCCAGAAAAGGTAGTGTAAGACGAGTGGAAACACGGAAGCATTTGTAAAATTGATCTAGACCAGCAGATGAACATTTTAAGGAGGGGGGCTTAAAATATGGTTCTTTAAAAATATGGTTCTTTATAATTCATTTTTATTTTGTAAGAATAATGTTTAGGCTAGCTGAAAATAAACAAAAACAAAAGAAAAAACAAACATATTCCGACTTCTGACAGCACGAAACCACCCGAGACGAGAAAAGCAATCAGAGCGAAACGTCTCGTTTAAAACCGGAAATGTCGGATTTCCCGTGGTTACGCCGCCTTGTTGATGCTTTATCGTTACCTGATTTACGAAAAATATTTTCAATAAATTTAACTTATGAACAAAAATTGAGTATAACACATACGTCTACTTGGAGTCGAAAAAAAAATTTTAATGGCAATATCCAGCATCTCCGCAGCAACTCTGTCTGAGAGGGGACGAAAGTTTTTGAAAGCATAGTAGTACATTCTCATTCTTTGATTCAGCATATTTTCTCAATAAGATATGTGTATACGCGTTACCATAAGGGCGAGCTTCGCTCGCAAAGGCCCTTCGGGCCTTTGCAGCGAGCTCCGCTCGCTATTAAGTTTATTTCATTGTTTTATTCTTTTTGTCTGTTTCTTCATCACTTGCTGCACATTAATGTGGAATTTTACAAAATGATTTTTTTGATGTTGAATAATTGAACTATACACTAGCTGGGCATATGACTTTGGATCACATTATCCGTCTATTCAAATCAGTAAAAAAGATAATGTTTTGAAATGTTACTATTTCTTCTTGTTTGTACTTTTAAAGGCTGTAAAAAAAAATCTTGTCTGCATCCGGCAAAAATCTTTTTAGAAAGAATGTAGGCTCAAATCGTGATACTGGCACTATCAATTTTACGTCTTATTCAATATCAGTATGTCAATTAGAGCATCCATGGGTATCAGGTGAGCGTTGTGCCCTTCTGGGGCTCTTGTTTATATATATTTCAGGTGCGTTCCTGATTCCTTTCATCATCCTCTTGTTTACCCTGGGTCTGCCACTGTTCTTCGTGGAGGTATCGCTGGGACAGTTCAGTGGTAAAGGGATATATGGGGTGTGGAACATTTGCCCTATCTTCAAAGGTTAGGCTGAAATTGTGCGCTGATCTAGATTTTATGTATTATGAAATACAAGCGCGGATCTAAAAGGCGTAAGGGAGGTCAGAAACCCCTAGGCCTCCTACTTTTACTTTTCGCTTCTCCATGTGTGTTCAGACTACCCCCCCCCTCTCCCCCTCAATGCGTCTAGTTACGATCTCTTCCCGTTCTCCTAGAAAAAGTACCGCTCAATATATATAATATACAAGGTCATATGGAGATGTAACTTGAAAGGGAGGATCCACGCATTTAACTAAAGATGGTTTTGGCTAAGATAGTTAATTACAGCAAGGGTGATCGTTGAAAATTGGTCTTACATGTAATAGACCATTTTCACTGTCACAGTGACAAACTTCGCACTTCGCACATCGCACTTCGAACTTCGCACTTTAATTGCATAAGTTGGTTGCCGAAAAAAGCGCGCCAGTTGGTTGTACAGGAAGTCCAATATACCATTCCATTGAGTATATATAATACTAATCAAAATGTAGATGACTCCGCTTATGAGTTTATACGCGAACGGCAGTTAGAACTTCTGAAGTGCGAAGTACGAAGTTCGAAGTGCGAAGTTCGTCACGGTGAAAAATGTCTACTATACTCAATGCAGCGTGTCATCTGAAGCTAGGTTCCACAAAAATATCAGCAATCAAAACAAAGATCATAGATTATACAGACTTCAACAATTTGTCAATGACACCATTTAAGCAGAAGATTTACAAAAAAAAGTTCTTATTCACTATTTCATAATATCTCAACCAAATCCTATTTACAACATATAGAATGTGAAACATCATGACTCCGTTCTGACTTTAAGTACATTTGTACTGATGTGCACTGAAGGCGCGTTTTCCTATACATGCATCTGGATGTCAGAATTGATACAATAATCCTGTGCATGCGAGTATATTGCTGTCGCAGCATCAATTGGATATATATTTCACTGCCTAAACGAAATGGGACGCCGATTATCATACATGTAATTCATGTTTTAATTTGGAAAGAACACTGAATAAAGGAAATGTCTTAAAGAATTTTATCTTGACATGAATAGAGGAAATTTAAAGCTACATGTACATAGCCAAACCTAAACACATTTTTTTTATTTCTTAGACTTTAAGAAATGATATCGAATGTAAATGTGTCACATGCCGAATGTGTCATATGCCGAATATCGAATGCCGAATATCGAATGTGTCATATGCCGAATATCAAATGTGGCATATGCCGAATATCGAATGGCATATGCCGAATAGCGAATGACGAATATCGAATGTGTCATATGCTGAATACGTTTTTCATGGGATACATGTAAATCCTACATTGCACATTGACTAATTGTAATTATTGGGTTCCATTACATTTTTCTACAAACCTCTAAGACGCTCAGATTTAATGCCATGTATCAACTGTTGCAGTTTCACTGATGCAAATTTAAATGTCCATAACATGGCAATTTTTTCCAAATCAGCTGCTCTTTTCTCGCTATATATCAATTAAAGGACATCCGACAGCCATACTCATTCAAATAATTAATATATATATCTGACAGGAATAACTGCTTTGTTTTGTTGTTGGCGTGTTTGCTTTCTTTTGTACGATCATTTTCTTTGGATGCATTTATTTGCGTTTTTAGTTAAGGCGGTTGTTTTCACTGAAATTTTTACTAACTTTGAAAATTTAGCCAAATATTTCTCAAAAACATGGCACAATGAACTAAAATGACATCAGATCAAACTCATATATATACTCATAATATATGTAATATACAAATCTATATATTTTGTACTTCCAGGTATGGGGATCGGAATGGGTATAGCTGCTGCTATTGTAAGTGCTTATTTTGCCATCATACTTTCCTGGAGTCTATACTACATGGGTAACTCGTTCTTGAATCCACTACCGTGGTCATTGTGTGGTCAGGAATGGAACACCCCGGAGTGCCAAACAGACAGAAATTCCATGAAGAGATTGTTACCCAAAAATAGAACTGCAAACTCGACAGATCTTGATATAGGTGGATTAACATACAACACGACATTTCTTGGTCGATCTTCGTATAACAGCACGAATATTACATCACAGATTATCACATCAGAAGAAGAGTTTTGGCAGTAAGTAGATTCTTATATCATTTAGTAAAGATTGTTTTTCTTTTATATATCTTCTGTCTTTCCTTCTTTTTTTCCTTTCTTCAAACAAACTATCTCGCTCCCAATAGGAAAAAAAATTAATCCAAGTCAGAATTCCATCAATCAAAATAATAATTCAATAATTTGAATAAAAAATTAAAGTGAATGTTCCTCCCTATTTCGTTAGAAAGGCATAAAAGTGTTATCTTTTACATTGACATGAGATTCCATGTCAAGACAGGATGTTAAGTTGATTATTTTTAGTTTAAACATATTTTATTTTCAATAAGAAAATTGGATTGGGCATAAGTTCTAAAAACATTATTTGCGCCCTCTCCATACATGGTATATATGAAAGTACAAAAAATGACATCATGATGACAGTACAATTTGTGACTTTTTTCTACAAATAACAGAAGTAAATAATTAGAGAGAGAGAGAGAGAGAGATTGATAAGTTGATATAGAATAAAAATTATTATTATTCCCAAAGTAATAAAAAAAGTCGATTAATAATTATTTTTGCCGATGAAATAGCCGTTAAAATAATTTTCTGTTTTAATTTTAACAGATATAACGTACTGAAGATCTCTAGCGGTATCCATGATTTTGGTAGAGTTCAATGGCACCTTGCGTTGTGTTTTGTCATTTCCTGGATCATAGTTTACTTCTGTCTGGCCAGAGGAGTCAAATCTCTGGGAAAGGTTTGTTTTACGTTAACCATAGAGGAATGGGGGGGGGGGGTATGTCGGGCCAGAGGGGGGAGGGTAGCCTATGGCACCTTGTGTTGTGTTTTGTCATTTCCTGGATCATCGTTTACTTCTGTCTTGCAAGGGGAGTTAAATCTCTGGGAAAGGTTTGTTTAACATCAGCCATAGAGGAAAGGGGGGGGGGGGGTTACGTCGGGACGAGGGGACGGAGGGTAGCCCATGACACCTTGCATTATGTTTTGTCATATCCTGGATCATTGAATACTTCTGGTTGGCCAGAGGAGTCAAATCTCTAATAAAGGTACGTAACGTCTTTATTACATGTACCGATATTCTACTTGATAAAGAACAGAGTTTGATCTCTGATTTTTTTTCCTGGCCGGGATGGGGTTGGTCTTTTCCGTCTGGACAAGCTAAAAAAGGAGGAAGGGGAGGGGAGGGGGTTCTGCCGATGGGATTAAAAAAAACGTAAAAGCGAGTTAACTAATTATTTCTGGAGAGTCCTGCATGACCACTTCCTATCCACGTTTGCAGATGAGACTTCTTAAAACGAATACATAGGAAAACATCTCATATGTATTGAATACATGTCATAGAAATGTATTGAGCTTAAACTATTTGATTGTAGAATGTTTTAACTGGTGCGGTAAATTTTTTTTAAAGCTGGAGAAAGTATCTTTAATATCCCAATAAAAGCTGCACTTAATGTTATAAGTTAAACCAGTAGATTAAACATTGTCAATGGTTTTCAGTATTGAAAATTGGGGCAAAGATAAAGACTGATGCATTCATTTGTTTTTGTTAAAATTAAGCATTTTTTCAGCGCGAATTGCCTCTGGCATATTTTCCTTGTATACATTTGTCATTGACACACATTCAGTGACTCCGCGAAAAGTCTCACCTTATTTTGATTTATGGCACAAATGCACCGGGTTTTTTTTATCATTATCACGCTGCACGAACTGATTTTTCAAGGTTTCTTGAAAATTAAATGTATAACGTGAAGCGACAAGGAATATTTATCAAAAGGCATTATTTCTGGAAAAAAACCTGACCTGATTTTTTTTTACTTCACTTTCACACTAGTACAGGTTCCGGGCAGTAACCACAGTTTGTCCATGATATTCTGTAAAATATAGGACGACATAGGAACGTATACATACATGTGGCCCCTTAGTGGCATGCTGTGGTAAAGGAATGCGTTGGATATATTGGGGGGGGGGGAGGGGGTACCTCTCCCCCTCCCACCCCCTTACCTAAACCATTCCTCCCTCCCCCTCCTTCACTTTCCTTGCAATCCTCCTCCCGCCCCTTCCTCTCCTTTCTCCCCCTTCCCTCCCTCCTCTCTCCCTCCTCCCGCCCCCTTTCCTCCCCCTCCCTCCCCTTTCACACCTCGATCCCTCCTCCCGCCCCCTTCCCACCCTGTCTACCCCCTCATATACATGTATGTAGCAAGAACATCGAGCCACAGCGCCTGATTTGAGTATGTATATTTAGCTGTCGATGTGTTATTATCCCGGTCAAAACTCAAAGAAGAGTGAGATTAATGATATCAATCTTTCACATTCATCAACAACAATAATGACACTTTGCCTGTCAATATGGCTTTCTTTATATAACAGTCCGTGTATTGCTTTCATGTTTTTTTAATTGTAATCTCTTTATATCTCTTTACATCATTAAGGTGGTTTACGTTACCGCCACATTGCCGTATATCCTGTTGGTGACACTGTTGATCCGGGGGATCACTCTTCCAGGAGCGATTGACGGGATTCTATTTTATATAACTCCAGACTTTGAACGGATTCTGTCCGCGCAGGTACATGTATATTCATACTAAATCTTTCGAAGAAAAAGAAAATGAAAAGAAATACGTTTACGTTATCCTTACTACAATTTTTGATGGAAACATAATAAAATATTTGCCATTTCGCTTGCCAAATTTTTCCTCAAATTTTCTTGGAAAAGGAAGTCAGAAACATTTTAACCCATATTTATTTTATTATTTGACAATTTCCATTTATCCATGTTACAGCACCGGATATTTTGTCATAAACAATTTGTCATGTGAAGAGCGAAGGTCGCTATCTCCGGCATTTTGTTCTCGGTTTTAACTGCATTGTGCAGTTTTGTAATTGTTTTGGTTTTGGTTTTTTTTGGGGGGGGGGGGGGGGTCATTCACATATTGACTGACAAACGTTCTCGGTTTTAACTGCATTGTGCAGTTTTGTTTTTGTTTTTTGTTTTTTTGTTTTTTGTTTTTTGTTTTTTTTTCGGGGGGGGGGGGGGGTTATTCACTAGTTTCATATTTTATATCTTTTTATAGCACTTTCATCAATTACAAACTAAGATATTGTGAGCCTTTAGTAATGTACAATGGGAAGAAATCAATATAAAAAATCCTTTATGACCTTGAAAACGGACTTTCTTCGATAAGTTTAATTTCATCATCTAAATATGCCTTTGAGAGTTTTGATTGAAAATCACTAGACTAAGTTTTTAATTTAAACTCAAAATTTTACAAAATTATATATTTTCTGGTTCAGTATACTGTTGGTCATTTAAGGTCGCCATGTAAATATGGTGTTGCTCTCATGCTTACATGTACAGGTGTGGATGGAGGCGGCTATACAGATTTTCTACTCCAGTGGCATCATATGGGGTGCCCTCATCACTTTCTCAAGCTTCAATAAATTCCACAACAATTGCCTCAGGTTTGTTATATTTTTGTAGTTATATATCGATAACATGAACATTCGTATATACGAGGGTTGTCCAAGAAAATCGTAGACATCGTTAATAAGAATTGGTAGAGGGTTGCATTTTTATAAACTTTGCATTGATACATTTGACATACAAATTGGCTTCTGTACATGTAAAATCAAGAAAAATCTTTCATAGTTTATAACTGCCTTAGATCACAGAAAAAACTTAATATGAATATATTAATAGGGTAGAAATAGGGGTGGGGTCTGGTAGGTGGTAGGACAGGTGACGAAACAGAGGGGTGGGGCAGACGAGAGGCTAGGGGAATGGGATAGGGCAGGGGGATAAGATTGGGAACGGGGCTGGGTAGGGAAGTGTTCGTGATAGGGTAGGGGATGAGATGGGTTAGGAATGAGGGGGTAGGCGAGGGGGAAGTGAGTGTAGGGTGTTAGGTTGGGGATAGCGTTGGAATAGGGGATATTTCTTGTATGTATTTACATATTAACTCCATGAGGTTCGTGTTTATGCATCGATTGCTCTTTGTTTGTCTCATTTAAAGACTTTTCTCCAATATGGAGGCGACAGCAAAGTTGTTAAATTGAGGCGTATGAAAGTAAATATAGTCCACTCCTGTGCGTCTGATGCTAGCTGAGTCCGGGAGAACGTAGTACATGTGTATCTGAGACGCTGGTACTGAGTACGAACCCCAGCCGCAGTCCATTTTCCCCTCATAGTATCAATTAAATTTTTTCCCATTTTTATCATGGGTTTTCTTTGTGAAAGTATATTTTACTTTCTGCTTGACACAGGGCTGTTTTAAGTTTGAAAGGTGTCGCTGTTATACATTTGGGAGAAGTTAATCCTTTTTCCAGATTTACCCAGGAATTGACATAAAGTTTCTGAACGTTTTCATAAGGGTATTTTTGTTAAATCTTTTATTTTTTTTTATCAATTTGTAAGTACAAAAGATTGATGAGGAATTTATTTTCATAATGGATGCAAGAGTTGTCTTTCATACATCAGATGACAGATGCATTCAGTTTGCTATGAGTGTACATGGTTATCAGGTGAGCGTTGTGGCCCCTTGGATCTAGTTGATTTTTTATATTTGTTAATTTAAAATATAAACAGGGACTCCATCCTTCTCATCTGTATGGGGGAGGGAACCAGTATCTTTGGTGGATTTGTCGTGTTCTCTATCCTAGGTTACATGGCCCACAAGGTGAACGTACCTGTAGAGGAAGTCGTGAAATCAGGTATTTTTAAGGAATGGCTGTCTCACTTTTGGTGTTCATGGGTGTACAATTCTGGTTGGTCACGTGCAAATTCCGCGAATCGCATCTGGTTGGTCACGTGCAAATTCCGCGAATTGCGAAGCGATTCTCGGAAAATTTGCACGTGTCCAACCAGAATTATACACCCATGAACACCAAGAGTAAGACAGTCACTTATATTTACATTTATTCTAATTATCTGTCATTTTTATTTACATGAACATCGCACATTTTGCCTGTAACAGCGTCAAATGTATCTTAACTTTGGTAAATTCTCCCTACATGCAAAACTTGAACGTGACGTCACTATAGCAACCCAAGTTATTGGAATATAATTTTAGTTGCCAAATGGGCGTTCAACATGGGGAATCTACTAGTAATGTAAATATCATATGTTATGTAACAATGTGATGAAGAACGAGAGTGATATTGCTTAATTGTTGAATTAGAATTTCTTTGTGTATTATACGTATGTGATCTTTCCTTCAACAATTAATTTAGGAATGGATTTCAACGGTTTTCTTGAAAATGTTTAAAAATCATGCTCCTCTTTACATTGCTTTGTGAGACAAATTATTGCTTCTCAACGTTTGTCGATATGTGACACGATGCTCGTTTGATTAAACTTTAAAAGACCATGAATCTTAGTTAGGCAAACTGTTTGATACTTTTTGTGAACGGATAACGCCAAAATAAAAGCAAAAGATAAATCAGTTTGTTAATTCTTGTGCTCAAATCAGATGAAGTTACCCTCAGTTGTAACGTCATTTTTCAGCATGATTGATTTTTCTTTTCCCAATAACAATGTACCTTATATCGGGGATTTTTCGCGTGTGTATAATTTTCGCTAAGTTCACAAGCATCATCAGATCGAGAAAAATGAACAAAAAAACAAAACACAGATATCAATCCTTGATCTTATTACTAGATTAACGAAAATAAGACTCGGTGAAAAAATAGACATACATTTTTGGGGTCATTTTCACGATATTTACCCGACGCGAAAATTACCCGATATACGGTATCTTTGAGTAACTCTGTGTATCCGAATAAGTACGGTTTTGTGTATGTAATCTTTATCTAAAAATAGCCTTACATGTAGTTGCAGTACCGAAAACAAAAACAAAAAAACACCCCAAGCAAAGCACAGAGTAGACATACACAACAAGAGACACAGAGGGGAAAGGAACACCAAAAAAAAAAAAAAACCACATAAAAACACCAAACACAATAATATTTCATGTGAACGAAATTTTTTTTTCGAGGGAACGAAATGATATATAAACATCAAACACAAAAGACTACACATAAACCGACGAGACCAATGGGCAACCGTTGCCGACTTTGGACGGCCATTTGCCACGTAAGCAGCAAATGGTGTGGTTATCCTGGATTACAACACATCACCTCTTCCGATTTAAGCTTAAAACAATGAGATGAAGATAACCAAAAAGCTATCAAAGCTGTTTAAATATAGATCTAGTAATATGTTATTTGAGAATTTTACAATGTTATTACCATGAGCATCCGCTTTGTATTTCAGGCCCTGATGACAGTTATCTATCCATCCATGACGAAGTGGAATGATATATTATGAGAGCTGAACTTTAACCTTTGACATGCTCTATTTAACATTTCCAAATTTTCAGGTATAGATCTTCAGACTCATATATAGCTACATACAGGACGTTCCGGTGTAGAGAAGTGTTCGACTCTTATTTCAAAGTCTGAAATTATCACGTCATTACAGACAGATTTGGATTTTATCTCTGACGGGGGACTATACACTGCGGCGTATCACGTGATACGCAAATGATATGGTCCACGGGAATCCCCTTTGATTAAACCAAGTAAATACCGTTTAAATCTTCTTTATGTGATTTTACTTTCATGAAACGTGCATGTCTGGTCCATGCTGTAAATGTATCTGCTCTAAGATGATGCCAATGGATTTTTAGACGTTAAACATTTTAAGGTAACTCTAGCATCCCTCGAGTCTCAGATGCTCATATTTCCTAAATAAGAACTTTTACAATTGTTCATTTCATATATTCAAAGCCTATGTTAAACATGATATACAAACAAAATATAATTCTTGGTATCATGATCATGATGATTATAATGATTATAATGTGAACTGTACTCTACCTTAGTTCAAAGAAATTTAAGTGTGAAACTTCGCTGTCAGAGATTAACCTTCTTGATAGAAATATCTAAGTGTGGTGCACCAAATTTTCATATTTTCGGACAATGAATCCTCATAACTATTCCTCATAAATCCTCATAACTATTCCTTTTCGCTTAAAAGGGCTTGATAATATTATGAAATTAGCAGTTACCAAGCAGTAAGTCAATGATTTAGTGGAAAATCAGAAAATGGATTGGTTTGGTTTATTTTCTAGTACAAAAAAGCTCATGTCTTAAAGCTTTGCTGTCCCTGCAAGAGTAAGGGTACATTTAGACCGGCAGGTTTGTCCGTCATTCTGTCATTCAGAAATACATTAACTTTGGCTATAACTTTTAAATGGCGATGTACCGGACTTTCAAATTTCACACATTGTGACATGATATTTCATTGGCGGAAACTCTTGACATTGACAATGTGACCAGACTGTTTTTCAAGAAAGATAATTCTCGGAATTTTCTTGTCTCTATTAGGGAAAAGAGTTGTCTTCCGTTTTGTCAATCATTTCACAGAATATTTGCATCATAAGTCTGTTGGTATCAAAGGCTGTTTTGATGAAATTTGAGATTTTCTTTAATTTCTAAATTGATTGCTTCGCTTAATGATGAGATTTTTCTTGTACATTATCACACCATTTGCTTGATCATTACATTACCATTCCGGCCATTTAAAGGCCCCTTCACATATAGACGAATCCATAGAACGAAGTCTTGCGGATGAGTAAAATTTGTCAAAATTGACGAATTTTGAACGAGTACAGCTGAACAAGTGAATCAGTGTTTATCGTTTTCTAAAAACGCTGGCGTACTCCGGGAGATTTCCTTATAAACGGGATAGAAAAATGATGAACATTTACACAGCATCAGGAACATAACACACAAATGGACATACAAAAGCATATGGGAGATAATTTTTTTTTCCAAGAGGAATATGCCAATGTTCATTTAAATTCTCATCAAAAATCATTCCAAGTCACCTCGTCTTTCACAGCAAACATATCTGAACTTGAAGCATATCTTTCTCTTGACAACCTCGTATGAATAAATACATGTATAATTGAATAAGAGTTAACATCTTTCTACACTGGAACGTTCTATTAATATATGTGTATAAATATATCCATGCCTTAAGTATGTTATATTTCATTTAAGGACCGGGGTTAGGTTACATCGCCTACCCCGAGGCACTGATGGAACTGCCCTTACCTAATCTCTGGGGAGTACTCTTCTTCCTTATGCTGTATACGCTCGCTTTGGATGCTGTGGTGGGTGGACATTTTATTTACTTTGGCGTGAAATCAAATTCGTATTGAATCAGTGAGTGAAAGTTAAACCAAAGCAAAATTCACATTTAAAAATTATTAATGTGCATTCAGAGCCTTGAAATACGAAATTATTTATACAATAACTGTCTTTTGAAATATGATTATACTGTAATAATCTACAATGGATCAATGATGTATGTTTCATTTCGAGAAACATAATTCCTGGAACCATTGTAGATTACCACATTTTTAAATCATTTCAACTGGACAATTATTATATATACTTACATTTCATTTTTCCAAGCTTTAAACGTTTGAAAGCCCGTTGGTAAGGCTCTGTTACAACGCTTGTATATATCGTCATTATTCATAGCGTTCAAGTCAAACCTTTGCAGTTATATTCCTATAATTACAATGTAAATTCTATACAAATCAATGGATATATGCATATATGTTTATACATTTTGCAAATAAGTTAATTAAATTTGAATATCCAATACACATGTACATTGTATATACAATCAGGTTCCGTTAGGAAGTAGGCATCTTCTGCATGCAAACAATACCATTTTCTTACTCCTTATTCGTAGCACGTTCTCATATCTTCATTTGTAAAACTATATATATTTTACATGTATGTTCAGTTTGCATGTATGGAGCCCATGTGTACCGCCTTTGTGGATCAGTTTCCATTGTTAAAGCGACGACGTGCCTTGTTCATAGGTGTTGTAGTGGCGCTGATGCTATTATCAGGCCTTCCATTATGTACACAGGTACGGTTGTAAGTACTGCTTACAGGGAAATATTCGCCCATCTTTTCGCTAAATGTCATGAGGGCGAATTTAAGGCCGGGCGAAATAATTGATGAAAATGAACATTTCTTTAATGAAATGCATTATGGATCGATTTAAATATTGGGCGAAGCAGGAACCTTTCCAAATTGGGTGAAAGTAAAACTGGGCGAATTCAAAGCTTTTCGGTGTTAACTACCCGAAACGTGCATGTCTGGTCCACGCTGCAAATATATCTGTTTTTAAAGACATTTAACATTTATACAATACTTTTAATTGCATGGTCCAGGCGTGCATATTTCGTGTACTTAACCCTCGTCATCGATCCTTAATCTTAACAGTGTAATATTACCAAAAAGTATGAAAATTACGATGTCCAAACATACACCAGACATACCCGTCTTGTTTTGTCCATGTAATGAGATACCCGACTCTCATCTGATTTAGATTTTCAATCAACAATTTATAGGGGTAAAAAGTTTAAAGTGAACCAATCGGATAACAATTAAAAATGTTTACCCTATCTCAGTCAGTGAGGAAATTACAGAAAAAATTACCTGTCCCCTTTTATAATCCCTTCGGCCTTTTAGATGAATGAACAAAAAAACATTGCACGGAACAGAAAAAACCAAGTTCGAAGGTTACATGAGTACTTAGGAGACATAAAACAAAACTTTGGTTTTGCAAACGTTGGGTTTATTTTTAATTGATCGGCTCTTCTTGTAGCATGTATTCTCTCGTATCAAATTCATTATATTTCAGAGTGGAATGTACATATACCAATTGGTAGACTGGTACACAGCTTCATTTGCTGTTCCTTTGTTTGGTGTATTCGAATGTGTAATCATTGGGTGGATATACGGTGAGTACCCCCAAAAATCCTGCTCCTTTATTTTGATTGTTGGAATGTGTTATCATTGAATAGATGTAGGGTGAGTACCCCCAATAAATACTTGTAATGTACAGTATTTAATTTGCCTGTTCGAATGTGTAATCATTTCATAGATATACGGTGAACACTCCCAATAAGTACTGGTAATTTACAGTATTTAAAATTACTGTTCCTTTATTTGGAATGCTCGGATGTATAATCTATGGATTAATATACGATTGGTACCCCTTCAAAATACCAGTAATGTACAGTTTTAGAATTCCCATTCCAATAATTTGAGTGTACGAATGTGTAATCATTGGATGGATGTACTTTGAGTAGCCCCAAACATATCATGCTCCTTTATAAGGGTTGTTCGAATGTGTAATCATTGGATGGAAATTCGATGAGTAGCCCTCCCTCGTACTTTACTCATACTTTACAGTAAATCCGATTCCGTTATTTTGACTGTTCGAATCTTTTATCATTGGATAGGAGTAGGTTGAATAGCCCCAACAAATACTTGTCATTTGCAGTATCTAAAATGCCTGTTCCTTCATATAGAATATGTAATCATTAGATGGATAGATGGTAATTAGTTACCCCATATTAATCTCAGATGAAGCGTTGTTTGTTGACATTTAAATACATTCTACTGAAGTTAGTACTATTCAGCATATATTTGAATATAGTTAACTATTAACCTGTTAGATTATTATATTTTTTTTGTTTAAATGGGTATTGTAGGAGCGGACCGTTTTTCAAAGGATGTAGAGATGATGTTAGGTAGAGGTCTTCCTTTGGTTATCAGGATTAGTCTCTGCTTTATCTCTCCGGTAATTCTCATGGTAAGTCAAAATTCCATACATTTCTATTTTTCTGATGAAATAAAGACAAGATGACACCTTGCGTAGTATCAACAAATAGAAGGATGCTATAGCACTTACTTGAAATATACTTTTACATTTTTTTTGTACTAAAGTCGGTAATTTTTTCTAAAACTAAGTTCTATCTTCCTGATGGCGTAGCTGACACTTTGGCAAAGAATTTTAGTTCCAGTTCATTCTATATTGACTCTGTCTCAGCCTTTATCCTCACAGATAATAGTTCCATTTGTTAAAATACACAAATGGTGTAATAGAAAATATATTAATGCACTGCTTTGACAATGTAGCCTTATCATTTTGAAAAGAAATACTTCTTTACTACGTTTAGTTATTTCTGTATACCATTATACAGACCCTGTTGGTGTTTATTGTTGCTAAGTATAGCTTGCCAACGTATGGAACATATGAATACCCGACTCTGGCCGTTGTTTTCGGGTGGTTTATTGCTTTAGTGCCTCTAGTGCCACTTCCGATTGTTGCAGTTAGAGAAGTAAAAAAAGCTCCAGGAAACACTACATTCCAGGTGAAGTTCATAAGATAAAAAATATTCATACAAATTCGAAAATACCAATTTCATGTTCTTATTGCTTATAGTAGCTCCAGATGTAAGCAAGTGTTCAAACGAAAGCATGAATAATTAGGCCAGATTTTTTAAAATTGGATTACGGATCGTACGGACCATATTTTTTGCTAATCAAGAAAAAGAAATCATTTTTTAGGGATTTTTTTTTATTTTCCGGTCCTAGGAATTTATGATCACAAAAAAAAAAAAGAAAAGAAAAATCGAAAATTAATTAATTTTGAAACGATTTCAAAGAGCTGCGTGTCTAAAAATCCTGCGATAAACATCGAGGGGGCGATCGCATCGTTTTATAAAACGAGATCGAGATTAATCATGTATTGTATATGGAAAACGAAAGTAAAACTTCGGGCGTGATGGAGATGGAATCATCATGTTCTGACAATTCTAGCTCAAATTTGCAGTTTTTAAAAGACAGTTATAAGGTCATGAAAGTTTCGTAATTTCAATGGAAACTGAGGAGCTTCTTTAATTTTTGTCTAGCGCTAGACAAAAATTAAAGAAGCTCCTCAATTTCCATTGAAATTAGAAAGTTTCGGGGACATGGTATAGGGTACCTTTAGTTAGATGAATGACAAATATGGATAATGACCATATCCCTGTCTACAGTACAAAATCGATAATTCAGAAAATCAGAAATCGAAGGCATACAAAATCAGGACAAAACAGGAACCAAAGCAAACAAAAACAAAAACCTCCACCATATGAAAAGAAGCGAACTCCCGATATGAGAGTGAGACCAGGTGCCCAGGAAGAGTAAGCATCTCCTGCTTGCATGCAACACCCGTCGCTTCAATTCGGTAGAACTGTCACATCCGGTTACTTCCATTTTGGAAGATATAGAGTACAATCTTTGGTTGGATGGTTCAAATGGTCTATGACAGAATGTCATCCACCATTCTGGATAGTGGGACATCATAGTGTATGACGAGTTCCCCATATCGACCGTAGAACTTCCTCAGTGACGATGTTAGTCGGTCACAAACATATCCCTGACTGAGAAGCTTATCTGAAAGACGCCTAGCTCTCATAACAAAATCCGTATATTTGGTACTTGCTCTGGCATAGCGTATCAACTGAGATATGAACACGCCATAAGCAGGCGATGAAGGGATGTTGCTACTCAGAAAAGGAAAGTTCGTAATGCTGAAATTGAAGTCGTCACGTTTGTCATAGAGTGAGGTGTTCATGTGACCATCAGTGTCGTAGGACACCATTATGTCCAAATAGGATGCTGAATTATTTGTCTCTGTAGTTTCTTTGACTTCAAGCTCCGAAGGATAGATACTGCTCAGGTAATCCGCGAATTTTGGATTATTGATGGACAACACATCGTCTATGTATCTGTAAGTGAAGTTGAAGTCAGAAGCTAAGTATCTTTTCCCTTCAGAGACCAAAGATTGAATGAATTCAGCTTCGTACGAGTAAAGGAAAATGTCGGCAAGGAGTTGGGCACAATTGGTACCCATTGGAATTCCGACAATTTGCTGGAAGACCTTTCCTCCAAACACCACAAAAATGTTGTCGATCAGAAAGTTTAACATCTGAATAATGTCTGTTTCAGTGTACTTATTTTCAGAATCTGACTTTTCTTTTACAAAGTAGGTTTTGTCATAGTTAACAACAATAAATTTGTATTTGCGATTACCGTTCTTACTTGTAAACGCATTACTTATAATTTTTGCGAGTCTTTCTTTCAATTTAGAATGTGGAATTGTAGTGTAAAGTGTCGAAAAATCAAAGGCTTTGATCGAATGGACTCTACTAAAATGAGTGGATTTAAGATGTTCTAAAAGTTCCTTCGAATTCTTTAAAATCCACATCTGGTTGATACCACTGCGAGAATATACTGTCGAACAATATTTTTGTAGCCCAGATTTGATTTCAGATAAAACTTTGGTGAGTAAGATCGATACAGATTTGGTAGAACATTTTGAGGAACCAGCGATGAAACGTTGTTTGTACGGATTCTTATGCATTTTAGGTATGCAGTATAAGTATGGTAAATCTAAATCTAAATTGGTAGTGTCGAAGCCAAAGGAAGCAAGAGGGCAGGGCCGGAGGTACATGGACCGTGAAATAAAGTCAAGGCCTGACAAATGACGTTGCCCAATCAGGCAGAAGAGCTGTATTCAGAAAGCATGAATAGATGTGTGTACACCTTGTATAGCACTGTATGAATTCTGGCATAACATTATGAGAGTTGAATGGGACATAAGAGTAAGAGGACCAGAATCTAACCACCCCACCCACCCCACTCCTCTATCAACAATAAAACACAATTACAGGTTGTTTCTTTTAAGTATAACTAGCATACAGATTTAAGCCCCTCCCCCCCTAAAATTTCCAAAGATTGCATTTTATGCCCCTGGAATCAAAGACTTTAAAACTTCTGGCTCTTATAAATTAGAAGTTGTAAAACTTCTGCAACCCTCTTGTTGATTGTCATGATACCTTGATGACATGTAAAGATAAAAAATAGTGTTCAAGTTAATATTACGTGCATCAACAATAGTGTAGGATTCTAAGGAAGGTCACTGTCAAGTGTCAAAACAGAAAATGAATTTAATGGATAAAGCCATTCTGAGCATAATTTATATCTGTTCAGTGTACATGTATCACTCAAATTTAAGTTGGGTCGATAAAGGCGGATTGAATTTTTATTTTTATTTTTTTTTTCGGCCTACCGACCCAAATTTTTTGAAAAAAAAAATCCGTAATCCAACTAAAAAAATATGGCCTAATATCATTCCACAAATATGGTGTATATCAAATGAAACATTTATTACTTTTGTTAGATACTAGTACTTTGGCTTGACATAAGCTACCGAATGTGCGACCCTCATTTCACATAAATTCCTGGAAAATGTTTTATTCATAATTAATTTAAGGGAAACGTAATAAGATTTGCAGGTATATTTAATGTGAGAGATTCTTTTATCTATCAAATACACATGTGTTTAATTGAAAAATTTCCCTTTTAACAGAAATTTTGCAACGCTTTCAAACCGAATGAAAAATGGAGACCTATTGATGAAAAAATGGCTTCCGAGTACAATTCCAGAAGCAATAGTGGCACTAAAACATCAAGACTCAAGACAAATATTCTTGGATAATTGGTCAAACTGAAAAATTGTAAATACTTTTATGAATCTGATAATGAAATGTATTCCGAGGAACAGATCTTGCCCTCTGAGGCAAATCATTTTATAGTAATTTGACAAAGAGTTCATTACATTAACTAATCTTGTATGTTTAAAAACAATGTTATCAATCATGTTTTGTAAATAGAAATATTATTTGTACACTGAAAATGTTTGAAATGAATCATCTGATTTAATCATATTATATCATATCAGGACGATATCATCTGAGATAGCATCACTATAATTGACCCTTCCGAATTGCGGGAAAAGAATGCAAAATATCGTGACGTCACAATGCATTTACCTCGGACAAACAAGCTTCGAACCTCGGTCAAACATCGAAATTGCATTGTGACGTAATGGAATTTCTCAAATTTTTCCCGCGTTCGGAAGGGTCAATTGCTCCACTTAAGAGAAAACATCAAATCACAAATTAAATTAATATTTGGAATCATTGGACATACCGAGCAACATAATTATATGAATTTATAACTAACAATCGACGTTTTTTCCATACTTTTTTTTTCTTTGGAGCTCTTTCTTCGTTGGGTTAATAACGTTTACTATGTTAATTCCATCTATATGAGATGTGCATGAGAGAAGTATAAGAGTTGACTCAGTGAGTGAATATACGACAGAAAACTCATCAAGAACCCAAAGTCACAAACAGTAGGCATATGTACAGGCCCTTGCAAAGTAGAAAAAAGGAATGAGTAAAAGTGAATCCACAATCACTATGAAGATAGGTTCAGATGACCGAGAAGAGTCAGCCTCTCCTGCGTGCTAAGAACAGATTCAGTATTTTGGATTTTTTTTTCACCTAAAGATCTTTGAACATTGTGAACAAAGAGAGTAAATAGTGTTTAGTATCTTCAATGAATTGTCCAAACTTCTTGCATTCTTGCACCCTTGGTCAAGATGGTAGAATACTGAAAAAAGGAGAGAATGAGTATCCTTAATAGGTTCACTCCATTTGAAAACATGACCTCAGTCCCAGCTGGGCAGTTGTAACCATATACTTTTTCGTTGTGTTTTCTACGGAAGCGTCCTTATGCCACAGAGTAAATTTTTTTTAAACTCCTAATTAGGAGATACTGTCACCTAATTAGGACTTATCTATTACCTAATTAGGACTTATCCATCACCTAATTGGGAGTCACTTTACCTAATTAGGAGATACTATCACCCAATTAGGACTTAGCTATCTCCTAATTATACCCCTGCAACGAAGTTAGGGGGTACATGTATACTGGATTCACCCTGTCCATCCGTCCTTCTGTTCGTCCGTCTGTAGACAAAAGCTTGTCATCGCAACTCATCCCAAACCATTTCTTGGATATCTATGAATCTTTATACAATGAAAGATCATGATATGTAGATGTGCATGAAGAAAGGGAATTGCTGTATGACGCCTTTCTAACAGTGCCGCCTATAATACTTTCTTAACTGGACTCTGGAAATTAGTTGATAATGTTGTCCTCCGTGTTTTTATTGATCTGTGTTATTGGCTCCGTCTGTTTGTCAGACTTTTCTTTTCACACGAGAAAATTCTCTTTAATATTTTTTTCAAGAACTTCGATCATGTATGATGTATGTGATTAATCTTCACATGTAAACTAAAGAAGCGTTGAACTTTTTTTTACAGAGTTGCTTACAATATTTCCAACACTGGACTCTGGAGATAATGTAGATCTTTAAAGTTTTCCTGCATGTTCCTATTGATAGTCCATGAGGTCTCCCATGGGGTACCTGCACCCCCCGAGGGACAATTGACCACTATGTCTATTTGATAGAGGGATGTCCCCTGATCACGAAATGGGGCATGCCCTGCTCTATCTCCGCCGCGTTTAGAAGTTATGTGACTTTGAAGACCAATAGTCTCCCTTTTCACGTAAAAATATTCGAAAACGACGACATTTGTGTTCTTCAGTGTTATTGTCCCCAACCATTATAATTTATGTGTTTTCTGTGTCTATCTGATTAAGAAAGGTTTTTTCTTTATAATTACAATATTTTATAATATTTTTATGTAAAATGTTTATTTTTATAGCCAGTTGAATGCGGCGACTTTATTTTTCTTCATGCATTTCCAAGATAACAGGTCCAGAACTTAAATTTAACTCTGCCAGATAATCGTGTAAATTCATGTATGTACGAATAAAATATTACCCCGAATATCGTTTGTTATTTTGCTTTCATATTGCAGATATCCTCCTTAGATTTCAACGCGCGGCTTTTGTTATTACATTCCGGAACGTTATTTACTGTCTAAAGTCGTGCTACTATGCTACGATTTTTCACTTCCTAATGGTAACCAGTTCGAAAATTGACAAATTTCAGACAATATTTGCAATGTTTTTGGTAAGTTAAAAGGCAATAACGACATATAATCAATAGTATTCCTTTATATAAAGCAAGTTCTATGAAGAAAAGTATTGCTATTGCTGTAAACTGTGTCACATTCAGAGTATACAACGTAAACCATGTTGTTAAGATGTCATAAAATGTACCAATTGAAGCAAGAAAAAAAAAACACAATTGGTGTACAACGAAGCGTCCGTAACACATTCATTTCTGTAAGATTAATGTCTAGAGCTATACATGTTTAATTTACAAATATGAAATTTGAACCCGACTTCCTCACCCCCCCCCCCCCTCATTTTTTTTCCGAGTAAAAGTTTAATAATCTTCGACAAAGTACTTTACCTTGTAATGAATATATGGTCCATCGAATGGTTCAATATATTCTCAAGACAGAATCTTATAATTCTTACCTGTTCTCAATCGAATGTCAACGCCCGTTTCCCCATCATCAAGCAAGACACAGCTACTCATACAGAAATAAAATCTAAAATATTACATATTTATTTAGGTAAACAACCATGTGGCGTAAATTCTGGAGCAGCCTTCTGTTGCTATCACTCGCACTACATAAGGTAAGTTCGTGGATACCAAACCCTTGTTTTGTTTTAATTAAATGACACCAAGATATTTTTTTTCAAAATCTCAAAAGGTTACAACAAAATAGACAAATAGATAAAATTCAAAAAATCGCACTGCCAATGTGTGAAGACAGTATGATTTTATGATACAAAGTAATTTTCAATGATCAGTATTAAATCAATCAAAAAACAAATTTGTCAAAACATTAACAAATGAATATATAAACAGATAAGTAAATATGTAAATAAACAAACAAACAAAAAAGAAATATGAGCACATTTGAAATGAAAATAAGTGTCATGGGAGTAAATCTGATTTATAAATGAATTTCAGATGTCGGCGACTGAGACCCCTGTTTCTTTAAAAGGAAAGGTCCCTACGAAACGCCCCCATAGGAAATTAGTATGCGAATTCGTTGATGAACCAGACCTTGCTCCAACTCCCCACAAGAAGCTGCGTTTCTCTGAAGGAATACTTTTCCCAGATCAATGTTTATTTTGTAATAAAAAACTATCTGCTATCGTCAAACAAAACAAAAGTTAGTCAAATGCGTCACCAAAATCGCAGAAGATACAATAAAACGAGCCGCCGAAAAGAAACAAGACTTTCATTTACTCGGAAAAATCGAGGGCACAGACTTGGTTGCTAGGGAAGCAAAATATCATGCTCTTTGTCGGAAGGAGTACATTCGAACGCTCTACCAGAAAGCAGAATATGCATGTACCGAACAAAGCGAGGATAAAGATTTATTATTGGCTCACTCGGCGGCATCACAGTTTATCTTTGATTACATCGATGAAAAAATCATTAAAGAAGAAACGGTCGAACGTATGTCAATGATTAAGGATAGGTACATGATTTACATGTTAGAAAACCATTCACGGTTTTACAATCCAGATTACAGAACATACAAATTGAAGGAGAACATCGTTAGACATTTCGGTGATAGCATTCAGTTTTGGCAATCGGACGGCAATCAAAGTGAAATTCTTTATAGTAGTAAAATAAAGACAGGTACTGCAGTATCACTTGCATTCGAGAAATCGTCATCCGAATCTAGAGCGCTTTCAGAGGCGGCCCTTATACTTCGAAGACACATTTTGATGAAAAGTGAAATGTCAGTGAAACCAACTTTCCCACCAAGCGCCGAATGGGTGAAAACTGCATACATCGATTGTCCCCTACTTCATGACTTCTTTCAGAGTCTGCTATCATCTAAAGGAAATTCAACTTCTCAAAAAGTTGTTAGGTTGATTTCATCATTCACTCAAGATATTTGCTTTGCAGTGACTTTGGGCAAATGGCAGATGCCAAAGCACGTTTCGCTTGCAATGACGGTGAGACATTTAACCGGAAGTGCTGAGCTTTTGTCTTTACTGAACCGGTTTGGACATTGCGTTTCCTACACTACAACACTCGAAATCGAAAACTCTTTGTGTAATGAAATTGACTCCAATCAAAATACTTTGCCAAAGGGAATACAGTTGGAAAATAATGCCATAACACATTTTTGTTGGGATAACTTTGATATGGACGAGGAAACATTGAGTGGTGCCGGTACAACACATGTGTCTCATGGTATTGCAATACAAGAGAAGTTGGATAGTAGTGATGAACAAGAGACGCGAACCACTTCAACAATTGAACATGACGGAAGGGCACCAAATGCATCTCAAAGGCATGCAAAAAAAATGGTGGAAGCACTAGATCCATGGTACATTGACCCAAAAGTGGAGCCCAGACTTCAATTGGCGAAAACAGCACCTAATGACACGAATCACCCTTTCATCTTGGACGAATATATCTGGATCTTTGTTCGCTCCATGACTGAAGCATCGGACTCTCAGAAAGTCCCATCACTATTTGGATGGTGGTCACTAACATGTGGAAAAGATCAAAGCGAGTCTGGCGTTGAATACATGCCTCCTTTACTTCACCCAATCACAGAAAATGCTTCTGTACAAAAAATTCTTGAGCTTTCTCAAAATGCATCTGAACAACTTGGACAGAAAAGCACAATTATTACCTTCGATTTAGCTGTTGCCAAAAAGGCTTATTCAATTCTTTGGCAAAATCATGTCAAATTTGATAATATCATTATCAGAATGGGAGCATTTCATACAATTTGTGCATTGTTCCATGCTCTTGGGAAACACATCAGGGGAAGTGGTTTTTCGGAAATTATAATCGATGCAGGAATTTGTGCTAGTGGCTCAGTCGAGCGAGTTCTTTTAGGTAAACACTACAACAGAGCATTGCGCGTTCACCGTATTATACTGGAGGCTCTCGAAAGATTACTGATTAAACGTTATATTGAACAAGAGGAAACAGACATTTCAAATGACTTTCGAGTCCTTCTCGAAGATCTGGCTTCTTCTCCTTGCAAAGAGAATCTTCTAAAAGTGGAAACATCTGCCACTTGTCAAGATCATTTCGATCAGTACTCAAAATACAGAGATTCTGTCCGCGAAGGCGCACTCGGGAAAACGGCACAATTTTGGATTTCCTACATGGATATAGTTTGGCAAATTATGTCTGTTATCAGAGCAACGAAAACGAATGATTTTGATACACACCTGTCATCATTGTACCAACTTTGTGGACTCTTTTTTGCATACGACCAGCAGAATTATGCGCGCTACATGCCAGTGTACCTTCTCAGCATGCTAAATGCTGATGTAACGCATCCAGAAGCAAATTTAGCGTTAAGAAATGCGAACGCGTTTAGTGTTGCTAGATCTGCAATCCCAGCCACAAGAAATGCAGTAGACATTACCATTGAACAAACCATAAATCGGCATGCAAAGTCGGCTGGAGGAATTATCGGTTTTAGCAGAAATTTATATGCTTATCATCGATGGTGTGTAACTCGACATTTTCGTGCACAGTATCTAGCGGAAACATTAAATATGGCGGATATGACTAATGATGAATCAGGTATCCACAAAGAAACGAGACCCTCATACATCATGAGGATGGAAGACGATGTGAGGAAAGTTATGGATAGTTTCAAGGGATTCATGGATCCATTTCATGTCACAGATGAAAGTCGTTTGTATTGTTTATCATCCGGCATTCCAGCATCTGAAGAAATTGCAAAAGACCTTCTAGAAGCACCTTGTAAGGGACAAAGTCAGATGAAGCAATTCATTTCCGAAAGACTTACAGATGCGGGTGTATCCTTCCATGCTCCAATAAAGAGGAACAAGTTCAAGACATTTCAGTCGATGGCTCTAGTGAAAAAAGCTGTCTCCTCAAAAAACAAAGAAATCGAACTCAAGGCCGAGAGGAATTTGTTTGGACAACTCATGATTCTTGCCGTTCAAAATAATATTGATCTTGCTGTTACCTTCACTTATCCTCTAGGCCCCGTTCCTTGGGCTCTTGCTACCGCGGATGGCGTACCGTTCAAATCTGACAAGGCAAAACTCCTTCATGTTCTAGAATCGAATTTGCCTTCTGTTACAAATGTGCCACAAAGGCAAACAACAGCTTACATTTGTGATGGTAACGCGTTGCTGCATTCGCTGATTGGTATACCAGAGACATTTGGGCAAATAACAGAGAAGATATTCGACTTGTTGCCAAAATATTCAAGAGTAGATTTTGTAACTGATAGCTACAGAGAGAATTCAATCAAGGCAGCAGAACGTAAAAGACGCGGTGGATCGGAGAAGCATATTGTAAGTGGTCTTAAAACAAAGGCACCCAGGGATTGGAAACGTTTCTTATTGAATAATGAAAATAAGGAACAGTTAGTCGGTTTGCTTCTTACTGAATGGCAAAAACCATCTTATGCCTCTCGACTTCGCGATCGGGAGATTTTCTTTGTTTGCAAAGAGGAGTGCTTTCTTCTTAAAAGTCAGGATGGCGAAACAGTTACTTGTGATATTGTCCCCGAACTAGTCTCGTCACAAGAAGAAGCAGACACACGAATAGTACTGCACTGTTGTCATATCAACTCAGCGTCTGATCATATAGAGTCTATTCAAGTTCGTTCTCCTGACACGGATGTGTTTGTTCTACTTCTTAAGTTCAGTCTAAAGATGGAAAAACCGATCCTTTTTGATACCGGAACTGGGAATAAACGTCGTCTTATCAATGTGACAGAGATAGCTAAGCAGATGGACGAACATCTGGTAAACGCACTACCAGCATTTCATGCCTTTACTGGCAGTGATTCAACTAGTTTCTTTGTTGGGAGAGGGAAAAAACACCATGGGGAAAACTTGCAAAGAACCCAGAATTCGTAGATATATTTTTGGAACTAGGGAGTGGTCTTTTCTCTGATAAAACAATTCAATGTTTGCAGAAATTTGTATGCATTATGTACGGGAAGACAAACTGTGCAGACGTAAATAAGGCACGGCATGAGATGTTTTTGCCGAAATTCACAAACTCTGCAGGAACCGATCTTTTAAAAACTTGTAATGGAATAGATCTAAATTCCCTTCCTCCTTGCGAATCCTCATTAAAGTTGCACACTTTACGGTCACACTATCAAGCTTTAATTTGGAATAAATCAGATGAGCGCATGCCTACATACCCCCCAGCAGATGAATACGGATGGATGACGGATGAACATGGGCATTTAGTTATTAAATGGATCGACGGCCCTATGTTACCTGTTGAGTTGACAGACATTCTGGTAACGACAGAAAAGACGCAAAATGAAGATGATATGGATTTTGATGATGTTGAATTCTGAATTTAGATGATGAGATTTTGAGTGATGACGTTTGATTTGAATGCAACATTAGTGATTTAAAAGCTTGAGCTAATTTTACAAACACCAATGACACAGAGAATTTATTGACATTTAAAGAGTTTGTATATGGTTTGTGTTACAATGGTTTGGCTATTATAGAAGAAAATTTGATATGGTTTAAATAAAAAATACAAAATGAAAATAAATAATTTCAAGTTTTGAAACAGTTTATTTTTCGATCAAAAGTAGGTATTTTGCCCCCAAAATAGAGCGTGAAATTACATTATTTAGCTGCAAACATAGAATTTTGAGCAAACATACGATACTGTGCCTGAATATATCAATACATTTTTTTATCGAAGAATCCTGTGGATTCAATAAATAATCCCCAGAAATAAGCGATTTTTTGCATAAAAATTACATCCCCCCCAAAAAAAAATCATCAAAATTATGAATGAAATATCAGAAAATATATATAATCCAATAGAACATCAAAAGTAACAACACACAAATACGTTCAGTAAGTTATTTCACAATGGATTTAGATTCCTCTAATTAGTTACAGAAATCTTGAATTTTACTAAAAATACTTGTTTCTGTATAAAAACTGCAATATTTCAACTTTTGCCATCATATGATAATACAAAATATATATCATTTCAAAGAATAGACTAAAAAGTTCTTTTGTAAATCGTCAAAGGACAATCATAATCAATACTCTGATTTTCAGAAGCAGGAAGAAATTAAAATTTATTTAAATTTCTTCGAAATTTGGCAAAAAAGTCATTTTTGACCCCAAAAATAATGTTAAAAGTATAAATTTGAACTAAATTCTCATTTCATCAGAAAGCACATCAAAATTAATATACATTTGCATGTTCATTTTTTTCAAATCACGACTTATACGGAAATTATCATTTTTTTACAATTTTCAGTGATTTTTCCACGAAAATACATGTTTTTTCCCCAAAACTCCTAAACGCCGCGGAGATAGAGCGGGGCATGCCCCATTTCGTGATCAGGGGACATCCCTCTATCAAATAGACATAGTGGTCAATTGTCCCTCGGGGGGTGCAGGTACCCCATGGGAGACCTCATGGACTATGAGCTGTGTTATTATATTTTTTGTATCCCCGTCTTTTTGTCTGACTTGCCTTTATGAGAAAGTTCTGGGTTTTTTTCAAGAATCAATAAGCCTTATGAAAGTGGTTTATTATTTGGATTTTGATTTTGGTGTTTGTATTTGGCTTTCAATCACTGATTATATTAAAAGAACGACATAATATTCAAGTAATTTTCATGCACGCATTTAATTTGACTGATTCAAAGAACAAGGTGCCTGATTGCAATCCTGAGGTTTTAATATCGTATGAGTTCCCCTCCAAAAATGGTGTAAAGATTCTCATGTATTACCCCGCCATCACCACTGGCCTGCAGATACACTTTGTCATCTTTATTCAGTCTAAGATAAAGGTTGTTACTTGTAGATTCGTACTTGGGAAGTCCTTGAAAGTAAGCTCGACCAACCAAATTTCCGTTATGCTTTAGATCGATGGCTACTGGTTTTGAAGCGTATGTTAATAGAGACCAGTAGAAATGGTAGAGTCCGCCAACAGGTGCAGTAAATATTCCCGTTTGGTTGCTATATCCCTTTCCGTCATTTCGTGTGACACGTTGAAATTTGATAGGGACACTTGCTGTTGTCGTATATCTTGATGACATACTACAGACGAAGCCAACATCGCCTTTACCAGCATTGACAATGTCTGAAAAAAGACCATTTATTCGTTTTTATTGAATCAATATATGTAATAGCGTGTTAATAGATCGCTTTTCAATAATGTCGAAGGGTTCCAACTCTCTACCTTCTTGAAGAAAATTCCAAACCAATTTACATGCACCAGACACGTGTTTCGAATATTAAAATCTCATCAGTGATGCTTTCAGCGGGGCCACCAAAAATAATTTCAGTAGCGCCCTCTTTAATTTGTTGAAGTTAGATTTTTACATTTACAGTACAGAGAGCGCGCGGCTCCAAATTTCCTGTAGAGTCGATTCAGTAGCATATCCAAATAAAATCTATGTTCAAAATAGCATTGGAGGGATGGTGCTAAGATGTTAAACTCCTTTAATTTCGATGATATTTATCGTTGAAATGTCTAGTTTCCGAAATAGCACAAACATATATATGATGTTACATTTATAAAAGGCCAAAACAAAGCTTCTTTCAGATGACATGCAGAGCTGAAAAGAAGTAAAATTTTAATACACTTGACAAACATCAGGCCACGGGGAACGATTTTAACTGCTTAACACTGCAACGTGAAGTAAGTGTCTATTTTAATTATGCAAATGCAAAATGATATACATTTTATACAATTTTAACTGTTCTCTTTTCTAAAAGATGTGTATATCTTCATATGTACCTTTTTGCCAGAAATAATGCCACAGAATATCTTTGAGTAGTTCCTTTCTGTCAACATAATGTTGGCTAAAGCTCTTTCCGTGTCCGGCAGTTACAACCACTTGGTATAGAGTCCATGTTGCACAAGTCAAAGCGAAAACTGCTTTCATAATTTTTGGAAAATCATCTAGATTTAACGATAAATATTCTATGAAATCTGCATCCTTTTATATATATTATCTGCATACTACTAATTTACTGTTTGCGTGACAGAACGAATGGTAGCATATGTTGTTTTGTATTTCAATCCGGATACGTATGGATTTGAAGTCGGATATGCCTATTTACGTGTCACTTGTGTTTTGATGTTTTATGTTGATATGTGAGGTACAATGTCAGACCAGATTGAACATTTTATTAGGGCTGTTAACATGTTTATTAAATATCATAGGTAATGTGCGTAGCTCAATAAAGAAGTACCGATCAGTTATAAAAGTCTCAAAGTTGAACAATCACCACTGTGACATCTCTTATGCCTATATATATAGTTCTACAATACAACAAATAATAGCTTCACTGTTATTTCTGCATCATTAAACGAGATCACTGCAACTTTTAAAAGTACATAATAAAGTTTCCTATTTCCTACTGTTGTACATGGTTTTGATATATGAACTTGAAAAGAAGCTTGTTACATTCTTCCGTTACCCCTTCTTTTCTGTTCTGTTAAAATGATCCCCTTTTTGTCAAACTATTCAGTTTTTCAAATCAAAAATAATAAGTTTACGGGTTGTAATTCGGTGAAGTAACTTTTAACCATGTATATAGCAGTTGGCCGTCTTAAGAAAGCACATAGTGTATATTCTTTTATTTTTTGCTTTATCTTGTTTGGTCATTTCTATTTCAATATTGTATTTAATTTGCGTATCTTTTGTTTCTTTGTATGTGACTGTCATTGATTGTTAAAGGTGTGATTGTTTCATATTGATTAATTGTATGTGATTTCTCTTATTCATTTATATATATACTACAAGCAAATTAAGAAAATGAATAAAGTTATGTCTTTGAGACTAGAATGAAAGCCTGGAAAGTGATGTACAGATGATGGAAACTCTAAAACGTCATACTTTTCATAAGCGGTCAATATTGTATAATGCCCATCAATGAATTCCAATCAAAAACCAGAGATCTAGACCTAGAAATCAGAGGCTATACCCATTTTTATACACATGTAGTACAACATGACGCTTGTGAAAGTAAAATTTATATTTCCCTTTCTTGTTGATGACAGAATCGTTGTTTTGCTTCATTATTTCTACAATTAAGGAGGACAAAATTGTCGTATATCATGTTTTGATTTAATCAGAACACAGATAGAACAAAAAGAAAAATGTATTTATTCAAAATAAAACAATACTTTTTATTAAAGTCTTAGATCCATTTGACTCAATTATATGATGTTAAACTACGCACTATCGAGGAAACATTTCCTAGAATATATTTCAGAGAAATTACAGAAATTCTGACCATACGAATTTTTACGACATAAAAAATCTGATGAATCATGTCGTATTCTTTCGTTTGATATAAAATTTAACCCTGTGTTAGGAGGGTTCATTCAAATTTAAAAATCTAGCGACTTGGTTGCTCTGCTATAGCGGCCTGGCTAGCGCAATGGTAGAGCGATCGCTGCTCAATTCTGATACCTCGTACTCAAACACTCGGTGAATACTTTATGTAGGACAGTAAAGCCCCGTTTACACTTTCAAAGTTTTCTGGTAAAAGAAAACTTGATCAAAGTTTTTGACGCTAACTTTGATAGTATAAACGATCCAAGAAAACTTTGATCAAAGTCCGTCAAAGAACTTAGATTGACTTTGACGGAAATCGACCAATCAGAATCAAGATTCAAAATGATGTCAGAAGTATTTAAAGTATCGAAGAACGAATTATAAGTAATTTAGGGCGTTAAAAGTAAAGAATATAGCCACAAAAGCCAAGAGACATGATGCAGTGAATTCAATCTACGTTTTATGTTTGAAATTCCTTTATCTAGTGCTTAATTGTTCCATATGGCCCAATGAACAACTACAAACATAATTTTTCATGAAAAATATTCCCATTATTTACAGGATCCATCTCTGTTTTGGTGCATATTTGCCACATTTTCATGTACAAGTAGCTCAAAGAACTTTGATAGTGTAAACAGACAACTTTGTCCAAGAAATCTTTGACCACGAAAACTTTGATTGTGTAAACGCAGCTTCAGGTGGTCGCCATTGTGGTCGTATAAGGTTGTCGGAACTAGATTGTCGTCCCATCCAGCTCCAAGGACCCCTCACGCAAACATCTGAACCAATTTGTTACAAATTGCTTAACTTGTTTGTTACCATTGTAAAAACTAAACAAAATCAAATATGCCTAGTAATATATTCTGCTATAATGGTAAATGCATCCCATGTTTGGTTATTACCGAAACCATGCAGATACATGTATTCCAAAATTTCACGACGAGATCTATTTCTTTGTTATCTCTCTATTATTTCTTATATCTATAGCATCATCGTTACAGATAGTATTGTGACTAAGACTTAGTCTTGTGGAATAATTGTTTCGATACATTTTCTAATGGAGAGATCATCTGTATTTCAAATACATGTACATCTATATATTTGCACGGCCGAAATAAAGATAAAGCCAGAAAATTAAGTCTGTATATTAATTTAATCTGATTTCTTGGAGTAGTAAGCATTAAATTAAAACGTTTACACTTAAATATGAAAATGATTCATTTTAAATCACTTTAATGCCTACATTTACCCTTTTATATGTACACATAGATTTCCGTCCTTGGTCGGCACCTGTTGCCAATTGGTCCAGTTAATTTATGTGCAGTCATTTGTATCAAGATTGTAATTGGTTTTGGTCTTCCATGTCCCATCGGCGTCTCTTACTGTGTTTGTCCATTCTGTGCTTGGTCTCCCGTGTCCCGTCGGCGTCTCTTACTGTGATTGTCCATTCTGTGTTTGGTCTCCCGTGTCCCGTCGGCGTCTCTTACTGTGTTTGTCCATTCTGTGTTTGGTCTCCCGTGTCCCGTCGGCGTCTCTTACTGTGTTTGTCCATTCTGTGTTTGGTCTCCCGTGTCCCATCGGCGTCTCTTACTATGTTTGTCCACTCTGTGTTTGGTCTTCCATGTCGCGTCGGCGTCTCTTACTGTGTTTATCCACTCTGTGTTTGGTCTTCCATGTCGCGTCGGCGTCTCTTACTGTGTTTTTTCACTCTGTATTTGGTCTCCCGTGTCCCATCGGCATCCTTTACTGTGTTTATCCACTCTGTGTTTGGTCTCCCATGTCTCGTTGGCGTCTCTTACTGTGTTTATCCACTCTCTACTTGGACATCCGTGCCCCCTTGGCGTCCTTTTATCCACTCTGTGTTTGGTCTCCCATGTCTCTTCGGCGTCTCTTACTGTGTTTGTCCACTCTGTGTTTGGTCTCCCGTGTCTCGTCGGCGTCTCTTACTGTGCTTGTCCACTCTGTATTTGGTCTCCCGTGTCCCATCGGCGTCTCTTACTGTGGTTGTCCATTCTGTGTTTGGTCTCCCGTTTCTCGTCGGCGTCTCTTACTGTTTTTGTCTATTCTGTGTTTGGTTTCCCGTGTCCCATCGGCGTCTCTTACTGTGGTTGTCCATTCTGTGTTTGGTCTCCCGTGTCTCGTCGGCGTTTCTTACTGTTTTTGTCCATTCTGTGTTTGGTCTCCCGTGTCCCATCGGCGTCTCTTACTGTGGTTGTCCATTCTGTGTTTGGTCTCCCGTGTCTCGTCGGCGTCTCTTACTGTGTTTGTCCATTCTGTGTTTGGTCTCCCGTGTCCCGTCGGCGTCTCTTACTGTGTTTGTCCACTCTGTATTTGGTCTTCCGTGTCCCATCGGCGTCTCTTACTGTGGTTGTCCATTCTGTGTTTGGTCTCCCATGTCTCGTTGGCGTGTCTCTTACTGTGTTTATCCACTCTGTACTTTGACCTCCGTGCCCCCGCGGCGTCTTTTTATCCACTCTGTGTTTGGTATCCCATGTCTCTTCGGCGTCTCTTACTGTATTTGTCCACTCTGTTTTTGGTCTCTAATGTCTCGTCGGCGTCTCTTACTGTGTTTTTCCACTCTGTACTTGGTCATCCGTGTCCCGTCGGAGTCTCTTACTGTGTTTGTCCACTCTGTATTTGGTCTCCCGTGTCCCGTCGACGTTTTTTACTGTGTTTGTCCACTTTGTGTTTGGTCTCCCATGTCTCGTTGGCGTCTCTTACTGTGTTTGTCCATTCTGTGTTTGGTCTCCCGTGTCTCGTCAGCGTCTCTTACTGTGTTTGTCCACTCTTTGCTTGGTCATCCGTGTCCCGTCGGCGTCTCTTACTGTGTTTGTCCACTCTGTGTTTTGTCTCCTGTGTCCCGTCGACGTCTCTTTCTGTGTTTGTCCACTCTGTGTTTGGTCTCTCGTGTCCCGTCGACGTCTCTTACTGTGTTTGTCCACTCTGTGTTTTGTCTCCCGTGTCTCGTCGGCGTCTCTTACTATGTTTTTCCACTCTGTGCTTGGTCATCCTTGTCCCGTCGGCGTCTCTTACTGTGTTTGTCCACTCTGTGTTTGGTCTCCTGTGTCCCGTCGACGTCTCTTACTGTGTTTGTCCACTCTGTGTTTGGTCTCCTGTGTCCTGTCGACGTCTCTTACTGTGTTTGTCCACTCTGTGTTTTGTCTCCCGTGTCTCGTCGGCGTCTCTTACTGTGTTTGTCCACTCTGTGTTTGGTCTCCCGTGTCCCATCGGCGTCTCTTACTGTGTTTGTCCACTCTTTTCTTGGTCATCTGTGTCCCCTCGGCGTCTTTTGCTGTATTTGTCCACTCTGTGTTTGGTCTCTAATGTCTCGTCGGCGTCTCTTACTGTGTTTTTCCACTCTGTGCTTGGTCATCCGTGTCCCGTCGGCGTCTCTTAATGTGTTTGTCAACTCTGTACTTGGTCTCCCATGTCTCGTCGGCGTCTCTTATTGTGTTTGTCCACTCTCTGTGCTTTGCCATCTGTGCCCAGTCGACGTCTCTTACGGTGTTTGTTAACTCTGTGCTTGGTCATCTGTGTCCCGTCGAAGTCTCTTATGGTGTTTGTTAACTCTGTGCTTGGTCATCTGTGTCTCGTCGACGTCTCTTATTGTATTTGTTCACTCTATCTTTGGTCTTCCATGTCTCGTTGGCGTCTCTTGCTGTGTTAGTCCACTCTGTGTTTGTCTTCCCATGTCCCGTCGGCGTCTCTTACTGTGTTTGTTCACTCTGTGTTGGTGTTGTGTTTGTCTACTTTGTATTTGTCCTTCCTTGTCCTGTCGGCGTCTCTATTTGTGTTTGTCTACTCCGTGTTTGTACTTCCTTGTCTCTTTTGTGTCTCTTACTGCGTTTGTTAACTTTGTGTTTTCGCATTTGGGTGTTTCAGTGTTTTGCTGTGGATGTTACAACCTTTACAACTTTGTATCATTTGAATATTGAAGTGTATTTTTATTAAGACGGGAGGATCACTGACGAAGGTTAAGTACTCGAAACGTGCATGTCTTGCCCATGCTGCAAATTTATCAGTTCTTTAATGATGCAATTGAATTAAAAGACCTTTTTAAAAACAAATGGCGCTGTCCGTAAGTCCATCCATTCTTTTGTCTATCCGTCCGAGCTCATGTTTTCCGGACTTTTTTCTGAAGCATTTTAAGATGTTGGACTGGACACATTACTTTATATCAAGCTGTGTAAGATCCAGTTTGATTTTTGGCAAAATTGATCTATTTCTAGTAGAGTCATGGTCATTGAACATAGACATTTTCAATAATTTTAGTTTTCTGGACTTTTCAAGCAGCCATTGTACCTATTGAATTGAAACTTGATGAATGCGTTTATAATAAATAATTACAGATCCAGTTCGAAGTTCGGGAAAATTGCCCATTTTTAGCAGAGTTATGGCCCTTGGGCATAGACATTTTAAATAATTTTACAGTTTTCCGTACTTTTTTTCGCAGCTTATCCATGTACTGCATTTGCATTTAAACTTCATATACGCCTTTATGATAAATAATTAAAAATCAAGTCTGAGTTTCGGAAAAAAATGACCTACTTTTAGCAGAGTTATGGCACTTGAACATATAGATTTTCAACATTTTTACAGCTTTGGATACTTTTTTTTGCAGCCTTTGCAGCTATTGAATTGAAACTACAAATACACGCCTTTATGATATATAATAACAGATGCAGTTTCAGTTTCAGAAAAATGGCCTTATTTTAGTAGAGGTATAGCCCATGAACTTAAATTAATAATAGATCCAGTTTGAGTTTCAGAAAAAAATGACCTTATCTTAGTAGAGTTATGGCCCTTGAACTAAAAATTATTTACAATTTAACTACACATTTTTAATAATTTTATAGTTTTCCGTACTTTATATCGCAAAATTAATCCAGTTTGAGTTTCGGAAATAAACGACCTATTTTTAGCAGAGTTATGGCACTTGAACATAGACTTTTTCAACAATTTTACAGCTTCCAGATTTTTTTTCGCAGCCTTTGCAGCTATTGAATTGAAACTTAGTATTTGCCTTCAAAATGAATAATTACATACCTAATTCATGTCTCTGAACAGTTTATCTTTTTTTAGCAATGGCCCTTGAACTTGGAAAGTTTTAACAATTTTACAATTTTGAGCAAACATAACAGTGGAATTTCTTCATTCAAGATCCCAATTTCTACATTGGATCTTCATACAATATACTGCATACCAAAACTACATAAGTCTCCTTACAAATTTCGATACCATTGCCAATTCTAGCAACTGCTTTACTACAATTTTGTCTCGAAATCTGACGTCAGCACTAACAGCGATAAAGGAACACGTAGCAAATAATGTGAAACTGTTCTAAAAAGGAATAATGTAAATTTATTTTGGTCTATTAAAAATTCAAGGGATGTGATTGACCAAACGATATCTAGCAATTTTAAGCCAAAACGATTTTTATACGACTTTTCAAATATGTACACCATGCTTCCTCACGACAAAACTAATTATCAATTGTTCAAACGCATTTAATGGTACTTTGTTTCGCAGGGTGACTGCAGGGTAGTCATGCTGGAGAGTATCCCCTTTTCTTTATTCGAGTGTTGAAAACTTGTGTTTGTACATGTGAATCAAAGGGTTTCTTTTCCGCTACAGAATACAAATCATACAAATCATGGACATGTAGTGACCTGTCCATTGCCTTGTCCTTCCCCTTGGACAACATTTATGTACGAGTTGGTGAGAATCTCTCACAAGCAGGTTATAGGGATCTCTATGAGTACTTATTGTGCGCCTCTTGTTGCAGATTTATTTTTATACACGTATGAAAAAGAGTTTATCCAAAATCTTCAAAATCAAAGACAATATGATGATGTAAAATGTTTCATTGGTTCTTACTAACGACAATCCTATTTTTGAAAAGTACAATTTCTTTTAATCCAAAAGAATGGAATCTAAGTAAGGCAAACGTTACAAACATAGTAGAAATTTACAAATCACGAAGAAACTTTTAGGTCAAGGTTTCATGGAAATTTCACAAAAATATTATTGTTAACAATTGGACCCATTCAAGCAACGGAGTAAATTACTTTGGGTATTTCACAAACTGCATTTTATGGTGAAATAATAAACAAAATAAGAAGGATCGAAGGTAGACAGCATAACTAACGAAAATGTCTCAGAATCATCAAACGCCTATGACCCTTATGTCACCAGACGGACACTAGGCTTGGTACTTTACCAATCTAAAGTTTTGTGCTAGCGTATTCTTAAGACTTGCACTCTGACTGACTGTGACGACGGGTCTCCTTGACGAGCTCTGTCCGACCTCTTTCGATAAGACTGAGCCACGACCACATGCCTTCTCTGAATGTCAGTCTGACTACTCAGGTGATAGCATACATGAGCTCTCTACAGCCGATCGAGCACGTACTGTTTTATGTATGCCCTCTTTTTATATCCCTTTCTAGATTCATCTGTGTTTTTGGCTCCCTGCGTTTTGTGGTCTTGTTTGTGTGTGGTCATCTAACAGTGAGGAGGTTGTTTTAAACCATAATTGTACGTTCGACGAGACCTCTGGGTTATTGGAAAAGTGGGAGGGTTGTGAGCACGTGATTCAGGATAACCATACCGTCTGCTACTGACGTGGCAGATGGCCTTCCTAAGTCTGCATCGATTGCCCATTGGTCTCTTTGGTTAATGTGTAGGCATTTGTGTTTGATGTTTCTCTGTGATTTACTGTTTCTTGTACCATTTGCGTCTCTTTCTAAGCGTGTCTGCTTTATGTTTTCGCAGTTGATGTTTTGGGATTTTGCTGTTTGTGCAGCAACCGAGTGTTGTCGGAGATCCCCCTCTCTCTCTCTCTCTCTCTCTCTCTCTCTCTCAATTTTTCTCTCTCTCTCTCTCTATTGTTTTATTGTTTGAAGTAACTGCGTACTTGCGCAAGCCTGGCTAAGTGCCTATGTCTGTCCGTCGGTCCCCTTCTTTGAGGGTGCGATATAGCCTGAAGCATTTTATCTATAAGATTCATGTACTACAGTATAATGTGAAAAACCCTATTGATTTTTAAGGTCAGGGGATTTTTTTGTGAAAATAATTTTAACATTTATCAAAAATCTATTTCTTGTCGAAATCTTTGAACCTTTCAATGTCAGCGTGTTCTTTCATTTACGATTCTGACTTCAAAATTGTACAACTTGTGTATGTGTGTATTTTTTGTAATGATGAAATACACGAGAAAGATTTTTTCTGATACAATTTAACAAAGGATCACAAACAACATAAAACAGTGTAAACTCAACAAAACATAACACTTCATTCTAATGCAATCTCGCTATAACGTCGAATTTCATTGGTTATTTGCTCCTTAGTTACGGCTGTAAAACGAGAACATACCAGGCTTTGACGTTGCTAACGTCACATTTCGTTTTACATTCACAAAAATATAGATTGTATTAGAAGGGGAATAGCTACGTGTTCACGTTATGTTTGCGGGCGGTAAATGCTGATTTACGCTAACGCGTCGCCAGAAAACTCAGTTTGCGACCGTAAAATCAGCAATAACCGTCCGCAAACATAACGTCAGAAGATAGTTATTCCCTAATTCACGTGACATAAAAAGCAATTGACAAATTATAATACAAGACAAGCCCAATATAAAACTTCAATTTCATAATATAATACATAAACAAAATGTAATAGCGCAAGTCAACACAATATGATTATTCAACAACATAGTATGAAATGACAACAACATATTATAGTGTAACCCTAAACCCCGGAATGAATGTTGTTAATTCCGGGGTTCGCAACCGTTGCGATGGGAGTTCTCACGATTTGGCCTTGCCTCCTCGACTTTAAGACCGAATAACTGTTAGGTACTTCTTTTATGTTTACAATAGCAATTAAACAACGCAATATAAAATGACAACAACAAATAACATGTAAAATTTAACAAACTAACTCAACCGTACATAATATAACTATTTAACAACATGTTACAAAATGACAATAAATTATAGTATAACCACAACATGATATGACTGTTAACAACATAACATAAAATGGCATTAACATAACATAAAATGACAACAACATAACATAACTGTTTAACAACATAACATAAAATGACAATAACGTATTATGGTATAACAACAACATGGTATAACTGTTAAAAACATAACATAAAATGACAACAACGTACTATGGTATAACAACAACATGGTATAACTGTTAAAAGTCTGTAAGCACCAAAGTATTTATATAGGGGGCCAGAAACGCATGACCTCAGATTTTGGTCAAACAATGTCAAAATAGTAGTTACATGATACAAACATGATTTTGATTAAAAATAATAAAATATTATTGGCGGTTGCCATGGTAACGGCAGTATCTCTGTATGTCCCCTTTAGAACTAAAATATTATGGAATTTGACATTTTTTGAGAGTGTATTTCTCTAAACTAGTAATTTTTTTCATATTTTTCTAACGTGCATGACAAGCGTCATGATTCAATGAGTTTGTTCAGCATGTAAAATAATTTTCCTCAATTTCGGTTTTTTGGGGAATTTTGATCAAAATACGCGTAAAAACACATTTTTGCTATATATGAAAAACCATTATTTCAGCTTGTTTATGACTATATTTGCACAATGTTGCCACTTGAATTATAGAAAAATTGATATTGGCACTTTAAGTTTATACATAGATAAGGAATTAAATAGAACAAATAAAAAAGGTGGGTATTTCATGATTTCATAAAAAAAATTTATAGCTAAAAATAGATAATTTTTGCATATTTAGCAAATAAATTCCTTCTAACTTTATTGGAATTTGGAATAAAATGTCTGCAAAATAACGTTTATAGTTATTTTTCTTTAAAACATATTGAGTATTTTCACCAAGCACCAAGAAATGTAGATATCTAAATTTTATCATGCAAAAGAAAATACGTTTCCATAGCAACCATACTTAAATATGTAAAACAGAGACTTTAACGTGAAAATTAACATTGTTACTATTGATTTCGGCATTTTATTCATTATCTTCTTTTTTTTACTATTTCATGATAAGTAATTCATTAATTCAGATCTTAGAAATCAAATATGTTACCATAGCAACAGTCTTACATCATAGCAACCACGTCTATTTTATCCGAATTTTATATGAATCAATCAAATATCCTTCATTTCATCTTCTACAGTTTTTATACACATGAATTTTAAATTTATTTCATTTTTAACTAAAAGTTTCTATCAAGACTAACATTTGAAGTATAATTATTCTTTTTAACCTCATCTTTTCACTCCAATGGATCAGGCAGGATACACGTACCTTGAAATCTTTTGATGGCACCACTTGCATGGTAATACATGTATCTGAAAAGTGCTCATGTATCTATAGCTTATCAAACAAATAGATATTAGTTTAATGCTAGTCCCCTCTGGCCGCCTTCTCATATTTTATATTAAAATCTACAATTCTAAATCAGAAAGATACGCAGAATTATTTTCTTAAATTTCCGTTTCATAGACATGGGCGATTCCATGATTTTTTTTCAAGATGGTCCTAATGTCTGCTTTTTTTTTTGAAGAGCAACACACACACACAAACACCAGAAAAAAAGTCCATGAATACTGATGATCAGTTCTGTTTCTAATCATAGATAAAACAGATGACTGGCGAGCAAAAAGTTTAAAACATTGAATTTTCACATCTTAGTACTTGGTTAATGATTATCAGGTCTATTATGTAAACACAACAAATGCCTATTGATAGCGATTACCGAACCAGTAAAAAAATCAGAATTGGAATAAAATCCTCTATTCGTGTCTATTTCAGTTTCATTATTCTTAGTGCTCTGGTGTAGTGTATACTGGTTGTAGAGGAACGCGCGACCCCCCCCCCCCCCTTCCTCTGGATCCGCGTGCATAGATACGATAGTCCATCTTTGCCTCAACATGATAAATGTACATCTCCATTTTAAATATCATTTCGATCCATCTCCATTGAGAAAATGCTTGGAACTAAATGTCGGACATAAGGACACAGTGACTTCAACACTATGATAGAGCATGTACACAAAAAATGCATTCTTTGTTACAAATACATGGGAATCTCTTAATTCGAAGATAAAATGTTTGTCTAAACTTTGTAACCAAGAGGAACCACTAGCAGCAATATTATTTCGATAAAACAATCAGGTGGAGAGAAAAAAAAATTAAAACTGTCCTAACGGGACGAACCCCCCCCCCTCCAAACATACATACGCACACAGCAATATTTTTTGAAAAATTATATTTGATGAAGGTCAAGCGTATTTTGTGACATTGGCCTTAGACCTTTGTTCAAGGTCATGACATACCCTTTGAAGTTAGATATTGTTGGGCTCGAACTTTTATGTGAAGACTGAATTTCTGGTAATTTGAAATCGAATTTCAGGAAATATTTGCTGATTCGCTGCCGCTCGCCACCTACGGTACATATACTTATATAACTAAATTTGTACTTCATCTTTATGTCCCCGTAGTTGAAGATTCGGAGGCATATAGTTTTTGTCCTGTCCGTTTGTCTGTCTGCTTGTCCGCAAAAACTTTAACCTTGGCCATTACTTTTGAATGGCTTTGATATTTCAAATGTGTATTCATTGTGACAAGACCTTTCCATGGATACCAAAATTTATTACCTTGTGACCTTGGAGTTTGACCTACTTTTGAAAAACTTTAACCTTGACCATTACTTGTGAATAGTAAGGAATAGGGCTCTGATATTTCACATGTGTATTCCTTGTGACAAGACCTTTCCATGGACACCAAAATATTTGACCTTGTGACCTTGACCTCGGAGTTTGACCATTTTGCAACTTTTTACTGACAAACATGCCGACAGGGGCATTCGTGTTTCACAAACACATGTTTTTTTTAAATCAAAAGCTAAGCATATTACCCGTTTCATGCACAAGAAAATAAAGCACTCCTTTCCACATTTCAACTTAATATTTCCGATATACCAAGAAAGTGTTGGTATTTTACAGAAAAGGAGATTGGATTCGTGGTATGAGTACCCCAAACCCTCCACGTACACTTAATGATCGATTCCTTTCCTATCAAGAATTTAAATTACTGTCAGTAATTTCTTTGTAATACAAAACGTTCATTCAGCATATGATATTCCATCGAGCAGGGTTTCTCCCTCGGAGTCATCCCTCTCCCCCGCCCGCCTCAACATCATTTCCCCTGGTCCCCACTGGCCCTTAGACCCCCTGCCTTTTTGATATCCACCACACCCAACCCTTTAAACTCAAATCCTGCATACGTCCCTGAATGCTTTCAGTTTGTCTAGTCAGATTTTGGTTCTGAAGGTTGTCAAAACAGGGTGCTCCAAAATGACCTAATTTTGCCCGTTGACGTATTTACAACAACACAATGGTACACTTTATACCTACCAAGTTTCACCAAAAGTCAAAATTTGGACATAATGACAGATGGACGCCTTTGAGTCTCAGGTGAGCTAAAAATGAAAATACTACATTATGGAACGCAGACTTGTTATTCAAGTCTCCCATCAAAATATATGCTAGAGGAATGAGTGCAATCTATGTGTATTTGCCTAAGAAAGCGACATTATCATGAACAGATCAAAAAAAAAAAATACGGGGGGGGGAGGGTTCCATCCGCTCAAAAAAGGGATCGCGTCTTTTGTGTATAAACAAATTTACTTAATATAAAACTAAAGGGTGATAAAAGCATTTTGAAAAATTCCAGTGGGGGTCCTCTTCTTTTTCTTTCCTTGGGTGCTGTTATTTCACAACTCAACGTAGAAATAATTATCGAAATCTGGAGTCCTGAATGTTTCTAATATCCCAAACTTTATAAAGAATATTTGACCGCGAAAATACTGTACCCTTTTTTGGTCGGATTGCGAAGCAAATTATGAAATGGCGATGTCCGTCCGTCTGCATTAACAATTTGACTTTGAATTTGCTGTTATGTTTATGTTAGTTATGAAAGAAGTACAGGGGATATAATTTCCAAACTTAATACAAAGATTAAGCATTGTCAGAGGATCTGAACACAGGTATTGATTTTTACATTGACCCAGAAATGTAATTTTGTGTTAAAGTTACTTGTGAAAGAACTATAATGGGAACAATATCAGAAGTTGGTATTGATGTAAAGCAGAGTGAAAGGATCTGAACGCAGGTATTGTTTTTTACCTTAAGATTTGACCCTGACCTTGAAAAATGTAATTTTGTGTTTAGGTTAGTTGTGAAGGAAGCATAGTGAGGGAATTTGAATGCAGGCGTTGTCTTTGACATTGACATTGAGGTTTAACCTTGACCTTGAAAATGTTTAGAGAAAATATCTATTGTACAAATACTATATTGAATTTAACATTCAAACTTTTCATAGAGATAGGAATAATGAGTTGAGTATATTTCAGGTACGTGTGATGATGTATTGACCTTGACATGGCCATTTGACAATACAATTTTGAATTTGATTTTACCATATAGTAAGGTACCATATGATATAGATCTAAGCAAGTAGACCTGATTTCATGTATTGACCTTGACCTTAAAAATGAGATTTTGAATTAGACTATGCTGTACTTACATTACATGTATATGAAACCATGAGCAAGACTTTACTATATTTAAAAGTACATTAAAATTTTATATGGAGGTAGAGCATGATGACTGGACTTGATTTCAGGTAGTGTCCTTGCCCTTGACAGTTTTATTATGAACTGAACATACACCATTACTCTATGAAGTATCAATTTAAAACTTGTAATATGGTTAGTGGAGCTGTCTTCTGGTACTGAAGTGAAACTTGATGATATGATTTTGAATTACATTGTAGACTGAATTCTGTCAAAACAACATAGAATGTCACATTTCAACTTTGAATGGAGATTTTAGATTCCACTCTGTTGCTTTCAATGGACATTGTGTTTCCAAAAACAGTCTGCTGCCAGCAATCCGCCCATAAATACTGTCTTTCTTGGTGTCTTGTTTCACTATAGCCTTGACCTTGTACACATGTATCTGACCTTGACTGAGGTCATGAAACACCTTTTGATGCTGGATAACAATTTAAGGTCACTCCATACTTTAGTAATGAAATTGATGATGCTAATCATATCCAAACTATATCTCTTGAACCGTATATCCAATCACTTTCATTATCTTGTTGCTTAGGACCTAAAGATTTCGCATAACTTTCATATGAAGGAAGGAAAGGTCACTCTGTACTTTAGTAATGAAATTGTGTATCAAAAAATCATATTCATAATGTTCATGTTGTAGTATATTGTTGCTCATTATCCAAAGGTTTCAAATAACCATAACCCAAGGTCATGTGATCAAGGTCAAGATCACTGAATGCTTTTTATAATGGAACTGTCTATTAAAATCATGTCTGGTCTATTTCTCTCAAAATACTATAATTATGTACCCAATCACTTTCATACTTCAGTATGTTGTTGCTCAAGACTGAATCAAAGGTTTCACATCACCTTGACCCAAGGTCATGTGACCAAAATCAAAATTACACAGATGTTGATATCAATTTTTAAACAATTTTTTTTACTTAAAACTTATGTATATAGAATATTTTGATGTATTAAAAAAATCAAATAAATATTATAATTTAAATCCATTTAGATTTTAAGTCAGCTAATTAAGTAAAGTACATTCAGAGGATAGAAAGTTAAGGTACAGACAACATATGATGTCTTTTTGTCTTATTGTAGATTTGACATTGGTTCATTGTAATGACACAACCTTTGATCCTATTGAATATGATTCTAAGCCATGATGGGATTGCAAGTTAAAGGCTAGGTATGATTTAAGCAGAATCGGATAGAGTCATAGACATACATGTACTGGACATACAGATAATTCATACATACACTTCTTAACTATGTTTGCAGGAGTTTAGCAATATGCAGCCCCCCCCCCCCTTAAACCTCCATTCTTAAAATGGGTCATAAAAATATCTTAATTGATCCTTGATAAAATCATACAAGAGTTATATTAGAGATCAATATTTTTTTAATAAATGAATATTGGTGAAATTCCATCAATCTTTAACAAATTCCATGTGAAAATTGATAATGATTATTAAATCATGCATGATTTGTCTTGTAAACATTCTTACTGACTTTATTATTCAGTCATTCTACATGATTGTATACATGAACACATTTATTGCACATTCTTTCAATTTTTATTCCTATGGATTAACATATGAAGAAAGATCTGCAGTGTTATTGTACAAGATGCCGAAAGTACAAACTCGTTTTAGTTCAACTTTACTTCTTTTCTAATTTCTTTTCAACTTAACTTCGTGTTATACCGTAAATACGGATTTATTTTCAACTGATTTACTTCTTTTTGTTAAACTGTAAATACGGATTTATTTTCAACTGATTTACATGTACTTCTTTTTGTTATACCGTGAGTACGAATTTATTTTCAACTGATAATTCTTTTTGTTATACCGTGAGTACGAATTTATTTTCAACTGATAATTCTTTTTGTTATACCGTGAGTACGAATTTATTTTCAACTGATAATTCTTTTTGTTATACCGTGAGTACGGATTTATTTTCAACTGATAATTCTTTTTGTTATACCGTGAGTACGGATTTATTTTCAACTGATACTTCTTTTTGTTATAATACCGTAAATACGGATTTATTTTCGACTATACTTCATTTTGTTATACCGTAAGTACGGATTTATTTTTAACTTTACGTTTTGTTACACCGTAAACACGGATTTATTTCTAACTTTCCTTCTTTTTCCTTTACCGTAAATACGGATTTATTTTTTAACTTTACTTATTTTTGTTATACCGTAAGTACGGATTTAGTTTCAACTTTATTTCTTTTTGTTATACCGTAAATCCGGATTTGTCTTGAGTATACCGTAATATTCTATACGGTTGAATATTATACTTCCATTGAAATGAAATGCCTTTACTTGATATGCTGTAACACATATGCATAGTTTTCCATATTAATTTCGGTTAAGGAAGAACTGTTTAAATCCAATTATTTCCGATAAGCTCTTTCTAGTATTTCACGTTATATTTCTTCTCCGTGTATTGGTAGGCAAAACCGTGAATACGGTATTTTAAAACCTACACTGGTAGAAAGAGGCCGTAAATACGGTATCCTCTTTTTTGCATTTATGCAAATCTTACCGGTTTATGAGTGAAAAACTCATTTATCTTATGAGTGAATTCTCAAAGTTTAAGTGAATACACCACGAGTTTCTAAATTTAGTTTAGCTATAATGCCCGTTAAGCAAAAATCAAAAGTGAAGCGATTCACTTGGAATTCTTTAACTATATTAGCTTCAAGAAAATAACTCTTCAAAGTAAAACACTTCCAAAAAATCACAAATTTCATCACGTATAAAGAATAATAATTCCATAACGTATAAGAAATAATTCCCACGTCTGTTTCTGAGCCACGCTCGGTTATCATCCCATTTGGTAACGAGGTCCCCAATTGGGAGAAGAAATGTACAAATAAACAGTCTTCTGGCTTCCTTCTTCGTGTTCTTGCTGTGCATTCAATATGTTCACCTGTCCCATTAATTATCTGCTGTAAGTGTAAGGTACATTCTACAGATGACCCTACAAAATAAATTTGTGTTCAAAATTTAGTAAATCAGACATGACTGTTTTGTACATACAATTCAAGTAGTTTATAATTGATTCACTTCAAACCCAGGATTTGTAATCCTGCAGTAAAGACAGTAAAACACATTAATGAACAACTCAGTTAAATACTGTATCAATGCTGAGACTTGGCACACCCAGTTCTGACAAACTTGTTAAAAAGAAGTTGTTTGAAATGTCAAACTGTTTATGTAGTAACAGTGTTGGCACGTCACACTATTTAAGCTACTGGTATTATATACTGTATTTGCAGGTCATGAATAATTCCAGTGTGTAACCCACAGGAAAACTTGTACCTAATGATACGATCTACCCTAATCTCATTTGAGATTCATGCACACGTCTATTAGCTATGCTGCTGTTTACTATTACGCTCGCATTGATCAATGTGAGCGTATCAATGTGAGCGTAATAGCAAATTGCAGCATAGCCAATAAACACGTGCATGAATCTCAATCGAGATTAGATCTTATCATGATCTACACTAGTGGTTCACACGATTGAATAATTCTAAAGGTTGTAAAAAAATAAATGCAAGTGTAAGTCCATGAAAATTTCTATACTTTCATCCAATAACATGCATCCTACATCCATAGAAAAGGAAAAAGCAGGGACAACAGACACCTAGCTCTGCGCTGCTGCTCTACATTGTTCACCTCTTTTCATGATTTCTGTTGTTTGGACAAACAACTGGCAGTATCATCTCGGTTTCAGAATTTATTTTTGAATATTGCCTTTTTAGATTTTCATTGCTTTTTCGTAAATTTGCAACCCGAAAGGTAGACACAAAGAAAAAATTTCTGGGTATCCCTCGGCCATCATAACTCATGCCCATTACGCTGGAAAACGACTTGTGGCTGTGCGAGATGACATTAATTGTCACATTATGATCCTTGCTTTCAACATCAAGCTTTATAAATTCGTTTCTATGTCAAAATCACTCGTATTCATCTATAATCGTCTATTCTAAATATCATAGCGACTGATTGCGAGTAAATTCGAGCTAAAAATACGCTTTTCCTACTTTCCACACGGAAGAGCGCTTAATTCCAAGGGAGGTTATAAAATCCGCTATTTTGTCGTTTTTTTCTTTCCGTATTTCCATTCATAGAGTGGAATACCCACCTTTTTAATTTTTTGAATATTTGTAGCACTATCAGAACTTCTTGAAATAATGTCTTTCATTGTTTGTACTATATGGCAAGTTTGTGATTTTTGTTACAAAAAAATACGGCTTTTGGGGGAAAATCCCCTTCAAATTACAGGTTTATACACCCATATATGACATATGACCAATGTGAACCTTCTATTATGCATTGGTATATATTTCATAGGCAAAATCTTTAGCAATCATTATGAAAATAAGTACATCCTACACGAGAAACGATAGGAAATAATGTTCAAAAGCAATCTGCAGACTTTTTTCATAAATTGACAATACAAATGCCGTTTCCATGGATACATGAGAACAATTTGAATTATCCTTTATGTTTTTAATATTGTTTTATCATTTTGATTTATATTATTTTTTTCTGATTTGAAAACATGCGTTTCCAGCAAATTTTGTTCCTTACAGAGAATGGCTTTTAAAAACATAACATTTAATCACAACAACATATCATAGTATAACAACAACATGGTATAACTGTTAACAACATAACATAAAATGACAACAACATTATATAACTGTTTAACAACAGAACATAAAATGACAATAACAAATCATAATAAAACAACGACATGGTATAACTGTTAACAACAGAACATAAAATGACAATAACAAATCATAGTATAACAACAACATGGTATAACTGTTCACAGCATAACATTAAATCACAACAACATATCATAGTATAACAACAACATGGTATAACTGTTAAAAACATAACATTTAATCACAACAACATATCACAGTATAACAACAACATGGTATAACTGTTAAAAACGTAACATTTAATCACAGCAACATATCATAGTATAACAACAACATGGTATAACTGTTAACAACATAGCATAAAATGACAACAGCATATCATAGTATAACAACAATATGATAGAACTTATAACAACATAACATTAAATGACAACAACATATCATAGTATATTATATAACCAGGATGTAACGTAGATTATTATTGGCTGACGCGCGAGTCATTATTTTCCGATAATGACCGCTGACGGAAGATAATGAATCGCTGTGGTATTTGTCTTGATTTCAGTATTTACGATAAAAATTAAGATAATCATTTTGTTTAATTTTAAAAGTTTAGATACACTTTTCACAAAAAAAGAAAAATTAAGTGTTGAATTCTTGATCAAAAATGATATGTTCATATTGCTTTGAATCATTCTTTTAATCATATGTATTCTTAAGATTCGTTATATAATATAACAAATAAGGACAAGGCCTAGATATTGCAAATCTCATCGGGTCATTATAATGACATAATGACCTCGTTCAAGTCCATTTTTGTATAGTAAGTTAAAGAAGATCCTGACGATAATCCCAACAGCATTCACAATAGAGCACTAAATTAAACATCGACGGACCCCCAGCAAGCTAGAGGTGGGACCAGGTGCCCGGGAGGAGTAAGCATCCCCTGTAGGTTAGCCGCACCCGTCGTCGATGTTTAAGCATGGAAGTGAAAATATCTAAAATTCATGCACTGTCTAACGCTATGTCTATATAGAAAGTGCTATGGCGACAATGTCAGGGAAATATATTCAAAACACTTACAGTCAAACCCCTAGTAACAACAACATTCAATTATATTAAAACAAAATTATAGTTTAATTACAACATAATATAGCTGTTTAACAGCATATTATACTAAAATGGACTTGGTCGAGGTCATTATGTCATTATAATGACCCGATGAGATTTACAATATCTACCGAGGCCGATTACAAACCTCATCGGGTCATTATAAAGACCGAGGCCAAGTCCTTATTTGCACTTTTTTGTGAAAAGTGTATCTGAACTTTTAAAATTAAGCAAAATCACTATCTTAATTTTACCGTAAGTACTGAAATCCGGACAAATACCACACCGAGTCATTATCTTCCGTCAGCGGTCATTATCGAGAAATAATGACTCGCGCTCCAGCCAATCAGAATCGAAGTTACATCATGGTTATATAATATAACTGTTCAACAAGATACATTAAATGGCAACTGCTTAATTATCAACATAACATACAATGACAACAACATATTATTCTTTGATCTCAACATGATATAATTGTTTAACAATATAACATTAAATGGTAACAACACATTATAGTTTAATCACAACATAATGCCATAAACCAACCATATACACTTTGGTTGTCACCATATAGTATGGAAAAATAATAACATGATATTTATATTCAACCATATTTTTCACGACAATTGTCCTTAAAACAGTCATGGCGTCCCATATAGAGGCATAATTAACGTATCTTAATATGTATAAGTTTCTATGACAATCTTTCCCGCGCTTGTGTGGGTCCTTTTCTATCATACCCATGAATTCGCCCATTGATGATATTTAAGAATTCAGATCCTAAGGGTTAGGGTTAGAATTACAAATAATTGGACACACATTCACGCATCAAAAACAAAACTGAAAGATTTTGAAAGTTGATATAAGGGTGCACGGAGATGAAGTAACTGTTTTATCTATATTTACACGAATACTAAATGACTTCAAACTTAGAAGGGACTGTGTCACAAAGCCAAATGTTTATTTTATTCGGCTTAACTTAGCATACTTTTGCGAGGAATTTATTTGTTTTCATGTGTGATAATACATCTTTAAAGCTCTCCAGTGTTATTTCGCCCATTGTGTGTTAAGAATTTTCTTTTCTGATCGCACATCATTTCCTCATGATCCATCAACTGCGAAGTTCGAAGTACGTTCACTTGAAAAAATGTCAATTAAATACACTTAAGCAAGCATGGATGTAAATATTAGAATGTTGGAATAATTCTGAAAATGAAAATGAACGTTCTTAAACGATTGATTGTGACATGTGGCTTTATGGCTGTAGCAATTATTGTATACAACAGTTTTCTTTTAGTAAATAGGAACTATAGATGGAGCGACGGAGAAGTTTTCTATGGTTGTTCAGTGCGAATTTCCTCTCAGATCAACAGTGTTCTTTTGGACACGAGATGGAAGGAAATAAAGGGAGCTTACTGTGCAGATAGAGGCGATTACTTCATCATAAAGGATGTTTTCAAAACATCAAAACTCCAAAAACTCGTGAGAAAGAGCGATACCGTGACAATCGCTACTCAGACCACGCCAAATCATATTGAGGCATTGGACCTATTGGCTCAGAGATGGGATGGACCGATTTCAGTCGTAATTTATCTATGTGTAAAGGATATACAAAGAGCTCTGTACTCTCTTATTAATTATAGAAGTATCAGGGTTTCCTTTCATTTCGTAGCAATTGACTGGGATGTTGAAAATTACTCTCTATGTGAAATGATGATGACAACGAAAACCGGATTTTTTAATCCGAAAGAAAAACGAGTTCCTTATCCCTATAGTGTTCTACGGAATGTTGCTGTAACCTCAGTAGAAGAAGGATATGTTTTTCTGACGGATATTGACATGGTTCCTAGCGCAAATTTGCACGGTCTTTTTCTAGAGCATATTGAAAATATAACGAACGACGGGACGCTTAACAAGGGCTCGTACCCCTTTATTTCTCCGGAAGTTTACAAATTAAAATTTAGAACTGCTTACGTCATTCCTGCGTTCGAGGCGATAAATTCTCTGTATTATGCCAAAGATAAAGAGGAATTACTCTCTTTTGTACAAGGAGGTTTTATCAGACAATGTGCAATAAAATCTTGTAAAATTTGCCAGCAGAGCACTTTGTATAAAACGTGGCTGTCAAATCCAGAGAATGGCTCTTACAGCATAAGACTGAATGGCAGACATTACGAACCGTTCTATATTCTACACAGAAATAGCTACCCGGAATTCGACGAACGGTTCAGAGACAGGGGATTGGACAGAATATCACAGGTAAATAAACAATATAAACATGTATCAACATTTGGCGGGGATGATAAGATAAATAGGGCACCTTGTTAAATACATGTCTTTCTTGTGCTTTGTACATGTCTATTTCATATATACATGTATGTATGGTCTATGACTATCCAAGGTACATCGTACTAATTTGGGTGTTAATTTGCTGTTTCGTTTGTGCTTTCTGTGTAAACACTTATAGATATAGATATCGTCTTAAATTGTCTTAATTTATGTATTGTTACGGGTATGCAACACACAGCAAGTACATTCATCGTTCATGTCATGCACGTTAGACAAAGCCAGTAGCACATAAAATAAAATTTACCCCCTGATTATTTTTTTCTTCTAGTCGTCTGCCTTCGGTGAAGTTTGAGCTTGATATTGAGTTATAGCTATATAAACAAACCACGTATAGGGGTTACTATTCGTAATATAGTCGATTTGAAAATTTCAGAACTCTTCTTATCTATGGGATAGTACTGAACGATGTTAGCTTAGGTGCCACTCTGGCAACCTTGGGCAACTCTTTTGATCGCCGGAAATTCAAAATGGTCACTAAATACTTTCCACCAATGGGCGAAATTTAATTCTTTCTTCAAATAAGTGTGACACATCTAATCAGAAGTTTTGAAGGTCAACAGTGTTACACGTCATTAAATTCAATAGCATCATTTGAGAACAGAAAATTTCGCAGCATGGACCAGACATGCACGTTTCGACATTGACATTATGTGTACTAAACCCTCGTCAGTGATCCTAAATCTAAACAATGCCATACGACCAAAGAGTGTAAAAGTTACATGTATGTCCAAAATGTACCGAAAGACGTAGCAGGATGGGTGGGATATTATGCTATAGGACCAACGTTTTAGGAATTTCATGACATTTTGATAACGGAAATTTTTGATTGCGCTGTAGAAACGATCAACTTTAGATGTTATTTGTGCAATTTGAGTTCATTCAGGGCAAACTGTTCAAGGCGGCCGCAAAATTTCTACCATATTTTGGTACAATGTGTATATTTCAATAAAAATTCTTGAAACACGTCTGATTTTTCATTGCAATGGTCCTAGAATACCTTTATTTGGATATTTTTGGTTGTTTTCAACTGACACGTGTTTATCGAGCAACTCGGGGGAAATTCAAATATGGCCACCAAAAGTGTCTCCTACCACTGTATAAAATGTAATATTTACTTGATATATCAAGTGTAGTACATTTAACCAGGGGTTTTTATAACGAACGAAATCATGGACAAAATATTGACATTGCGTGTATAAATTATACTTTAATCATCTATCAAGTTTGATGTTGCGAAATCTTTTGCATAATAAGGAAGGCATCGGAAAAGGGAATTAAATTTAATAGGGTTATTTTAGGAGTTATCTCTCCCTGATAGATAATACTTTAAAATCAATTGCGGAAGATCTACACCGTGGACTTGAGATTTTTTAGTGAAATTTGATAAATATCAATTTGTAGAAAATTTTCATTCATTTATATTTGAGCCCCCCTCATTTTCTTGGCAAATATGACTGAAATATAAGTTTTTTCATAGACTTCAATATAAACTATGAGGGCCAATAGCTCTGAAAAGAACTAACTTTTTTTTCAAAAACGCATCGGTGAAAATGTTTCAATGAATATTTATATTAAAACTAAGTCATAAGTTTATAATTAAAAACTCAATAAATTGGTGAACCAGTTTTTCTAAAGGGCCATGAAACCCATATCTGGTGTCGTTTTGCTTAGTTGAGTTCATTAAAGGATAAACATAAAATGACTCCTCGCTTCAATCTGCACATTTCGTTACGAATAACAGTGGTGCATTTTATTTGTGATACCAGATGTAGTATAATCCGGCATATACCGGTATAATTTCCTCGTGTCGATATGAGCTTACACATGTTCTTTTTACATAGATTGCACATTCTCAAACCATTAAAGTTAAGAATGTTTATTTTAAATCATGAAGTTAAAAATGAATTGCAAATATTGCATCATTTAAAAGGGGGATTCCTGTGGACCTGAAGTAAGAATCCACATAATAGGGCTATGAATTGTCAAAATATCATGTCAAATACTTAAGTGGTTTTCCTATTTGAAAGTCTGTTAAAGGAATTCAAACGGGCAAAGTTATTCACGGATTGTTGCATGATCTTTAATCTTGCCATAGATCGTTTTCCCTGTAGGTTTAATTTTAGTGAAACTGTTCTATTGACTTATGATCTTGGTCTGTTCTAGATTCATTTCAATCTGGTCACACTGACTAATCCTTACTCTTCAACCAAATAATATGACTCACTGTGATGTAAGAAAATATTTGAAATGAAATCCTGTTTAAGATATGATAAAGAAACAACCTTCAAGATATCAGGAGCACTGATATCTAAAAAAATACTTTCAAGGTGTTACACGTTTTAAAATTCAGAATCATCATTTAAGAACAGATAAATTTGCAGCATGGACCAGATATGCACGTTTCGGATACTTAACCCTCGTCAGTGATCATTTCACTCATGCCAAAAATTTTGAAAAATAGAACATTTGTAGTACCATTTCATTTTCAACAGATGAAGACTTCTCGGATTTATTTTTTAATCACATTCATTATTTAACTTTGACTGTCGACGTTCATTAAACATAAGAATGGAGGGAATTCCCAACCAGAAATAACACTTATCCTTATATGTTAATCATAGCAGATAAATGGTTGAAAGGCCTGACAAGTGTCCATTTATAACCTTCATTGGAAAGTTAATTGTGCTAACCCTGTTGCTGTTGCCCAGTCTTCTCAACATAGAAAGATATACATTCTAAAGCACAAGACATTAATGATTCGCACAATGAATTAAAGAAGATCCTGACGAAAATCTCAACAGCACTCACAAAAGAGCACCAAATTGAGCATCGACGGACCCCTAGCAAGCTAGAGCTGGGACCATGTGCCCGGGAGGAGTAAGCATCCCCTGTTGGATAGCCGCACCCGCCGTCGACTTCCATTCACGAAAATGAAAACAATGTATAAAATACATGCACCGTCTAAGGTTATGTCTAGGTAGTGAAGTCTTATTAGGGGTAATTCAAGCCAAAATTATTCAAAGGAGTATATAAATAATTTTCCATTCCATTTTAAGTATAGATAGGATAAAGATGCAAGGTTTAGAATTTTATTGAAAATGGTACATGAACCCTTCGACATTATTATGTCATAAATAATATTAAGCCTCAATATAGTAGATAGCTCAATTCAATAATAAGACATTTCACCGAGGGACTGTTGTAGATAAAATACATTTTTAAATAAAAACGTTCCCCGCGAGGTGTTTGACTGTAAGTGTTTTAAATACTTCTACCTGTCACGTTCGCAATAGCACTTTCTATATTAGACATAACCTTATACAGTGCATGATTTATATACAATAATTTGTTTTCATTTTCGTGCGTGAACATCGACGGTGGTTGCTCAATTTGGTGCTCTGTTGTGAGTGCTGTTGCTTTTTTTTTCAGGATCTTCTTTATGTCACTTGTGTCACACTTATGCCCTTCGCCGAGTGTAGGTCGTTAAAAAGTCCCCCTCGAGGGGTTTGACAGTAAGTGCTTTAAATATAGCTTTTTTATATAGACATTATACTATATAGACCTTAGACAGTACATGATTTGTATATATTGTTTTCATTTTCGAGCTTGAACATCGACGGCAGGTGCGGCTAGCCATACAGGGGATACTTACTCCTCCCGGGCACATAGTCCCACCTCTAGCTTGCTAGGGGTCCGTCGATGCTCAATCTGGTGCTCTGTTGTGAGTGCTGTTGAGATTGTCTTCAGAATCCTCTCTATGTTATTTGTGCCACACTTATGCCCTTGGCCGTATAGAGCTCGTAAAAAAGTTCCCTACGAGGGGTTTGACAGTAAACATTTTAAATATTTCTCCCTGACATGTTCATCATAGTACTTTCTATATAGACATAACAGTAGACAGTGCATGATTTGTTTTCACTTATTTTTCGGGTCTGACTAGCCAAACAGGTGATTCCATGGCCCTACCTCTGGCCTGCTATAGGTCCGTCGATGCTCAATTCGGTGCTCTGTTGTGAATGCTGTTGAGGTTGTCGTCGGAATCTTCTTTATGTCACTCATATTAACATAATTACACAAGATATGGATTCTGTGGCCATCAAAACCACCAAATAGATGTGCCATACTGGATATATAACGTAATTATTCATTTTACTCAGTGTTAGGAGATTATATGGCAGTCATTTTGAATTTCCCCAGATGGAAAATGTTTTCCTACAAGCATGCGTGAACTGGAAACAACCAAAACAGCAAAATAAACGTATTCAAGGACCAATACAACTACAAATAAGATGTGTAAGACGAAAATACCCATTGTACTAAAATGATGTTAATCTTTGCGGCCATCTTGAATTTTTAGCCCCGAATGAGATCAAAATGACACCGGAAATGGATGTGTTGACCACCGAAACCCCTGATCATATAACATAACCCTCGCTCTGCGGTGCGCTCATATTTGTGCGAAACGTCACGTATCCTTAAATTAGCCATACGGGACGCATATATTTATGCACATTGTACATTTACCACCTGCCCAGTTGTCGGTGGTTCGGATTTGAAGTGAAACAGGTTGCCAATCATCGAAATCAATAAATATTTTGAGAATAAGTGTGACTTTTTGTGTCGCCTGCGAAGCATAGCGACACTTAGGGATCACTTTGTCCGTTGTCCGTCTGTCCGTCTGTCAGTCAGTCAGTCAGTCCGTTCGTCTGTCTGTCTGTCACACTTTGGGTGTCACACCCCTTAACTTTTCATTGGTAAGTGATAGGGCTTTGATATTTCACATGTGTATTCCTTGTGACAAGACCTTTCTACACATACCAAAATTTTTGACCTTGTGACCTTGACCTAGATATTTGACCTACTTTTCAAAAAATCTAAGATTGGCCATATCTCTTGATTAGTAAGTGATAGGGCTTTGATATTTCACATGTGTAATCTTTGTGACAAGACCTTTCTACACATACCAAAATTTTTAACCTCATGACCTTGACCTAGATATTTGACCTACTTTTCAAAAAATCTAAGATTGGCTCTATCTTTAGATTGGTAAGTGATAGGGCTTTGATATTTCACATGTGTATTCCTTGTGACAAGACCTTTCTACACATACCAGAATTTTTGACCTTGTGACCTTGACCTAGATATTTGACCTACTTTTCAAAAAATCTTAGATTGGCTATATCTTTTGATTGGTGGGTGATAGGCTTTGATATTTCACATTTGTATTCCTTATGAAAAGACCTTTCTAAACATTCCATAATTTTTTACCTAGTGACCTTGCCCTTGATATTTGACCTTTTTCAATAAAAAAAAATCCGCTTCGCAGGCGACACAAGCATTCCTTGGATTGCTTTTTTTTTCAATGAAGAAATACATTTATGAAACATATTTCTTACATCAGATATTGTCGTTTTAACTTTTTTCTACGGATGCGTACGTCTTTTCATTATGGCGTGCCACAAAAATTTAAATTAAAGTAGTGTTAAGAAAAAGTAACACCATTATACTCTATATTCAATAAGTAAATGTCATTTGGATTATTATGAAAATACATGTACATTAAGCGTGTCGATTCCTTAAAGTTTTTACGTGTTTATTAAGTATAATCATTTATACAATATGATACATTCAAGAGTAAAAAAAGATCAGATAAATCAACGATGTAAAATAGTTTTCTTCACTTCACTATAAGAATATGAAGACATTTTGTCGATATTTGGTCAGATAAAAAGTATAATATAAGAAAGATGTATTAAAATTTTAGAATAATTGAATTTATTCATAAATTCATACTGACATAATCTTTACGTATGCAAATTACTCTATTGATGTGATCTCGGGCGAATGTGAAAATCAAAATGGAAACGACAATGAAGAGAGAAGTGCGTCATGCAGATAAAAAGTTTTAAAATAAAGTACATGTATCTGATGAGAATGAAATGTAATCATGGGTTGGAATCACATGAGATATCTTTCGAAGAAAGGAGAGGATCTTCAATAACACTAGGTTGCAGCATCCACAGCTAAACCCCAAACCACCCAATGCAAAAAAACCACAGAACAAACACCCACAGAAAGAGACGCAAAAGGGACAAGGAACACCAACTAACACCATAGAAGCATTAAACATAAAAGACTACACATAAACCAACGAGACCAATGAGTAACCGGTGCCGACTAAGGACGGCCATCTGCCACGTAAGTAGCAGATGGCCATATCTGCTACTTACGTCCTTATCTGCTACCTACTAAATACAATTTTATTTCTCGATATGAGTTGTCATGAATATATGTGTCTGTGCTTTTCGTCGATGACGAAAACGCACGGTGATTATGCCTCTTCTTCAACTCATTTGTGTCACACTTATGCCCTTTGCCGTGTGGAGCTCGTAAAACAAAGTCCCTGCGAGGGGTTTGACAGTAAGTGTTTTGAATATCCTTCCCTGACATGGTTGCCATAGCACTTCCTGTATATTCATAACCTCAAACAATGCATGTATTTTAGATATGATCTTCGTGTGTGAACATCGACGGCGGGTGCGGCTAGCCAAACAGGGGATGCTTAATTCTCCCGGGCACCTGATCCCACCACTAACTTGCTAGGGGTCAGTCGATGATCAATTTTTTGCTCTATTGTTTTCTTTGATTAACCATTTTCTTTTCTAAATTGAGCAGCTATATGAGCCGTTTCAGTCAATACATAATAACTTTTAATTTCTATTTTCAAAGCATTTGTAAACATTTTAATGGCCGACGGCCTTAACATTATTGATGATTTTTTGCCGGTCTGGTAGGGATACTAGTAATTTTGAAATAATTGATTTATCAGACTTAGATAATGCGCAGTAGGATTTCGATGAGAGAAATTATGATATTGTGAATACAGCTTTGTTGGCTGAAGGTAATCTTGAACCATGATTGTCCAATTTTGACCAAGAATCAGGACAGCGTAGATTAACCATTGAATCACCTTTAAAAGAAAAGGGGATGATCTCCAGCATGACCACCCTGTACTCACCCAGCGAAACAAACCCACAAGAAAGTGATACGTAAATGACATCAGACAAACCTACAAACCACAGAAAAGACACGACAATATTCACTAGAATATCATACAAGACAATCGATACTGACGTACAAAAACATCAAACATAAATGACAAGACATAAAAGGCAGGAGACCAATGTGCACCTTGCGCCGACTTTGGACTTCCATCTGCTATTAGCAAATGGTGTTGTTATGATTACGTGCGCACAACCCTCCCAATATCCGGATACACAAAGGTCTACATAGACGCACAATAGTTTTATAAACATAAAACTTGCGAAGATTTGAAGTAATGCTGCGAAGTATTTAAGTTTTGAAGTAATGATGCGAAGAATTGAAGAATTGAAAAAATGATGCCAAGAATTGAAGAATTGACGAAATGATGCAAAGAATTGAAGAAATGATGTGAAAAATTGAAGAGATAATCGCTTATCCGCATCATTTCCTCTATTTTTCGTATCATTACTTCAATTCTTCACGTCATTACTTCAATTATTCGCCTGGTGATATATAGTAGGGCGAAGATTTAAAGAAGCGATGTCCCCTTATGGACACCATAGTTATGTGATTCTTGCATTTGAAACGGACAGATATGCTGCTCAATTTTTGAATTAGTCTCGGGTTCAAAACTAGATAGATAGAACTGCTGTTTAAAAGAAAATTTAAGGTTTCTTGCCCTGGTCATAAATCTTGGTATTCTGTCGCAAATGGATGTAAACGTCAACTCCTTTCCTTCCAAGTGGTATGACAAGGACTAGTTTTGATTTATACTTCTAACATTTCTGCATCTTAACAACATTAAGCATTATGTGCCACGTGGCACCGAGGGTTATGATCCTCTTTTTAAACTTTGAATTTTGTATCACAAGACCCTGGCTAAATTTCGTGCCGTGTACATTCCTCATCAAACCCTTGCTATTGATGAAAGTATGGATGCTTAGCCTGGCAATTTGTCATTCCGTGTGTTCAGCCCTGATAAGCCTGTAAAGTATGGACTAAGGTCTAGATGCTTTGCGATGCCGTGATGCTTGATGTTAAAAATTCTAACTATATACTGGGAAGCAGTCGTCGTTTAAACCCTCAGAAAATGGCGCAAAAAATAACTTTGAAAAGGTCCTAAGCTTTTCTGTGATAATTGGTATAGCTCTCCACACTTATTTATGGATGTGTAGTACTGAGGTACAGGAGCCAATGGTACAGTAAGGCACGATAGGAAAAGGATCCCTTCCTCAATTAAAAACGCTAAGTTACAAAATCGAGTTGAAACAGCTACTTTCTATTATTGATCCCTTAATTACTTCTGAAATACAAAAATGCAAGAGATGTGTATCGCATAATCTGAAAAATGTTGTCACTGGAAACGGTATATACAATTACAACTACTACAATGTATGGAATGATTCCTTTCTTACCTATCATAATACGTATGATTCAGCGATGTCACCCTTTGTACACCAAATTTACTGCTTTAACCTCTTCAAACACGCAGCTGTAATCTTTCGAAATCTATTACAATGGGCATTTCGCGGTACAAACTTCTGTTTCAACATGTTATAACAAGTTCATTTAATTTTTAGAAAACGCATCGCGGTATGAGAATGAATGATACCTGGGGAATTATATGCCCTTATATCTTAAGAAATCAACCACATAGACTTAACAATGTGATTGTGAATAACCCTAACCCTAACCCTGAACATAGCAGGAATTCAAGAACCATGTTAAACATAAGTAGAAATTGGAATGTCCTGTTTATTTACATATTGAAAATAATTTCTTCCTTTTTTACCTTACAAAGATGATATCTCAATAAAACTCATGCCTTACCCTACCCTTGAATACAGGAAGGAAATTGAGGGGCCCCCAGGCTTTTCGTCGTATGTTTCCTCTCCATTTCACAGACGATCTATTTTTATTCATTCAAAAGTACTTCCCATTCAGGTGTATGCCGCGTCATTGTACATACACGAGGGCATTAAAGAGTGGGGCTAGGCCGCGTCTCTTTTCACGGGCTGTAGTCATTCAATACCATTCGTATTATTTACATAATGATCTTGTCTACCCTTCTTACAATATAAGTCCTGTTTTGCTGACAGCCTAGTCGTAGATATAGAACTAACTAGAAAATGCTGGTTGTATAAAATTCAGTCAAACCTTTCCTTTCAAACAAAAAAATTTCTCATACAAAATGCAAAATGAATAAACAGAAATGTTCGTGAGATATTAATTTTCGCTATATTCACGAGTAATTCAGAATTGCGAAAAAGTATTCTAGCGAAAAATTGTGATTGGTAAGGTATAAAGTTAATTGGAATATCAGTAAAATTTTGTTTTCTTCATATATCCCGATTGAAGATAAAGAGAAGTAAATCAAAAATATTATGATAGAAATACACAGCCAATTGTGCCTCATATGAAATTCATGTGAAATTTACATGAACTTTACATGAAAGTTCACATGAAATTTATGTGAAACGAGTACGAACATGAAATTAACATGAATTTTTTCACATGAAATTCATTTGAAGATTTTAACATGGATGTTATGTGAATTCAGTTTCCGGTGAAGGTCACTTAGAAAAATTCATGTGAAGGAAATTTATGTGAAATTCATGTGAAATATTTTTCACATAAATCTTAAAAGTTTTATTAATGTAAAGTAAAAAAAAAACCCCAGTGAAATCATATGTATATATTTGTTTGTAATTTAGGAATCGCGAAAAAATTGTACTCGCGAAAATTTCTGGTAATACGGTTTGCATTTCTATAATACATTTTAATTATAAACTCTAAATTCAGGATGCTTCAAAACGACTTTGAACAGAATCGACTACATAGCCGTCTTCGCTGCTACCTGACTTCAAGCGCCCATGACGCTTCCAATTTCTACTTTTTACTTCTCTATTTGCAACCTTATGGAATGCAAATCTTAATTAAAATGACCACCCACTAAAGACAAAAGCTTCAAAATATTCTCTTTGATGGAAGTGTAACTAAGAGATTTGTTTTGAAAATTAATTTACACGAAGACCTTGAACAAAATATTATCAGATGAAAATTACATGTAAAGGTGTAACATATTGAATAGGTAAGCAACTATCTGACCTTTGGAAATTAAAACGGTATTTCAATCCCTGAATTTCATGGTCAGTCTTGCGACAACTTATATTCATTACAAAATAATCCCCTTTGACGGAACAGTTTTTACATTTTAAAGCGTTGATCACATTAAAACGCAAAAAGCCAGAGAAACCTGATATTTCTTACAATCAAGAAGTCATTAGAATCTTGATTCGCGTGGCATAGATTAATCAACATGTCAGTAGACATCGGGTACTTCTTATTAATTAACAGGTTTCGTCGGGTTTCTTTTTGCAGATTCGAGAATGTTTTTTTAACGAATTAACTGTTGGTTTGGTCTGGTCCTGAGGTCGAATACCCTTTGATCACATACACGGCACTGGGCGTGACACTTAATGATGAACAATTCTCTAATGTTACATACAATGCAACATGAATTGGCAAAATGATTGAAAGAAGATCCTGACGAAAATCTCAACAGCACTCACAATAGAGCACCAAATTAAACATCGACGGACCCCTAGCAAGCTAGAGGTGAGACCAGGTGCCCGGGAGGAGTAAGCATCCCGTGTTGGCTAGCCGCACCCGCCGTCGACGTTCACACGCTACGGAGTCACTGATGATTAACGGAAATTATACCAGTATTTCTGCACAGTAGAATCGCTCTCCGATCCCTACAGACGTGCGGCAAGTTGTAAATACTGCTTATACGCCTCATCTTTGATTGCATCAATAAAGGACTAAACCTCCTCCTCATGCTCCTGGACACGTTGCTTAAAATTCATTCCTTCAAAGCAGCAAGTAATAATCAAAATCTGACCTTATATGCGATAATATTTATATGTCATTCCTACCAATAAATAAGCCGACACTGGCTCTTCCTGGGTATGTTACATTTTTGCCTCGAAAATTTATGTGATCCGGAAAAAGGTATTTTCTTTTAAATGTGTTACCTTTTGGCATTGCAACAGCGGAATTATCTTTGTCTATTCTCTCCCATTTGAAACCTAGATGTTTTCTGTGTCAATCTAGAATCATAATATGATGATATACACTCTTCAATTCGAACTCGAATAGGAAATCGCCAGCACACTTTTCAGCATATTTTCTTGCCTTTCAGTGGCGTAGCTACCATGGTTGTAATGATGTATGCTAAAAATGAATAAGCACTATTTAAAGCTATTCTCTTACAAACGTTTTCAGTACACTTGAAAATTGCTATATTTCCGAAGCTTCTCGGGTCTTTATCCCCAATCAGGGCATCGTTGATGTCACAGATCAAATATATAATGAAAAGCGCCCACACGATGTTTTCTTCAGCTACGCTAATGCATTTTCATTTCAAATCGTTAATATTATGCAAATATATGATTTCTTATGCTTTTCTAACTTACCAGGTGACGTTAAATCTTTTGTTGGACAATCGGGATATAGGATTTATAGAATGTTTAAATTGTTGGATAAGCAGGATTGAACTGGTGGGAAAATACCTGCGGGAGAACATCCGACAAGAGAATAACTTTCAGAAAAAAAAATCGGGAAATAAAACAAAATGTTTGTAATTATTACTATTGTATTTGTATTTACATTAATTTTTCTTTTTACAGGTATGTGAAACCTACATGTCCGGTGTCGATTTCAGGGTACTGAATGGCGGATTTCTGTTCCATAGAGGATTTAGACCATTTAGAAAAAAAGACGATGAAACAAACAATGAATTGATATTCCAAAACTTGATCAAAATATTACAAGTAAAATACGATACCAACAGAAAATGTAGATAGACGATAGAGTTGATGCTTTTATTTCATAATGGCTTCCAGACATGTTTATGGTAGAAAATACATGTGGTTTAATTTAGAAAAAAAAACACAAATTGTTTTACTCTATTGGAGTCCCTGTAAAATGCGAATCGAAACAAAACAAAACGAAAACAAACGAGAGAAAAAGAAACCGAAACGAATAAATCATAAAATTGAAAGTACTTGAGAAAATAAGCCAAAGGTACTCGTGGACGTGTATGTTAATCTTTTTTTTTGGGGGGAGGCTTTCTTCGTTTATTTTTTTAGATACTGCAATAAGTAAAATAAACTATCGGGAGAAAAAATTCGGGGGTCATCTCGAGATAAACAATTGAAAAAAAAAAGAAGAAAAACGATCGGCTTTTACCCTACTAATTGTAGTTTTATCTAGAAAGATAAAAACATACACGTCCGAGCTACTATGATATATTGGGCAAACGGCCGAGAACGAACATGTTGAGACAAACTCTCATTGTCAATTTATTTCGTTTCGATCTGTTTGTTACGTTTTTCTTTTGTTTCTCAGTTAACAGGGACGCAATTTGCTGGGGGTGACATACAGTCCTGCGACCCACTTGTTTGACAAAAAAGTGGATAGGATAGGATGTAGGATGTATGATAGAAAGTGGATAGAATCTTATCCTATCCTATCCTATCCTATCCCATCCTATCCTATCCTATCCCATCCTATCCACCTCAATCCTAACCATTTCTATCCTACATCCTATCCTACATCCTATCCACTTCATTCTTCAATCCAATCTTTCTTTTTTTTTTAATTTTCAAGTAATTAGCAGATTAACATATTCATTTGATTAAATTCGATTCATTGAAATTTCTTACTTGACATAATGGATAATATGAATTTTAATTGAATTGAAAACAAACTTGGAGGATGGTTGTGATATTTTGTTTCGTTCACTACAAGTGCAAAAATGGTCAATGTATTTAATAATCATCTAAATAATTTTCATTTTAATACAATCCCAAACAGCGATAATTACATATAATTTACTATTTATGCATGAATTTTTATCAAGTCATTTAGTTTTAATCATAATCTTGCTAAAGGTGATGAGAAGTAGTCAAAGGTGGATAGGATAGGATGTAGGATATGATAGGATGTAGGATAGGATAGGATGTAGGATAGGATAGGATGTAGGATAGGATGAAAGATAGGATGTAGGATAGAATTGGATTGGAATAAGGTGGATAGGATATGATAGGATAGAGTGGATTTAAGGTGGATGTAGGATGTAGGATAGGATAGATTTGTCAAACAAGTGGGTTGCAGTACTGTAGATGTGTATGCCATAAAAGCACGGATGTGAATAATATTTGGGGGCTTTTTCTATATTTTAAATTAAATATATTCTCCAGCTTATTCCATTTCTGTTTCTCAACTGATACGGTATGCAACGGCATGTTCCAAATATGAAGATTCCATCCTTAGACCAAGACGGCTTGGTTCAGTGTTAAATCATACAACGGCTGAAATCATGATTGAGAAAGTTCTTCGGTCGCCTCAAGGATATAATATGACTCCCCCTTTCCAGAATGATCAGTTACATTCTGAGTTGCGACTGAATGGCTGTCATCATCACTAAACAACAAATATTTACCTGATATGTACATCAATATTTTAAATTTGGTAAGTCTTCATCCAGCTGTAGCAACGGGTGTTGCATGCAATCAGGGGACACTGACTCTCTTAAGACACTTGGTCTCACTACTCCTTCCCGGGCACCTGGTCCCACCTCTAGCTTGCTAGGGGTCCGTCGATGCTCAATTTGTTGCTCTATTGTGAGTGCTGTTGTGATTTTTGTCAGGATCTTCTTTAACTCACTTGTGTCACACTTATACCCTTTGCCGTGTGGAGCTCGTAAAAAAGTTCCCCGAGAGGGGTTTGACAGTTATAACAATTATTCAAATAATTGTCTTTATGTATTAAATGCGGTATGATGTTAAACTATTGTACACTGTAGTTTGTTTTACTTAGGTAATTAATCGTCTTAACTCTCATTGGTTTACTATACCCAATCAGTGACCTTGAATGTTTCACGTGATGTAGCATAAGCGTCACTTTGTAATTAGCTCCCTTAGTGGAAAACAATAACATTTTCTGAAAAATTTGATCATTCTTTTACCCACCTTCCACTTCTGCAATCCAACCGAAATGTTTAGAATTACATCGCTGTTTGTAGTAAGGCTAAACTTTTTTGTTTTTCTCGCATGACCAAAATTTTTGATGTGTCATCTTTTTGCCTCATCTTTGCACTTTATGTGTTTTTCTTGTGTATGATTTACATATTTAGAGTTAAGTTTTGGGGATCAAACAAATTGATCTTGATTTGTGTTTCTGTTATGTGCTGACATTTTACTTCTTCATGTCAGTGATATTGGAATGTTTGTAACTCATTCGGAATGTTAGCCGTTCCAATGAAAATCCTAATGTTTTTGCCGTGCCTTCTGGACTTTAAGACTGAATAACTGATAGGTACTTCTATATTGAATAATCATCATATTGGGGTTTTTCTTTGGAATATACGAAAACAATGCAATATATATAGGTCAAAGAAGATCCTGACGATAATCTCAAAAGCACTCACAATAGAGCACCAAAGGTGCTAGAGGTGGGCTCAATTGCCCGGGAGGAGTACATGTAAGCATCCCCTGTTGACTAGCCGTAACCGCCATCGATGTTCACGCACGAAAATGAAAACAATATATACAGTCCAAGAGAATACTGGAAACAGTAATATTACTAAAAACAATAATATAAATTAAATTGGAGTTATCTTTCTTTGAAATTTATCTCTTTATATTACTGTAAGTAGTAATACTATTTAGATGGTCAGTTCGCTCTTATACCAGTGGATTCGGGGAGAATTGAGGGTGATTAGGAGTTGTATCTCATTCAAATGTACACTGAAAAAATATTATTCAGAACATCAGGAAAATTTTTTCCTCAACATACTTGAAGAAAATGTGATTTCAGAAAGAAGAAAAAGTGAAAAATAGGTTCCAAATGGACATTGTTTTCACTTTTCAGTGGAATTTTTTTTTTCATATTTAATGAATCTGTTGTTGAGTAAAATAATTGTATGATATAAACTGTACTAGTGGCTTTAAAACTTTCCTCTGTCTATACTACAGAAATATGTAATATTAGGGTTGCAACATTACTGTTTTCAATAATTTCAGGGATTATTGTTAACAGTAATATTACAGTTTTAAGTAATATTACTATTTTTAGTATTTTCCTGGACTGATATAGAATGCACGCACTGTCTGAGGTAACGCCCATATAGAAAGTGCTATGGCACTCTGTATAGTTTCCAAGTAAGGTATGTAGCTGAATAACACTGTTGGAAATCGGAGAAGCATCGCAGAACTATACGGTTTATATGTATTTTCGTTTACTAGACGTTGTAAGATGTATTCATCCGCCACGTGCAACAAAAATTATATTGTTCAGATTTGCAAGCATCTTGCACATAGCTTAACGTTTGACCGAGATCCATAGAAGAAATTTTAACTTATAAAATCATACATTAAACGTTATCTTGTCGTGGCGTTTGATCCATGCTTGTTTACCGACATTTATCACCTACAAGACAAATGTTCTGATGGTGATGAATAGGTCGAAACTTCACATAAATATGTGTTTAGGTAAAGTTATTCTAATAGAAATGTTTTTGTTGTCCACCTTTTCTTAATATTGTTTTAATTCACACAACCCTTATTTCAAAGTTGATTTTCTGGAAAAATGTAAAATTGTGGCTAGAATACTAAATTCTGAGTTTGCGATAATATGCGGACTTCAAACCTTTAGTACCGTTTCCTGGTGACCATGCATTCCATGCATGAAATGTTGTCAAACATGTTTTCCATAAAAACTTTCAATCCTAAGCAATGTTGTCAAACATGTTTTTCATCATAACCTTAACTGTCTGGCATTGTGTCGGGCCATTTTTGTGGATCAGCTTAAGATTGTCTTGTTGCACCGCGTCGTGGTATCCACTGTAGGTTGGCAATTTTGTACCTTCCACCCTTACTTTACATGCATTTCCGATATTTGCGCCCATTTACACTAATTTCAATTGTAGTGGTGCTCCGAAAATCGGTGGATTTTACAATCATTTAATTTCCATTCTTATTCTTAAGAAATCAAGGTTCTAATTGGCCTAAAAATTGTGTTGATATCTGCATCAACCCTAGCAGAAAGAACGCGCTTAGCAACGTCATTAGAAACGTCGTTGGCAACGCAATTTCAAAGCTGCAAATAAACGTCGAAACGCAATTAAATTATATGATAAGGAATCATTGTAATATTTATTCTTGTTGATCGAGTTACCAACTCTCAAAATTGAGGGAAAACTGCATCGTTGCTTCTGGGAATCACTGTAATAATTTGTTGGTTGATGGAGGTATCAACACCGAAAATCGAGGGAATACTTATGCATCCTGCGCTACGCAATTTTGCAATTGTATAAAGGAAACACCAAAGAAGTACCTAACAGTTATTCAATCTCAAAGTCGAGAAGGCAAGGTCAAATCGTAGAATTCCCATCGGAACGGCTGCAAACCCCGGCATGAACAACATTCCGAAGTGAGACCCGGTCCCGGAGATAGCCAGCGTCTCCTGATTGCATGCAACACCCGTCGCAAGGAATGATTTTTTATATGATGACACAACCATCATCGCAAGGAATGATTTTTTATATGATGACACAATCATCATGATCATCTGATAATTGATTCCCTCATCAGTTTCAAGTGTTGATACAATATCTTGTTTTGCCTAGTTTTACTACTTAAAAAAAAGCAGTATCAACTCTACCTTCAGTAAGCAGAGTTATTACCATATCAACCGTTTTCAAAGTAAGTGCATTAAACATGCATGTTTCGACAATAAATCATAATGCAAACACATTTCCTGCAATCATAAATCTAATAAAAGCAATCAACGTGCATACAATTTCTTGAAAAATATAACACAAAGATTGGTAGGAGATCCGAAACTGTGAAAACATGTGACATACTCTGACAAGACGAGAATAGAAAGCGGGCAAGTAAACGGAGACAATAACACCACGCTTTACAAGCACAGGAGCTAGATGCCGACAACCCGAAATTATAAATCATTTATGTCCCTTCATTACAGTAATACGGAAGTGTTCCAATTGTTAAACTTCTTCAAATTCATTAGCATCATTTAAGAACAGATCAATTTTCAGCATGGACAAGACATGCACGTGGTGGGTACTTAACCCTAGTCGGTCAGTGATCCTCAAAAGAAACAATGTAATTTTTTTTCAAAGAGTGTGAAAATTGAAAATACCTATGTCTAGAAATTTACCGTAAGGTGGGATAGTATGCTACAGGACTCACATTTTAGAAGTTTCAAGAAATGTTGATAACAAAAATTTTCGAATGCGTTGAAGAGATGATCAACCGTAGTTGATCGAACTTGGCTACATGACATTGTGCCCTCGAGAACTCCTGGTCCTACAGCAGTGACACTCATCAAGTGGTACAAATTCAAACGTCTTCAAATTCAAAAGCATCATTTAAGAAGAGATCAATTTTTAGCATGAACCAGACATTATGTAATTTTGCCAAAGAGTGTGACAATTGAAAATTATTCTGTCCAAAAATTTACCGTCTGAAGAGGCTGAACTTGGCTACATGTTCCCTCGGGACTCCTGGTCCACCAGCAGTGACACTCAGCAAGAAAGGAGATGATCTCCAACAAGACTCGGTTTCAACACCAACAGCGACACACCAAACACCCCAAGTGAAAACACAGAGAAGACACATACAGCGAGAGACAAGGAACAGCAAACGAGACATCAAACATCGAACATAAAAGGCAACACATAAATCAACGATACCCGTAGGCAATCGTTGCCGACTAAGGACGCCATCAGCCACGTTAGTAACAGGTGGTGTTGTTATTCTGGATTACGTGCGCACAACCGTCCCGCTTTTCCGGTTACCCAAAGGTCTCGACGAACGCACAATTGTTGTGAAAAATAACCTCCTCACTGTAAGATGACCATACAAACAAGACAGCACAACGCATGGAACGCAGATGAATAAATTATATAAATATATATATAAATAGGGTAGGGCCGTAAGATATGTTGTCCGTGCTCTGCCGGCTGTTGCCAGCTCATGCATGTTATCACCCGAGGAGTCATTCAGAGAGGACAGGTGGTCGGGGCCCTGTCTTCTCTAAGGAGGTTTGGACAGGTCCGTCATGGAGTCCCGTCGTCACAGTCGGTCAGAGTGCAAGTCTTAATGATGCATTGGTACAAGACTGTAGATTGGTTAAGTACCATGCCGAGTGTCCGTCTGATGACATTAGGATCACATCGGTATAAAAGGCGTTTGATGATTCAGCAAGTGGTGTAAATGTTAAACGTCTTCAAATTCAATACCATCATTTAAAGGTACAAATAGTCTAACAGGGATTAAACTGTCAATAATGAAGTTTTACCGTAAATAGCTTTTAAGTACTACCATTTGAACATCTACATATTACTTACATAAAATATCTCTCCCATTTTTGTTTTATAGACGTTTTTACTCTCTGGTACGCAAGATTATTTGCATATACATTATGTAGAAATATGTCACGTTTACCAAGGTCAAAGTGAACACGCTACCACGATCAGCCAATTGCTTTATATGAACTTCACATCGTGGGATTACTACGAGACATGTAGTAAACTACGTATACAGTCTTTTTGAAATTCTCTCTAAAAAAAAACTCACAAATATTTCATTTATTGCAAATACAAGGTTGATATCATGTATAGATATCATGTTCCATTCAAATCACCATTTTGAACGTGGATAATCGAACACTTTCAAATGACTTACAACGTGTAATAGTGTATGACGGCTTGAATGGGAGGCAGGTGTACATGTAGTATGCTATATATACACATGTGCATCTGTTTACCAAATCCTGAATGAAAATTAACCTTTATTTACTTATGATTTTTGTTCGTTTTTTTAATATTTGATTTAGACTTTGAATATATATATATATTATATCTATACATATCAAAATTAGTGTGGATATATATACACGTCAAACTTATATATATACTTCTCATAAATAAAAATAAAAAATAAACGAGCAATATACATGCATGTAGATGTACACTGTAGATCCCTTTAGCTAATTTTCCCTCAGACTTGTCAGAGTTTTAATTTCACGGTCGTCCTCTAAGCTAGGTCTTTATAACTTTCAAATACCAAATAAAGCCAATACTATTTGTTGATCATTACATTTCTCTTTTCAGATTCTGATAACACCGATTGTCCATTCATTTTCGTCCCACGTGTTATCCGTCAGCCATGTTGTTTTGTTTTGATACAGTAATAGCCTTATGCAAATAAGTGCCTACACGAGTTCGCAATCGGTCTTCTACGGAGAAAAGTAGGTTATATTAGGGTACCCATTTTACAAGCAATAATTGATCATAACTCGGTAGTGAGGGCATATGTGACTATTGTAACCAGCCAGTTTCTAATTTCTAAGCATGATAGACTCGTTTGCGTTAAAATTTTGACAAAAACAATTGATTCATGGTTTGATCTTGACGAGACCTTTTGTACCTTTAAGAACGTGTCAATTTTCAGCATGGACTAGACATGCAATTTTCATGTACTTCACCCTCGTCAGTGATCATCAATCGAAACAATGTAATATCGCAAAGAATGTGAAAATTGAAAATAATTATAAGTTCTATCCCTTCCTGAAGAAAATTTCAAACCTATTTCTTAAGCACCAGATACGTGTTCCGGATATTAAATCCTCATCAGTGATGCTACCATCAAAAGTGATATTCATAAGACACCGAAATTAATTTCAGTAGCGATTTTTTTTAATTTAAAATTTGTACATTTACTTTACAGAGAGTGCGCCCCTCCAAATTTCCTGTAGGGTCGATTCAGTAGAATATCCTAGTAAGACCTATGTTCAAAATAGTATTGGAGGGATGGTGCTAAAATTTTAACCTGCTTTAAATTCGTTTTTTTTTTTGGATGAAATGATAAGTTTCTGAAAAAAAAAATAGTATATATGATGTCAAATTGATAAAGGGCAAGACCAAAGATTCTTTCAGGCGACATATATGGGAAGAAGTAATTAATACACTAGAGAGGGCTTTCCCTGTGCTTGTTTAATTTTATATACCTTCAGAACGATTTGTCGCAATGCGAAGGAAAATCGCCAGTGAACGAGTGAAAAATGTTTCTCAGCTTTTTTAAGGCGGTTTGCGTCGGATTATTTGAAAGTAATCTACATGTATATGTTTGGTTAGTGTTAAGATATCTAAAGGAGAGACAGCCACAGAAATCCTGACATTATAATTTTACTTCATGGAATACGCCGATCAAGCGTGTCTGTTAGATTTTTGTAACAAAAAATGGAGAGGGACATTCCTTGAAATAAAGCTAAGAGAATGAAGGATGCGATAGCAGATCAATGACATCGAGCTCCTGTCTTAACAAGAACGATGAACTATATTTTCTTTATGAACCTTCTCCATAGAGTCCATTGTAAGAACGAAATTAGCATTTGAGTCAACACTCACATCTACGTGATGTCATATGAATAAGTGAATGAGTGATGTCATATGAATAAGTGAATGAGTGATGTCATATGAATAAGTGAATGAGTGATGTCATATGAATAAGTGAATGAGTGATGTCATATGAATAAGTGAATGAGTGCTGTCATATGAATAAGTGACTGAGTGATGTCATATGAATAAGTGAATGAGTGATGTCATATGAATAAGTGAATGAGTGATGTCATATGAATAAGTGAATGAGTGATGTCAAATGAATAAGTGAATGAGTGATGTCATATGAATAAGTGAATGAGTGATGTCATATGAATAAGTGAATGAGTGATGTCATATGAATAAGTGAATGAGTGCTGTCATATGAATAAGTGACTGAGTCATGTCATATGAATAAGTGAATGAGTGATGTCATATGAATAAGTGAATGAGTGATGTCATATGAATAAGTGAATGAGTGATGTCATATGAATAAGTGAATGAAAGGCAAACACTAGAGCCAAATTCAGATTCTAAAATACACAATCAAGACATTTGATATAAAAATACAAAACAGGACTTTTTCTCGCGTTAAGAAAACAGCAGAAAAAGATAAAGACAATGACTCCAGCTCAACAGAAACACTTATGACAACTATCTTATGAACCATCCCGTTGCAAGTGCGGAAAACATTGTAGAATACGTTGTAGTTGGCACTGTAAAAACGCGCCGTTCTACGAATTTTCATGTATCACATATGCATGAATCATGTGATATATCTAGTAAAATGTAAACGTCTTCAAATTGAATAGCATCATTTAAGAACAGATAAATTGGCAACATGGACCAGACATGCACGTTTCGGGCACTCAACCCTCGTCAGTGATCCTCAAATCTAAACAATGTAATATGCCAAAAAGTATGAAAGTTACTATGTCGAAAAAGCGTACCGAAAGACGTAGCAGGATGGGTGGGATATGATGCTACAGGACCCACATTTTAGAAATTTCAAGAAATTTTGATAACAGAAAGGCAAACACTAGAGCCAAAATCAGATTCTAAAATACACAATCAAGACATTTGATATAAAAATACAAAACAGAACCTTTTCTCGCGTTAAGAAAACAGCAGAAAAAGATAAAGACAATGACTCCAGCTCAACAGAAACACTTATGACAACTATCTTATGAACCATCCCGTTGCAAGTGCGGAAAACATTGAAGAATGCGTTGTAGTTGGCACTGTAAAAACGCGCCGTTCTACGAATTTTCATATATCACATATGCATGAATCATGTGATATATCTAGTAAAATGTAAACGTCTTCAAATTGAATAGCATCATTTAAGAACAGATAAATTGGCAACATGGACCAGACATGCACGTTTCGGGCACTCAACCCTCGTCAGTGATCCTCAAATTTAAACAGTATAATATGCCAAAAAAATATGAAAGTTACTATGTCGAAAAAGCGTACCGAAAGACGTAGCAGGATGGGTGGGATATGATGCTTAAGGACCCACATTTTAGAAATTTCAAGAAAGAATATATGAAAATGTTATTAATCCACAAGAATTGATTCTAAACAAGGCAAACGTTTCAAACACAGAAACACCATTTTTGGACCTAAATAGCAAAATTGTTAATGGAGAGATCCATACAAGTGTGTATGACAAAAGATATGATTTTGGATTTAACATAGTAAATTTCCCCTGGCTTGACGGTGATGTTCCTAGATTACCGTCCTATGGTATCTATAATTCACAGCTCATCCGGTATGCTAGATAATGTACTGATGTTTTGGATTTTCATAGTAGAAATTTACAAATTACCAAGAAACTTTTAGGACAAGGTTTTCGCTTTCACAAACTAGTAAAGACTTTCTGGAAATTTTACAAAAATTATTGTCATCTTCTTCTGAAATTCGGACCAATAAAGGCAACAGAGTATATTACTTTGGGTATTTCACAACCTGCATTTTATGGTGACATTATTAACAAGATTAGAAGGATCAAAGATAGACAACATCACTATCGAAAATGCGTCAGAATCATCAAACGCCTTTTATACCGTGGGTATGATCCAAATGTCACCAGACGGACACTAGGCTTGGTACTTGACCAATCTACAGTCTTGTACAAGCGCATTCTTAAAACTTGCACTCTGACTGACTGTGACGACGGGACTCCATGACGGGCCCTGTCCAAACCTCTTTAGAGAAGACAGGGCCCCGACAACCTGTCCTCTCTGAATGTCAGTCGGACTCCTCGGGTGATAACATACTTGAGCTCGCGGCGGCAGAGCACGGATTGTATTACGTACGCCCTCTTTTTATATCCATTAACATATTCATCTGTGTTGCTTGGGCCCCTGCGTTTTGCGGTCTTGTTTGTATGTGGTCATCTGAAGGTGAGGAGGTTGTTTTAAACCACAATTGTACGTTCTTCGAGACCTCTGGGTAATCGGAAAAGTGGGAGGGTTGTGCGCACGTAATCCAGGATAACCATACCTTCTGCTATTTCCGTGGCAGATGGCCGTCCTAAGTCGGCACCGGTTGCCGATTGGTCTCGTTGGTTTATGTGGAGTCCTTTGTGTTTGATGTTTCTGTGTTGTGCGTTGACGTTCCTTGTCCCTTACGCGTCTCTATCTAAGCTTGTCTGCTTTGTGTTTTTGCATTGGGTGTTTTGCTGTGGGTGCTACAACCTGGTGTTATTGGAGATCCCCTCTTTGTTTGATAACAGAAATTTTAGAATGCGTTGAAGAAACGTTACGATCAACCGAAATTGATCGAACTTGGCTACATGTGCCCTCGGGGACTCCTGGTCCACCAGCAGTGACACTCACCAAGTGGTATAAATGTAAACGTTTTCAAATTGAATAGCATCATTAAAGAACAGATAAATTGGCAACATGGACCAGACATGCACGTTTTGGGCACTCAACCCTCGTCAGTGATCCTCAAATCTAAACAATGTAATATGCCAAAAATATATGAAAGTTACTATGTCGAAAAAGCGTACCGAAAGACGTAGCAGGATGGGTGGGATATGATGCTACAAGAACCACATTTTAAAAATTTCAAGAAATTTTGATAACAGAAATTTTAGAATGCGTTGAAGAAACGATCAACCGAAATTGATCGAACTTGGCTACATGTGCCCTCGGGGACTCCTGGTCCACCAGCAGTGACACTCACCAAGTGGTATAAATGTAAACGTCTTCAAATTGAATAGCATCATTTAAGAACAGATAAATTGGCAACATGGACCAGACATGCACGTTTCGGGCACTCAACCCTCGTCAGTGATCCTCAAATCTAATCAATGTAATATGCCAAAAATATATGAAAGTTACTATGTCGAAAAAACGTACCGAATGACGTAGCAGGATGGGTGTGATATGATGCTACAGGACCCATAAGTATACTATAAAGTTGAAAGTAGTTAGGACCAAAAAGGAAGCCGAAAGCCAATCCCAATTTTGTCTAAAAGAAAGGATGTGATCTCCAACAACACTCGATCGGTTGCAGCACACCAACAAACTTCCAAAACACCAGTGCAAAAACAGAGCAGACATCCACCGAAAGAGACGCAAAAGGGACAAGAAACACCAACTCACACAAAAGAAACATGAAACACAAAAGTTAACACATAAACCAACGAGACCTATGGGCAACCGGTGCCGACTTAGGACGGGCTTCTGCCATGCAATTAGTAGACGGTGTAGTTATCCGCATTTCGTACCAACAACCCTCTCACTTTTCCGAAAGGACTCGAAAAACGCTCACTGGTGTAAAATAACCTCCTCATTGTAAAATGAACATTCAAACAGACAGCATGCCGCAGGGGAAAAACAAACACACAGATGGATATGTAAATGGATATAAAAAAAACATGCAAAATATTATCAACAGTTTTGCAGATATTGTATATTGGCCACGGAATGACAAAAATAACTGAAAAAAAAAATTAGGAGATCTCCAACAACACCCGGTTGCAATACCAACAGCAAAACCCCAAAACGACCACTGCTAAACCACAAAGCAGACACGCACATACAGAGAAGTACAAGGAACGCCAATTTACATAGAAACATCAAGCACAAATGACTACTCATAAAGCAACGAGACCAATTGGCAATCAGTGCCGACTTAGGACGGCCATCTGCCACGTCAGAAGCAGACGGTGTGATTATCCGGATTACTTTCTCACAGCCCAATGGCATCTACTTTTCAAATTACCCAGAGGTCTCGTAGAATGTACACTTGAATGTTTAATAACCTCTTCATTGTAAGATGAACATACAAACACAAAGCATGACGCAGGAGCCCAAGGAACTCACAGATGGATATGTAAATGGATATAAAAACATACAGCGTACGAAATACAGTCCGTGCTCTGCCGTCGTACATTTCAGAAAATGAATATTGAACTAGAGCGAAATGTACCTCCCTGCTAACATTACAAACGTCTTGCAAGAATCGTCTTACTAGTTACTAATTTAATGATACTTAAGAAATCGAGGATCAGAATGGTAAGATAAATCAGTGGAAAATATGGAGTTAATGGTTAGTGATCGTCGCCGATTTAGAACGTTATATTTTCTCAGATCGCTTACAAAGTATCATTCCTCAATATTTTGAGCATTAAGGATCTCCTCTTATTTATTAAAAGTATAAGAAACCTATTCGAAATTTCGTTTTTAACCACAACAAAGTTACATCAGATCCTAAAATACTTGAGTCATGTCTGTTTCCTGAATGTCAGTTGGACTCCTCGGGTGATTACATTTATGAGCTCGCTACAGCCGGCAGAGCACGTACTGTATTACGTACGCCCTCTTTTTATATCCATTTACATATTCATCTGTGTTGTTTGGGCCCCTGTGTTTTGCGGTTTTCTTTGTGTGTGGTCGTCTAACAGTGAGGAGGTTGTTTTACACCACAATTGTACGTTCTTCGAGACCTCTGGGTAATCGGATAAGTGAGAGGGTTGTTCAACCGTAATCAATGATAACCACACCTTTAGCTAATTGTGTGACAAATGGCCGTCCAAAGTCGGCACCGGTTACCCATTGGTCTCATTGGTTTTTTTTGTGTTTGATGTTTATGTGTCGTATGTCTCTTTTTCGTCTCTTCGTATGCTCGTCTGCTCGTGTTTTCGCATCGGGTGATTGGTGTTGGTGCTGCAACAGGGTCTGGTTGGAGATCCCCTCCCTTCTTCTTGAGAATGTGCATGTTCTGAATATCTACTATCAGCCATCGAGTCATATTGTTACGGATGACTTTTTAAAGATAGTTCAAATCCTAGTTACGTACTTTACATGAAAAATATGTCTTCGCACTCACACACAAAAATAACCGAATAGGAACAAGGTGTGAGACGGACAAAATATTGAAGCTGATATGCAATATGTTGTCAAATCATTTATTAATGAAATGGCTTTATGTAACTGAATAAAGGGTGTGTCATGTGATTAATCGAATTATGAACTTGTTGGCATTTTCAGTTGATTTATCCGAATTTGCAATGCTGATGAAATATCTTGAGATAGATTTTAAGGTGAACCTCCAACTTAACAATTTTACTGGTGAAAAGTTGTTTGAAGTGCAAATAAGGTCACACGCAGTCAATGATAACATCGACATCATTATTCTTCTTCATGGGTCTTGAATTTCGAAGGGACTGTGTATTATGATAGGAGGGCTCGATTCTCCTTTGTGTTCAGATCTGCATTGTTAAACCGACCCAGATTTTTTAACATGACCTCAAATTTGAGCAGTTCAAAATATAAGTGCACTTGTAGAATTTAAACCTTTCTAAAATACGCTTCATATTCATCGCAGTCTAGTTAATTACATGTATATTTGAAAAGATATTAAGCAAAATCATCGGTGTAACTGAAGAGAAAATAATGGCCATTGGAGTGTGAAACTGATTGACTTAAGACGGCACCAGAAGATGGTAAATTCATCCGGAAGATGTGTATACAACTCTCCCATTTATCAAGCATTTTTATAGTTGTTCCATGCTAAGACATAATATCAGGAAGATTACACACTGTAGAATAAAACAAACACAATGTCTTGTGGTGAGTTATCAGTTTGTTGACTGACGAGGGTTTAGTACCCGAAACGTGCAAGTATGGTCCATGCTGTAAATTTATCAGGTTTTTTAAATGATGCTATTGAATTTAAAGACGTTTAACAATTGAATAACAGACTATGCTTTCAGTGTTAATCAAGGCAAAGTGTCTCCTAAAATATCGAAATTAACCCCCGTTTTCACCATGTTCCCGGCGGCCACGTTTCAAGCCACCGTGGACGAAACGTGGTGACCGTGGGACAACGTATGGGAACGGGATTGACAAAGGTAACTAGCCGTGATTTCCGGGGCTGAGGGGACAAGTGTTTAAACTGTCAAAATATTTTTATTTATTTTTTTTCTTATGTTTTATTTTATTCTATTATTATCTTTTTGTACATCATTTCTGATCAATTTATACAATCGATAATCCGAGATTTTTATTTTGTCGTTTCATTTATCAACAACAAAAAACATTTAAGACATAGACAACCTTTCACTCACAATTCCACACCATGAATATAATAATAATGTCCAAGGGTTCCAACTCTCTACCTTCTTGAAGAAAATTCCAAATCAATTTACATGCACCAGACACGTGTTTCGAATATCAAATTCTCATCAGTGATGCTTTCAGCGGCGCCACCTCAAATAGTTTCAGTAGCGCCCTCTTTAAATTTTTGAATTTCCTGTAGGGTCGATTCAGTAGCATATCCAAATAAAATCTATGTTCAAAATAGCATTGGAGGGATGGTGCTAAGATGTTAAACTCCTTTAATTTCGATTATATTTATCGGTGAAATGGCTAGTATCCGAAATAGCAAAAAAAAAATTATATTTTATGTCTCATTGACAAAAGGCCAAAACAAAGCTTCAAAGTTACAAATGTGCCCTCGGGAACTCCTGATCCACCAACAGTAACCCTCTTCAGTGTTTTGAACCATCAAGGATATGAGAGGTGTCTTCGGCATACTGTGAAATTTTGTGCTCTTTGTCATTAATGTTATTTTAATCATAATGGATAAAACTTCCGCACAGAGAAGAAATATGTAAGGTGCCACTGGGTCGCCCTGGCCGCAGCCGAGTTAAATAAATATTTGATCTGACAGGAAACCACTCTGTAATACTGAAGCTTTATTATCCGTATTAAGTATTTTCCCTACTCCCTTTAATGATACCCAGCCCCCAAAACATCCAACACTTTATTGACAAAAGACTACGCTATCGAGTCGAAAGCCTCCTCATTGCATATTATTACGTTCTGTATAAGACATTTAATCATATATAAACCTTGTATTTTCACCAATGTAATGACTACTCAACTGACTGCTCAAACAACCTGATATCAATTTATAGAAAACATTCAAGAGTGTAATAGGGCACCAATTTTCTATATGTTGCCTAACTTGGTCACCTTTAGGAAGGCATGAAATTATCCCCAGTCTTTGAGAGACATTTCTTAAATGTTTTAAGTCAACTAAAACAAAATTAAATGCAGCCGTAAAGCCATCACTCTCGGGCGATTATTATCCTTCTTTCCTTTAGGAGTAACTAGTATTTCTGATTCTTTTATCTCCCCTTCTAATGAAAAAAATCATACCGCTTGTCTAATTTTGGAATTTTTTATTAGTTACTGAGAAGGTCATGCAAAGCTATTTGTTGAAATGATTCTTCGTTACTAGAATATGACTTTTCATAAAAGATCTTTACTTCACAAAGAATCTCCTTCTGATCATCAACAATGCCCTTATTTTCAACATCTTGAATTTGGATCGTTTTATTAATGTAATTTCTATTTTCAATACCACAAAAATATTTGGTAGGATTTCGCCCTCCTCTCTCCATTTAGCCTGTGACCGAATAATATGACCTTTGAATCTTGCATCACTGATGATTTCTAAATTTCTATTCTTTTCTTCCAAATCATTAATATTTTGTACATTGTATGCAGATTAAGATTGTTTCATTTCATTTTCACGGTTTCAACGATATCATCGTTGATGTCTAACTTAACGCGTTTTCCTTTACAATAGTTCCACTGTACCTACGACCATTCCCGACCGCAATTTTCACAAGAGCGGGTAAAACTTTCCCAACTTTTTCATTTTTTTCTCTTGACATCACGCTCTATTTCCGACCGATTTAAAAAAGATTCCTTAAAAAGTGACATTGGATAGCCAAGAATCGTCTCCGCGACATTTTGATAAGTATTTTGAACAAATCATTATCGGTGCGAGAAAATGAATGAAATATGCACAGATCCTATTTATAGCGTCGTTTAGTCCTTAATCCTCCCGGGCACTTGGTCCCACCTCTAGCTTGCTAGGGGTCCATCGATGCTCCATTTGGTGCTCTATTGTGAGTGCTGTTGAGATTATCGTCAGGATCTTATTTTACTCATTTGGTCATATAGAGCGTGAATAGGCCTCAAGATGGTCATGAAAAGGTCATAGTAAGATCAGCAAACATTGAATCTGTGGTGGATAGATCACGGTAAGAGCGTAGATAGACGAGTATAGATCGGGAACAGGGCGTAATAAAAGCGTGTTTTATGCGTGAAGAGAGCGTCAGGTCTCCGGCGTTAAATGTCTTCAAATTTGGAACCGTAAAAACATCCGTAACAAGTCGTAGGTTGAAACGTGGTGCGCCTACTAATCTCCTAGATTCAGGAGCCGCGACTCGTCATTGATACCTTGATAGAAATGTAACAAGACTTAACAGAAATCCATGCGAAGACAAAAATTGACATAAATCCTACTGCGTACTACGTTTTGGGCCGCCGTGGTCGCCGGAAACATAGCGTAAAGGGGGTTATTATCCTAGCACCGTCCCGCCAATTGTAAATTATCGTAATAGATTTTATTTCAGAATGCTACTGCTACAGAAAATTTGGGGCCGCACATTCTTAGCAAAGTAAATGCACATAATTAAAAAATTCAAAAAATAAAACTAGATGGCGCTTCAAATCTATATTTGGCTTTGTCTGAAAGTACCAGTGATGAGAATTTACTATCTCCCACTTGAGACTGTGAACTCCCAAATTTCCCTGGGGTGAGATAAATCGATCTCACCCTCTGACGTCATCGATCTCATCCTCTGACGTCATCGCTACCAAAGCGACGTTATGGAAGCAAGCTAAACTGGTGATTATAACAGACACTCTAGATAGTCGATAACGTGGAAGAAAAACAATCAAACACCACCACGAGGGAGGGATGGCTAATTCTCAACCCTCGTTTAAAAATTTTGCTTGTCCACCTCGTGGTGGTGTAAGATTATATTAATCCAACACATGTCTGGATCATTCGTATTTGTTCAAAATTTTGTTCAAGGAGGTAACGAGTTGGAACAATTCTCTCATTCTGATATGAACTGCAAAGGTTAAAGACATAATTGTCATTGAAATCCCTTCTATATTGTAATGAATAAAACCACAATTTTGACGATCTGTTTACGTAAATATTTCAGTCTTTAAACCTAGGAACACACCTCTGGTGCTTTCTTGTTTCCAATAAAACACAGAACGCTAGTTCAAGCTTGAAACAATACACTAAACTAAACACAAAATAGACTAAAAAGGAAGCAAGGACTTTTCATTGAAACAGGGACACCTGATAAAGAGGAAGGGGATAAGAACGTTCAACGGTCATCAAAAAAGCGGTTATAAATGTATGACCTTTCTTTTAATGCTAAAGAAGTACCAATCAGTTATCTATACTACTAAAGGAACGAATTAGCCGATTCTCCGTCGAAGCGGAGAGATCAGAGATAAATTCTGTGACATGAAGGTATAGCATATGATATGACAATGTGAATTTGATAATTGTTTAGAAGGAATTATTTCTACTTATTGTGTAATCATTAATTATGGCTTTGAAATTATAAAATTCAAAAAGAGATCGGGCACTAACCATGAACTAGAGAATATTCGAGAAAGGGGTTTCATAACTCAGTTGGTAGAGCGCCGGACACCCAGCCCGATTTTCCAATCTGAATAGTCTTTGTTCGAATCCCGTTGTGGGAGAACTTTCTCTGTCAGAGATGATTTATTGTCTCGCCCCCGTCTGTTCTTTCGCTCGGAGGGAACTAGAACTGTCTGGTTAGACCCCGACAACACTAATAGTATGGAATATCGACTTCGTTGACTTCAAAGTTCCTTGAATTCACTTTGGAAACATAATGAATCATTAAATGCGATTTTAATCACTTTATAATTCAAAAATGTATAAAAATATCAATAGATTTTGCTTAGTCGTTTATTACACTAAAATAGTATTAATAAGATGGCCGTAATTGATTACGTTCATCCTCTTACCGGTGACAATGAAAATCATATTATTTCATTATATCCTTGCCTTGTTATGACAATATTGTGTCCTTTCAGAACAGGATCTTTGGCTTTTAACTGTCGTTCATATTTGTTCAGATTCTACCTACCAATTTTGTGGAATTTATCATTTCCTCTAGATTTTTCATTTAGTTTGGAAGTTCTCTTATTCGTGTTAGATTCGTATGTTACAAGAAACAACCTACGGATTGATATAAGGAACTGTTGATTTCTACAATTAAAATGTGTGATGTGTTGGTGAATTTTTATTTTTCCAAGAGTTATAAGAATAAAAGAGGGTTTAATTGTGAAATTTTTATTTTCTGAATATGGTGTGATATTTCCTTAATTTTGAAATATTAACCTCGGCTGTCTCATCGATTTATATTTAAATACTGCATTATTTTCAACTCGTAAAAGGTCAATAAATGTATACTTTACCCACTTTTCCATCATCATCTCTCTCAGGTAAAACTTAATATGTTATGCACACTCGATTTCTTTTCTTGTTTGGGGAAATTACAAGAATATGCAATATACCCATGAATTAGCCTACTGGTGATATGAACGAATTCAGATCCTAAAGATTGGCAGTATTGATGTAGTTTGAAGTGCAAAAAATTGGACACGCATCCACGCATCAAAACCAAAACTGAAAGAGTTGGAAAGATGACGTAAACTTGCATCAAGGTGGAGTTGTTTCCAATTAATATTAGAATAATGTATTATTAAATGCACTTGCGCAAGCACGTATACTAATTTTGGAATAATTCTTAAAATGAAGATAAACGTTCTTAAACGATTGATTGTGACATGTGGCTTTATGGCTATAGCAATCATTGGATACAACAGTTTTCTTTTAGTAAATAGGAATTATAGAGGGAGCGACGGAGAAGTTTACTATGGTTGTTCAGTGCGAATTTCCTCTCAGATTAACAGCGTTCTTTTGGATACCAAATGGAAGGAAATAGAAGGAGCTTACTGTGCAGATAGAGACGAGTATTTCATCATTAAAGATGTTTTCAAAACATCAAAAATCCGAAAACTGGTGAGAAATAGCGAGACCGTGACAATCGCTACTCAGACCACGCCAAATCATATTCAGGCATTAGACCTATTGGCTCAGAGATGGGATGGACCGATTTCAGTCGTAGTTTATCTATGTGTAAAGGATATACAAAGAGCTCTGTACTCTCTTATTAATTATAGAAGTATCATGGTTTCCTTTCATTTCGTAGCAATTGACTGGGATGTCGAAAATTACTCTCTATGTGAAATGATGATGACAACGAAAACCGGATTTTTTAATCCGAGAGAAAAACGAGTTCCTTATCCCTATAGTGTTTTAAGGAATACTGCTGTTACCTCAGTAGAAGAAGGATATGTTTTTCTGACCGATATTGACATGGTTCCCAGCGCCAATTTGCACGGTCTTTTTCTAGAACACATTAAGAATATGACAAACGACAGGAATGGTAACAAGAACTTGTACCCCTTTATTTCTCCGGAAGTTTACAAGTTAAAATTCAGTACTGCTTACGTCATTCCTGCGTTCGAGGCGGTAAATTCACTGTATTATGCGAGAGATAAAAAGGAATTAGTGTCTCTTGTAAAACGAGGTTTTATCAGACAATGTGCAATAAAATCTTGTAAAATTTGCCAGCAGAGCACTTTGTATAACAAATGGCTGTCCAATCCCGTCAATGGTTCTTACAGCATAACGTTGGCAAACAGATATTACGAACCGTTCTATATTTTACATAGAAGCAGTTACCCGAAATTTGACGAACGGTTCAAAGACAGGGGATTTGACAGGATATCACAGGTAAATAAACAGTTTATTCATGTAGAAAAGGGAAGGATCTCCATCATGGCAGCCTTGCACTCCAAAACCCCAAAACACCCACTGTAAAAACACACAGCAGACACGCACAAAAAGAGAAGGAAATGGTACAAGGAACGCCAAATCACACAAATAAATCAAACACAAATGACTACACATAAACCAACGAGACCAATGGGCAATTGGTGCCATCTTAGGACGGTGCCGACTTCTGCCACATCAGTAGCAGACGGTGTGGTTATCCGGATAACGTGCGCACAACCCTCCCACTTATCCGGATACACAGAGGTATCCATAGACGCACATTTGATGTATAAACATAGAATTTCTCACTGTAAGGTGACACCACAATCAGGATAATTTAATGCATCGGCCTCTTGTAAAAGAGATTCTATGTAAATGAATCTAAAAAATTCTATGGCATGCATATATCAGTCTGTGCTCTGCAGGTTAAAGCAAGCTCAGGATCAATCCCCGGAGACAGAGAATCAGAATGTAGCCAACTTTTTTATATATTGTCTTGATTTGTATATTGTTATGGGTATGCAACACACAGCAAAGTACATTTATCGTACATGGAATGCACATTAGACAAAGTCAGTCGCACATAAAATGAAATTTGAAATTAACTAGTTGTCTGCATTCGGAACAAAATAGTTGAAGTTTGAGCTTGATATAGAGTCTTGTCTGAGATCCTTTCATTTCTTTTATGGCGTATCAAACGCGATTTAAGGCATGTCATTTCTGAATAAAGGAATTTAACGATTTTATGAAAATATAGTATCCATGTCACTTAATCATTTTATGAAGGAAAATTAATAGGTCCGAGATTTATGCTTATTTGAAAACTGGGTGAAAAATTCCGGAAATGTGTTGCTTAAATAGCACATTTGTAAAGAAAATATAAAAAGTGTTGAAATGCACTCATTTGATTATTATTTTACTTTTTGTTATTATACATGTACAATAAAACAGGTTAGAAACTTTGTATAAAAGTAGATTTTGATAAAGTGCTACCTTAGGTACAAACTTCACCGATAATTTAAAATTTTCTAGATTTTACACAAAAATAACGAAAATCATCAAAGTTAAGGTCAAAATTTCAGAGATGTTTCCAAACACATAGTAACACGTTCTCCTAGGGAAGACTTTTAAAAATATTTGAAAAAAAAAACATATGTCCCTGTTCAAATAAGAGAGAACAGACGCTCACAAATGGTGTCATTTTGTGGTTTTCTTGAAAAGTGAGTTGAAAATTTGCCTTATTTTGGGTGGAATTTAAACAATTCATAATTTTTCAGTATTCACCTGAGTCATGCCTTTTAAAAAAAGCTTAAATAAATGATATTCCCATCGTCGGAACCCACGGTCGGTCACGCTAAACTCACCTCTAGCGTGACCGACCGTGGGTTCCGACGATGTGATATTCCATACGTAAAACAAAATTCATGGATAATTACCAACGTAAAAGAAATCCAAACGGTTAAAAAAGTACCTCGACATCATTTTTACAGAAATTACCGCGAAGCATTTTCTGACGCATACTTCATTCATTTGAGATCAAATTTACAAACTTGGCCGCTTTAATGTGTCTCATGAATTAAAGTCTTAAAAAGAGTAAGAAATGATACATTGGCCATAATAAATTGAAATATCTATAAAAGTCGAGCTCAATGAGTGCTAAAACAGGAGATGCGCAAGAATAGACCAAAATCGTGACAATGACGCACCTTAAGCATACCACAGGTAGGGGGACGAACGAACTACCCAGGAAGGAGAAAAGACGACGTATAGTTAAGTGCCCCCCCCCCCTCTTTAGAGAAAAATCTTAAAAGTTTCATGAAGGAAAAAATCTGTACCAATATTTATTCTACAATGTAGGCTACTTATTAAATGATATATAATATTCTACTTCTTTTCTCGATTACATAAAATGTGGGCTATATTTTGACAAAGGAATAGGTGCGGTAACCTGCCATTTTGGTCCTTTTTTCAAAGTTGTTCATATATCAGTTGTATACTAGTTTATAAAATGTCAAATGTATGGTAAATGTAAACGTCTTCAAATTGAATAGCATCATTTAAGAACAGATAAATTGGCAATGTGGACCAGACATGCACGTTTCGGGTATATAACCCTCATCAGTGATCCTAAATCTAAAGAATGTAATATACCAAAAAAGTATGAAAGTTACTATGTCGAAAAAGTGTACCGAAAGAGGCAGCAGGATGGGTGGGATATGATGCTACAGGACCCACTTTTTAGAAATTTCAAGAAATTTTGATAACAGAAATTTAGAATGCGTTGAAGAAACGATCAACCGAAATTGATCGAACTTGGCTACATGTGCCCTCGGGGACTCCTGGTCCACCAGCAGTGACACTCACCAAGTGGTATAAATGTAAACGTCTTCAAATTGAATAGCATCATTTAAGAACAGATAAATTGGCAACGTGGACCAGACATGCACGTCAAATCCTAATCAGGAAAGCCTGTTTTGATTTCATCGTCCTATACTGAATAATATGTCGCGCAAAAGTCTAAAAACGTTGAAATCATTGAAAATATCAATAAATGAGCGAAATTTCGATTAAAAATTATGAAATCAAGTATGAATATTTTTGTACCAAACGATGGGTGTCTGATCGACGTTTTTATTTGCATGAAAATATCGTGGGGGAGGCAAGGATGAATTTTGAAGAATTGTGTGTAAAGTACGATAATTTTCCTTTGTTTTCCATCATTCGGGGCAAATGACGTCAGAACATTACGTTATACATCACACGCGGGACGTTACGAGAGCTCATACTTATGACGCGGTATTTTTTCAAACATGCAACATTGCAAAAAGTGATAAAATAAATTAAGAATTCGTTTACCAAAAGCATTTTCGTCGAAATGGGGTGTTAGCGCACCTAGTTCTTTCTGGAAAAACAAAAGGTGGGGGTATCCAACAACACTCGGCTGCAGCACCCACTGCAAAACCCAAAAACACTCAATTCCAAAACACAGAGCAAACACGCACAGAAAGAGAAGCAAAAGAGACAAAAACACTATCTTGGGAACTGTTTTCAACAAACCTCCTTATGGTGTTCCGTAAGTGATATCGCTTCCTCGCGCTTGAAATGGACACACGCAGAAGCGAAGTTACGATATAAAGATGCGAAGTTACGATGCGAAGTTGCGAAGAAGAAAAGTTGAGAAGATGCAAAGTTGATAAAAGCGAAGTTGAGAAAAAGCGAAGTTACAATGCGAAATATCGAAGTTACGATGAGAGGAAGCAAAGTTACGATCGCAAAGTAGTTCTGAAAAGGAAGTCCTGTCAAATAGAGATTTTTAAAATGGAAATATTTGGACTAAATATGTCACGTGACCCCAAAAAATGTGTATACTCTTACACGAGGCAGGTATATTCTACAAAATGCATATTGACATTATAGAAAACATTCATAATGGCCTTCTGTACGTCCGTCGATGTTCAAAAAAACAAATTTGGTGCTCTATTGTGAGTGCTGCTGAGATTGTCGTCATGATCTTCTTTATCTCATTCTGAGCTCACATTCAAAACACTCTATTTCCCCTATTTCGATTTTCCACCCTGGATATTCTTATTCATTCTAAAAGTGTTGAGCATTGTAAGAAAGATCTAGAGTCTCAATAAAAAAAAAATTCCATAGCCACTGCCAACTTGGTGTCGATCAAGATCGAAATTAGTTCGTTGAAACCCATGCAGGTCTTGTATCTAGAACAATTTTTATGTAATGAGATGTGAACGACTGACAATAAAAAAGATATATGCCTTCTATATATGTATTTGGGTCGACGTCAAGTCGACAAAGGTCTCTTTATTTCTCATATTCTATACAATTGCTTAATTAAAGGTAGCCGGCATAGGTCGAAGTCCATGAGTTCGGAGTACAGTCTTGACAGCTTCGCACGTCAGAAGAGGTCGTTGCTAAGGCGCAACAAGACGGGAGTCAATCGTCGTAAAGTCAAGTTTATGTCATCATAAGTCGGCTCTAAGTCGGACCGGAGTAGTCAGGTTGACAAATCGGGAAATCCTAAATATTATTTTCAAATAATGCCACGGGAATTAGGTCTAGTCTCGGGAAATCAGAATCATGCTAACTCCCTCAATAGTATACTTTAACTGTATACTTACAATCCTGGTTACGCACAAAAATGGTGGGATTACACGACTGCGATTCGAAAAATTGGATTTTATTTACTTTAAATTTCGTTATATGAAGAATCTTACGCCGTCACGGAACCCGTAATATACTCACCTATTGATACGTTCAGCTCCAAACATCCAATGTAGTTGTATTATCGAGAAAAGCCGTGCATAGAGTAGTTGGTCGAACAAAGTTGGTCTTTGAAGACACATATTTTCATCAATATCGATAGTACAATGATATACTCGATTGCAAATTATATGTAGATTTATTATAAGCCATGCTATATCAAAACCAGTCCATTTCTAACGAACAAACAACCTACATCTCCTGCAACAAATCATTTAATTTCCTTACCTGGAAGACTAACATTCAATATTATGAGTGAAGGTTAAAATTGACTTTTTGCATCATTTAAGCGATGTAAAAACACAAATGTACTCTTGAAGTCTGTTGTAACAATAGGCCTTTTTTACATAACTGCGGTCCTGTTGTTTTGGACGGCAAAATAAAAACAGTTCCCGCAATATGACGTCAAGGACAATCACTTTTTAACTGTGACGTCATGAAAGTCGGTACTTGCCGTCCACAAAATGCTATTCACGCAGTTATGTGAAAAGGGCTTATTGAAACATCTACAAATGTCCGAAGAGCTAAGGTCATAGACTGAATTTCGGCGTCGTCGGCGTCGGTTGCGTGGACAAAACTTAAACATTAGCTATAACTCATGTACAATAACATGTATTTATAAGGGGTAGCGTTTTAATTTTTCACATTTAGATTTCTCATGACCAAACATTTTGTTTGGAACCTTGACTTTTGAATTAGTGACTTTGACCTTCGAGTTTTACTTATTTTATCAACATTGTATTCGGAACCTTGTCTCTTGACCTCTTTTTAAAAATCCTAACCTGACTATATCTTTCTATTTTATGAAATCGCCATTTTTCTATCAAAAACATATAAAGCAAGCGTTGTTGTCTTCTGACAAGTCTACTGATCAACATCCTTTAATACGGTTTGAAATCTTAACGAGGTATCACACGCGTTTCAGTAGCCTCCCTTAGACGAGAATTTGTAAGAAATCTCCACGCTGAAGATTTCTGATTTTCATAACTTAAAATGTCTTGATGTTCTAGCTTTGTTATAATCGCTCAATCAGCAAGTCGATCCAATAGCTCAGAGGTAGAGCTCTTGCCCACCATACGGGAAGACCGCGGTTCAAGCCTGAGCGCAGGGGTAATAAATAGATCGTTATTCGTATGTAAATACGAATGTTTTGTTTTCTTTGCGAAGTAATGGTTATCCTAGAGTGACCAACAATAGTCAAATTTTTGCTGAAATTGAATTTACAAATGTATTTGAAAATTTTGTTAAGATTTTTTTACCTGCATACATATGTCGTATCTATTAAGGTATAAGTCAGGTGTTAGTAAAGTGTTTGAATGTAGAGAAACTTATAATATAGTTACCCATATGGTACATGTAATATCATTACACATGTTCACATACCGTCGTGTTATCACACAAAATCTGTATTCGGCTCTATTTATTTACATATTGACATCTTTGTGAGTGAAGGAACACTGCTGTGATTTTCAAAAAGATGATTTTATAAATTCGGACGCTTTTGTCTTTGGTCACATAGTAAAGAAAGATAACTCGAATTGCGCTTTTAATTTTTAACATGATAATTTACATATTCAGTAAGATTTTGCAACATATGACGAGGTCATTGAATGATTTCTCTCTATCAGAATTCGCACAATTTGTTGATGGAATCATATGTGAAGTTTCATTTGAAAATCTTCGGCTGAAAAAATAATATAGCCAAAAAATGAGCATTTCCATTACAATCAATGGATGGCTAAAAAGTCTGATCAATTTCAAACTCTCAAAATTTTGGATGATGACCTCCTAATATTGTCCCTTACATCCGAATTAAATTAGGAAATGAGAATTATGCTTTTTTTCTGAAAATAAGTGTTGTATAACACGAAACGTGTGATATCACCTTGAAATAAGTAAAGTTCATGATAAATCGCAAATCGTATGTTAAAAGAGAAAACATCGGAAATAAAGTTCCAAACATTCGTAAATTATGTCATGAAAAACAAAATTCTTCGTGTATCGCTGCACAGATTAAAAAGAAGGAAATACCTTCAGTTGATAAGTGGATTTCAATTGAAAGGAGCAGATTCGGTAACATGGAAAATCGGCCCTAATTTTAGAATGTTATAAATTTCGATTGTATTGCGTATCAAGGAAGTTAAATGTATAGTTGTTTGAAATACCAAATTAATATCTTAATTTACGTGCAATACACCGAAGGATATGGCTGCAAAGTCGGCTTAAAGTCGTAAAATGCTGAAAAATCGTAAGAAATGGGCATAATTCTGGTCAAAATTTATGAAAAACAAGTAGGGCGCCAGCCCTCACCTGGCGCCCTCACCCAAAATAATCTTCATATAAAAAGTAAAATTTGCAATTTATCTTTCGATCTACATAAAATTTATGTTGGGAGAGGGTTGGCGCCTTTGCTAATTTTAAAGATTTATGCAGAAAATATGGCGATTTTCCGTCATGTAGAGCAAATGACCTCACAATGTGACGTCATAACTAACGCACGTGACGTTTTGACGATGAAAAATATTTACTTTCTATTTCGGCAGGTATTTGAGATAAATAATAGAGCTGCTAGATCATTATTTTCGTAAAATAATTTTTCGCAAAAAATTAAGGTCCGATTTTGGTAGTTAGTGATCCTACCCCTTTGGCATATCGACTGGTAATTGTTTGTACTGAGGTGATAAAAAAAAGATACAGCAGTAACTTTATTTTTGAATTATTAAATAATTATGACATGAAATCGCCAAATAAGGGGACAGCCGTATGATAATGACCGGGAGGGGATGCGACATGACAAAACATAAGTATTTACTTCATATTTTTAATTTGTTAGAAATGACAAATATGGATAATGACAATATCCCTGTATACAGCACAAAATCGATAATTCATAAAATCAGAATCCGAAACAAAGGAGGGGATCTCCAACAACACCAGGTTGTAGCACCCACAGCAAAACCCCAAAACACCCAATGCAAAAACACAAAGCAGACAAGCACAGAAAGAGACGCGTAAGGGACAAGGAACGTCAACGCGCAACACAGAAACATCAAACACAAAGGACTACACATAAACCAACGAGACCAATGGGCAACCGGTGCCGACTTAGGACGGCCATCTGCCACGGAAATAGCAGAATGTATGGTTATCTTGGATTACGTGCGCACAACCCTCCCGCTTTTCCGATTACCCAGAGGTCTCGAAGAACGTACGATCGTGGTGTAAAACAACCTCCTCACTGTCAGATGAATATACTTCCCTGACATTGTCGCCATAGCACTTTCTATTAGGACATAACGTGAGACAGTGCATGAATTTTATATATTTTCATTTCCATGCTTCGTAAACATCGACGGCGGGTGCGGCTAGCCAACAGGGGATGCTTACTCCTCCCGGGCACCTGGTCCCACCTCTAGCTTGCTAGGGGTTCGTCGATGTTCAATTTTGTGCTCTATTGTGAGTGCTGTTGAGATTATCGTCAGGATCTTCTTTAACTCATTTGTGTCACACTTATGCCCTTTGCCGTGTGGAGCTCGTAAAAAAGTTCCCCGCGAGGGGTTTGACAATAAGTGTTTTGAATATACTTCCCTGATATTGTCGCCATAGCACTTTCTATATAGACATAACGTCAGACAGTGCATGAATTTTAAATATTTTTCATTTCCATGCTTCGTAAACATCGACCGCGGGTGCGGCTAGCCAACAGGGGATGCTTACTCCTCCCGGACACCTGGTCCCACCTCTAGCTTGCTAGGGGTTCGTCGATGTTTAATTTTGTGCTCTATTGTGAGTGCTGTTGCGATTATCGTCAGGATTTTCTTTAACTCATGACCACACACACACACAAGACCGCAAAACGCAAGAGCCCAAGCAACACAGATGAATACGTAAATGGATATAAAAAGAGGGCGTACGTAATACAATCCGTGCTCTGCCGCCGCGAGCTCATGTATGTTATCACCCGAGGAATCCGACTGACATTCAAAGAGGACAGGTGGTCGGGGCCCTGTCTTCTCTAAAGAGGTTTGGAGAGGGCCCGTCATGGAGTCCCGTCGTCACAGTCAGTCAGAGTGCAAGTTTTAAAAATGCGCTTGTACAAGACTGTAGATTGGTCAAGTACCAAGCCTAGTGTCCGTCTGGTGACATTAGGATCATATCTACGGTATAAAAGGCGTTTGATGATTCTCACGCATTTTCGATAGTCATGTTGTCTATCTTTGATCCTTCTATCTTGTTAATAATGTCACCATAAAATGCAGGTTGTGAAATACCCAAAGTAATATACTCTGTTGCCTGTATTGGTCCGAATTTCAGAAGAAGTTGACAATATTTTTTGTAAAATTTCCAGAAAGTCTTTACTAGTTTGTGAAAGCGAAAACCTAAAAGTTTCTTGGTAATTTGTAAATTTCTACCATCCAAAACATCAGTAGATGCTCTAGCATACCGGATGAGCTGTAAAATATAGATACCATAGGACGGTAATCTAGGAACATCACCGTCAAGCCAGGGGAAATTTACTATGTTAAATCCAAAATCATCTCTTGTCATACACACTTGTATGGATCTATCCAATATCAATTTTGATATTTAGGTCCAAAAATGGTGTTTCTGTGTTTGAAACGTTTGCCTTTTTTAGAATCGATTCTTGTGGATAAAAAACATTTCTATATTTCTCAAAAACAGGATTGTCGATAGTAAGAATATCATCCAGGTACCTAGAAGTACCAATGAAACATTTCACACCATCATTTTTTCTTTGTTTTTGAAGATTTTGGATAAATTTCTTTTCATACAAAATCAGGATAAAACAGGAACCAAGGCATACAAAATCAGGATAAAACAGGAACCAAAGCAAACAAACAAAAACCTCCACCATATGAAAAGAAGCGAACTCCCGATATGAGAGTGAAACAAGGTGCCCAGGAAGAGTAAGCATCTCCTGCTTGCATGCAACACCCACCGCTTCAATTCGGTAGAACTGTCATATCCGGTAACTTCCATTTTGGAAGACATAGAATACAATCTTTTGTTGGATGGTTCAAATAGTCTATGACAGAATATCATCCACCATTCTGGAGAGTGGGACATCATAGTGTATGACGAGTTCCCCATATCGACCGTAGAACTTCCTCAGTGACGATGTTAGTCGGTCACAAACATATCCCTGACTGAGAAGCTTATCTGAAAGACGCCTAGCTCTCAGAACAAAATACGTATATTTCGTACTTGCTCTGGCATGGCGTATCGATTGAGATATGAACACGCCATAAGCAGGCGATGAAGGGATGTTGCAACTCAGAAAAGGAAAGTTTGTAATGCTGAAAATGAAGTCGTTTACGCCAGAAAATTTATTATCTGCTATTAAAAATGTTAAATTGTTTATTGCATCCTTTTCAAGTAAACATCAAAGAAGTACCGATCAATTATTTAGTCTCAAAGTCGAGAAAGCAAGGCAAGATAATTAGATTTTCCATAGGAACGGTTGCGAACACCGGAATGAACAACATTCCGAAGTGAGACCAAGGTCAGATGAACGCACTAGAATGTCGTTTTGACAATTTAGACCACTTGCCGAAATTCATTATGGCTGACAAAGAGACGTAAAATGTCCGAACTTTTTCCGCTCTTTTTCATTGTTATATCACGATGGAATTGCGGTTATATTATACAGAAAAAAAACCCCAAAAATCGAAAATCAATGAAAATGGGAACAAATTTATAACTTTTATGTGGATGTAAAACGTCTTCAAATTTATTTGCATCATTTTAGAGCAGATTAATTTACAGCATGGATCAGACATGCGTTAACTTTCGGGTGTTTAATCCTCGTCAGTGATCCTCAATCTAAACAGTGTAATATGGCCAACATCTGTGAAAATTATGTCCGAAATATACTGAAAGACGTAGGAGGATGGCTGGGATGTGATGCTACAGGACCCAGGTTTTAGAAATTTAAGAAAATTTGGTAGACAGAACTTTTTTGAAATCATTTGAAGAAACGACCAATTGAAATCGATCGAGCTTTGCCACATTTGCCCTCCGGAACTCCTGGTTTTGATAAAGCATGGCTTATAATATAACAACGTATCATTTGCAATCGAGTATATCATTGTGCTATCCATATGTATGGAAATATTTGTCTTCAAAGACCAAAATTTGTTCGACCAACTACACTGTGCACGGCTTTGCTATCCAACAATTTTGGATGTTTGGGGTTGTACGTATCAATAGGTGAGTATATTACGGGTTCTATGACGGCTTCAGATTCTTCCCATAACGAAATTTAAAGTAAAAAATCAATTTTTCGCATTCCAGTTTTATAATTCCACCATTATTCTGTGTAACCGGATTTGTTAGTTTCGTTTAACCCCCCCCCTAACATTATTACCGGGACGCAAACCCTTTATCAGTCAGTGTAAACCAACCCCCTTGCGTGAAGATTTCAAAGTCTGCCAAACATTATAATATCTAATGGAATCTGCTATTACAAAATAGAATTATAGTGTACACTGAAATCCCCCAAATCGACAAAGAGTAAGCTACAAGGAAAACAATTTCGTAACAAACAAAACAAAACAAGACGTTCATATTTTGCAGACTAGCAAAAGTGAATTCCGAAGGGAGATGAGATCAGGTACCCTGGGAGAGTACATTTAAGTATCAAACTAAGTTTTTTTATTTCTTAACTGGTTAATTGCATGTTACCAACGAAAAAGGAAATGAAAATCAATTGAATTGATTTCAATACTAAGTCTTATGTTTTACAAGTGTATTATTTTCAAATTTCATGTCTTGAAAAACTCGGTAATCCCCAGAAAAAACACTTAATCTTTAACACAAAGATATTCTTTTAAAAAAGTTATCTATCGACGGGTATCTTATCATTTGATATTGTTTTATGAAATAGGTTAAAATTCTGACATGATTTACGCCATAGCAATGAAAATGTTGTTTAACGTGTACATCCGCGGACTGGCACCTTTCAGATAAAACTGGCCAACAGGGTATGCTTACTCCTCCAGGGCACCTGGTCCCACCTCTGGCTTGCTAGGGGTCCGTCGATGCTTAATTTTGTGCTCTATTGTGAGTGCTGTTGAGATTATCGTCGGGATCTTCTTTAACGCATTTGTGTCACACTTATGCCCTTTGTCGTGTGGAGCTTGTAAAAAAGTTCCCCGCAAGGGGTTTGACAGTAAGTGTTTTGAATATATTTCCCTGACATTGTCGCCATAGCACTTTCTATATAGACATAACATCAGAGAGTGCATGAATTTTAGATATTGTTTTCATTTTCGTGCTTAAACATCGACGGCGGGTGCGGCTGGCCAACAGGGGATGCTTACTCCTCCCGGGCACCTGGTCCCACCTCTGGCTTGCTAGGGGTCCGTCGATGCTTAATTTTGTGCTCTATTGTGAGTGCTGTTGAGATTATCGTCAAGATCTTCTTTAACTCTTTTGAATATGAATATCATAAATGCTTATGCCATTAATAATATGAGGAGATAAAATTGGTTTTTATTTTCTAAAACATAAAGTCAGAATGAAGAAAAATATTTTTCTAGAATGTTTTCATTATTCCTTTCCAGATTTCTTCAAACCGATCATGTATTGATGTGTTAACATGCCCGGTAGGAAAATATCGACAGGAGAATATTGTATTTGTATTTACATTTTCTTTTTACAGGTGTGTGAAACCTACATGTCCGGTGTCGATTTCAGGGTACTGAATGGCGGATTTATATTCCATAGAGGATTTAGACCCTTTAGAAAAAAAGACGATGAAACAAACAATGAATTGATATTCCGAAACTTGATCAAAATATTACAAGTAAAATACGATACCAAGAGAAAATGCAAATAGAATATAGAGTTGAAGCTTTTATTTCATAATGGCTTCCAGACTGCAGTTTATGGTAGAAAATACATGTGGTTTCATTTACAATATGAATTGTGAATCGAACGAAACAAAACGAAAAACAAAACGAACCCGAAACGAATAATTCATAAAAGTGAAGGTACTTGAGAAAAAAGCCATATAGAGCATATCTGTGCTCGTGGAAGTGTATGGTTTCTTGGGTGGGGTTTTTTTTTTCTTTTGTTTGTTTTGCTTTGTTTTGTTTTGTTTTTTTGTTTTGTTTTTGTTTTTTTTTTTTTGATAATATAAACTACAATATGTAAATTAAAAAATCCGACAGTGTGTCGTCTTTTTTAATTGTTAATCTCGAGATTGATTTCATATCAAAGAGAAAACTTTGGGGTCATCTCTAGTTATACATTTGAAAAATAAAGACGAAATACTTTCGGTTTTTCCCTACTTAATGTAATGTAGTTTAAATTTATCTAAAACGAAAAAAAAACAAAAAAAAAAACATTCACACTCACGAGCACCTTTGATATCGAAGGAAAACGGCCGAGAACGAACATGTTAAGACAAAGTCTAAAGTCGATTTGTTTCGTTTCGTTTTTGTTTTGTTTCGTACTTTGCAGGTATTCAATCTGCTGGGAGTAACATACGTGTGTATGCCATAAAAGCACGGATGTGATTAATATTTGGGTTTTATTATGTTTTAAATTGAATATATTCTCCAGCTTATTGCATTTCTGTTTCTCAACTGATAGGGTACGCCAGGACAGGTTCCAAATATGAAGATTACATCCTTAGAGCAAGACGGCTTGCAATTAAGCTACTTGTTCAGGGTAATATTACGCAACGCCTGAAATCATCTTTGAGGACGTTCTACGGTCGCTACGGGGATATAATGAAAGAATATGAGATCATGTGACATTCTGGATTGTCTGGATTGCAATTGAATGGATGTCATCATCACTAAACAAGATATATTTACCTGATATGTACATCGAGACAACCGCCGAATTTGACAAGTTTTGATGGAGCTGTTGCGACGGGAGACGCTGAATCTCCCCGGGCTCCTGGTCTCCTTCGGAATGTTGTTCATTCCGAGCTTCGCAATCGTTCCAACGGAGATTCGAATGATTTTGCCTTGCCTTCTCGACTTTGAAGAGGGGCCATTTTGGTTAACCTACCGTGAATACAGGTGGATTAATTATCCTGTTACACCGCCGCATGATATCCACTGCCGGCTGGCAACCTTGTACTTTCTACCCTTATTTGATATGTATTCTGATGTATGCTCCTATGTGCATTGAACAAGCAGGAGATGTTGACTCATCCTTGGCACCTGGTCTCACTCCTATATTGGGAGTTCGCTTCTTTTCATGTGGTGGAGGTCTTTGTTTGTTTGCTTTGGTTCCTGTTTTATCCTGATTTTGTTTGCCTCCGGTTTGTGGTTTTCTGAAGTATCCATTTTGTGCTGTATATAATGATATGGTCAGTATTCATATTTGTCATTCAATGGTAGTAGTGCTCCAGAAACTGGTGGATTTTTCATTCTCTAACATTGTGTCGGGTTTCTGGTGCATTTCTGCTAACATATGGCTTTTGCTGTTTGCTTTTCTTTTTTTTCGCCGGTGAGTGCGGCTAGCCAACAGGGGATGCTTACTCCTCCCGGGCACCTGGTCCCACCTCTAGCTTGCTAGGGGTCCGTCGAAGCTCAATTTGGTGCTCTATTGTGAGTGCTGTTGAGATTATCGTCCGGATCTTCTTTAACTCATTTGAGAACAATTTTGACAGTTTTGCTGCAGACATATTTGGTTCTACACCTGTTGCATCGTCCCAATGTATCTGCTGCTACCCTGTAATTATGTTCTCTTTCATAATTCACACACTCTAATCGAAAGCTTCCTTATTATTTAGTATTTACCTATTTATGGTTTCATGTTTGTACCACATAAGTAAGTGTTTTAAATTTTTTTTTGTCCTGACATTGTCTCCGTGGCACTTTCTATATCTATTAGACATTTGTTAGGCAATGCAAAATTTCTAATTTTTTTTCATTTCCGTGCGTGAACTTCGACGGTGGTTGCTGCTTGCCAAACACGGTATGCTTAATCTCCTGGGCAGCTGGTCCAACCTGTAGCTTGCAAGGTATCCATCGATGCTCAATTTGGTGCTCTATTGTGAGTACTGTTGAGATTGTCATCAGAATCTTCTTCATCCCACATGTCCACATATTGCACTTTTTCCTAAATATTCCTCATGTATTGTTTTTAACTGAAAATCATTTAGAGGACGTATTAATTATTCATGTATCAAAACTGTAGAAATAGTCATATCAATGGTATCATATCATTGTTTGTCAATTAATTAAGGGTTCACATGACATTGGTTAGATATACATGTAATTGCGCTTCACATTTCACCGAATGTAATATGAATTGAATTTAATATCAATATATATTTATTTTTATGGATTGTATGTCAGTTTGGGTAATAAAGTATTATCTCTTTCATCTTTTACTAGTTCAGCTACTGATATTTGCCAGATAAATCCATTTTATCCGACCACCTGTCCTCTCTGAATGTCAGTCGGACTCCTCGGATGATAACATATATGAGCTCGCTACAGCCGGCAGAGCACGGACTGTATTACGCAAATCCTCTTTTTATATCCATTTTCATATTCATCTGTGTTGCTTGGACCCCTGCGTTTTATGGTCTTGTTTGTGTGTGGTCATCTAACAGTGAGGAGGTTGTTTTACACCATAATTGTGCGTTCTTCGAGACCTCTGGGAAATCGGAATAGTGGTAGGCTTGTGCGCACGTAATCCAGGATAACCACATCATCTGCTACTTACTTGGTGTTCCTTGTCCCTTTTGCGTCTCTTTCTGTGGGTGTCTGTTCTGTATTTTTTTTTTTTTTGCATTGGGTGATTTAGGGTTTAGCTGTGGGTGCTGCAACCTAGAGTTGTTGGAGATCCCCTCCTTTCATTGTTCAATATACATCATAGAGCCCGTAGAGGTCAGTGTTAACTCTTTGGACGCAGATTTCTTTTTTTCAAATTCAATTGAAATTTTACAGTATCATAATGCAATGATTTCAAATATGGTGATACCATAAAAATGATGATTGTTTTATGACAGAAAAAAAGCGTTTTCAACTCTACCGTCTGTAAACAGAATTAATCGCAACTATTTTCAAAGTCAATTCACTAGACATGCATATTTCGACAATAAATCAGTAAATAAAAGCAAAACACAATCATATTAACAGCATCCATGATCAATATGCATACCAGTTCTTGAAAAATATAATACAAAGATTGGTAGGAGATCCGAAACAGTGAAGACATCGGAGTCACGGATAACAAGAGAAAATAGGAAAACAGACGGAGGCAATAACACCATACTTAGCCAACAGGGAATGCTTACTCCTCCGGGGCACCTGGTCCCACCTCTAGCTTACTATGGGTCCGTCGATGTTCAATCGTGTGCTCTATTGTTAGTAATGTTGAGATCATCGTCAGGATGTTCTTTAACTCATTTGCAAGTACGACGGACTACACTGTCTTTATGAACACTCCCCAAAGACTCCAGTGTCAGAACGATTGTCAAACGTCTTCAAATTCAATAGCATCATTTAAGAACTGATAAAGGAGCTGTAAAGATAAGAGCCATATTTAGCCCTGAATCCCTTGCCGTATTTCTTCCGCATGACGATTCACATGTTGAAAAAAGTAATCATACTTGAAATATTATGTATTTGAAGACTTTTTATATGTTTTACATTTTGGTGAAGTACTCTTAAGCTTCGAAAATTAAGGTCGAAAGAAGAAGGGGTACTCGGATAGGAAAACTGATAAAATCGACGAAAAAACGTGTAAATTTTTTTATCTTTTACATAAAATAGAAAAATATTTACTAAAAGACATCAAATATGTGTACATTGTATATCAGAAATAGATTTCGAACGTTATATCTACTTTAATTGGCAAATAATGAAACCCGGAACTCAAAATACGGTCTCATTTTGTATTCAAAAGCTACAATGTAAACCTTTTTGCGCGAAATACACACTGACGAAGAAATAACATCGCTCTTGCTTATTTCGTTTCAAATTCTTGTATATTTCATTCGATCATATTTATAATACAATTTTGCTGGATTAAAGAGGAAAAATAGACAAATTTGTCATACTCTATGGTCTAAAAGGTCAATAGTATCGAAAATGCACCCCAATTCCTTTTCGGTTTTTTGTCTCTGGGGTAGTGGTTCCCCCGGAGATACAGAACCCCACTTTTCAGAAAATGTGTATTATGGATATACACCTCCAGTATAAGTGGCATTCTGTATATCCGGGGGGGGGGAACAATGTTCAATAAAACTTTTCCGTTTTCTATTGATTTCTCTAGGAAAAATACAAGTTTTGACTACCCAAATATTAGCAAACTTATATTTAACAGATGAAAAATTACTTCAAATTTTGATGGGATACCGTATAGGTATAAATTTTACTATGAATGTTTCTTGAAATTTCTATTTTCAAAATCCCACTTTTCAGGGCTGATTTTACGCCTCATCTTAACAGCTCCTTTGCAGCATGGACCAGACATGCACGTTTCAGGTACTCAACCCTCGTCAGTGATCCTCAATATAAACAATGTAATGTGGCCATAAAGTGTGAAGTTAATAAACTCAAGTTATGTCCAAAAGTTACCGAAAGACGTAGCAGGATGGGTGGTTTATGATGCTGCAGGACCCAAGATTTAGTATTTTCAATAAATTTTGATAACATTAAATTTCCGAATGCGTCGAAGAAACGATCAACCGATCGAATTTGGCTACATATGCCATTGGGGATACCTGGTCCACCAGCAGTCACACTCACCGAGTGGTACAAATGTCAAACGTCTTCAAATTCAATAGCATCATTTAAGAACAGATAAATTTGCGGCATGGACCAGATATGCACATTTCGGGTACTTAATCCTCGTCAGTGATACGAAATTAGCATTTGTGTTACCACTTAGATGAACGCGATGTTATATGAATAAGTGAATGAAAGTCAAACACAACAGCCGAAACCAGCTAGATTCCAAAAAACACACAAAAATGACTAACGAATTTTGGGGGAAATACAAAACAGAACTTTCTCATGCGTAAAGAAACAAAATAAACAGACAACGAAACAGACAGGACAAAGAGACGGAGACAACGGAACAGACAGGACAAACAGACGGAGACAACGGAACAGACAGGACAAACAGACGGAGACAACGAAACAGACAAGATAAATAGACGGAGACAACGAGGCAGACAGGACAAATAGAAGGAGACAGCGAGGCAGACAGGACAAACAGAAGGAGACAACGAAACAGACAGGACAAACAGAAGGAGACAACGAAACAGACAGGACAAACAGACGGAGGCAACGAAACAAACAGAAAAAAACAGACGGAGACAACGAAACAAACAGAAAAAAAACAGACGGAGACAACGAAACAGATTGTAATGGCACTGTTAAACACGCCATACAAATTGTTTTCATATACATGTATCACATGCATTTTATGTGGTATACCTGGTGAAAGTATAGTATCCAAGTACTTAGGGCTAAAAAGGAAGCCGAAAGCTAGTCCCAATTTCTGTCTGAGTGTTACCAGCTGATTGGCCACGGAATGACTAAAAATAATTGCAAGTAGCGCCATATTTAATATAAAAGTTATCAAAATTATTTCAATTACGACATGCAAAGCCGTTATAAGCAGCATATATGCCTGTTTAATTCTGGGAAAACCAGAAAGAACAATGGGATGAGCAATTAAAAGAACAAAGGGTAATTGAGCCAAATACAAAAGGGTAATTGAATAGGTAAAAATATAGGTCATATAAGAAGTCGGGCAGGGACGCTACTTTTGAAATAGGTCCCGCCTTATCCACGTTCTCATTGGCTGACGTTAATGTTGGATCTGTTGATTGGATGATGATGAAGGAAGCCACACCTGCTAGTAGGTGACGTAAGGATGGCACGTGGATGTACTAGAAGGAGGACACGTGTGATGTGTACTACAGCGAAGGTAATGACCTATTGGAATGCGTTGCCATTCATTGGAATTGAATGGATGGACACGATCGAGTGCCCTTTTTTACGATGTATGTAAATGAAGTCTAAATGTGTGTAACGAAAGGGGGGAATGCGCGGCGCCACCTCCCTCCCCCCCTCCCCCGGGGTCCCTTCATTTAGGGGGAAAGGGGCTTGGGTTGAATAAAATGTAAACTTGTGTAAAAAAAATATATGTCGAACTTACCTGTAGCATCTCCAGAACATTTTTAAATCTTTCCTACTGTATACGCTTCATTCACCCCATTTAAAGTATCTATACATTGATTTCTAAAGATCAAAGGGGAATGGATGCACACCGGTGTTAGATTCTGAATAGGGTCGTGTTTCAACTCGTTCAAATCATCTACCTGTGTTGCGCTCCAATGATTCCGGGCAATTTAAAAATCGATTAGTGTTCATATACCGGAACATACCCTAGTGATTGCCATTTATTGGAAGTGAATGGAGGGATACGTTCGAGTGCCTGTTTTTACGATATATGTAAGTCGAAATGTATGAATGAACGAGTGTGTTGAGGTAGCGTAAATCCCCCTCCCTCGTCTATTTCTTGGGGGGGGGGGTAATTGATGAAAAAGATATAAAGCCGGTCGTCTGGTTGCAATACCTCATTTGAATTAAAGATGTCAGTCCGAATGGTTGTGCGTTCTACGGAGTGTAAGGATATTTTCCCTAACAATAATCCTTACGATTTCAGAATTCAAGTGAACAAAGGACTCCGTTTCAATGGAAATTGGACAATTGATTTGATCGAATTCGGCATAGACAGAGTGGAGAAAAATGGATTTCAAAATGAAATATTTGTGTATGCAGATATTTGTGACATGTCATACATTAACCAGAACCAGACCCCACTGTTGCGACGAGTTTACATCGCAAAAACGGGAAACCTGGAGTTTCAGAACACTTGTCCAGTGCCTTTGCGATGTAAGGATTTTGAATATATACATTTCTGGATCTTGGACAAGGATTTGAAGCCAGCCTCCTTTCTGGCAATCGAAACAGTTCTTTCCCTTGTATTCACGAAGAAAGAATAAAAGGACTCTCATCTCGCATCTTTCCTCAGTTTTACTCGAGACATCGAACGAATAGCAGCATGCCGTTTGACGTTAGAAAACAATATTTCTCCGAGCCAAAATTCTGGGACATGAAGAATTCGGTTCTTGTAAAACGCAGAGTGAAAAATAGAAAAGGAAAATACATATGGAAATACGATAGGATCTATAACGTCAAGGACGACGTATATGGCGCTGCGCTCAGGAAGAAGGCTGTAACGCATCGCGGTGATGGAACGTATAAACCGAAGGCTGTTATGAAACCAATAAGACCAGAACTCAACTCACAGGACAAGGAAAAAATGGCAGAATTAGCTAAATACGACTACTCCGTACGTCAGTTTAATCAGAGATTAACGCCTGCCGAGGAGTTTGCGGAGAGAGCCAAGTCTCGATACGAACATGTCGTCAAAGAAGGTGGGATCCATATGCCTCTGAAGCCATCAAAGACTAAGCCTTTAAAGAAAGCCATCAAACCTTACATCATTGGACCTCCAGGACGAAGAATTGCTCAAATGTAAACTCTTTAAAGGCATATGCGAATGGATATTACTCTCATTTTCATGTACGCCACCATGCAGTCGACATCGTGTCCAGTGTGTTCTCGCCATTTTTCTCGTCCAGATGCTATGAAACGACATCTAAGAACAGTCCATCAAACTTCGACCCCCTATCCGAGAGCCAACGATTCATATCATCCAGCCAGTGAGCCACCACCACCACCTTCACCACCACCACCACCGCAGCCACCACCACCACCACCACCACCACCACCACCAGCAAGGGATCCATACGAAATGCAGGAGTCATTCAAATTTCAACATCCTTTCACTATGATTGTTGCTGGTCCGACGATGAGTGGGAAAACTACATGGATGAAGACCCTTTTGTATAACAGAAATGACGTCATCACTCCCCCACCGGAAAGAATCGTATGGATCTACAAACGATGGCAGCCATTGTATGACGAACTCCAGCTTCACGTACCTGAGATACAATTCATACAGAACCTTCCTACAGAGATGAACGATGATGCCTTATTTGATACCAGGGAACGAACTTTTGTCATCATCGACGATATGATGAAAGATGCAACCGAAAACAAAGGCGTATGTGAAATGTTCATCGAAGGCGCTCATCATCGTAATTTGAGTGTAGCGTGCATCATGCAGAATTTATTCAATAAAGGAAAAGGAAACAGAACCATGAGTCTCAACACGCAATATTTGGTCGTCTTTAAAAATCCGCGTGACCAGCTACAGATCGCCGCATTGGCCCGACAGATGTTTCCAGGAAATTCCAAGAAACTCATGGATGCTTATCAGAGAGCAGTGCAAAAACCACATGGGTCTCTGCTAATCGATTTTAAACAAGCCACTCCCGAGTCACATCGTCTGCGGCCAAATGTATTGAGCACCAAATCGGATCCAAAGGAAGATACGAAAACAGAGCCTGGCAACAACGATCCGCTTTACGATACAAAAGTCGTGTCTAGCGACGAAACGGAAAGGGACGCAGGTGATTGTCAGGAAGAAAGTGATGACGACACGACAGGATTCGATCTATGGATTAATGAAATTTGGAGAAAACGAGACCCTGATTTCCAGACTAAAGTCGGTGAACAGATTAGTAATGGCGCATTAGAAGACACGGCTCGTGAACACGTTAGAAAGGACATGATGGACACTGATCGGGAACTCCTGTTAGACATTTATAGTGACTTTTTAAAAAGATCCTTTTTATTGATGAACTGTACGTTACACAAAAAAATTCGACATAGTATTCTTTGTCAGGTTAATTTGAATGATATGCTGATAGAAGATGCCATTTCTCGCATTCTGAATCAATATAAACATGATTTCAATGGGCTTTTCAACGAAAATGATTGATATATCTCGGGTAGATAATTACATTTGTATATTGATATATGTCAGCCAATGTCCAAATTGCTGTTTCTTTACCACAATAAAAATATTCAAACCATATACTTGCTTTGTTATATTTTCTGCATCACGGATTGTATCTAATCAAGTTATTTCATGGTTCAATGATTCCATATGCACAAAAAAGTGTATATGTAAAGTTGAAACACGATATAAATCACCTGTATTTTGTCCCTTTAAATGTTGAGACATCAAACACGCATGTCCCGGTATATGAACACTAATCGATTTTTAAATTGCCCGGAATCATTGGAGCGCAACACAGGTAGATGATTTGAACGAGTTGAAACACGACCCTATTCAGAATCTAACACCGGTGTGCATCCATTCCCCTTTGATCTTTAGAAATCAATGTATAGATACTTTAAATGGGGTGAATGAAGCGTATACAGTAGGAAAGATTTAAAAATGTTCTGGAGATGCTACAGGTAAGTTCGACATATATTTTTTTTACACAAGTTTACATTTTATTCAACCCAAGCCCCTTTCCCCCTAAATGAAGGGACCCCGGGGGAGGGGGGGAGGGAGGTGGCGCCGCGCATTCCCCCCTTTCGTTACACACATTTAGACTTCATTTACATACATCGTAAAAAAGGGCACTCGATCGTGTCCATCCATTCAATTCCAATGAATGGCAACGCATTCCAATAGGTCATTACCTTCGCTGTAGTACACATCACACGTGTCCTCCTTCTAGTACATCCACGTGCCATCCTTACGTCACCTACTAGCAGGTGTGGCTTCCTTCATCATCATCCAATCAACAGATCCAACATTAACGTCAGCCAATGAGAACATGGATAAGGCGGGACCTATTTCAAAAGTAGCGTCCCTGCCCGACTTCTTATATGACCTATATTTTTACCTATTCAATTACCCTTTTGTATTTGGCTCAATTACCCTTTGTTCTTTTAATTGCTCATCCCATTGTTCTTTCTGGTTTTCCCAGAATTAAACAGGCATATATGCTGCTGTTATACTATGGACATGGAATCGGACCTATTCTTTTAGGCATCCTCTTATGTAATATATTTGTAAAATATTTGTAATTATTTATATATAATTTTATGATAATAATCTTTGCATAATATTTGTGTATTTATTTTTTACACTAAGGGCATCTCCTTGATTACATAGCTCTTTCCCTAGGAGATTCTTTGGAAGAAATTATAGCACAAGTTTAGACGTTTGCTCTTAATAATTTTATATAATTCGGATTTCTTCTTTTTGACCTCAAGTATCACTAATGAGACATACCTTGTTCAAATGCGCATATGGTGCAATAACATTTGATGATAGAATAGTATTATAATTCAATATCGACAATTTAAAAATTCAGAAGCTTCTTTATAGAGAGTGAACAGAAATTTTGTGCACTTTAAACTAAGAAGCTTATTTACACTACAATTTTACCTTTTTCGAGACCTCTGGGTAATCGGAAAAGTGGGAGGGTTGTGCGCACGTAATCCAGGATAATCACACCGTCTGCTACTGACGTGGCAGATGGCCGTCCTAAGTCGGCACCGTTTGTCCATTGGTCTCGTTATTTTATGTGTAGTCATTTGTGTTTTATGTTTTTCGTTCCTTGTAACACTGCGTCTCTTTCTGTGCGTGTCTTCTTTGTGTTTTACAGTTGGTGTTTTGGAAGGTTGCTGTTAGTGCTGCAACTAGGTGTTGTTGGAGATTTCATTATTTCAACATAAGAAGAGACTGAAGAGGTTTCTTCGAAAGACTCATAATAGTCATGAAACTGGCCAGACCTAAAAGGAAATTAAATGTAGGTAAAATCTATAACAAATTATGCGCATTCTTATAAATTGCACTATGACTGACTGACAAACAGGACTCCATGACGGGCCCCTATCCAAAACCTCATTAGAGAATACAGGGTCCCCGACCACCTTTCCTGACAGAATGTCAGTCGGATTTCTCGGGTGATCACATGCACGAGTTCGCTACAGCCGGCAGAACACGGACTGTATTTCGTTTGCATTCTGTTTTTATATCCATATCCCTCTGTGTGTTTCTTGGGCCCCTGTGTCATGATGTCTGTTTGTATCTTCATCTTACAATGAGGAGGTTATCTTAGTTCAAGTACCGAAACGTGCATGTCCTGGACCATGCTATAAATTTATCTGTTCTTAAAGTATGCTCTTGAATTTGAAAAAGTGTAACATTACACCACCAAGACCTGGACAATCGGAAAACTGGGAGGGTTGTGTGCACGTAATCGTAAGTCGACACCGGTTGCGCATTGGGTGTTGTTGGTTTATATGTGGTCTTTTGGCGTTGTATGTTACATGTATTATGATGTGAGTTGGTGCTCCTTGTCCATTTTGCCTCTCTCTCTCTCTCTCGCTCTCTCTCTCTCTCTCACTCTCTCTCTCGCTCTCTCTCTCTCTCTCTCTCTCTCTCTCTCTCTCTCTCTCTCTCTCTCTCTCCGCTCTCCTCTCTCTCTCTCTCTCTCTCGCTCTCTCGCTCTCTCTCTCGCTCTCTCTCTCTCTCTCTCGCTCTCTCTCTCTCTCTCTCTCGCTCTCTCGCTCTCTCTCTCGCTCTCTCTCTCTCTCTCTCTCGCTCTCTCTCTCTCTCTCTCTCTCTCGCTCTCTCTCTCGCTCTCTCTCTCGCTCTCTCTCTCTCTCGCTCTCTCTCTCTCTCTCTCTCTCTCTCGCTCTCTCTCTCTCTCTCTCTCTCTCTCTCTCTCTCTCTCTCTCTCTCTCTCTCTCTCTCTCTCTCTCTCTCGCTCTCTCTCTCTCTCTCTCTCTCTCTCTCTCTCTCGCTCTCTCTCTCTCTCTCGCTCTCTCTCTCTCGCTCTCTCTCTCTCTCTCGCTCTCTCGCTCTCTCGCTCTCTCTCTCTCTCTCTCTCTCTCTCTCGCTCTCTCGCTCTCTCTCTCTCTCTCTCGCGCTCTCTCGCTCTCTGTGCATGTCTGCTCCGGGTTTTTTTCATTGTGTGTTTTGATGTTTTGCTGTGGGTGCTGCAACCGAGTGTTGTGGGGGATCCCCTCTGTCTTGTTAGCATTTTTAATAGATTTGCCTAATTTGCTTACTATTTGATTTTATAAAGCTGATGAAATATCTTGATGTAGATTTTTAAGTGTATCTCCAACATAAAAGATTGACTGGCTACATGTAGCTTACAGTGCAAATAGGATCAAACGCAGTAACTGATGACGTCAGAATCATTACACATTTTTATGGGTCTCGAACTTCGAAGGGACAGTTTAAGTGCAATGAAGTAAATATCATGACAATGAATACATCATGTCTTACGACAGCAACAGATCCATTTTTAACTGACCAGATATGGAAGGAGGGTTCATTTTTCCGTCCTTTTATCGCTTGTAAGTTCAGATCTGCGATGTTAAACCGTCCCAGATTTTTTTAATATAACCCCTTAACATGCGACATCCAGGGTGCAAAGTCCGAAGCTCGTCAACTTTGAAAATGTCTAAAGGCAGTTTGAAATAAAAGTGCACATACAAGTACGCGTATAGAAACCTTTCTATCAACTTGCAACGTGTAGCTTTTAGAGGAAATTTAAGTCAAATGCAAATAGTAATATAGTCTTAATTTGTAATAGCAGTTCAAATATAATTTAAAACTCTCTAATAATACGCTACATATAAATCGTAGCCAAGTAAAGTATATTCAACAATATATCAAGCAAAAACATCATTTTATCTGAAGAGATAAAGATGGGCATTTGAGCATGAAACTGACTTAAGACGGCAACAGCAGACGGTGTATTCATCTTAAACATGTGTATATCTCTCCCATTAATCAAGCATTCACATAATCGTCACATACAAAGACATTTCAGGAAGATTATAGAATAAAACAGACACAAAAGCTTGTGGTCAACCATCAGTTTGTCGGTTGAAATTGAGTAGAAAAACGTTTACACTAAATACATACTAGGCTTTCATTGTCTTTTACAATAGAATTGGTACTATAGAATATATATATTGAAATATTAACAATTTCGGTGTTAATCAAGGAAACCAGAAAAGTTAAACGTGTCTCCTACAATAACATCGAATTTAAAGAAGATTAATTTCATATCAAACCGACCTGACCGGCCGGAGCTTATTTTCACCTGGTCATCGAAGGAGTTTAATTCTGTTCAGGTGATGTTGCAGGTAACGAGTGTTTACTCTTATTACTATATACAATTAATAAACTATCTACCCTAAAATTCTATCCATTCATCTCAGTCGCTCGAATGAATTAGCTCAGCCCGGTCATGTCACTTTGCTACGATAATATCATCCTAGTATCATCTCTTCAATGCTTTTTGTTTATAGATTTTATTTAAGAATTCTACTGCTACAGAAAATTCGGGGCCACACACTCTAAGCAAAGTAAATGCACGAAATTATTATATTCAAATTAAAGGAGAAAAGTCACTCCTTATACGGCCTAGTAAAATTTACAAAAATAAAGTAGTTCATTGGAGACTTTATGCATGGGAATTTTATTTAGGAAGATTTTGTGTAGAAAAATCCATTAACCTGGATCGCTATCGGAAACTACATTTAGTGCAGTACATGACGGAACCTTTTATGATCCTACAATTCCGGCATTTTTCTGCCATTTTCCATCATAAAACACATAAATTTACTATGAACAGAAAGTGGACCCAACACAAAACATATCTTAAGATAAACTATCCTTGATAAGTAGTTCACGAGAGAAAATCGTGATGGGTCATCATTCTGTTCATTATTTCCGAAGACGATATAACAACGAAATATACACAGTGAGGACACGTCCATGGCAACGAGACGCATGTATAGCAGCTATGCATGCTAGATAAGACAAAACAAATAAAAATATGTAAAACAAGATTCACTTTTTGCAGTTTTTGGTAAAAAAAAATAACCATCTGAAAAAAAATAGAGAAGAGAGCAGAGCAATCATTGAAAATATCAATAAATGAGCGAAATTTCGATAGGAATTTATGAAATGAAGTATCGATCCAGGCCTTGCCAATGATAATTTTTGAACCAATCGACGGATTTCTGATCGGCCTTTTAATTTGCATGAAAAAATATCGCGGGCGAGGCCTGGATCATAGATGAATTTCGAAGATTTGAATGTAAAAGACGATGATTCTCGTTTGTTTTGCGTCATTCAGGGCAAATGACGTCAGAACATGACGTCATACATCACGTACGTGACGTTACGAGGGCTCAGAGTTATGACGCTGTATTTTCTCAAACATTCAACATTGCAAAAAGTGATAATTCATAGTTTGTTTATCAAAAGCATTTTTCGTCGAAATTATAGGGCCGATATAAAGGGTAAGCGCACCTAGTCCTTTATAGCATGCATAAAATTATATATCAATCATTACAAAACGTGAAACGCTCATACATAAAATCACCGTAGGTAGAATGTAATGTTCCAAAGAATTATGTTAAATCTTGTTTATTTAAAGCAGTACATAGTGATTGATATAGAATTTCGATACTTTGCACATTTATTACCAAAAACTAGAATTCAATTTTGCAAGGTGTCCGATCCATGTGATCTACAATAATATTACGATCATACGATGAGTGACATGTTGACGTTTTGATGTACAAGCAAAATCAAACAGGGAGGTATGCACTCTTGTTTAATTTCTTGTTTATGTAAGTAGGACCCACAACTTGGCGGATGAACTTTGGTAATCACTCTGTCCTTCTCTCTGTATGTATCTTTGTCCCTCTGTCACTATGAAAAAAAAACATAACCAGTGACGGATTAAGAGGGGGCCCGGCCCCCTTTTTTCACCCAAAGTTATTGAATCAGAATACTCTTTTTATGCTTATAATAACCTCTTTACTTTTGGGAGAAATTTTCGGCTCGCTTCGCTCGCCGCATCTCATTTTTCATAACCTGTGTATTTTTTCGTCGTCACTTTGTCTTCAACTTTTTATGTCATCGTGTTTGAACGGATTCATATGTCATAAACATGCAAAATTCAAAATCAAATTAACACTTGAATAATTACCAAATGCTTCATTTTCATGGGCCGATCTAACCAGGTTAGACAGTTGGATAGTGGGGTTGCAATGCCCTACTCTTCCCAACCTTCCACGTTTGGTCAAACAAAAATAGAGCATGGAAAATGAGAGAGAGATTGTATTCTTAATGTAACCATCTATTCCAAAAATGTACGGCTTGCTCCGATCGTCAATATAGAATAAAGTTGTATATGGATACATGTATGGATGACTGAATTTAAAACAAAATGAATACTTCATATCTTAGAATTTTCCGACTCGCTAAGCTCGCCAGTCTACCTTAAAGTTTAAACTAAGTCAAATGTATCAAGAAACTCTACATCTTGTACATGCAGCGGGAATGAACTCCCCCCCCCCCCCCCCCCCCCCCCACACACACACACAAACACTTCTTTATCATATCACCAGTCTTGAGATTCACGTTTGTCGTCTTAGAAATTTTTTTTTTGCTTGTCAATTTTTCTGTGAACAATTTTCTTCGATCTGAAACCTCCCCCCTCCTTCTGAAATCCTAGATCCGCCACTGATAACGTTGCACTTCAGTGACATCGGCGAAACTCCTGTTACACTACAGTGGTTGACAGCAGCGTTTGCCAGCATAGATGGCCGCTAGCTAACACGCTGAGTGATCGTTGTACATGCTTCAGGGACGTTTCACAAGGAGCTATACGCTGTCGAACGCTCTTGGATTAATAATAATTATGCCTGCACAAAATTGGCAGCGTGAGCATACCCGCTCCGGAACATGCTCATGAAATAAAGTTGACGATAGTCTAGCGTTTGCGCAATGTATTTGTAATATGTACGAAGCGTTCTCTAACGACTACCTGGCGTATAAATTATGTAAACCAATTCAGCGCAAAGGATCTGAAAATTCTCATCGAGCTCAAAAACGCAATCAAACGTCCTATGAACACTGCGCGAGTTCCGCATACGTCGAGATCGCTAGAAATTGTTGTTCGCTTTCATACGTTATAAACACGTTACACACACGCTAATTAAACGTTCTGCAGTCGCTGTAACATGTAAGTTTTGCGATAGGCAAACTCTCTGAGTCTCAGAAAGCGGCTTTCTTTTGATCTTGTATAAACGACAACACCGTTCGGCAGCGTGCCGCAAAAAAGAATAAAAAAGGAAAAAAAAAAAAGAAATAATGAATGAAAAAAAAAATTCAAACGTTATCGTTGCCACACACTGTCCAGAACGCGGTAGTTTTATAGGACCTAAGTATATTGGATACTAATACTCAGTGGTGTGTGTATTTTCTGTTAAGTGCACGTTTCAATACTTCATTATTTCAGTAAGCATAGTAAGAACAGCCGGTATTACTAGTCATTCACTTAATTATTTTTTGAAAGACGGAAAGTAGCTAAACGTACATAAAACTTGCGTTTCACAAAACGCTTTGTAAACGTACATATAACGTACGATCGATATAAGCTTATCTCCCCCGCATCCATGTCCGCTCTTAAAAGAAGTTATTTGGCAAAGTACCGATGCTACAGTAACCAAACTTGCACATGTGATTCCAATTGGGATGCCAATGTGGACCTATACATCGGAAGCAACATCTGACCTACTTTTTTCGCTTGAATAATAATGCCCAAGTGTTAGCGCATCACATGACCTCGATATTTTAAAAGAATAGATTAAGTAATTGAGATTATTTACAAGGAAGTGGCGACACCTATTTATAGCGCACTACTCTCCAAGCGACGTAACTATGTTAAGCAAAAGAGCAATAGTTTGCGGTCGGGGCACTATTCTCTCATAGTCCCCGCGTGCTAAACCAATAAAATTCCAAGGATTTATAATGTGATGTACTAAATATGTATTAAGATTTCCTTGAACGCCCAGTTTGACCTGCATCACTGTTGTTTAGCGGCGCAACGTAACTTAAAAGAGTTACGCACATCCAAAATGGAGACAGATGTCAACGGTTAATTTGTTTTCTCTCTTACTTTCAGATAAATAACACTTATACATAACAACATGCTGAACGTATGAAATACATGTATATTATTTTAATTTTATCTGAAAGTAACGCAATAAATAGAAGTTTCAACACACCATTATAATTTATAAATTCAACTTGACCAATACTACGACATCTTGTATAATTGCGGTTTTATTGAGATACATGTCTTGGCAGATGAAAGAAATTGTGCTAATGTGATTCTACATCGCAATTCGTAACTTTATAGCACCTGTTTTCTGGCTAAATGAATTGGATATGACATACAATAGAAATGCTTCTCACATATCAATGCACTAATTGCTTTTTCAAGATACAATATATACCCATCAATATGTTTACTTAACAAGACGTTTTATGTGACGTCAACGTCGTCATTATAAGTAAACGCGACGTTGGGGTGGTGTCATTCAAATAGTCATAGCTTCCTTATTTATCAAGCTATTTTCAAAATTCAAGCAATACAATAATCAGCAAATCTTACTCTTTTACAATGTAGAATATTACAAAATTTTGAATCTAGGCCATATTTGGTAGCTAGTGACTTTTCTCCTTCGGCTGTGTCTGAAAATCATTATGGCATAGTTTAGTTTAATCATATTTTATTTCAAATAACAGAAAAAGGATTGGACATAGACTACCAGTTATGAGAATTTACTATCCAAACATGTGTCTGGTGCATTCGTATTTGTTTGAAATTTTATTCAAGGAGGTAATTATGGTTAAATACATAATTATGGTTAAAGACATAATTATGGTTAAAGACAGAATTATGGTTAAAGACAGAATTATGGTTAAATACATAATTATGGTTAAAGACAGAATTATGGTTAAAGACAGAATTATGGTTAAAGACAGAATTATAGTTAAAGACAGAATTATGGTTAAAGACAGAATAATGGTTAAAGACAGAATTATGGTTAAAGACAGAATTATGGTTAAAGACAGAATTAAGGTTAAAGACAGAATTATGGTTAAAGACAGAATTATGGTTAAAGACAAAATTATGGTTAAAGACAGAATTATGGTTAAAGACAGAATTACTATTGGCAACTTTTTATATTTGTAATGAATGAACCACAATTATGCCAATCAAATTACGTAAACATTTGAGGTCTTAAAACAAAGCTAGGAACAAACTTCTGGTGTTTTTTTCTTTTCTTTTACGAAACACAAATCATCCTACAACAGTAGCTTGTGCCTAGCGCTACTTCAAACTTCAAAGTACACACTAAACCGAAAGTCTTGCTACGTCCCTGCTCCCCAAAAATAGACTAATAAACAAAGCAAGGACTTTTCATTGAAATAGGGACGACATCTGATAAAAGGAGTTGACTAGAACGTTGGATGGTCATCCAAAGAGCGGAATTACGATTTCTTGTATATGTTTGGCCTTTAATTTAATGCAGAATTAAACTTCGTATTCAGTGTAAGAGAATTAATAATTTAAATTAAAAAGACAAAATACTGGTCGAAGGGTCAATGATACCCCTGCCGGCTTATTCAACATGTAAAAGAAAGGAGGGGATCTCCAACAACATCCGGTTTCAGTATCCACTGGAAAACACCGAAATATTCCCAAAGGAAAACACAGTAGATAATTTACAGCAATACAAGTAAAATGGTCAAGGAACACTCCTGTTCGGATCTTTACATACTTACTTGATCAAAAACGTTTTCCCTCTAACCCTTGCCTTGTTGTGACACTATTGTCAATTCCGTGGAATTTCTCTTTTTCTAGACTATTCCTATTGTTCGGAAGTCCTCTTATTGGTGTTAGTTTCGTATCCAATAATGTCCTCTACAAGAAACATGAGAAAATGCCGACAGATTGATATTCAAAAGAAGGGAGGGGATCTCCAACAAAGCCCTGTTGCAGTACCAACAGCAAAACACGAAAACACCCTATGCGAAAACACTAAAGACGAGCATACCAAAAGACGGAAAAGAGACACACGACATATAAACATGAAAAACAAAAGACTACACATAAACAAACGAGACCAATGGGTAACCGGTGTCGACTTTGTACGGCCATTTGTCACGCAAGTAGCAAATGGTGTTGTTATCCAGCACAACCCTCTCACTTCTCCAATTACCCAGAGGTCTCGCAGAACGTACAAGTGTGGTGTAAAACAACCTCCTCACTTTTAGATGACCACACACAAACAAGACCGCAAAACGCAGGGGCCTAACAACACAGATGAATATGTAAATGAATGTAAAAAGAGGGCATACGTAATACAGTCAAAGGAACTGTTGATTTCTTAATTAATGTGTGATGTGTTGGTGAATTTTTATCTCAAGATGTATTTATATATTTAAAAAAGTACTTCCAGCCAGTTTAGAAAACAGAAATTTTGATTTTATGTGAAAACGCTTTGAGATAGACACATATGAATATCGAGAGAAATATTCAACTACATGTTTTAGAGCACTGTTTGAAAACGAAACTTTATTTTGGCATCATTTTTGCGTTTCCCCTCTACACATATGAAAATAGCACTGTAAATCATCTTTACTATGCACTACGTCACTAAAACCTACACTGGTCAAGTTTGATTAATGCTGTAACCATAATCATAGTTTTGCACATAGATTGATGCCTGAATGATCAGTGAATATTTACTTGTATGAATCGGTATTGCCATTTTATTTAATAAACTCGACCCTTGTTTAAAAAAATTACCTTGACCATTTCTGAGCGTAAAATATTGCTATTTTCCTTCTCTTGTCATGCTTGTCTGCTCTGTGTTTTTGCTTTTGATGTTTTGGTGATTTGCTGTGAATGCTGCAACCAAGTTTTGCTGATGCCATTTTCAAATGGTCTGTTAGAACTTTTTTTTGTCTCTTTTTCTTAATGCAAAAATTCTATTTTAGTAAATCTGATGTAATCAAATCACATTCATAATTATACGAAATTATAATATTAACAAATGTGGAGTACTGAAATTTTGATTTATTTAGAAGCTCAATATTTAACACAATTCTAGTATCTTATCAGCTCCCCTCCAAACGTGCAGTATACACCACCATGTAGCTTTCCTCCACTTCGAGTTGTCTGCAAAAAGAGTGTTTCTCCTTTCTTCATTCTCAGGTACACCATGTTGCTAGCGGAATCATGGATGGATAGATGTTGAATCCAGCTTCTGGTTATTAGCTTACCTTCATGGATAAGATTGATGTCTATATTCTTACTATTGTATGTGAGCAAGGACCAGTAAAATTGGTAAAGTCCTCCGACGGGTGCCTTAAAAGTTCCGGTTTTTGTACTGTACCCGTGTCCGTCATTCCTCAGTTCTTTATCGAACTTTATTTGGGAGTTCGCTGTAATAGCCTTGTTATTGGAAAAGCTATATAGAAATCCCACATCTTTTCTTACGTCAATCAGATCTGTAGATAAAATAATCAGTTGTTCTTCTTGAAATAATGACTTTCAACGTTTTTCGTAAACAGGGGATGCTTACTCCTCCCGGGCACCTGGTCCCACGTTAGATTGCTAGGGGCCCGTCGATGTTCAATTTGGTGCTCTTTTGTGAGTTCTGTTAAGATTTTCGTCAGGATCTTCTTTATCTCATGAAGAAGGAGTTATATCATTGTGAGATGCGCTATATAAATGTTCAACATTAACCCGTTGGGATTAACAGAAACGTTTTTACAACTTATATCACTTTATTCATGAATAGAAGCTAAAATAATTCAAGTGCGGAACTGGACCCAATTTCTCGAAAAAAATCTTACGAAAAATATTCGGGATTAAAAAGTTTAAAAACGTTTAAATCTAGATTAAATTGTGTTTTCTAATACCATTTCTGTGAATGAAATGTAAATAAAGAAACAAGAGTGTGCGTATTTAAGTTGATCAAAATAATTAATGGATCAAAAGTTACGAAAATTGTTGAAAAATTTCTTAAGAGTTTTTGTGAAAAGGGGAGCAGATCACAAAATAAATGAATAATTTGTATATATATAGTTGTTTGCATTAGAATGTTCAACAGTACATAATCTAAAGATAATTGAATAATAAGGAAAGTTGTGTACTTACCTTTATGCCAGAAATAATGCCAGAGTATATCTTTCAGAAGTTCTTTCCTATCTCCGTTTTCATGGCTGATATTGTTCATGTGTCCGTCCGTCATACCAACAATCATTAATACAAAGACTATTCCTGAAATCAGCTTCATCGTTTGAAAACTCCAACGAATGTATGACACTGAAAAAATCCAATAAACAAAAACGACCTCCAGTGAAACAATAAAACGCAATAATTACATGTTTAACAGGGATTAAAAATGACTTATATACTAACGGTTTCGTTAAGGTAATTATCCGATTTTGTGACACGAAAACCAACTGGCAGCATCTGGCTTCTCAGTTTTGAAACAAGATACTTACGGTGATATGAGATATAAAAATAATAATAAAAAAACATACTGTATACAGCTTTTAGTTCGATAAGTCTTATTTCAACCAATATTGCCAATACCAAACTGAATACACTAATTCGCCCAGTATTGAATAGCAATAACAGGCCAAAATTTCAACCTCGACTAATATACATGTGTTATTTATCAAATGAAAGGTCTTTTACAATGCAATCCAATGACACCAAATTTATTGATGTGGAGTAATAATAGTTGGTAACCAAAGATCGTTTAAGAAAACGAATTTTAAGACATCGGGTTATTGATCGATTGCGTAACAATTTTGTGTCGCGAAAACAAAGACATTTTTTTCAAATCCGATCTTACATTTGCTTTGCTAGAACATAAAAAGGAATATTTCAAAAGAGCATCAATAACAAATTTAAAAGTTTCAAACTTTCCTGAATTTTCGCACATTAGAATGTTTGCACGACAAAACTGGATGAGATCCGTTACTTGCAGTTAAAAGACCTTTAAATTCTTGAAATGAGTTAAATTTTTTGACGGATAAGATCTTAACTTCAAAATATAGAAATGTAGGGTCATTAAATCAATCTAGAAATCTTGATAGAGTTCATCTGTTCTTGTTATTTCTAAAATATGTGCGTTTTTGGAAGGGCAAGGATGTTATTCATTACTTCATCATAAGAAGAGACTGAAGAGGTTTCTTCGAAAGACTGTCACATAAGTCATGGAACTGGCATGACCTAGAAGGAAATTAAATGTAAGCAAAATCTATAACAAAATATGAACCTGTTTGACAGACACTTGGCTTGGTAATGGACCAATCTACATCCTTGTACCAGCGCATTCTTATAAATTGCACTATGACTGACAACAGGACTCCATGACGGGCCCTGTACAAACCTCTTTAGAGAAGAACGCGTCCCGACCACCTTTCCTGTCAGAATGTCTGTGGGATTTCTCGGGTGATCACATGCATGAGTTAGCTACAGTCGGCAGAGCACGGACTGTATTTCGTTTGCATTCTGTTTTTATATCCTTGGGCCCCTGTGTCATGATGTTTGTTTGTATCTTCATCTTACAGTGAGGAGGTTATCTAGGTTAAGTACCCGAAACGTGCATGTCTGGTCCATGCTGTAAATTTGTCTGTTATTAAATTATGCTCTTGAATATGAAAAAGTGTAACATTACACCACAATTATGCGTTCCTCAAGACCTCTGGACAATCGGAAAACTGGGAGGGTCGTGTGCACGTAATCATGAGTCGGATCCGGTTGCCCATTGGTCTCGTTATGTGTAGTCTTTAGTGATTCATGTTACATGTATTATGAAGTAAGTTGGTGCTCCTTGTCCATTTTGCGTCTTTCTCTCTCTGTGCATGGCTGCTCTGTGTTTTTGTGTTTTGGGGTTTTGCTGTGGGTGCTACAACCGAGTGCTGTTGGGGATCCCCTCTGTCTTGTTAGCATTTTTAATAGATTTACCTAATTCCCATACTATTTGATATTATAAAGCTGATGAAATATCTTGATGTAGATTTTCACGTGTACCTCAAACGTAAAAGATTGACCGGCTACATGTAGCTTACAGTGCAAATAAGATCAAACGCAGTAACTGATAACGTCAGAATCATTGTACATTTTTATGGGTCTCGAACTTCGAAGGGACTGTTTAAGTGCAAAGAATGTAAATATGATGACAATGAATACATCATGTTTTACTACATCAACAGTTCTATTTTTAACAGACGGGATATGGAACGAGGGCTCTATTTTCCGTCCTTTTATTTCTTGTAATGACAAATATGGATAATGACCATATCCCTGTATACAGCACAAAATCGATAATTAAGAAAATAAGAAACCGAAGGCATAAAAAATCAGGATGAAACAGCATCCAAAGCCAACAAACAAAAACCTCCATCATATGAAAAAAAAAACGAACTCCCGATATGGGAGTGAGACCAGGTGCCCATGAAGAGTAAGCATCTCCTGCTTGCATGCAGCAGCCGCCGCTTCGATTCGGTAGAACTGTCACATCCGGATACTTCCATTTTGTAAGACATTGAGTACAATCTTTGGTTAGATGGTTCACTTTGTCTATGACAGAATATCATCTTTGAGAGTGGGACATCATAGTGTATGACGAGATCCCGATATCGGTCGTAGCAATTCCTAAGTGACGACGTTCGTCGGTCACAAAAATATCCCTGACTGAGAAGCTTATCTGAAAGACGCCTAGCTCTAAGAACAAATTCCGTATATTCGGTACTTGCACTGGCATAGCGTATCAACTGAGATATTAACACGCCATAAGCAGGCGATGAAGGGATGTTGCTTTTCAGAAAAGGAAAATTGGTAATGCTGAAATTGAAGTCGTCACGTTTATCATTGAGTGAGGTGTGCATGTGACCATCAGTGTCTTAGGACAACATTATGTCCAAATAGGATGCTGAATTATTTGTCTCTGTAGTTTCTTTGAATTTAAGTACCGAAGGATAGATACTGCTCTGGTAATCCGCGAATTTTGGATTATTGATGGACAACACATCGTCTATGTATCTTTAAGTGAAGTTGAAGTCAGAAGCTAAGTATCTTTTCCCTTCAGAGACCAAAGATTGAATGAATTCAGCTTCGTACGAGTAAAGGAAAATGTCGGCAATGAGTGGGGCACAATTAGTCCCCATTGAAATTCCGACAATTTGCTGGAAGACCTTTCCTCCAAACACCACAAAAATTTTGTTGATCAGAAAGTTTACATCTAAACATCTGAATAATATTTGTTTCAGTGTACTTATTTTCAGAATCGGACTTTTCTTTTACAAAGAAGGTTTTGTCATATTTAACAACAATAAATTTGTATTTTCGATTACCGTTCTTACGTGTAAAACCATTAGTTATAATTTTTGCGAGTCTTTCTTTCAATTCAGAATGTGGAATTGTAGTGTAAAGTGTCGAAAAATCAAAGGCGTTGATCGAATGGACTCTAATAAAATGAGTGCATTTCAGATGTTCTAAAAGTTCCTACGATTTCTTTAAAATCCACATCTGGGTGATACCACTGCGAGAATATATTGTCGAACAATAGTTTTGAAGCCCAGATTTGATTTCAGTTAAAACTTTGGTGGGTAAGATCGATACAGATTTTGTAGATCATTTTAGGAACCAGCGATGAAACGTTGTTTGTAGGAATTCTTGTGCATTTTATGTATGCAGTATAAGTATGGTTAATCTAAATTGTTAGTGTCGAGGCCAAAGGAGGCGAGAGTTGATTTGTGGTTATCTATTATTTCAGAGGCAGAAAGGTTTATTAGGGTGTGAGTGGGAATTCCAGGTGTCGAATTTAAACCCAACTCTATAACTAGACTGTCGAAATAGGACTTTTTGTGAGTAAAAGTGTAATTATTTGAGGCTTTGTCTACTGGTGTGATGACAATGTTCTTGGAGGTAGGTAAGCTCTGTGAAGAAAAGGGAAGGATCTCCAGCATGACAACCCTGCAGAAACCCAGCGAATAAAACCCACAGGAAACTAACACAGATTGACAGATCAGACAAAACTACAAACCACACAATGACGCTAGAACATGATACAAAATAATCGAAACAGATGCATAGAAACATCAAACATAAAAGACAACACATAAAAGGAAGGAGACCAATGTGCACCCGGCGCCGACTCTGGACGGCCATCTGCTATCAGAAGATGGTGTAGTTATCCGGATTACGTGCGCACAACCCTCCTACTTATCAGGATACACAGAGGTCTCCATAGACGCACAATTGTTGTATAAACATTGAACTTCTCACTGTAAGGTGACATCACAAACGAGAGAGGTCGTCACGAGTGGCCAGTGTGCAACGGTGAAAAAGACACTGGTACAAAACTGTAAATTGGCCCAGTGCCATGCCAAGTGTTCTTTTGATGAATTTAGGATCATATCCACGGTAAAGCAGGCGACCGACTAATTTCTTATATTTTTGGTTGAAGCTTGATCTGCCTTTGATCCTTCTGATTTTATTCATTAACTCACCGTAAAACGAAGGCAATGAAATTCCTAGTGATACATACTCTGATGCTGGAGTTGTCCCAAATTGTGAAAGGAGTTCAGAATAGTTATTGTAAAATTTTCAAAAAGATTGAACAAGTTTGTGATATCTAAATCCTTGACTGATAAGTTTCTTAGTAATTTGTTTATTTTCATCATGGAAGTCCGAAACAAGTGAGCAAGCTCTAGCGTATGTGATGAGTTGAAAGATGTAAATGCCGTATGATGGCAATCTTGGAACATCGCCATCAAGGCAATGAAAATTGACTATGTTGAAGCCAAAGTCTTCTCTTTTATCGTATATCTTTGTCTGGATTTCTCCATTATTGATTTTGATATCAAGATCCAAAAATGGTGTAGCTATATCATCTTTGTTTGCTTTATTCTAAGTTAATTCAGGTGGATAAATTTGATTTTTGTAATGGTCAAAATGTGAATTATCAATATTCAAAATATCATCAAGATACCTAGATGTGCCGCTGAAATATTTCAAGTCCTCAAATTTCTTGAATGATAACATCAGGGTCTTTAAAAATAAACTCAAATCGGGTGTTCACACTTAATTTTAATCGGTTAGTTCTAGATAAAAGTAACCCTCTGATGAATTTTATCCATTCAGAAGGGTGTCGAGCTGTACATCCTCTTTCTTTGCCCCACGTCTTGCATATTCCTCACAAGAGTCCATGATAATTTTGAAATTTTTGTTCCATGTAAAAGACATACTTTCTCTGTATTTGGGACCCTTTTTATACATTTCTCTCAACTTGTCGTTCTTGACTATACTTAGGTCACCAGTAATAATGTGTCCACAAGGAGGGTAGCTGAAATCCGATGAAGAAAATTCGCAAGGAAGTGGATGTAGTGAGGGATTAATTAAATTAATACACTGCAGGAATCGTTTGTAATCGTAAATTTTAGATGCAACTATTGGTGTGTAGCTGTAGGAAATACAAGGAGTTTCTTCTCTTTTGAAATATGGTGGGGGTTTTTTTCCGTCACAGTTTTGTGATTCAAAACTTGACCAAGATTCAATTTATCGATACCTTTATTTGTAAATCTTAATTTAATGAAAGGACGGTGTGTTTTCTCCTCTGATTTATCTGAACTAACTGCTTGAAATAAACGAAAAGTAGAAATGTCCATGATGACTCCTCGTAGTCTGTATTCTGGGGAACGTGTATTGGTAAATGCGAGGTCCTTCCTTTATTCGTAGATTTCGTGTAACTTCCGTAATTTGGTACGAATATAATGAAGGCCAATTACAAGCGGCTCATTAAAAATTGAACCAAGTCAGCGAAGGAGAAACTATATATCCCAGGCATATAATATTTACGAATGCCATGACTTCGCGGTCTTCTTTGTGTTCTGTTGAATAAGCTAGTCACATTTACCGATCGACAACCGGGACTTGTTAAGTTTTCTATGCTGCTGATATAATCGTTGCACCCATAGGGCGCTGCAGTGTTAAGATTTTTACCCAGAACTCTTCTCTGTTGCGACGGAAAGATGCGCTCAAATTGGGATTGTTTTTGGAGTGATATATTTTCTCCAGAATTCTGACTCTCAAAGATAATACAGAATGATCGGCTTGGTCAAAATGGCGATAAAGAAGTTGATTTCCTTTATTATTTATTTTTGACCGATGTCCTGACATTCTACTTCGGAAACGACCTTTGGTTTCAGATCTGCATCGTTAAACCGTCCCAGATGTTTTACCTAACCCCTAATCGTGCGACGTCCAGGGTGCTTAGTCCAAAGTTCGTCAAATTTGAAAATGTCAAAAGGCAGTTTGAAATAAAAGTACACATACAAGTACCAGTATAGAATCTCTCTATAGAAACCTTTCTATCAACTTGCGACGTGTAGCTTTTAAAGCAAATTAAAGTCAAATGCAAATAGTGATATGGTCTTACATTTTTTGCAGTTCAAATATAAGTGTACCTATAAAATTTAAAAGTCTCTAATAATACGCTACATATAAATCGTATCCCAAGAAAAGTATATTTAACAAGATATCAAACAAAAACATCATTTTAACTGAAAATATAAATATGGGCATTTGAGCATGACTTTAAAAGACGGCAACATCAGATGGTGTATCCATCTGGAACATGTGTATACATCTGTCCCATTAATCAAGCATGGTTTTCTGAATTATCGATTTTGTGCTGTATACAGGGATATGGTCATTATCCATATTTGTCATTCACATCATTGTCACGTACAGATTCCGTACGTGTAACTTGTACGTGTACATGTACATTTGTATTCTGATCTGCTATTGTGACGTCATCATTTATTGCGTTTGACGTTATTTGCTTCATAAGGTACACGTCGTCAGGGAACGTGTATAGTGCCAGATACACGTAGGTCTTTACTTCAAAATATTTCATCCCATTTATTCTATCAAATAGTATAAAAAGTATGGCATTAAATTCAGAATGATTTCAAGTTTCTATTTCAATATAGATTTAAACAAACAGAACATTCTTTTTTAATTTAACCTGTCCAAAAGTAAACTCAAGTTCACTAAGATTTTACAAGTACGCGTAGTGGTTTTTGAAAAGATATCTCAACAACATTAACGTGTACTTCAGCTTGTACACTACACGTACCCGAACAAATTACACGTAGGAAATATCAACCTCTCTAATATCAGGAGGATTATAGAATAAAACAGACACAAAAGCTTCAGTTTGGCTTCAGCGTAGTATGTCTAGACTAAGTACATACTATGCTTTCATTGTCTAGTACAATAAAATTGGTACTTCAGAATATATATTTCAATATTGAAAATGTCAGTGTTAATCAAGGCAAAGAGGTACTAAAAGTTAAAAGTGTCTCCTAGAATATAATCGAAATTATAGAAGAAACCAACCTGACCGGGCGGAGCTTATTTTCACCTGGTCATCGGAGGAGTTTAATTCTGTCCAGGTGATATAATCTTGACAAAATTACAGGTAACGAGTATTTACTCTTATTACTTTATACAATTAATAAACTATCTACCCTACAATTTGATCGATTCATCTCAGTTGCTTGATTGAATTAGCTCAGCCCGGTCAGGTCACTTTGCTGTGGGTGCTGCAACCTAGTGTTGTTGAAAATTTCCTCCTTTCTTTGCTACGACAATATTATCTTAGCATCATCTCCTCAATGCAAAGTGAATGCACAAAATTATTATATTCAAATTTAATTCAAACAATAAGCATGTAAAACTAAAGAGCGCTCATATAATACATTTCGCTGTGTCTGAAAATCATTTTGGCATAGAGTTCCACTGATGAGAATTTACTATCCAAACATGTGTCCAGTGCATTCGTATTTGTTTGAAATTTTATTCAAGGAGGTAACGAGTTGAAACACTTCAATTCGGTCTTTTCGAAATACAGAGTTACTTCCCATTTGTGCAGGTATCTGACGTCAACGCATTGTGACGTCATCAACTTCTATGGAAACCAGCATGAAATTCAGGGAAACAGGGTTACAAATATGACGTTTTCAAAGGAATTTAATGACGTCACAATACTTTTACGTCAGATACCTGCACAAATCGAACATAGGCCTGTAAAATCGAGACGATGTCATCCAAAGAGCGAAGACGGAATTCTCTCACTCTGATAGGAATTACAAAGGTTAAAGACATAATTACCTTTGGCATCTTTTTTTTATCATATGATACACCTGACATGCAGTTTCATAAAGCCATTTCATATTCAAATGTTATGATAACAAGTTACATATCGCTCTGCTTGAATGTGACTGGTCAAGTTTGGAGCCTAATCACCTACACTGTGACAAGTGTAACCTTTCAAATATCGGTCATATGTTAAATTAAGAGGCAAATTCAATATCGTTGTTGTTGAAATAAGTACGAAACAAAATTGGTATACTTAGGGAATAACTAGTTTCTGATATTCTGTTTACGGACTACTCGTAGCGTAGCAGACGACTTCTAGGTCATGGCGTTGTTCGCCCCTAGTTCACAGAATCGTTGATTTCACGTTGGAAATAATCATTTTTGGCAGAATCAGGCGATTAAAAGAATCTCAAATGAATTTTAATTTCATTTGAAACTCGTTGTGCGTTGTATATCTCCCCACCAAGGCTAGGGGACATAAAACACACAACTCGTTTCATAATACACTGTATGAAATGAAATTCATTTGAGATCCTATATATGTGTGTAATGAATAAACCACAATTTTGCCGATCAAATTACGTTAACATTTGAGGTCTTAAAACAAAGCTAGGAATAAACTTCTGGTGCTTTTTTTTTATTTACGAGACACAAATCATCCTATAACATTACTTGTGCCAAGCGCTAGTTCAAGCTTCAAAGTACACTCTAAATTGAAAGTCTAGCTACGTCCCTGCTCCCAAAAAATAGACTAATAGACAAAGCAAGGACTGTTCATTGAAATAGGGACGATATCCGATAAAAGGTGGGGGACAAGAACGTTGGATGTCATCCAAAGAGCGAAATTACGATTTCATGTATATGTATGACCTTTAATTTAATGCAAAATTAAATTTCGAATTTAGTGAAAGAGAATTAAGAATATAAATACATAATACCGGTCAAAGGATCAATGATACATGTACCTCTGCCGGCTTATTCCATATGTAAGAGAAAGGAGGGGATCACCAACAACACCCGGTTGCGGTATCCACAGGAAAACACCAAAACATTGCCAAGGGAAAACACATAGTAGACATTCACAGCAATGCAAGTAAAAGGGTCAAGGAACACTCGTGCTCTGATTTTTACATTCTTACTTTATCAAAAACCTTTTTCTCTCTACCTCTTGCCTTGTTTTGACAATATTGTGTTCTTTCAGAACAAGATCTTTTGCCTGTCGTCCATATTTGGTCAAATTCTAACAATTCCGTGGAATTCCTCAGTCTTTTTCTAGACTTTCTCTATAATTAAGAAGTCCTCTAATTGGTGTTAGTTTCGTATCCGATAACGTCCTCTACAAGAAAATGTAGACAGATTGATATTCAAAAGAAGGGAGGGGATCTCCAATAAAACCCTGTTGCAGCACTAACAGCAAAACACGAAAACACCCGATGCGAAAACACTTAAACCGAGCATACCAAAAGACTGAAAAGAGGCACACGACATATAAACATGAAAAACAAAAAACTAAACATAAACTAACGAGACCAATGGGTAACCGGTGCCGACTTTGGATGGCCATTTGCCAGACAAGTAGCAAATGGTGTGGTTATCCTGGATTACAACCCTCTCACTTCTCCGATTACCCAGAGGTCTCGAAGAACGCACAGGTGTGGTGTAAAACAACCTCTTCACTGTTAGATGACCACACACAAACAAGACTGCAAAACGCAGGGGCCCAACAACACAGATGGATATGTAAATGGATACAAACAGAGAGCATACGTAATACAGTCAAAGAAACTGTTGAATTTCTTAATTAATGTGTGACGTGTTGGTGAATCTTTACTAACTCAAGATGTATTAATATATTTAAAAAAGGACTAACAGCCAGTTAAGGAGGTATTGAACACTTGGACGCCAAATTCAATTTTTCTCAAAATTTGTGAAATTATTCATTTCATGTCTGACTTGACTGTGCAAACTTTTATTCAATTCTATCCACAGAAAACTTTTCTATGAGACTTGGAAATATGCATTTTTCAGCACATGCGTTGATTCCTCGATGACGTCATGGTATTAAAAGTATTGTTCTGGTTCTTGTAAAGTTATGAGAAATCAATCCTAATCTAACTTCCAAAATCTTCATAAAATCATTGCTCTTTCATATTGAAAAGATGAGAAAATTGCTTCAAATACTGGAATAAAAGTTGACACTGCCGCTGAAAAAAATGCAAATTTTGAGTCAATTGACTGCAATTGAGCGGTAATCATGAAGAATCTTGTGGATGAATCTTTTTCATAAACTAAGAAAATGATCAACAATGTCCAGGTTTACCTTTATGATAAAATGAGGAAAATTGAATTTAGGACTAAAATACTACCAATATGGATGCTTTACATTTCTAATTTTTCTTCTAAAATCGTCCATTTTCAACAAAGTGACATCCGCTTTCCTGTTATGTAAACTTGTTAAACTTGTTAACGATTACATTGTGATATAGATTGTATTTTCAATTTTATTTTTATTTTTATTTTTAAAGTTTCAATGTGATGCACTTGGTGTTAATGCTTTTACGGCGTTTTGAATAAGAGGGGTTATGACAACATTTCCCCCCGACAACGTCAAAATAACGTCGTGGTTGGCTTGTTGATACAAACGCCAAAGTCCAAAATTTCTTAAAGTGGCATAAATTCTTCAAATGACGTCGGAATTTTTTAAAACTTCACCAGGAGATTCCAGTTTGTAAATTAATCAGTGTTTCAAATGTTTTAAGGAATTTAAGACTGTAGTTTATCTAGGAAGTGAGAAAACAAATAATGCCGCCTCCATCTTGCTGTTCAATTCCTCCTTAAGAAAACAGAAATTTTGATTTTACGTGAAAACGCTTTGAGATAGACACATATGAATATCGAGAGAAATATTCAACTACATGTTTTAGAGCACTGTTTGAAAATGAAATTTTATTTTGGCATCATTTTTGCGTCTCCCCACTACACATATGAAAATAGCACGGTAAATCATCTTTTCTATGCACTACGTCACTAAAATCTACCCTGGTCAAGTTTGATAAATGCAATAGCCATAATCATAGTTGTACACATAGATTTATGCCTAAATGATAAATGAATATCTCACAAAACAAACATTTAACACACATAGTTTTGAAAACCTTAACTGCATGACATCTAATGTTGTGTACGGAATAGAGTGCTCACTTTGTGGATTGATTTATGTGGGCGAAACCAAAGGCCAGCTCCGAAAAAGAATGTCAGGACACCGGTCAAAAATAAATAATAAAGGAAGTCAACTCCTTTATCGACATGTTGACCAGGCGGATCATTCTGTTTTATCTATGAGAGTCAGAATCCTGGAGAAAATATATCACCCCACAAACAATCCCAATTTGAGCACACCTCTCCGTCGCAACAGAGAAGAGTTCTGGATAAAAAATCTTAACACTGCAGCGCCCTATGGGTGCAACGATAACATCAGCACTATAGGAAACTTAACAAGTCCCGGTTGTCAATCGGTAAATGTGACTAGCTTATTCAACAGATCACAAAGAAGACCTCGAAGTCATGGCATTCGAAAATATAATAGGCCTGAGATACATAGTTTCTCCTTCGATGACTTAGTTCCATTTTTGAATGAGCCTCTAGGCCTGCATTATATTCGTACCAAATTATACTCTGTTCCTTTACGGAAGTTACACGAAATCTACGATTATACGAACACGTTCCCCAGAATACAGACTACAAGGATTCATCTTCTTTTTTTCTTATTTCTACTTTTCGTTTATTTCAAGCAGTCAGATCAGATAAATCAGAGGAGAAAACAAACCGCCCTTTCATTAAAGTAAGATTTGCAAACAAAGGTATTGATAACTTGAATCTTGGTCAAATTTTGAATCACAAAACTGTCACAGAAAAAATCCCACCATGTTTCAAAAGAAAAGAAACTCCTTGTATATTTCCTATAGCTACACACCAACAGTTGCATCTAAAATTTACAATAACAAACGATTCCTGCAGTGTATTGATTAAAGTAATCCCTCACTACATCCACTTCCCTGTGAATGTTCTTCATCGGATTTCAACTACTCTCCTTGTGGACACGTTATTACTGGTGACCTTAGTATAGTCAAGAACGACAAGTTGAGAGAATTGTTAAAAAAGGGTCCAAAATACAGAGAAAGTATGTCCTTTACATGGAACCAAAATGTCAAAATTATCATGGACTCTTGTGAGGAATATGCAAGACGTTGGGCAAAGAAAGAGGATGTACAGCTCGACACCCTTTCCGAATGGATAAAATCAATCAGAAGGTTACTTTTATCTAGAATTAACCGATTAAAATCAACTGTGAACACCAGATTCGTGTCTATATTTAAAGACCCTGATGTTATCACAGAACTTACCTACCTCCAAGAACATTATGTCATCACACCAGCGGACAAAGCCTCAAATAGTTACACATTTACTTGCAAAAAGTACTATTTCGACAGTCTAGTTAAAGAGTTGGGTTTAAATTCGACACCTGGAAATCCCACTTACACCCCAACAAACCTTTCTGCCTCTGAAATAATAGATAACCACAAATCAGCTCTTGCTTCCTTTGGCTTCGACACTACCAATTTAGATTCAGATTTACCATACTTATACTGCATACCTAAAATGCATAAGAATCCGTACAAACAACGTTTCATCGCTGGTTCCTCAAAATGTTCTACCAAATCTGTATCGATCTTACTCACCAAAGTTTTATCTGAAATCAAATCTGGGCTACAAAAATATTGTTCGACAGTATATTTTCGCAGTGGTATCAACCAGATGTGGATTTTAAAGAATTCGAAGGAACTTTTAGAACATCTGAAGTCCACTCATTTTAGTAGAGTCCATTCGATCAAAGCCTTTGATTTTTCGACACTTTACACTACAATTCCACATTCTAAATTGAAAGAAAGACTCGCAAAAATTATAAGTAATGCGTTTACAAATAAGAACGGTAATCGCAAATACAAATTTATTGTTGTTAACTTTGACAAAACCTACTTTGTAAAAGAAAAGTCAGATTCTGAAAATAAGTACACTGAAACAGACATTATTCAGATGTTAAACTTTCTGATCGACAACATTTTTGTGGTGTTCGGAGGAAAGGTCTTCCAGCAAATTGTCGGAATTCCAATGGGGACCAATTGTGCCCCACTCCTTGCCGACATTTTCCTTTACTCGTACGAAGCTGAATTCATTCAATCTTTGGTCTCTGAAGGGAAAAGATACTTAGCTTCTGACTTCAACTTCACTTACAGATACATAGACGATGTGTTGTCCATCAATAATCCAAAATTCGCGGATTACCTGAGCAGTATCTATCCTTCGGAGCTTGAAGTCAAAGAAACTACAGAGACAAATAATTCAGCATCCTATTTGGACATAATGTTGTCCTACGACACTGATGGTCACATGAACACCTCACTCTATGACAAACGTGACGACTTCAATTTCAGCATTACAAACTTTCCTTTTCTGAGTAGCAACATCCCTTCATCGCCTGCTTATGGCGTGTTCATATCTCAGTTGATACGCTATGCCAGAGCAAGTACCAAATATACGGATTTTGTTCTGAGAGCTAGGCGTCTTTCAGATAAGCTTCTCAGTCAGGGATATGTTTGTGACCGACTAACATCGTCACTGAGAAAGTTCTACGATCGATATGGGGAACTCGCCATACACTATGATGTCCCACTATCCAGAATGGTGGATGATATTCTGTCATAGACCATTTGAACCATCCAACCAAAGATTGTACTCTATATCTTCCAAAATGGAAGTAACCGGATGTGACAGTTCTACCGAATTGAAGCGACGGGTGTTGCATGCAAGCAGGAGATGCTCACTCTTCCTGGGCACCTGGTCTCACTCTCATATCGGGAGTTCGCTTCTTTTCATATGGTAGAGGTTTTTGTTTGCTTTGGTTCCTGTTTTATCCTGATTTTGTATGCCTTCGGTTTCTGATTTTCTGAATTATCGATTTTGTACTGTAGACAGGGATATGGTCATTATCCATATTTGTCATCTACCTGTATGAATAGGTATTGCCGTTTTATTTAATATACTCGACCATTGTTTACGACAAAATTACCTAGACCATTTCTGAGCGTAAAATACTGTAGTCGCGGGGAGCCAGTGCGACCCCCCATGCACCCCCTTGAGTACTTATTTCTCGGGTACCATAATGTTCCTTAGGGTCTGCAGAATCCGTTTTCAGAATGTACTCAAAAATAAACTCATTTAGGCTATGTGTTTTTCGATCGTTTCCATGGCAACCCCCTGCTAAAGTAAAGAAAGCACTATTGCTATTTTCCTATAAGTACACCAAAAATGATGTCTTATATGGCTAAAAAAAGCTAGTTTTTTTTAAATACTGCTTTACCTTCTGCATTACCATTTAAATTTTTCTATTAATAATTTTTGCCGTTTAGTAATAAAAGGGAAATTTCCGTTTTCTTAAAAACCTATTCGTACTTTTGGATAAAAGAGGGTTGCTAGTGCCTGATTCATAAAGCTTAGTGATATACAACTGCAAACAAGGACGATATGCTTCTCCTGAGTCGAGAGCAAGGTGGCGGCTTAACTTGCGGGACTTTCTTTATCTTCTCATTTCTTCTCTCTATCCACACTTAACTATCATGCAAACATCGAATCTGCTAACGGGAAAACAAATATATGAAAGATAACTCTAATGTAAACTGTTGTAGTCAAAATATTATGTAATTCCCATATTAAGCGCTCGATTGGCAAACGAATTTATACATAAACTTTATTTCTAGTTGCCTATTATGACGTCTCACTTTAGTTTTGAAAAACGGAGAATATCAATTTGCCCATGATTGTCTAACCGGGTGGAGCTTATTCAACCAAGCGCCCAAAACGAGATGACTAATTTTTTTAACCTTGTAAGAAATAAACACTTCTTCCATACCTCTGGGTACCCGGACAAATGGAAGGAGGGTTGTGTGCATGTAATTCGGATAGCCACATCATTTACTACTGGCTTGGCAGATGACCGTCCTAAGTCGGCACCGGTTGCCCATGGTCTCCTTTAATTAAGTGTAATCTTTTATGTTTGATGTTTCTATGCTATGCTCTGGTGTTTCTTGACCCTTTTCCTTCCCTTGACATGCTTGTCTACTCTGTGTTTTTGCTTTTGATGTTTTGGTGATGTGCTGTGCATGCTGCAACCGAGTATAGTTCGAGATCCCCTCCTTTTCTTTTTGATAACAAGATGACATTTTTGCTGTTCCAGATATCGTTACAACATGAACAAATTTACAGTTTCTTTTTCAACTGAGAATTGAAGCTTCTGATTTTCTCGAGCTATATAGCGTATATGCTGTACATAAGAAATAAAAACTGGCTTATACCAGAGTCTGACAATGTTTTAAGTGTCGACTTGTCGATATTTTAAATACAATCAAATATACTGCTTCATCTCGACGTAATTTAATTTGCTATAAAACCATGTTAATACCTTAATTCCGACTTTTCAGTGGCGACAGCTATTTCGTTTTTCCTCTTTCATATCTTATGTCTATGTATCCGTGTTATGCTGATGCTATGGTCGACTGGTCTGTTAGAACAATTATTTTGTTTCTTTTTCTTAATGCAAAAATTCTATTTTAGTAAATCTGATGTAATCAAATCACATTCATAATGATATATATGCACAACCAATGTAATTCCCTATGATGTTACTATAGAAAGAAACGTTCTACAATTCGTGTATTAACACTCGTGACGTCACAATGTACAAGATCTAAAGAAACATGCCGCGACGGCTGTTCTAACCTGCAAACTGAACCCGCGGTGATATGAATTTTTACGTCACCCTTTTACCTAGAAAAAGCAATTTCAGAAAACAAGAATGAAATAGACAACTATGGTGCATATATATAGAATAAATGTCATAATTTGTGTTTTGTTACGGGTATACAACACACAGCAAGTGCATTTATCGCATGAAATGCGCTAACGCGCATTACATGTACGTAACGATAAATGCACTTGCTGTGTGTTGTATACCCGTAACAAAACACAATTTAAGACACTTATTCTCTATATGAAATTATAATATTGACAAATGTGGAGTACTGAAATTTTGATTTATTTAGAAGCTCAATATTTAACACAATTCTAGTATCTTATCAGCTCCCCTCCGAACGTGCAGAGTGCACCACTATGTAGCTTTCCTCCACTTTGAGTTGTCTGCAAAAAGAGTGTTTCTCCTTTCTTCACTCTCAGGTACACCATGTTGCTAGCGGAATCATGGTTGGAAAGATGTTGAATCCAGTTTCTGGTTATTGTCTTACCTTCATGGATAAGATTGATGTCTATATTCTTACTAATGAATGTGAGCAAGGACCAGTAAAATTGGTACAGTCCTCCTACGGGTGCCGTAAAAATTCCGGTTTTTGCACTGTACCCGTGTCCGTCATTCCTCAGTACTTTATCGAACTTTATTTGGGAGTTCGCTGTAATAACCTTGTGATTGGTAAAGCTACATAGAAATCCCACATCTTTTCTTGCGTCCATCAAATCTGTAGATGAAATAATCAATTAATGATTTCCAACGGTTTTCGTAAACAGGGGATGCTTACTCCTCCCGGGCACCTGGTCCCACCTCTAGCATGCTAGGGGTCCGTCGATGTTCAATTTGGTGCTCTTTTGTGAGTAATGTTGAGATTTTTGTCAGGATCTTCGTTATCTCCTGAAGAGGGAGTTAGATCATTGCTGACCCGTTGAAATTAAAAGAAACGTTTTTACGACTTATATCAGTTTATTCATTAATAGAAGTTAAAATTATTTCTCGAAAAAAAATCTTACGAAAATATAAAACGTTTTAAAACATTTAAATCTAGGTTAAATTGTGTTTTCTAATATTATTTCTGTATATAAAATGGAAATAAAGAAACAAGAGTGTGCGAATTTAAGTTGATCAAAATAATTAAAGGATCAAAAGTTTTTTAAAATTCTTGAAAAAGTTCTTTAGAATTTTTATGAGAAGGGGTGCAGATCACAAAAGAAATGAATAATTTGTGTTCAATAATACATAATCTAAAGATAATTGAATAATAAAGAAAGTTGTGTTCCTACCTTTATGCCAGAAATAATGCCAGAGTATATCTTTCAAAAGTTCCTTCCTATCTCCTTTTTCATGGCTGATACTGTTCCTGTGTCCGTCCGTCATACCAACAATCATCAATATAAAGACTATTCCTGAAATCATCTTCATCGTTTGAAAAATCCAATAAATGTGTGACACTGAAAAAATTCAATAAACAAAAACGACCTCCAGTGGAACAATAAGACACATAAGACGATAAACCGCATCCAGGAATTACAAGTTAAACCGCGATTAAAAATGACTTATATACAAACAGTTTCGTTGAGGTAATTATCCGATTTCGTGACACGAAAACCAGCTGGCAGCATCTGGCTTTTCATTTTTGAAACTAGATACTTACGGTGATATAAGATATAAAAATGAAAAAAAAAATAAACACAGCTTTGAATTCGACAAGTCTTATTTGAACCAATACAAAATAGGACACTGATTCGACAACTATTGAATTCGCCCATTTACATTTTTTCTTACGAAATCCCTTATCAATAATTTTATTCGTTTCGTTTTAAATTCGCCCTCTTTACATAATTGGGCGGAAAAAAAAATGCGAAAATAAAACGGGCACGTATTTTCCCTCTATACAGTTTATTGATTATCTACCGGTGTTTGTCAATTAAAATTGATTTTCAAATGAGGTAAATCTTAATATTATAATTTCTTTTTGGCGCGCACTCTTAACTTCAAGACTTAGGAGGTTTTTCCCGGGGTACTTCGTTTTCCTCCTGCTCCTTGAACCCTTTGCGCCAACATATGAGACAACATGAGGCATTAATATGCTGTAAGGTTAATATACTTGTTTGTTAAACGTTCTAAATTAAATAAAGTTTCCTTTTTAGTAATTAATTTTCTATCTTTTGTCTAGTCTCCACAATATATTTTTTATCATTTTGGTTTGGCGTGCGGCTGATGGTATTCAAATATTTAATTTCCATAGTTATCTTCAAGAAACGAATATTTTCATTGGCTGAAAAAAATTCACAGAAATCTATCTATAGCACTATATTTAGAACCGGAGATTCCTTCTAACACGTCACTTAAAATACAAATTGTTGATGCTTGCTTAAAATTTCAAGGGAACCTTTTCATTGTTTTTACCTACTAAAAAGTTAACTGTACATTTAAGATTTTCTCAAACTTGTCCTCATTCCAAAGATATAGAGAGACGATCGTTCGCTGTTAGAATCATGAAGGCTGACATAACTTCTTTTCGTCTTGGAAGGCAGTGGTATAATCCAAATAGTATTAATAAAGTTTCGACGTTCATTGAATTTGGTGAAAGAAAGGAAAATATAGTACATACTCAACTTCGCCACCGCTGTAGCAGATTAAACTTTGACTTATTCCGTGTAAACCTATCACCTACTATGCAATGTAATTATGGTCATTGTAAAGAGGACGTTAAGGTACCGTCCAAGTCAAAATGAGATGCAAAAAAAAACCAAATGTCAATGACCAGTTTTCCTAATTTAAGGGGAGTCATAGGGCATCATTCATTTGTGTAAAAGTTATGACAGAAAAGACCCAGACTGTGCATTGTTAAATAAAATTGAATGTCATGATTAGAGAAATTGAGTGAAAACATAAGAATTTTGATGTCCAATTTCCAAAAAATATACACTTCTAATTCCAAAACAATTCATTATATGAAAACTGAAATATGTTAGACATAACATCATTCTAGGGCATGCTGACCTTCAATTGCCCATAGGACCTACAGTTGTTGCACAATGACTAAAATATCATAGGGCTATGCATCTAATGGAGGCCACCATATTTGTTTTTGTCGAAGTTACCATTCTGGGTGGAAATCGTTGTACTGCTGATAGATCGGTAATTTGATCATATTATCATTGTTCTTACCATTAAATATAGGCATAAACGATGCTTATCGCTTAGATATGGAAATATTATTGAGTTTGATTTTGCTCCGATTTGATGATAAACTTGTCTGTGTCAACCTTGTTATTCTAGATTTCTAAAACGAAAGTTGATATATTCATCCGCGTTATTTGCAAGTTTATATTTATGATAATATAAAGGGTTTCATCACTATTTACTTGAGTTTTTGGTAACGTTGCATAGTGGAGCATATCAAATTTGTATGTTTCTCCCCATTAGGTTCATATTAGTGACCTTCGGTATATTTATCAGCGGAGCACTTCCGGTCGAGTTGTTTTTGGGCTGATCAGACCTGTGATCACGATCATCAACCAAAACACGGTTGATAACTCAGATTTTCATGAAAATTTTGGTAAGCATTATTGTAATTATGAAGTGCTTAGACAATATTGCAAACAATCAGTTGGCGATCAGAAGGCAGGTATATTGAAAATTCGTCGAGATCACGTTACGTCAGGCAGATTTCAAACTTTGTATTCGTTTTATTTTATTTTTATTTAATTTCTATGGATCTTCATAGTCAAAATGCGAACTAAGTAATTTATTCTATTGTTTTTGTCAGACATGCTTTCTATGAAACATCATATTTGTCAACACAAGAAATGTAGAAACACAAGTTTATATAAACTATTATCAAATATAAAATACACGATGGGCAGTAAGAAGAAAACATCAAGAGTGTTTGGTAAAAGTTCAGGGCAATACAAATTTAAAAGAAAATGTAAATTTCCTGGAAGGCCAAAATATATATTGAAGCAAGTGAAAACTTAAAAATTACGTTTCAAGATTTATAATACACGGAAATTGAGGAAAACATTGAAAAGTCAATGTGTTCAAAGGACAACCTTTAAGTCATTCGTCCTTGAAAATGGAAATAGTTTGAAACTGAAGATAAAGAGAGTCAATGTTTCTGATCCTCGTCCCCATGGTTATAGACTAATGAATTTAGACTGTCTCCAGTCCCATGTATCGGATATCACAATGCATACAGCGTTATGTCCACAAGCTATTGAACTTGCGTCAAAAGGGGTTTCACCGAAATCACTGCATTCAAAGGTCCGGGCTATGGGACTAGCTAGTGTGATATGTGTACAGTGCAAAGGATGTAAGTCAACTTTTAATCTTCAGAGCAGTCCACATTTCCCTGAAAGCAAGAGGTTTGACATTCATGTAAGGGCTGTTTGGGGAAGTATCGCAACAGGGAATGGGCCATCTCATTTGAACGAATTGATAGGGACAATGAATGCTCCAGGTTTGTCTACAGCATCTTTCTCTGCAATTGAGGATCAAATAGGAAATTGGTGGTAAAATGCCTTGCAGGAGAACATCGTAGAGGCTGGCGCAGAAGAAAGAAGGATTGCAATTGAAAAGGGCAATTTCCATCATGAGGTACCTTAAATCACAGTCATTACAGATGGTGGTTGGAATAAACGTAAACATAAGCCCTCCTACAATGCTCTAAGAGGTGTGGCTATAATCATAGGAAAGAAACCAAAACATTACTCCATATCGGCATAAGGAACAAGTATTGTTACATTTGTAGTACAGCAAGCGATAAACAGATAGAACCTCGTCCACATACATGTTACAAAAACTGGACAAAGGACAGTCAATCTATGGAGAGCGATATCATCTTAGAGGGATTCAAAGAGGTGGAATCGAGACAAGGTTTGCGATATATGAGGGTGATTGAAGATGGGGATTCCTCTGTGTATGCCCGAATAAGAGATGAAGTTCCAATTTGGGGAAGAGATGTGGTGAAAGAAGAGTGTGCGAACCACATGGCTAAGTGCTACAGAAGTAACCTTGAAAAATTAATTGTAGACAATCCACTGTATAAAGGTAAGAACAATTAAAGTAAGACAAATCGTGTTAGACTGGTATCTGCAGTGCGTAGTGCAGTGAGATTAAGATCAACTGAGGTGACAGAGAAGAAATTATCACGTGAGGAAGGGATATCACAACTTAGACATGACATAATGAATTCCGTTCATCATGTATTTGGACAGCATAAAAAATGCAGTGACTTTTGTAAAGCCAAGGGAAACAATGCCTGCAGTACAAGTACCCATAATGACAATGACCTTGAAGAGAATACGGATGTTGATATTTTAGGAGCAGTCTGAACTCTGGACAGGAGGGGCATCAATTGAGGCACAAGATGAAGCCAGACTTGGGACCAATATCAAATATTGTGATGTGGAAAAGTTCATTATCCAAGATGTGACCAGACTTCTCAGCCGCATAGCAGAGAAAGCAGATAGATTAATAGGGAATTCTACAACAAATCTAGCAGAGAATTGGATGCGTATTCGCAGTAAATTTGACGGAGGAAAGATTTACAATTTTTGCAACCGTGGATCATGGCATGGTCGATGTTATGGGGGAGCTCTGCGGATGAATGTGGGTCCAGAGTGGTCACCAAAACTTTGGCGGATGGTAACAGGCACAGAACCGGGAGGATTCTTTGATCGACTTTATTGTCGGAGAAAAAGAGCACTACATGTTACTTCAAAACACCAATCTAAGACAGCAACTAAACAGAAACGTTGGAAGAGAAAATATAAATCGATGAAAGTCAACACTACGAAGGAAGCAAAGCTGTCTTATGGACCCGAGGCAATTGATGTCACTGAGGATGTACCCGAAGCACAACTACAGGAACTGCAACAGTCATTCTACAATAAGCATGTCAACTTATCTTCGCAACAGATACAAAATTCTGTGATGAGCTAAAAGGCCTGTATGAGCCTCTTGTTTCGCATAATATTGATAAAGAAAGTATGAATAAAAAAAGAAAAGTGTAAGTATAAGGGCATGAATATATTTGTCTGTAAATTCTTACAATGAATTTTGATGTATCTTACAATAATATAAATTATACCATACCAATACATGTATATATGCACAGAGGAGTAACCAAGATCAAAGCACATGTTGCAATTTAAATTATTATTGTAAACATGGTAAATGTAAAAAGCTTGTCTGTCTTTCCATCAGTACGTCTGAAAAGAATTTAAAACTGCAGATACATTTGCATATGATATTTACCAATGTATAGGTAAAGTAATATATGAATGTGTCGCACAATAAGAAAGTTTATATGAAGTTTTGATTTTGATAATGATCTACTTGTTTCATTCATTACTTATATATTTACAGTATGTAGCCCCTGTTGCAAAGAAGAAAGGAAAATCAGTGATATCAGGAAAACAGAAGAAAAGGAAACAGAATAGAAAATCGACAAGTAGCTCAGAGTCAGAGATTGAACCTGTCCCTTCTACATCAAGAACAAGGTAAGGTACTTAAAGTTAAACTGTTAAACTTATTTATTGAACAACAATTATCAGTTCCTTGGAACATATTGAATAATTAATACAGGAATGCTACTGTTCTGGTAAATGTATGCGAGCGTCTCACATTTGTATACAACTTGAGGGCAAATTTTCAAACATTGTTCAGACTTTGTACATTTGCTTAGGATGAAAGGAAGAATCCTTATTATTTTCAAGGTTATATCATATAAGTCAAAGATCAAGGTTAGGTTAAAGTTTGGAATTGTTCAAAATAATTTGATCAACCATATAGCATGTTGAGGGTGCATATTTCTATGACATTTCAGTAAATCATGACTCCTAATTGATGATGTGATAAAAAAAAACATATCAATATTCAAAGTCAAAGGTCAAGGTCATAGATTTCAAAAGGTCAGGCTCCTTCTTTACTAGTTGGTACTAGCCTTATGGCACAATTCTAAGTATGTAGACAAATTACCAGACAAACTACCATAGCAAATTGTATAAAATGCCAAGACAAGTTGAATTTTGGCATATTTGAAATAACTATGAATAATAAGCTTCTTCTTCCTCTTCTTCTGGTAATGTAGCTGTTTGTAATTGATTTGTAAGTACACCATTGTATTGACACAAACATTTTTTTACAAACAGTACAAAAACAATTCCATTACTGATCAGCTAAAACTGCTTAAAACTGTTTATTTTTTGTAGTAGTTCAAGGAGAAATTGCAGACGAGTAAGATTTTGTGGGAGGCGGATAAGACACGAGTGGATCATTGATGAAAGTAGCGGTGCGACTGAGTGGTACATTGGCAGTGTGTTGAGTATCTTATCTGGCAATGATGGTGAATTAGGTATGAGTCAGATGAATTCATTTTATTCATTTCTTCCAATTTCTTTGTCATACAGATTGTATTGACATGAAAATATTACCAGTACATGTTCCATGTTTAGATTTACATGTATGTATGGTGACATTAGTTCTTTAAGATTCCACAAGTTGCAGTATAAGTAATAGTAAACATGAACCTTAATTTTAGAACAATTGATTTTTTGATTTTGTATATATTAAATTTACAAACTACCGGTATATGAATGGATTTTTCTTGATACAATCATAATTGAAGAATATGTACATGTAGAACTGCTCTATCCCAAATGTATGACATCATACCTACTGGCAGACTTTAACTTTATGACATCGTAATAATTGGTCGTTCAAACAATGATGTGTCAGGCCTTTACATTATTATGTCAAATAGGTTAGATAAATAGGTTCCCCAGCAGGTATAATGTTGAACATTTGTTGATCCTGTGCTTGGTTTGATTTGATGATTTATCACAAGATAAAACCAAGTATAAAATAAATAAATTAAAATTAAAAAGTTATCAACATTCATCAATTTGTTATTGTTTCACACGTGTTAATGCAATGAACATGAAGAAAAAATTATTGCAACTTTAAAGATTAACTATTCCTTTACATGTACCTGCAATTGATATTAGATACATGTATTATTATTGATTTTTCTTGGTACTTATTGCATATTTATTTTTCTGTTTATATGTGTTTTAATATATGAATTGATAACTGTGGCGAGCGAAGCGAACCGGAAATTTTTCAGGAATTTTACGCGAAATTTTATTGTATTCTTCAAATTCAGATTACTTGTTAGAGCAAGATTATTTTTTTCTGTCATGCCATAAGCTAATTATTTTATTCATCAAAATTCAGGGCAAAATTATTTTTTGGAAATACATGTAGGAAAAAACCCCAGCCCCACAGAATATCAAATGGACTGTGCCTAATAGTAATAGGTATTTGAATTTTTGTGATTCAGATTGACGTAATTTTGTAGATAAAGTCAACGTATTTGTCAGATACTGATGTATTAGGATGACCACTGTCGTCAAAAGATATAACTTTATGACTGTATATTAAAATATGAAAACGAGTATTTTTTTTTCAGTGCTCCTTCACACGGATTCATCGTGTTGAGGTAGTCCGCAAACTTTGGATCATTAATTGAGAGCACTTATATATAGATGTGTATCTTTTTACATTACAATTAAATTAGTTATTGCTTTAATTGATATTCTACATTCCTTGAATTATCATTTCATTTTAGCGTGTAATCCCATCTCTATCATTTGCCTTAAAGTTTCCCCTCTCTTGAACATCTTCATTTTGTAGAAGACGTTGGGTTTTTTCTCCTTTTTTCCCCTTTCATACAAATATCGGAAATGCAATCGTTTAAAAATATTTTAGTGCTATAGAGTATTCTCTCGGTTACAACAGAAACAAACATATGCGTGTAATCCCATCTTTATTATTTGCCTTAAAATTCCCCCTCTCTTGAACATCTTCATTTTGTACAAGACGTTTGGGTTTTTCCTCTTTCCCCCTTTCATACAAATATCGAAAATGCAATCGTTTAAAAATACTATAGTGCTATAGAGTATTCTCTCGGCTGCAACGGAAACAAACAAACCGGTGGCCATAAAATTTTATCTCGTAAATCAAAGTTTATTTCAAATCTTAAAATGATAATAAGTGGTTAGATATAAATTATGTCACACACTCAGGTCTTCTTCCTTCCGGTAAAATATACTATGCGGTGGCTTGACTTCTAAGTATTGTTATTCATAACTTAAAGATTGTTTTAGATTTATGACGCTGGCCTTTAGATCAGATAAATACAATGTTGACAACATTTTTTCCAACGTGATACTAATCTTTTTTATCTTCATTTACACGACAACTTTAACAGAAGGGAAGCTGTGCAGTTGAGGTAAATATGATATATTACTTTTACATTTTTTGGTAGAAATTATGATCATTTCTTATTTCATATATTTCATGCATCTTGGACGGAGACCATTATCGTCTTCGTGTTTGCACGCCACCTAAGGCAAATAAATTTTTACAGATACCGATTCTGTAGAGATTTTATATATTTTTTATCCTACGTTGAGCATGCCGCAAACTGATTCACTTGAAATACTCTAAAATGTATTTTTTACGTTAATCTGCACATTACAAGCTTTAGTGCAATTTTTTATCCTTCATACATACTTTAGTAACTCATTGATTTGATTTCATTGTTCTTGTTGACTCTCAATCCCCAGGCCTCGATCTTGCTACTCGTCAGACCTATTCATCCGCCATATTGTAGTGGATAGCAGCGTAACGAAATGGAACTATCTAGAGTTTGGTTGTCTCTGTCATTTTTAACAACTTGGTTCTGCATGATGCCCCCCCCCCCCCTTTCCCATTTTTTCCTCAACTGTTTCGTGTGTGTTCCGCTGTGATCACTTCATTTTCGTTGCATTGAGGATCTACTCCGTTTCCATCGTAGTGATAACACATTTCTTAAGCTTGTGAACTCTTTAAAAAAGAAAAAAGGACGTCTCAACAAGATCCTGAATCATTATCCAGTTTAGAACACTGCAAAACACGTAAAAAAACACATATTAAGATGGTATCTCTGCTAAAGTTCACTGTTATTCCCCGGGGATATCGTTCCCCTACTTAAACAGTGTTTCGACACTAGACTCGAAATATATTCATAAATTCCCCGTCACAACATTTGATAAATTTAAGACAAAACGGTATATCCTTGAATGCATAGCCCTGTCCTTCTCTGGGAGGAATGTGCGCACGTAATCTGGATAACCACTTGTTGATAATGGCCGTCCAAAGTCGGTGCCGGGTGCATATTGGTCTCCTTCCTTTCATGTTTTGTCATTAATGTTTGATGTTTCTGTACGTCTGTTTCGATTGTTTATATGATGTTCTAGTGAGTATTGCGTCTTTTTGCGATGTGTAGTTGTCTGATGTCATTTATGTGTCACTTTCTTGTGGGTTTGTTTCGCTGGGTGTGTACGTGCATAGTGGTCATGCTGGAGTTCCTTCTCTTTTCTTGGGAATACATTTTATGTTATGTTTAGAACTTTGCTCTTCGTTTATTCAATATTTGGATTCGTCAATTTCCACATTTAACATTACTGATTAGTTGAAATGCGCATATGGTGCACTGATTTTTTTTTTTCAAAAGAAAATATATTCTAATATTGAAAAGATATGTATGGTAGCATACTTCTGACTCCTACAATGTACATGCAAGATATTTTTCTTCAGATTATGTCAACATGCAAGTTGAATATGTCAACATACAACTTATTTATATTAACATGCGACTTATTTATGTCGACATGCAACTTATAATGTCAACATGCATCTTGCATGTGAACAAAATTATTTTGCATGTCAACATAATTTAACTTGCATGTCAATATCATTATCTTGCATGTAAACATAATCTGTACTGATATCTCGCATATAGGGGGCAGGAGTATGCCACCATAGATATGAGGCACACACAAGCAGTTCTACAAAAAAATGATACTATAAAGGCCTTGTTACACGACGCGATTAATCCTTTGCAATTAGTTGCAAGCGACAAATCGTGTCGAGTAATATAGCTTAAAACTAATCGCATGCGACTTTCAAAAGTCGCATGCAACTTTTTTTCAGATTAGAACATGTTCTATTCCTTGCGATTAATCGCATGCAACTTTTAGCGTCAACCAATCAAAATGCCGGGTATTCCTTATAATTTCAACCCTTATTTGGCGAATTTTGGTCATATCAATTACATTGACAATAAAATGGCGACTTTTCTCACAACGAATCACAGTACACTTACTGCAAGCCTTTTAAGTTCAAAAATTTTATTTTCTGCGCTCTCTTCGTCGATAAAGTGATGTGAATGTAATTGTGATGAAAATTGAAAATACATGCTGTATTGTCTGTTGATAACACAATTTATTCGTAAAAAGGCGGAAAAGGTATGAATTTAGCACAAAATATATGCAATTAGTTGCAACGTGTAACGGTGCGAGTCGCTGCAACTCGCTCGGACAAAAAAATCTCTGCAGTTAGTTGCATGCAACTAATCGCGTCGTGTAACAAGGCCTTAAGACTATTTCATGATCTTATATGAAAGGTGCATCGACTCAGACCGATGGGTTTCAAAATCGCGTAAAACCCGGGGATTGCCAAGGTTTTGCAAAATATTGAGACCCCGAGGCTGGAAACAATGTTTTTCCCATTTACCCCCATGTGGGAAAGAGTTTGCCCATAGCGACGCGTCATGTAGGGTCACTGTATCCCACATGCCTTCGCGTGACTTTTGATGTCGGCCGTACAGGCAGTATCCATATTGTGACGTCGTTATTATTCATTGTGACGTCATGATTTTTGCTCCTAAAGCGGCGACCTCTCAACAAAAGCATCGTTTTAAAAAACTCTTTTTTTTACATTATAATTATTATGAAACCGATTAAGACTAAGGAATACGGTTTATTCTTTTAGAATAAACCATTTTTGAGGGCGCTGAAAACGAATATTCCTTTATTTTTCGAATTCGATAAAGTTGACAATTTCATGATTTCATGGAATTTCAAGAAAGGCCCCTAGGAATGGGAGAAAAACGATCAACCATATGTGTGTCAAGTGGGATGAGAAAAGCCCACCCGAGGGGTCTGGTTTCTGGCCAGGGAACGAGGCTTGCCGAGTTCTCTGACCAGAAACCAGATTCCGAGGGTGGGTTTTTCTCATCCCACATGGCAGCATATGGTTTATAGTTATAATCTTTCATAGAAGACCATGAAATACTATAATTCTCTCATATCTAAGGGCCAAAGTCAAAACCGAATTTAAGAAGAAATGAAATTTGAAAAATATCAACTTGAACTAATAGCAAAAATTTTGCGTTATTCGAACTAATCTATGGTTTATTCTATAACATGCAAATGGTTCATTCTATAACATCAAACTTCGAATATTAGGCTTTTCAAATTGTTTAAAATGAATGTTTTATTGCCACGTCGCCGCTAGCTTGTTTGTTTTTGGAAAACATTAACAATTAAACAATAGCGTCACGTGATATGTGATACAGTTATCACGTGACATGTGATACAGATGTAGCACACATAGCTGTATTTCATTGGCCTCCTTTGTAACATATACGCGGGTATAAGAGAAAATAAGATCAGATGCCGAAAAGATTAAACATCTTCAACTTGCTAGCAACACCCGTCTTTTTCGCTACCGTGCAGAAAAGGTCTTGTTCTGCCTTATATCGGAATGATTTATTACAATAATAACATTTTTCGTAAAAAAAAAACAGTGGCCGGAAAAGTGGGGGATTTATAAGCGTTCCACCTACTCTGTTAAGCTGTTATCTACTATTTAAATGCTTTCTGATTGTTACGTAACTCATCTCTATTGAAAGTCATGAAATTTCCTTTTTGTCACTTTTTTTTCAGAAGGTGTCATTCTTAAAATTAAAAGTGAAACGAATAAAGGGGAACGGTTTAAATGAAATTTTGTGGGAAAGGGGGTAACGGTTACATGTACATGTAAAATGTAATTTTAGGGGAAGGTTTCCTGCTCCTGTCGTTTCAGTACAATTCTTGAGAATGCGAATTCATGATGTGTAGGAGCATATACCGTAGTCTATCGAGTTGATAAAAAAGACAAGGTCAGAGTACAAGGTCAAGGTCACTACGCCAAACGTTACGGCATAAATTGAAAGGTCTTGTCATGGGCAACCTACATGAAAGTGTATACAGTTCCTTAGATTTTACTTCAATCAGAAGTTTTAACCAAATTATTTTTCAAGGTCAAGGTCACTAAGTCTTATTTTACGGCACGAATTGAAAGGTCTTGTCGTTGACAACCTACAATATATTTTGTTTCTACTGCACACAGACCCTTTGACTTTGCTTTAACAAGACGGTTTAACCAAAATTCCGCAAGCAGTGGGGCGCAATTGGTACCCATGGGGATTCCAACTATCAGCTGGAGAGTTGGAATACGGTTCCTCCAAACGCCACAAAAATGTTGTCAATCAAAACCCCAAGCATCCGGATGATATCGTCTTCGGTATACTTTTTGTTTGAATCAGAGTGTTCCTTCACGAAATACGTATCCTCCCTTCCTATGACGAGGTATTTCTATCTCCTATTACCATTTTCTGAAAGAAAGTTGTTGCGAATAATATTGGCAAGTCTGTTTTTGAGTTTTTTGTGTGGGATGGTAGTGTAGAGCGTGGCTTGGTCAGTATCTCTTGTAGGATCTATTCAGAGGTTTGATTTAAAGAAAAATGAGGCCAAAACCAATAAAATAATACGGAAGTGTCCAAACTTTTTACCTTCCGAAGAAAAAGAAAGATGTGGTAAATCGCAGATATTTATAAACGGGTCCTGAAGGTTGGGACCACTTTTGCTTCCCATCCCAGTCCACCCACACCCTGGATTTTCTTTGAAGTCCCTCTTTCTAGATTTACACATTAACTAGATTATTCAGTCGTTGAAATTTATTCATCAACTTTTTCTACTAATTCGCATCATCAAACTTATATTCACAGAATAAATGATAGATTCTGTTGAAATATCGTGTCTCGATTGCGTGACAAAGAAGCATGATATACTATGCAATATCTACAGTATGCATGCATGTACATATCTACTTCAGAGCATATGATACATGCAAATCTGAATTGATTTTTAGACAGAAGATAAAAGGTAAATACCGGTATGAGGACCACATTTATATGTCATAAACTATGTTCATATTCACCACTATAATCTCTTTTACTATTAGTTTCTTTGCCATCTTCATTGATTTTGACTTGTAAAAAAACTTTCATCTTCATTTTCATTTCAAAATCATTTTGCACAAAATTAGAATAAATTAGCATTCAGTATCGTTCGTTGGTTCGTCTTATTGCAATGCATAATCCAAACAGAATAAAAACACAAACACTCAAATACACAAATTTTCGTCCCTTTGGCCTTTATCCAGTGTAAAAAACGACAACGACTAAGTTAAATAAATCCTTTGCTTCTCTGGCGTTTGAACGCTAGAGAAGCAAAGGATAATCATTGAAATTTATCAAATGTCTGCGCAGCTCACTTAAGAAATCGGAAAACTGAATACTTTGTTAGCAATTTTGCGATTAAAATTAATATAGGGGGATAGATCTCGAACTCTCATAACTAAAGGTGTATGATAACATGTCTCTACGACCAATACTACGCTCACAGTGAAAGAAAGTAGTTTTAGATAGTGAGTTTTCTATGATAGTTTTAGCGCGACGTCGCAGATGTTCAACACTGAGTCTATGGAGAACGTCGACATCGTCACGCTAAAATTAACACCGAAATCGATTTCTGAAGTGAGCTGCGCGGATAGAAGTTGTCATATACATTGTCTTTTTTTACACTGGGTAAAGGCCAGGGGGTCGATAATTTGTGTATTTGAGTGTTTGTGTTCTTATTTACGTACGTAATCCAGGATAACTACGCCGGCCATTTCTTACTGCCGTCAAAAGTTGGCACCGGCTACCAATTGGTCTCGTTAGTTTATGTGTAGTCTTTTGTGTTTAATGTTTCTACGTCGTGTGTCACTTTTTCGTCTCTTCCTGTACTCGTCTTCTGTGTTTTCGCTTCTGGTGTCTTGGTGTTTTGTTGTTGGTGCTGCAACGGGGTCTGGTTGGAGATCCCCTCCCTTCTTATTTGTATCATGCCATCCCTCTAAAAAGAAATATTTTAATCTACTGCAGTGCATAATCATTTTCCGACTTGAAATATTTCCTCACATTTTTACGTCTTATTTGTTTATGTAAAGGGAAAGTATGCAATAATAACTTACGAAATACATGTAACACCCACAGCAAAATTTTCAATAAACCAAATCAACAACAAGGAAAAAACTGATTCAGAGGATACCAGCCCATTAGTGAGGGAGTGCTAAACTTCGAACGTTACCTTTAAATGCATATGACATTGAATATCTCAAGTTTGCATTTTTAACTGCCTTGTCAAGTTAAGAGTTTACCTTTAAGAAAGTTCAATGTTAAGTTAACTTTTGTGTACAGAGGCAAAATTACATTCCAATTGTAGGTGACGCACACACAATTTTAACGGCGGTCAACGTTACAGGTAGACAAAACAATGGATGATGAAAGGTATGTTTCTGCTCTAATAGTTTAATAAACATTTGAAATATTAAAAAATACACATTTCTATCTTTTTATCTTTTTGAAACACTGATGGGCTGAGTTGGTTTTAAATGAAGTTGCAGCTACATTTTGTATCAGTGTCTTATCTCTCACATTATTCTGGAATCGACCTGAGAATCAAACGTCCCTTACAATATTCCTCACATCCTCGTCCCTTGTCGAAAAATAAACTGGCTATGCATTGCATTGCACATTCTAAACGAATACCAGAATAGCAATTAAATAGTTCATAACCACAATCGTCTAGAATACATTCTCGGTAAGAATTTTATTTTACGGCTTTTTACTGACTTGCGGTACATCTATTACTGTGGTATTTTCATTATAAAGAATTGGATTTTTATACATAAGAGCATACTTAATCAATACAATCAAGAGAGCCATTGTTCACCCACTAGTGTAAAATTAACCGCTTTTAGAACATTGACCAGCCATACAATGTGAAACAAATCATTCATAGAACATTGATCAACAATATCATTGATAAAGCATTGAATAACCATTCAAAAAGCAACAAATTATGACGTTTAACATTTGTACCATTTGGTGAGTTTCGTTGCCGGTGGACCAGGAGTCCCTGATAGCACATGTAGCGGAGTTCGATCAACTTCGGTTGATCGTTTCATCATGTTATCAAAATTTCTTGAAATTTCTAAAACGTGGGTCCTGTAGCATCATATCCCACCCATCCTGCCACGTCTTTCGGTACATTTTTGGACATAATAAATTCACACTCTTTGGTCATATTACATTGTAAGGTTGTGGATCACTGGCGAGGGTTAAGTACCCGAAACGTGCATGTCTGGTCCATGCTGCAAACTTATCTGTTCTTAAATGATACTATTGAATTGAAGACGTTTAACATTGATAGAACATTGATCAACCATCCAAAATTAAACAAATTATTGAAATAGCATTGATCAACCATACAATCGAAAATGAAACAAATTATTGAAAGATTATCAATCAAAAATCCGAAATTATTCAAATCATTGATAGAACATGTATCAACCATCTACAAGAAAAAGTCATTGATAGAACATATCAATGACAGAACATTCGACAACCATTTAAAATCAAACAAATCGTTAAAACTATCCAAAACGAAACGATTCTTTGATAGAACATTGTTCAACCATACAAGACGAAACACATCATTGATAGAACATTGGTCATAGGCCATCCAAAATGAAACAAACCATTGATAGATCATTCGTCAACCATTTGAAACAAAATAATCATAGATAAGACATGGATGAAATATCCCAAATAAAACAAATCGTTGATAGAATATTGATCATAAACCATTTAAAATGAAACAAACCATTGATCAACCAAACAAATCATAATTGATTGATAGATCAAGGTTTATGAGGACACGTGTGAAAAAACTCCAGTATTCCTTTACGTCGTACCTATGTACCTCAGATGATAACAAAAACCGCATAATTATGACTTAATTAAAATGTGAAAAGGCAACAATGGATACCGTTCATTGTTAATGTCCTTAGATATATATACCTCTTCAAATGTACCATGTATATACATGCACCAAGTTATCAAGTTACAGAATCTAAATATATGAATATTTATCTAGAAACTATCTTACTTGAAAGAAATAGATATCAAATCTGAGCAATTCCTAGTATTTTAAAGTCAACTAGCTCTTGTTAAGATAACGAATCTATACTAGGTACATGTATACACATGGGAAAATCATCATGTACAGGTCTGTATTGAACCTTGGGACAGTCCCATGAACGAAACTAATTTTTTTTTGTGATTTTCTTTTTTTGGGGGGGGGGGATTTTTTTCTTTTTGTATATATATTTTTTGTTGTTGTTGTATTTTTATGTCTTTCTTTCTTTGTTTTGTTTTGTTTTGTTTTGTTTTGTTTTGTTTTTTTCTTTGAAGGGGGTGTTTTCCCCATATCTATACATTGTGTCACCACATTACCTCGCGATAAGTACTTCAACTTCTTTATCTTTTTTCCAAAGGTGAGATCAACGATTAATGGATCAAAGTTAAACAAATGGAATACATAGATTTTGTATTCAAGTATCTAACGGCAATTAAGAGTACAAAAAAAAACTTCTCAAGCAAAACGAAGAAATATAAAATTTACATTCCTTAGTTTATCAATATACATTCTCACATTTTAAAGATATTTTAAAAATGTGTAACTGCTTTCACTAATACGTAAAAATCGACGTCATAAAGTCTTTATAAAGAGAACAAGCGTAGGCATTATGCATATAAACGAATTTGTCGCTTCATGGGCGGATCTAACATTTTTTCCAGGGGAGGGGATATTCCAGTCTATGAATTTGACAAATTAAAATGAGGAAAAGTAACAGGATTCTCTCAAATCCAAGAGGGGATCCTGACCCCCTCAACTCTCTTCTAGATTCGCGCTTAATAATGAATATTTATCATTCATTGTATGTGATGGAGTGAAACAAGCGGCTGTCCGGCGAATTCACGATTTTACAAAATCACATAATTGAAATCATATTTTCCCACGGTTTGAAACAAGGTTTCACATATGTCTAAAACAATTTTATATTCGGTCGTAAAATAAATGTAAAGAAGTTCTTTTCAATTTAATTCTCTTGATTTCTTAAAACTGCGTAACAATTTGGATACATTATAAATTCAAAAACTAATGTTGCGTAAACTGCACATTTAAAATTGAACTGTTATAATGAAATTGTCCAAACCGCTGAATCAAGCCGCTGAACGGCTCTCCCGTCATTACTTAGCAAAATAATTTGGTGATTATAGAGAAATATATCTTAGGTATTTTCTCATTTTTCTCAGAGTGTCGTGCAACGTTAGATGGTGTGGGCAACTTTTGTATTGTCTAACGGTTTTTTTTTTTTTTTTTCATAATAAATCTTCTCTCTTTCTGTTTGTACATTTGTTTGTTTTGTTTTGTTTTGGGTTGTTTTTTTTTCGATTGTAGAATGAATTTTTTAGGGATTTAAACTGGTTTTTATTTTTTATTTTGTTTATTTGTTTGTTTGGTTTTTTTTTCATAACTTTTTAGTGAATTGTTTTCGGTTTGATTTTGCTTTGTTTTTTGTTTGTATTTATTTTGGAATAGTATAATTTCACTTTTTTTTCGGTGAAGCGAATGTAATTTTGTCATATTGTCATAATTGTGTGTGTAAATTTTTGTTTTACCTACTTTTCAGCGACATGGATTTATCACTGAACAGCACATTTTCTAGGAAAATGATGTTATTGATGAAACAGACCATAGTAGGATGTAAAATACATGAAGAGGAAGTTATACAGAGGTAGGATTATTTTATATATTTTTTTTATTATTATTAATTAGGGATCCCAATATGAACAAATAATTTTGATAGTTTGAAGATTTCGCAAATATATTCAGATTACTTAATATTCTTTCGTTTTCTTACATTTAATTTTATCCAAAAGTCTTAAAAGAATTCGTTGAACATGTTGAAAAACGAATTGGATATCATGTGATTCGTGAAGTCAGAATTAACTAAAATTATCAGATGGGTTTTATTTGGATTTGTCGAACAATATGATTATTAAATGAATCACTGCAGTCAGATTTTTTTTTTTTCTTTTTCTTTCTTTTCTATTTTTTTTTTTTTTTTTTTTTTTGAAAAAAATGTAGTTATCTTTCTTTGCTCATATGTCATATTCGATTTGAAATGACATCTTCTATCCATTTCTTGAATTATCACAAAAGCGATTATCTTTATTTCAACATGTTCAATCCTAGATAGTTTACTCCCTTCCTCATGGAGGGCCCTTATATGAAATATGCCTTATGGTAATGCTTCGTTTATAGATTTTTGAAATATTTCTTCTACCAATTGAGTAAAAAAACTATCGTACGTAAATATTTTTTAAAATAGTAGCAAACTAAAATAAGCCTGATTATTAATTTTCAATATGTACGTATACACTCTCTATTTCAGACATATTTTCTATGTATCATCTATGTGTATTATGCATTTCTAAATTGTAAAATAAATCACAATTCAAGTTGACTACATTCAAGCGTGGATCCAGAGGAGGGTCCGGACCCCTCCTGGAAAAAATCCTGGATCCGCCCATGTACATGTATCAGTTGTAACAAAAAATGTATCAAGTTGAACGTAATATTTGTCCTTTTCAGATATTGTAATGACTGCGGAAAATTTGTTTGTCTGGAATGTATGATAACAGCACACAATGGACACAAATTCAAAAAGTTAGATGAGATTGTAGATGAAAAACGAAAAGATTTGGGTGAATCAATAAAAAGAGCAAAAGAACAAACACTACCGGATATCGCATCAAAACAGCTAAAAGCTAAATCTTTGAGAAAACAAGTTCTGGAAACGACGACCTCTCGCGCGGACGAGGTTAAAGAGAGAGCGGAAGTTCTGAAATCTGCTGTTGATAGGACATGTGAAAAGTTATTGTCGGAGCTAAAACGGTCGGAGACAGAGAACGAAAAAGCGTTTTCCGAAGCAGATTCGGCGTTTTCCGATTCGACCCGCGAACTTAAAGAGATCATAACGAAATACTCGAATATGTTACAGGATGACCAAATTGAAAACATTATTAAAGGCTGTTACGAAATAGATTCAGAAATAGAGAAAATTCTCCCGCATGTGAGTGTCCCGTGTGAAGGGCCACCACCTCTCCATTATACACGTAACGAAGACGACATCGAGGCTATTTTCGGGAAATTCGAAGACGAAGCAGACTATGGTTCGGACTTCATCGAGGAAAATGGCTCAAATACGAAAACAAATGGTAAAACATCGCCAAAATTCAGACGATTTTTGTCGAGGAAGCGAAATTCTGCGTTTCGGATTAAAAAACGGGACGATGCTACCGGAAGAAAAGTGAGAGTATGTTTGAGCGCAGATATCAGAAGTCCAAGTAGGATCAGCCTTGAAAATGATAGACTGATCGTGAAATCAGTGTCAAATAGGGACTGTGAAGCATCATGGATTGTAACAGAGGATGCCATAGACGACACTTACCAAATCCGGTTGTTAGAGAAGGACGGAGCATTAGGGAATCCGATAGATATAGACTTTGAAGTAAGCAGTATTGTGGTAACTTTCGGAGAAAGGCTGCTTCTCGCTGAATCTAAAAGTTCTAGGATTCATCTTTTAGAAAATACGAAACTATCGGTTTGGAAAGACTTGTCGCCTTACGTCGTCACGGGAATGTGTCTAATGAAGTCGGGTGGCATGGCTGTGTCAGTTTCGGATAAACTTGATTTTGTCATTCGTAAAAACTCAATTCGTGCTGTCATTTTACTAGACGACGAAAACGAGCAAAAAGACATGTTGCAATACTGTGGTAACTCGAACAAAAGACATTTCACTCTGCCTACAAAATTATCAGAAAATCGAAACTCCGATCTTTGCGTAATTGACAGATTCTCGGACAATCTCGGGCGTCTTGCTGTCATTTCAAGGGACGGAAAATTTCGGTTTGAATACAAGGGTCCAAGTGACGCTGATGATGATCCTTTCGATCCACTAGATGTCGCTGTCGCGGGAGATGGATGCATTCTCATAGTGGATAAAATCCTAGGTGTTCATCAGGTTACAAGTAGAGGGACTTTAGCGAGACTTTTGTTAACGGAGCGGCAAGGACTGGTCAGTCCGCGGTCAGTTACAGTGGATGAGGAAAGAAAGGCGTGGGTGGGATGCGAAAAGGGAATAATCATAAGAGTCTGGACTTTCATCGATCCTCGGCATCGTCCGCTAACAAGTACCGACAATGACAGTCTCGTATAACCACAGTTTCGTATAACAAGTTTCATATGTAAAGCCAGTTTCGTATAATGACAATTTTATATTTTCAGCTTTAATTATCAATGGAAGTGAAAAAATTATCATGTTGATTTTTTTTAAAATATACATTCAATTGTAAAGAAAAATCATTAGTCGATGTGAATGAAAGAAATCTGGTATAAATAAAAAGAAAAAAAAATACGTGAACAATTTATTTTGAATCATTGAGCTTGAAGTATTTCACTTATAGACCATATTCATAAAATCCATAATATATGTAGGCATGCAGCTACTTTAGTGTATTGAAATTGATAAATAGATAATCATTTCGCAGCGCTTTGGATGCAAACCTTTTGTGTGAATTTAAAGAGCATACTGACAAACGTGATGAACGACTTTAAGGGGGCTCCCTACTCGAACCGTTTTAGGTTTTTCCATATATGCAGCAGTCTGCGTATAACGTTTTTCAATGGCTGGCGAGGGACGAGCCTGTGTATTGAAAAACACAGACAATAGATTTTAAATGCAAAAAGAAGCAAAAGATGGTGCAATCTATCAATGTCCACACCAATCATATAGTATAAATTCTTAGTTGAAAATGTGATGAAATTATAAGGGGGTACCCTTATGTTTGTAGCCATATCTTGATCATTTATAAAATTGTATACCTATATGCGATTTTTTTCACCATCTATATACATTATCGTATAAAATGATCCAATTTGAAGAAATTCCATCTGCTGTTTTTTGCACAAAAATGTGATATACTATTATTTGTCGAAAATATGATAACATTATAAGTACCCCTACGTTTGGAGCCATACCTTGATCACTTCAAAAACTGTGTACCTGTATGTGATTTTTTCTTCATCTACATACATAATTTTATGAAATATTACAAAATGAAAAAAAAATTATCTGTTTTTTATGCAAAAAGTTGGATTTAGTACATATTCCTGGTCAAAAATGTTATGAAATTATAAGGGGGTACCCTAATGTTTGGAGATATATCATACTTAGATTTATATAACAATATCATTTTATCTGTTGTATTTCTTCTATATGACTTGTTATCATAAAATAAAACAAAACAAATAAACATATTCGTATCATCACTGAATTTGGAGGGTTCAAAAGCATATGATGGATATTTGATATTTCTCATTTTTTAAGTGTTAGGGTACCTTTCTTTTATGTACTGTATCTTTAATGAAAACAAAATTACCTATCTATGTCTGTGTTCATTATGTCATTTTGACTAGTATGTATAGAAAATAACCTTAAAATACAAAATTCATCTGTTAAATTCACGAGTAGGGGCCAACCTTAAGTTAAAACCTGTAAAATAAAACACTGAACAAAGGCCCAGGTATTCCTATCCTTATACATACTTAGAAATATAAAAAAAAGTTCTATTAAGCGATTTCGCAGTTCTTACGTAATCACCCTTTGTAAACATAGAGTACCTTGAGTTTATTTTTGTCTTGGCTTACATGTATAACAGACGTGCATTCAATTACATGTACTTTGTTCCCTTTTATGTCATAATCTGCGTATAGGAACTTCCAGATACCCTTTTACCACAGGAACTTATCGCGCTTCCCAGTTGCTTGATGAACTTTGGGTTATTTCTATACATAACCCATAGTACATCAAGCAACCGGGAAGCGCGATACATCTCTGTGCATTTTACGTATACTTTTTAGACATCAATTTACAAAGAAAATCATGCCATCCACATCATGCTTCGCATTGGCGGACCTAGAAATTTTAATCAAGGGGTAAGCGGTCCTCCCCTTCGGTCCTGCGGGGGGGGGGGGGGATTCAAGCCTATGATTTAACACAAGAAGAATACACGAGTAGCCATGTACGTAAAACGGCAAATTCCAAGAGTTGCTGACCTCCTCCCCTCTCTATATCCGCTCGTGTTTCCATGTATATGCCCATTCTACCCCAAATCTATGTGGCATCATTTTTATTTTCATGGTAGGTACTAATATCAATTGAATCCATTTTTGAAATCGTTGCACAATAGCGATTGTCACGATGAACACAACAGGATCCAAATGTCGTCTTTGTGTTAATCCAGTAAACGCTCAAACTTTTCTCATTTATATGTATTCTTTTTTCTCCTTGGTATCCAAACTTTTCGCCACAGGTGCCTGCAGATATGATCGTTTTCAACCCCTCAACCCCATTTAGGGTTTTTTCTCAGAATGATGGCTAAATGGTCGTGGAGTAAAGAAAGGGAAAAAAGATCCCCCTTCTTTACTCCACGGCCATTTTAGCCATGATTAAAAAGATCCCCCTTCTCTACTCCACGGCCATTTTAGCCATGATTAAAAGGATCCCCCTTCTTTACTCCACGTCCATTTTAGCCATGATTCTGAGAAAGAAAAAAAAAAGGGGGTGGTGGGGTGGAACGATCGTATCTGCAGGCACATGTGGTTTTCATTACCAACATGAAGCGTATTGGTTTTGAATTATCTTGTCCATGCTTACTCCGACTTGCCGACCTACGACGGTGTTATCTGTTTTTTCGTCTTCGGTCCGACTGCTATGAATAGGCAAAACTTGAGAATTTCTGTGCGAATTTTTTTTTTTTTTTTTTTTTTGGCAAGTCTTCCTTTTTTGACAAATTCCAGTCTCTTCAACCAAAGAATAATTCGCCCAGTCCTCCTGCCCCTGAAAAATCTCCTCTGAGCCTAGTTTCACCTCTTCTTCTCTTCCGATTTTCCTATGATCGACAACATTTTGTCATGCGCACAGAGGTGAAACCAGGCCTAGAGGGGATATTTTAGGGGCAGGAGGACTGGGAGAATTATTTTTTGGTTGAAGAGACTGGAATTTGTCAAAAAAAGAAGACTTGCAAAAAAAAATTTCGCACAGAAATTCTCCAGTTTTGCCTATGCATAGCAGTCAGACCGAAGACGAAAAAAAAAAAACAGATAACACCGTCGGAGGCCGGCAAGTCGGACTAGTCCATGCTGCAAATTTAACTTCTTAAATGATGCTAATTTGAAGACGTTTAACATCTATAGTAATATATTTCAGTCAAGTGCATGCTTAATCTACAAAAGCTTTGAAATTGAAGTATTTATGAAACGTTGCCGGTGTATGATTATGCATTTCAAACGCAATTTACTATAATGATTTATTGTGATGTATCAAGACATAGTCATATTTTAATCTATAGTCTATAACTTTTTAAATAACTGGTCCATTTCAAGAACCTGCATGAATACTTGGTTCCCATCTCAGATTTTATTATTGTTTCAATAATTCAAAGTCCATGTATAATTGTCATGTCATATATTCAACTTCTGGGTCAACCGGTTTTCTGGAGGGAGAGAAAAAGGAAATCAAAAGTTAAAAAAGCTTTTCATATAAGACTTGCTAGGATTATGCTTATACCACAGGGATTTATCACGCTTATACCGTTTGCTGTATTTACTATATACATATATATATCTATATATTAGTAAATACAGCAACCGGTATATTAGCGTGATAAATCCCTGTGGCTTATACTAAACAAAAAAGTCATGAAACACTATAAATGCTTCTTCTCTCTCATTTCTCAGTCATTGCTAATGGTTTTTTTTTTATAAATGAAAGTGAGTACATGACAGTAGCTAGTAGCCATTTGTAAAAAAAGGAAAGTTAGACAAGTTGTGGCTATAACCTCTAACTAGCAGTAAAACCTCCCTATACACATGATACATTGACTCTGAATGTGCCACTTGGAGACGCTAGAAATCATATTTAATAATTCTTTTCTGGAGGTACATGAGTGCTAACTTTTAACTAAAATAAACCCTGAAATTTAGAAATTGAAAGAGAGGGGTCACGTTAAATCATTTGGCTTCTTCGAATCATTTTGTTTGACTTTTTAGGGGTATACATGTAATAACATCATATCACGGAAAAGCTAGAAAATATGTACTTCTATATCTTACGTGTTTTTTTTTTAGATATTTGATATTTTTTTAATGTTTCATTCAACTCGCCATGAAAATGTATGGTCCCGAACATTACTGAAGTCGCGCGTCTTCGGCCAGCTTCGCGGTATTTAATTTTACAACAGGAAGTAGTGTATTTTACCCATAATGCCTAAATATACCACTGATGCCGATTCATTCTCCGAAACACGCTCGTCTGGTAAACCACATTTGACAACTTCTTATGTATCTCTAGAACGTTGCCATTTGGAAGCAGAAACGCACGAAATTGAATGCGAGAGTTGTCAGGTGCGTAGCTAGGGTTCTATTCAAGTAGAAGCACATTTTCGGACAGGTGTTTTGGGAGCCACTATGAGACCCTTAATGTGTCCAGGGCGAAGATCTGTTGGGGATTTAACGATGCGGAAGCACTTACGTACTTGCGTACGCCTGGTCGTCCATTTACGAAGTAAGCCTCTAAATACATGTATGGGCGGATGTGAAAAACTTTTCCTGGGATGGAGGGGTCTAGTCTATGTTTTTTGAAAAATAAACGAAATAAAAAATCAGTTTTATACACCAATTCCAGGGGTCCCCCCTTCCTTTCTGGATTCCTTGCTGCAAGTACATGTTTGTAAATTGAGTTTTGAAGCTACAAAATTTTAATCTCCTTTATCTGCCCTTGTGACTAGTTTACATAAATGCGCAGATAGGACTGAAATGAATGAGTCACCGGTTTTTAATGTCTGATCCTTGAATGAGAAAATGTGTTATCAGCTTTTTAAATTTCGGTGCATTTCAATCTTTTATAAGGCACGGTCCATTTGATATTCTGGGGGGGGGGCTTGGGTTTTTTTCGAAAAAAATAATTTTGCTCTTAATTTTGATGAAAAAAATAAATTTGCTTATGGTGTGACAGAAAAAAAAATAATCTTGCTCTTACAAATAATCTGAATTTGAAGAATTACCATAAAATTTCGCTAAAATTCTTGAAAATTTTCCGGCTCGCTTCGCTCGCCGCAGTTTTTAAGTTGTATCAAAAAATTTTTGGCTCGCTTCGCTCGCCATAGTTTTCTATCAAAACATTATTTACTAATAGCAAACTTCATATATTTGAAGATATCAAAAGTTATACATGTATGTGAATGGAAAGGGGCTAAATATATTATAAATATTTCTGTATTGCTATTTTTCCATGTTGCATGTATCCCATATAGTCTAACTTTATGTTCTTGTAAGCTTGGAAGGAGAACTTCAGTTATTCACCAATTCACTTACAATTCTTAGCAACGTTTAAAAATTTGTCTAGGAGACCTTCCCCTCAGACCCTTTTATACATGTTATATACATGTACCTTATATAAAATATTGAGAATTGTATTGTAAAAATCTTTCATCTCTCTGTTTTAAAGTGAATTGCCTTGAATAAGAATAAATTAATATATTAATATTTAGAGTTTTGAGTTAAAATATTAATAATTTCTATTGATAAAACACAAACATTCTTAATATGCGCATCACCTTGTTAAAAAAAATTTCCTTGCTCCAACTTTGCAATGAAAAAATAATTTTGCCCCGGTCCGGGGCGAAAAAAATAATCTTGCTCCGACAAAAACCCCAAGCCCCCCCCCCCCCCTGAATATCAAATGGACCATGCCTAAGGCAATAAGATAGACAATAGACATATAACATGAATTTTGTTTTACCTAGTAAGCTTATTTAAAAAAAAAAGACACACGTGACCATACAAGTATACTGAAACTGTATAGATTGTGATACATAACAAGAAATTTCCTCATTTTTGTTTCAATTCATTTGCATAATAAGGAAGTTTATCATTATCATAGCATTTCATCGTTATCATATAAGGTTATCAGCATGAAATTCTTATGCACGATAGATTATAAAGGCTGGCACTTGATGTCAAATTACGATAACGTGAAAAGGAATTTAAAATTGGATAAATTTGTTTGAAAATAAATATGAAAATCTTGAAAAGAACGAATGAATTCACGCTGAGTTAGTTAACGACGACTTTTGAGCGATAAAGGAAGCTCTTTTTTGTAAATTCGTTTAAACATAAAAAAGTCACAATAAATTTGATTTTTTTTTTACTTTTATGGATACAGCTTTACATTCTATATATAAATATGATTCATCAAAGGAGAAATAGACTCAAGCATCTGTCTCGGTGTCTATTATGGACATCAAACTGAAACAATCCTGGGCGATGCGCATGCGCAAAATATATCCATTTTCACATCCAATCCAAGCCTTCGACTCAGAATCCACGGCCAAAGATCTTGGATTCCAAAGGGCACTGTCATTCAAAATGTACCTCGCAAACTGTCCGGCAGAGGTCAGCTCGTGAATTCCAAATTTTCTATCTGCGATCAGAATAGATTTCCGATGAACAGCGACCGCAGTGGGATCGAAAGACTGTTTTTTCTTAAGTCCTTCGTAGATGAACTGAACTTTTGACTCTTGTGAAAATACAACGACTCGGCCATGTTTTTCTGAAAGCCTGTCGATGACGCAGAGATCCGAGTTTCCAAGTGCGGTAACTCTTGATGGCATGGTGAAAAGTTTTGTCGCTTTATTTCCGTTGAATTCAAATTCTTGATCTTCATTTTCCGAGAGAATTACAACTGAACGTTTGGATTCCTCTGTAACATTATAATCAACTCGATCACTGATGCAACAAACTATGACGTCATCAACACAGCAAATCCCTCCAACAATGTAAGGACGGAAACTCTTTTTCACGGCAACTTTCTGAGACTTTAGGTCGTAAGAGTAAAGTTCGGTGCCCTTCTTTTCTGTGAACAGCAATGTTCTGTGATCTAACAAGGCAATATCGTGAACATTTTTGCCAACTTTGTCAAGCTTCTCTGTTTGCAATATTTCCCTGTTAACTCGGCATATTTTAGCTCCATCCATTGGTTCATTCGCTATTATCAACGCCTCTGCTGTATTCAGTGTTAAAACTGCGGTAATCTCAGTTGTCGCCCCTGCTACCTTAATTCTAGAGGGCGCTCTGATATCGGCGCTAAGGTTGAGCTTTTTCCGATTTCGACCTCTTTTGTGATCTCTGCGCACGCGTATGGGTAAGTTCCGCTGCCGGTTGAAGGTGCCCTTGTTCAGACATGCGTCCGACTCCGTGTCTATATCTATGGTATCAGAGAATTTTTCGTAATCCTCCTCTAGCTGCCCGAAAATGTCCTTTACCTCCGTACCCCGCCCACCAGGCCTGAACACGGGGGGTCCGTCTGTCGGTACGTTCACATTGACTAGGGCTGCTTCTATCTCGTCCCCGATGTTCTGACATCCTTTCAGAATCCAACCATGATCATCGTTTGACAGCGCTACCTCATACTCCTTCACCATTTCTTGCAGCTCGTTAAGAGATTTGGACAATTTCTCTTCAGCGTTCTGAAAGTCATCTTCATAATCATTTCTCAGATTGCACAACTCATTCTGAACTTCCTCTGATAGTTCGTCTATTTGATTTTTCAGAAATTCTGCCCGCTGTTTCACTTCTTCAACTCTACTTTCACTTTCCTTTAAGAATTCCACCCTCAATTCGCGCGTCTTGTTCAACTTCCTCTCAACGTCAACCACGGTTTCGGATTTTGTCTTTTCTATCGCACAGGAGAGTTCCATTTTCTTATTCTTGATAATGTCTGTAAACTTTTGCAATTTATGTCCCACATGTTTCTCAGTAATGCACTCGATGCAGATGTACAAATTACAAGTCTTACAGTACCTCTGCAGAACTTCATCTGGGTGCCTTTCACACCTCATGCTGCAGGTGACCGACAGCTGGGTCCTCATCAGATCCACAGATTTCTTCCCCGGATGGACGTCCATATTTTGATGATGTACCCCATTTGTTAATACCTGTGTGTTGTGTTGACCGAGTCCTGGTAATTTATCTTCCTCGTTGTGATGCTCCAGTTTTGGGGTATATGTACCTTCCGCCATTTTCAGCTAGAGGTTCTGTGAATACAAAACAAACAATCATCAAGTTTGCTGCATTTTGTTTTTATTTAAAAGCTTATAATTGCATTTGTTTGTTTGCCCTATCCTTATTTTAGGCTTCCTACAGAGTTCTTGAACCTATTGCGTGAAGCTCGGTTGTTAATTTATGTCCAAACATGTCAGACTCAACTCAGATGGTTTCAATGGAGAATTGGGAAGAACGGGTATAAATTTAACAAGCATACACTCACATATAGTTGAGCAGGTTAAGGAACTGAGGAGAGGGGGGGGTGCATGAGGTGGGGTTTCAATTTTAGCTAAAAAAGTACAAATGTATGCATTTACGTTAATTTTCATGGGAAATAGCAAAGGCTAATTATCATACGAAACAATTTTCTGTGTATTTTACAGGTAGTTGACTCATAAGATTTTGTAGATTTAAATACTTGTGACAGTAAGATTGTTTTATGTACGAGATGAATTGGCCGCAGGGAAGGTTGGCTGAGTTGACACGAAGGGCAATTTGATCTTCCCTACGGTATGTGCTTCGATATGGACGACTTCAATAAAAGTATAAATAACTTTTTTTAATTGTTAATGACATTGTTATTTATATTTTAAACATCACCTTGTACCATTTTCCTTGTAAAAGAAGCCTAAATTACGTAATATTAATATTAATATCTATTTATTGTACCTATACATTTCATAAGGTTGATTCTATTCAAAACAAACGCTAATTATATAGATTTTTTTTTTTAAATATTTAATACATTGTATTAAAATTATTTCAGCAATCGTTGCTGCCATGTGTGTTTTTAGAATTCTGAAAACACTTGAATGCTTGTAAAGTCTTAAGTTTCTCGCTTTTTTGTACATTCTTCAAGTTTTCCATTTAAAAACGCAGCATTCAACAATTATATTTAACAAAACTTTGAGAAGCTTAAAAAAATTCAAAAATTGGTACTCACATTTTTTCAGTTGGTCTGTAAATTTAATTAACTTTTACATAGTATCTCAGTATGCTATATAGTCCAGGGAATGAAGGCATGTCACAACCGTGTGTACTAATAAACATCCCCAAATCAACAGGTGGGGATTCCACGTAATCTAAAAATAGCCATTCAGGTTTACAGGTAACCAAGTGCGTCATTTCAGTAAGGGGGCTGAGTTGCGTAATACGGTATACAAATGTACATGTACACATAGTTCTGCGAACAATGATAAGTTGTTGGTTTTTTTTTTTTTTTGTTTTTGTTTTTTTTTTGTTTTTTTTTGTTTTTTTGTTTTTTTTTTTGACTATTAGGCCATTTCATTGTAATTTTCTGTTTTGCGTCCTCGTGCTGGTAGGTTTTGAAGCCCATAGTCATAAAACAAAACAAAATATATTTATATCATCCTTTCTCTCTGGAAGAAATATTTCAATCTATCTAAAACAAAATATAAAGAATAAAATATTTTGCAAACTGAATGTGTTTTCTACACATATTAAAAGAGAACTACTTGTTGTTTTTTCATTATTTTTTGTGTAAAATGAAAAAGAAATGTAGTTAATCAAGACATTGCATTATCTATCATTCTTTTGCTGTCTAAATTCTATTGATAATGGAATTAAACAAATTTCTGTCAAATTTCACATAGTCACATGATTTGAAAGTGCAACTTTGTTTTGTATGCCTGTTTGTTTTTCTCCCTGGCTGGCTGGTAGCTTTCTCAATTTCATAAGGATGCAAAACAGAATAAAAACAAGAAATGGCCTTATGTACATTTATAAATATTTTTAACATATGTCTTTATTTTCTATTAGTTTTTTTTTTTTTTTGTCTATTTTAAAACTTTTTCTGTATACGGTAATGGTGATTCGTGTCTTGTTCTCTCTAGTTTGGTTATTTTGTTATTTGTCCGGGGTTTTTTTTTTTTTTTTTTTTTTCTTAACTTCATGTATAGACATACATCATGTACATGTAGATGCAAAAAGTTTCAATAACTTTTCTCGTCATGTTCTTGAACTTATGCCAAATGGCATCCCATATCAAACTTAAGCATTACATGTATATACATACTAATTTTGTCTTAGTATGTATATTATACTGTAATATCTGGACTTTATCGGACATTTCCCATCAAAAGAGGGAATAAACAATAATAGGAAAAGCACACTTCTACATGTAGTGCCCAGCGAAAATAACAAGAAATCCATTTTGAAATATTTGAACACCAATCACACATGTGAAAATCGAACACCAATCACACAAGTGAAAATCGAACACCAATCACACATGTGAAAATCGAGCACCAATCACACATGTGAAAATCGAGCACCAATCACACATGTGAAAATCGAACACCAATCACACATGTGAAAATCGAACACCAATCACATGTGAAAATCGAACACCAATCACACATGTGAAAAACGAACACCAATCACACATGTGAAAATCGAACACCAATCACATATTAAAATCGAACACCAATCACACATGTGAAAATTGAACACAAACCACAACTATAAATTCGAAGAGCCCAATGGGCTTAAAGCCGCCCTCTAGACGACATTGTTGCTCGAATGCTGGGTGTAGCTCCTAAAGTGACAAGGAACATGAAGTTTGGCCTTGGTCACGTGGCTTCAACAACATATTTTTGCCGACTTTGCTGCCTTCTGATTGGTCAAGGTAACGTTCGGTCAAATGTTCTTTAGAGCAAGTTGACAGCGGTGTACATTTGTATTTTTACCCTTGACCAATCAGCAACGACGTAGTATTTTAACCCAATGACATTCGTTTCAGCCAATGAAATCGCTTTTCGCCACGACGGGAACCTTTCCAAAACAGAAGGAATTGGCAGCAGGCAACAGGATGGAGAATTGCGCAGTAAATCCTATAAGATATGAAGATGCTTGATTATTTTATAAGTTATAGTGAATGACTTTTGATTCCCATCTGTTAGTAACTTTACGGACCTTGTCAGGGATAGTACATGATGAACCATGCCTCCCATGAAAGTAAAAATTAACCAACTAAGGGTACCAGTTTTTTTTTTCTTTTCAAATAGGCTATTCAATTATCAAATACGTGACAATGCGTTGGACCATTTATACATTCGAAGAGTTTTGCGCAAGTTTTCTTTTCTTTTCAAGTATGTTCTCTTATTTTGTGTACCCACATTCTCTCTCTCTCTCTCTCTCTCTCTTTTTTTTTTTTTTTTTTTTTTTTTTTTTTTTTTTTGACGTCAGTTGAATTGCCCCATTTTCCGATCGAACAAGATTAGAAATACATACATAAACCATTTTCAGAGTTTATGATCCGGATCTAGTTAAACTTAACAAAGACATATTTCTACACTTTTATTTATACTTCTCTATTTATACTACCGGTTTCACACGGAAATCTTCATATTACATTGTCGTGATTCAGTGACGAATTTAGGTTACAGGTGTTTCAATAGGTTTCAATAAGTAGTCCATGCAAGGTCACGCCGATGGCTATACATCAGTAACGACTAATAGGCTTCTTACCCTGTATCAATACAAGTAATCTGACCTATAAATAGTTTAAATCAAGCCTGAATTAAGTGGGTAGGAGGGATGGGAAAACCTGTGTGGACCAGGTAGTCAATGTACGTCATAATTATACTGATCCAGAGGGAGAGGAGGAGGTTAAATTGTAAAAATTGCTCAGTTTTCACATATTTGAGTACAATTTTTAAATCTACATGGGCTAACACTCCCCAACCTCTTCCTTACCTCCCCCCAGCCACCAATCCCAAAGATGTACTTTTTTTGTAGGACGCCTCTTTGTATTTATTTATTTATTTATCTATCTATTTATTTATTTATCTATTTATTTATTTATTTATCTATTTTTTTTTATTTATTTATTTATTTTTTTTTTGTCCTTACTTCAGGTACCTCTCCTGGTACACCAAATCGTTACTCAAGATCTGAGATATGGCTTGACGAAAGTCTCCCTTCCCCCAATAAAAAGGAAGTCTATTAGTCTATCCTCTTGGCGTCTTCTATTGTTTCGTTGTATGTGTGATTGGGTGACGTCACTCTTGTAAGTGTGTGTTCCGCTGTTATCACTGTGCCCAAAGTCGCCTTAGTATATATAGACATTGTCCTTATCTTTTATTTAGTGCATCACATCATAAATCCTTGGAATTCCATCAAATTTGGTTGAGCAGCGGAGACTATGAGAGAATACCTGTAGACCAAACACTATATTGTTTTTTTTTTTTTTTGCTATACAGAGTTACGTCGCTTAGAGCATAAAGCGCTATATATTATAGATGTCGCCAATTCCTAGTCAAACAACTTCTGAACCAGTGTCACTGTGTACAATCCACGACTGGTACGGATGTTTCGCTTCATTTTCCGGTTTCACTTTGAAGCGGAGATTTTAAGTACTCAGGTCTTAAAATCTCATTTTATGTCGGTTTCCCAAAAACATAGCTTGGAATTTTTTGTATGGATGGTACCAGGAGAGATGTAAGTTTGTTTTACAACAACATGTCAGATCAGATCCACTGAATTATTAAAGCTAAACACCTAATTTTGACGCAGAATGTATCCAAAGTCACACTGAACGTGCTATTTTCCAGAAAATTTTGCATTAATCTCAGTCAAATTGCAAACATTGATATCAAAATAAGATTTTTATATTTAGAAATAACACCAAAGTCATTGCATTAGCAAATCGTTTGTAAAATACTCCAATATTAGCAGCAAAATGGATATATTGGTGTTTTGACTGTACGTGTTTGAAAAATACGTACTGTGCGGTTTATATAATATGTACTGTACGGTTTGGTTTATATTTAGTCGTTTTACTTCATAGGTCTCAGTTCATTTTCCATCTTCGCGAGCCAATGGTATAGATCCGCCGTGCTCCTCAAATTTGAGGAGCACGGCGGATCTATACCATTGGCTCGCGAAGATGTCCATTTACCCACTACAGCGAGTTTGCGATTAGATCCTTAAATGTTATTTTCAACAGGTCACTACATGTATTTATCTTCGATCTTCAGTGTCATTTTTTCAGTGCAGAGTAACAATAAAATGAAACAAATGTAGTTCAAATTCAACTTATCGAGAAAGACAGGTCACAGACGGTCATGTATCACACTTCCAAATTTGTATATCGGGCAGAATACGTACAAATATGGTGCCTTTGGACAAAGGAGTAACTCCAGGACTTTATACTATAAAGAGGCTGGGACGTATTGGATTGATCACGGGAGAAACGTGGAAATAATGTGAACTTTGTGTTTTCCTATAAACGAGACAAAGATAATAACAGCAGCAAATCTTAAAACTGGCTACCATTTAGTAGAACAAATGTTGAAAAGAAGATGGAAAACAAATGTTGAAAAGAAGATGGAAGATGTTGAAAGGATTGAATTGAAAAAAATGAAATACTTAGTCCAAGGGTGGAAATTTGTTAATGGATAAAAAACAATGAAACTCAAACTTAAATTGTATCTCCTCGGCTGTTAAAGATTACAGAAATTTCTGTGAATTTCTAAGTCCAAGGGCAGCCTTTCTGTAAAATAGGATCATTGTGATATCTACAAAACTCAAATGTAATAGATGTGTGTATGACGGTCATTTACCGCGCAATTAGCAAAAAGATGTTATAAGGATTAAGTGTGCGCAGCACTCCCACTTTTTCGGTTATTCAGAGGTCTCAAAGAATACACAATAGTGATGTAAAATAATGTGACAATACAAACAAGACAGCATAACACAGGAGCCCAAGCAACACATAGATGAATATGTAAATGAATATATAAATAGAGGGCGTACGAGATGCAGTCCGTGCTTTGCCGGTGTCATATAGTAAAGCTTCCCCCATAGAGATCCTTTCCCCCGGAAGGTTTTCTATAATAGAGAAGCTTCCCCCCTGGGGGAAGTTTTTCTATATAGAGAACAATCCCCTTTTGTTGCCATAGAAAACCTTCCCCCATACCGTTCTTGGTTCGACTTTCACTTGTTTTAGAGATCCAGAGACAAACTGTATGTGACTGAAAGGGGGAGGTATTCTCTATTATAGAAAACACCCCTCAAAATCTAAAAAAATGTCCGATTCAAAATGCTAGGAATTCGAAGTTAAAATTTGAATTAGCCAAACACGTGTTATTGAAATTTGTAGTCCTTCTTCAGGAGAAATGATTTTTTAAAATAGGTAACTGAGGAGGTGGACAGAGTGGAGGGGGACGAAGGTGGAGGGAGGGGGAGGAAGCGGGCGGGAGGGAGGGGAGGGAGGGGAGGGAAGGGGAGAAAGGGAAGGGAGGGCTGGAAGGGGTTGGAGGAGGGAGAAAAGGGGGTTGGAGATAGGAGGAAGGAAGGGGGATGTAAGGGTGAGGTAAAAAGGAGGGGGAAGAGGAGGGGCGGGGGGGAGGTACCCCCTGTCCGCCCCATAACTGTTCCGCTGTTCTCCATGTCGTTTGCTAGAACAGAACTGCAGATATATGCTGATAATCGCGGGGAGATCAATTTTATACGAATTCTGACAAACCTTTATATCACAGAACCCATCAATTCAACAAAATGTACATGTACTTGATGTACTTGATGTACTATTTTAAAGAAATGACGGGCTCTCCAACAAGACTCGGTTGCAGCACCTATCCCTTTGCGAAAACATAGAGTAGACAAGCACAAAAAGAGACGAAAAAGGGACAAATAACACAAAATACGAATCGAAATATTAAAACGCAAAAGACCACACAAAAATGAACAAGACAAAAGGGCAACCGGTGCCGACTAAGGACGGCCATCTGTCACGTTAGCATATTTACAATGTTCTTGTTCAAAAAAGACATATGCTTGATGAAACACTTCGGTGCATTGTCGCGCGTAAATAAAAAATCCCATGAGGTCGAATAAATAAATTTCATTTTTCTTTTATTTATTTTGTTTATGAGTGAATGTGTTTTAATTCATTTAATTGATCACAGAAAAAAAAATATCTAGAAACATTTGATGTTTCCATTTCACATTTCATAAGAAAACACCCCTCCAAATTTAAAATTTGAATTAGCCAAACACGTGTTATGGAAATTTGTAGTTCTTCAAGAGAGAAATGGAGTTCACATTAAACTCCAAGGATCTAAAAAAAAAACATATGAAGAGAAAAAAAAAATCACGTCAAATTATACTTTTTCGTTTGGTGTTTCATATGTTTAGTTATTATCACTCAAATTCTAAAGAATAATCGAAAATACTTTAAATTCTATTTAAATTTCCATGGATCTATCATGGTAGACAGTCAAAAACCAAAGACGATATTAAAAATCCGTATGGCTTTCCGGATTTGGGGGGAAGGTTTTCTATGATGGGGGAACGTTTTCTATATAGAGAACCTTCCCCCTGGGGGATGATTTTCTATATAGAAAACCTTCCGTTGGGGATGATTCTCTATATAGAAAACAATCCGGGGGGAAGGTTCCCTATATAGAAAACCTTCCGGGGGGAAGAGTCTTTATGGGGGAAGGTTCTCTGTACGATACCGGCTGTAGCGAGCTCGTGCTTGTTGGTTAAAATATAGGTATCTGTTGAAAACGTACGAAATATGAAAGTCCTATCACTTACCAATCAAGAGGACGTTTTCCTTTTTCAGGGAAGAAGGTGTTTGTCAGGGTCAATGATGAGGGCATCTGTTAAACTGTACTGTCCACTTGTATGTTAATAAGTTTAAAGTTTATATGATTGGATCGACGAGGGCCTATTGATTTTATAGTCTTTGCTGTGATTGTAGAAGAGAAGTGGAAAATGGAGTTAAAACCACAGGAGCTCGGCGCCAACAACCTTCAAATATACACGCAACTTAAGAAAAGGAGGATGTGGTTGCAGATCCTTTACGTCGAGCTCCTGTGGTTCAAAAATCATTGTGGACGATGGAAGGACTGGTAGTGATGGTGATCAAGTAGAGAACATTGAGGGCTTCTAATTAAGGCGTTTTGAGAATTTCGTACAGAAGTTCATTCATTTATTCATATAAAATTATACAAAGGCGTAGCTCTGCCTGTAAAAGTGGAGGGGCACAACATCCCAAAATTTCTAGCCAAAAAAGAAAGGGAGAGGAAGAGATTTTAAAATAGGGGGGTTTCATGTTCTGTATGCACAAATTTTAACATTTCTGATGCAATTCTAAATTTTAAGTACATGCATAAATGTCTGGCGAGCGGTAGCGAGTCAGGAATTTTTGTTTGCATATTATTGACTTCTCAGGAAAAACTTTCTATACCCTCTTTCATTAACAAGTACATGTAATAATATTCTATATAGTTTGAGTTAAATGTCATCATGTACATTGATAAAGTAATATGTATAAAGGATGGATCAGAATAGCTAAATTATTCAGAAAGAAACATGGTTGTGCCCCCCACTTTTCAAAGTGGGGGCATGTGCCCCGCTCCCCCCCCCCCCCCCCCCCCCCCCCACTTCTCCTACGCCCTTGAAATGTCTTATACAGTGATGTTGATAATTTGTTTTTGTGAAGCGAAATGTAAAAAAACAATGTTATGAAGAGAAAACTAGTCAGGTTCCCGGGACGCCTTTTGTTTTTTTTTTTTTTTTGTTTTTTTTTTGTAAAGAGTAAAAGGGATCACGGGAACCTTACTTTACCAAAACATCCACCCTCTCCAGCGAATTATCCGTCATTGAACATACCGGTATTTAATCTCTGTGATACAGCATGTCAATTTCATTGTTACATCAAAAATACTAGAATTAATATCCATGCAAAAACATATGCTATATATATCATGGAGGACAATGTTGTTTAAAACTCTCAAATTCTGCTATTATAGAATACATGAAGAAATCGACGTCCTTTTGACCTTTATTTACATTGGTCAACAAAATCAAATTCATCAAGACGCAATTCCAGGAAGAATGCGAAACAATATTTCTCGGGTGATTTTTTTAATTTTCTTATTTCATCGTGCGATTTGACATGTTCCTTACTTCTTCATACAAGATTTGAATGAAATTTATATTTACTTTCTGGTGAGTAGGGAGTCATATTTCAATATCATGATTCTCGCTAACAAGTTTTTATAGAAGGGGAGGGTTTGTGGAGAGGAGAGGGTTTGTGACTTATTTGGTTGGAGCGGACCGTCGGTTCTTACAAAGAATGTGATAACTTAACCCATCAACAGATTAAATGTCTGTTTTTACATGTACTATACTCTCAAAATGATGAATGGATACCATTTTTTGCAGACACAACACGATGAGAACTTAGTGCATTTAGTGCATCACATGATAAATCCTTGGACCGGACACTATCGCGGTTTGCTTTCGAATTCTACGTCGCTTGGAGAGCAATGTAGTTGTCGCCACTTCTTTTTAAATAATCTAAAGATTTATAGAGATATGCTATTGAGGAAATGTGATGCATTTGATAAACCTTTTAGAATAATGCTTGTTTGTGTGGGTACTATTCTTTCGCAGCGTTGCCTTTGGAGCGTAATTGTGCCCTCGCTGACCCTCGGGCACTATTCATTCTATGAGAGAATAGTACCCACACAAACGGGCATCAATATGTAAATAGTACCCACGAAAATAGGAATGTACCGGGGCCCATGAAATAAAACGACTAAATACAAACCGTACAGTGCATATTTTATAAACACGTACAGTTAAAAAACCACATGTCCATCTTTTTCTGCTTATAATCGAGTATTTTACAAATGATTTGCTAATATAATGACTTTGCTATTATTTGTACATGTGTAAATATAAAAAATCTTATTTTAATATCAATGTATGCTATTCGACTGAGATCAATGCCAAATTTTCTGAATAATTGGACGTTCAATGTGACTTGGGGCGTTGACTGCGGCAAAGTTCTCTGTTTAACTTCAATAATTGAATAGATCTGATCTGACATGTTATTGTAAAACAAACTTACATTCCACCTGGTACCATACATACAAAAAATACCAGCCTATGGTTTTGGGAAATCCACATAAATTAAGGTTTTTGGTCCTGAATATTTAAAATATCTGCTTCAAAGTGAAACCGGAAAATGAGGCCAAACATCCGTACCCGTAGTGGATTGGACACAGTGAGTGTACATGTGTAAGATCTGCATAGGTAAGTCGGTCCTTTTAAAGATACAGTGTCCCTGAAATTAAATTTTATTGAAAACGTAAAATTTATTCCGAAGGATCTAGATATAGGAAAAAAAAAAGAGCTATAAAAAGTTTTATTTGAAAATATGCAGTAACGAGTCGACCATAACATTGTCAAATCCCCAAATACCTCCTTTGTAAAAACGCAATACAGTGTAGGTGGCGCTAGTGAAATGAATTAGAGCTGCGCACACCAAATTAAGTATCTCGCAACCTGATAGAGTAGTTCCGGTTAAAATTGGTGCACATTTTCATAATTTCCCGACAAATACCGATTATTTCATAATCGGGAATCTTCGGGGTGACAGAGTACATGTAAATTATTGTATGAGAAGTGTTATCCCTAATTTTAGCTAGAAAAGTATGCATAGCATTTTTTTTTCTTTTTTAAGAGATTGAAAATTCTTATTTCTGGTAATTATTATTGGAAATGCTTTAGGGGTTGAATACCTTAAAAATTACGTTTTAAACGGCTATAACTGCGAATGCATGCGTTAGATTCGCCGTAAAATTAAAATTTATACAAATGAGAATGTTAACTTAATTAATCAGGTCTTTTAATGATGCTATTGAATTTGAAGACGTTTAACATTTCTTATGGGAAGAAAGATTTTGCATTATAAATATTTTGTAAAAAAATAATTTATTTTCGAGGTCATCGTACCTTTTAAATATGCTATCGAGGTCACGTTATGCACAAAACCTATTAATGCTGGTCAACGCTTCGGCACTAGAATAGTACCCACAAAACGGGTATTAATAGGTAAATAGTTTGGTTCTTCTTCACAATTTTGCGCTCAGTAATTAAGCATCACAGTATCTTCTGTAAAACTCTTTGTAATATTCATTTAAATTGTGGCCCATGGCATTGTTTATCTGATGTCAGCATTTTTTACATGATTTCTTTTTCGTTTCTTTTTTTTTTTTTTTTTTTTTTTAATCTTTTTAGGTTTTGAGGCTTTTTTTCCGACACTACCCTTGATTTCTTTTCACATATTGCATGGGTGTCTGTTTTGGGCTATTTTTACGACGCTGTCATTGAATTTTCTTAACTTTTTCAGAATAATATTTCTTCGGGATTCCCCCATCTTGAAAATCTAGCTACGTCTTAATGAATGTGGGCGTGGAGATGAAAGCCACCAATATTACTGGTGTGAAATTGAGCATGTTGAAATATCACTTTCTTTGTAAACGTGGGAAAAGGTGAGAAGATTTGGGCAGATAATAAATTATTTAAAATCAACCCATAGCCAATTTTAGTAATCTGTCGTAAATAGGCGTTCTGTTCATTTTGCAGTAAGACGGGGGTTTGGAAAAACCGGTTTAAAGGCAATTTTCTTCAAGTTATTGAATATTTGATCAACATAAAATTGACAATTTCCATGTACAGAACTTACTTCTACTTTTTCAACTTGATACAAATATAATATAAGCATCCATATACATCCCCCACCCCCACCCCATGACTGATTCAAGAGGGAAGAAGGGTCGCATATGCGTCGGCGACGCGTGCTCCCCTAAATTTCCTAGAAAACTTTTTATTTTTTGAAATTTCCTCTAAAAAACAATCATCATATCCTTACAATTCATGTTTCACTGTAATACTTTACCCAAAAGGGATTTCATTTTGAACGGAAAAGGAAACCTGATCAAACCCAAAAAATTCTATTTAGATTTGAAAAATATTTTGGAGACCCTCAAAGATCAGATCCTGGATTCGCACCTGCCGGCCCTCTTCACGAACTAAATCGGTTTAAAACATTGTGAAAATTTTTATTTTCTCAAGGACTGCACTTTTAACTTGAATGCGTTTACTAAGATGTCTCATTACAAATGCATTATCTCTAAGGAAAATTCTTCATTCATGAGCGGATATAGAGGGGGGGGAGGGAGCGGGATTGGGTCACAATCCACTGGAAGTTACTAAAACTGCGTTTTTTCCATATTAAGTTTTTTGTTTATTTGTTTGATTTTTTTAAATTCTTTTTTTCAAATTAGAGGCTGGATACCCTGGTGTATTGGACACCATGTACCCCCCCCCCCCCTCCTGGAATAATTGTTTGCATCCGCCCATGCCTTTATAAATAGCCCCACTTCAGAAAATTATGCAATACGTTAACGAACTGACGATAGTTGACAACATGATTCATTCTTTACTTGTTTAAACGAACGATTTCAAACAATACTATTCTCTGTACGTCAGAGCAAATTCGGTGAAATCCAGTGCAAAAAAGTTCTGCTTTTTTTTTTTGAGAAAATAAGACTAACCTTGACTAATTTTATCTGTGAGCGTGTCATTTATGTACTTTCATGTAAATCTGGCGTAAATTCCACGCTAAGAGGAGTGTTTAGGGGACACCCCCCCCCCGCCTCTGCAATTTGCCAAAATTTATTATCTTCCCGTTCTCTTCCTGGGCCATAAATCGCAACCTCCCTACGAGCTGGACCTCCAATCCTCAGAAAATTTTAGGTACGCCCATTGTACCTTCCTCGTTGCCAAGCAGGGTTTCCGAACTGAAAGATTCAGGTTCGTAGTTTATATTCAGTGGCTTTTAAAACGGCGAAGACCGTCTGTCCGTCAGTCTGTCAGTGCATCCATCAGTGCGGCAACATTGTGGTTAAAAGTTTTGCGTTTAAGACCTTTTGAGAAAGCTGTTTGGTGCAGCAACATGAAGTTTTAATGGAGAAAGACCGTGATGAGACGAATCAAAGTCAGCAACAAATTTTGACCTTGACGTCTGACCTTCTTTTAAAAAAATAACTTTGGTCATATATTCTGAATCTTATGGGGTAAAAATTTTATATTTCACACGAAAATTCCTTGTGATAAGACATTTCATTCGAAACCTTGAGTTCAGTTTAACCTACATTAATTTTCAAAAACCCAAAAAAAGCCATTATTTTAGAGTGTATACGGTAGAGATCCCATTTAACTGGTTGATTCCTAACGACAAGACCTTTAATGAAACCTTGACTTTTGACCTAGTGACCTTGACCTTTTGTATACTCTCAAAAATCTAAAATTTGACTATATTACGTGTATCTCTTGGGCGATATTGGCTTTCATATATTACATGATTTAAAATTCCTTATGAAAAGAACTTTCATTCGCGACTATGACCTTGAAGTTTAACCGAATTAAAATTGGCTGTTATATCTCGAACTAAAAGGGGTTGAGCTGTTTTTCTGCTGTTTAAAGATTTCACTCATAGATAATTCTATTTTATAATAATTTAAATAAAGCATATAATTCATATACATCAACTACTTCGCAGTCCGGTCATACTATTTTAAAGAGTGCACGTGTGTATTTAGCGTTTACATGTAAAAGTATATGCAATTCAATACCATTAATGACTTCTTTTTTCTCCATATTGCCAGTTAGAAGTCTGCGTAAAGAAATCTGTCTTAGAGAAGCAAATAAGGAACTTTTGAATTCAAAAAAGGATCTAGATGGGTATTGTGGTTTAGACCTCCCTCCCCCCGGGACGTTGCAATCTTTTTTTTTTTCAAAATCACTCCCTGAAGGGCTAAGTCTCCTCGCCCAACTTAAAAAAAAAATCTAAATCCGCTTTGTGTTTTCTTTCTAGTTTCATCCATAAACGTTTTGGGCATTTATGTGATATGCCTTGTGTTCTGACATGTATGATTTGTTCTCCAGGTTAGGGTGGACCTTGCTGTGTTAATCGAGGTTAACAATTTGCTCGAGACTTTTTCTTGTCATGGATCTGATTGGATCATACATGGATGTACCATGATTGCATCATATGTTGATTGAGATGTTTCGCTTTTAACGTATGTTGATTTCGTTATTTGGTGTTACATTGACCATGATTTCGTTATTTGGTGTTACATTAATTGTTATGATTTACATATTTGGTGTTACATTGACCATGATTTCGCTATTTGATGTTACATTTATTGTTATGATTTCGTTATTTGGTGTTACATTGATTGTTATGACTTCGTTATTTGTTGTTATATTGATTGTTATGATTTCGTTATTTGGTGTTACATTGATTGTTATGATTTCGTTATTTGGTGTTACATTAATTGTTATGATTTCGTTATTTGGTGTTATATTGACCATGATTTCGTTATTTGTTGTTACATTTATTGTTATGATTTCCTTATTTGGTGTTACATTGATTGTTATGATTTTGTTATTTGGTGTTACATTGATTGTTATGATTTTGTTATTTGGTGTTACATTGATTGTTATGATTTTATTATTTGGTGTTACATGGACCGTGATTTCGTTATTTGGTGTTACATTGATTGCTATTATTTCGTTATTTGTTGTTACATTGATTGTTATGATTTCGTTATTTGGTGTTACATTGACCATTATTTCGCTGTTTGGTGTTACATTGATTGTTATGATTTCGTTATTTGGTGTTACATTGATTGTTATGATTTTGTTATTTGTTGTTTCATTGATTTTATGATTTCGTTATTTGGTAAATCACATTGATTGTTCTTTGTTATGATTTCATTATATTTGGTGTTACATTGACCATGGTTTCCTTATTTAGTGTTACATTCTCATTAGATCATAAATATTGATTCCGTTATTTGATGTAATACGGATCTCATAAAGAGTCATTGGATCATATGTATTACTAGTATGTGTTATCAAGATCCTCATTGAATCACGTTATTCCGATATATTTTATGGTAAATGAATTCTGATTGGATCATATTATGGCTTTCTTATTCGGTAACATATGGATTTTGATTTGATAGTGTGTTCTATGTACATCTACCTTTCTTTACATTTCCATTCATTACTTATGTTTTATTGTTTGCATAAATTATCATTAAAAAGGATTTTTATTTAAAGGATATTCGTACGAGGGCTGATTGATATGTTGTGAGCCTCGTATTAAAGAATTTGAATTTCATCAGACATTTTACATTATTTTTCTTCATAATCCCCTGCAGTATCTATACACTTTTACCGGTGTTTAAGAGCCTCAGTACCTCCCTTAAAGAACTCCTTATCTTGACTGGTCAGAATACCATCCACTGCAAGTATGACGTCATCATCGGACTGAAAGTGGGTGCCAGAAAGAGCTGCTTTCAGTTTTGGTAATAGATGAACGTCTAATGGAGCAAGATTGGGTGCATAAGGCGGCTGTTTAATCAAATTAAAGACACAATCATGAATGGCAGCCATGGCTGTGACAGACTTGTGAATAGGAGCATTGTCCTGATGGAACAACACACCTTAAACTAGTGAGCTTTCCGAGGCGCTTAAGATTAATATTTTCCCGTAACTGTGTCAGAAGTTAAGCTTAGTATGTGCCATTGATTGTTTGTTCTTTTTGGAGATATTATAATCTATGGATTTATTGGAATGTAGACTTGCCAAAATTGAGAATATGATGAATCGCATGGAAACTGTAGAAAATCAGGTGAAAAAGTGCGAGTCTTCAGTAGCTGCTTTAGATAGAGATTTTAAAGAAGTGAAAAAGAACCAAACCGAGATGGAAACATGCATGGACGGTCTCGGTAATTTATTTGATGGAGTTTCAAAAGAAGTGAAAATAATCAGTACGGAAGTAAAGAAAGAGGTGAAAGAAATGGGAAAGAAATGGGAAAAAATATGAGAGACGTGAAAGCCAGTATTTCAGATAACAGTAACGGAGTCAAACATATGCAAGAGGAGCTTGTGAACACACGTGATGAATTACGGGAGGAAATTCTCGATCTTAGATGTCGCTCCATGAGGGACAATCTCCTTTTTTCTGGGATACCAGAGGAAGAAGAAGAAGACTGCGAAGAAACCGTGAAGGAATTCATACGGACAGATATGCGTGTCAGAAATGAAATTGACTTTGAACGTGTGCATAGAATTGGGAAATATCCGACGAATCCAAACTCCCGTCCACGTACCATTGTTGCGAAGTTTTCGCGCTTCAAAGACCGGGAACTCGTAAGGAGGCAAGCTCCGAAGACTCTGAAGGGTACGGGATTCTATGTACAAGAACAGTTCCCCGTCGAGGTTGAGCAACGACGTAAATCACTGTTTCCGGTAATGCGCGATGCCCGAAGACGACATAGAAAGGTGAAGCTTGTTCGCGATCGACTGTATATCGACGGTGTCGAGTATGTGCACCCAGAAGGACATGACGATTTCATCCCCCGACAGAACGCCGGATTACCGCCTGTACGGCAGGACCGTAAACGCGCGAGAACTGGATCGACTTAGGACAGACGTGAGGGCCACAGGCAAAGTGACTGTGATTTAAACATTAAATTCCTGTCATGGAATATAAACGGAGGGCTTGAGAAAAAACTGAACGACCCATCATTTTTGAATTTTATATGTACATATGATTTGATATTTTTGTCAGAGTGCTGGATAGAAAATACTTTTGAATATGAAATACCAGGTTTTAATTGTAGATATGTACCACGAAAGTTATGTAGATCAAAACAAGGAGGTGGAATGGCTTTACTAATTAAGAATGAATTAGAGGAATACTTAGAGATAGTAGATGTTTATTTTGACACAATAATTTGGCTTAAATTAGATGGTACAGCTCTTTGTATGAATGAAAATTTATATATCTGTTGTACATATATTCCTCCTGACAAATCATCTTTCTTTAAACAATACAATTGTGACATTTTCTACGAATTAGAAAACCAAATTGCAGAGTTTTCTGAGAAAGGAAATATAATGATTGTTGGAGATTTGAACAGTAGATGTTCAACTTTAAATGATTACATTGAATGTGATAGAATGCACGATAGACTATCTGAGTATTTGTCACCGCTTTGTGATTACAAGGAGGATGATAGATTAATTGATCGTATATGTCCTGACAAGTCGGTCAATTCTTACGGGTTAAAGTTGATTCAATTGTGTATTGAAACCGGTTTGAGAATTTTGAATGGTAGACATATAGGTCAGCTGGCAAATGATTTTACTTATTGTGGTGCTAACGGCTGCAGTGTCATTGATTACGTTTTATCTACGGCTGATATGTTTCAGTATGTTCATAAATTTATTGTAGGTAGTTTCAATACTTATTCTGACCATGCACCATTACATATTGCAATGAAACTAACTTTAAATGTGTTTGATGATAGAAAAGACAAAACGTCATATAACAATGATCATATTCGTTATCGTTGGAATGAGGAATTCGCAGAAGAAAGTAAATTATTTTTAGAGCAGAATTTGCATTTGCTTCAAGATTGTTTTACTGGGATTGATGTAACACAAGAGACTCAGTTAGAGAATTGTGTAAAATCTTTTGTGGAAAATTTAGCTACTTTGATGTCTGAATTTCATAAGGTACCAATTTTTCATGGTGATAGTAAATATAAGAATCAAAATGATGTTGTAGAACCAAAACAAAGTCAACCTTGGTTTGATTGTGAATGTAAGCGTCTCTACAAAATTTATCGTAAGGCGCTTTTTGATTTTAATAGAGACAAGTCAGTTGATAATCACTGCTTTTTAATTTCAAGTAAACGAAAATATAAAGTTTTTGAACAGAGATGTAAAAGAAAATACTTGTATGAAGAGGGCAATATGCTAGAAAGTATAAAAAAGTCGAATCCTAAACTTTTTTTCTCAAAATTTGCTAAAAAGAAAGCAAATAAGGTAAATGTTTCCCTAGAGGACTTGCATGAACATTTCAAATCTCTAGCGTCTGTTTTGAATCATAATAATGAAGATTGTGTAAGGCACGGTCCATTTGATATTCTGGGGGGGGGCTTGGGTTTTTTTCGAAAAAAATAATTTTGCTCTCAATTTTGATAAAAAAAATAAATTTGCTTATGGTTTGATAGAAAAAAATAATCTTGCTCTTACAAATAATCTGAATTTGAAGAGTTACCATAAAATTTCGCTGAAATTCATGAAAATTTTCCGGCTCGCTTCGCTCGCCGCAGTTTTCAAATTGTATCAAAAATTTTTTGCTCGCTTCGCTCGCCATAGTATTATAATTCAAAACATTATTTACTTATGCCAATGTTCATATATTTAAAGGTATTAAAAGTTATACATGTATGTGGATGAAAAAGGGCTTCCATAAAAGCTTAAATATATTATCAATATTTATGTACTGCTATTAAGGAGGTATTGAACACTTGGACGCCAAATTCAATTTTTCTCAAAATTTCTGAAATTATATATTTCTTGTCTGTGCTTGATTATGCAAACTTACATTTGATTCTATCCACAGGAAAATTTTCTACGAGGCTTTGAAATATGCATTAATTGACATTTTCGTGAATTTCTTGATGACGTCATAATATTGAAAGTGTCATTCCAGTTCTCGTAAAGCTATCGGAAATTAATTTTGATTTAACTTCCAAAATCTTCATAAATGTATTGCACTTACATATTAAAAAGATGAGATTAATTGTGTTTTAAACAAAGGCAGGTTATTGGAATAAAAGTTGACACTGTCGCTCTAAAAATTGCAATTTCTAGCTAATTGACTGTAGTTGATACTTAATTATTAGGAATCTTGTGGATAAATCTTTGTCAAAAACTAACAAAATTATCAAAAATGTCCAGAGATGATTTCATGGTGAAATGAGAAAAATTGAATTTTGGATAAAAATATTACAAAGCTTTATATTTTCTAAAATTTCTTTCGAAAATCGTCAATTTTCAATGAAGTGACATCCGCTTTCCTGCAATGTTAATTTGTCAACGAATTCACTGTGATGAAGATTGAATTTTCTATTTTATACATGCAAAGTTTCAATGCGATACGTTTAGTATTAATGTTTTTATTGCATTTTGAATGCGAAGGTTTGTGACGCCATTTTCCCCGATAACGTCAAAATGACGTCGTGATTTGCCCGTGGATAAAACTCCCAAAGTCCACAATTTTAAAAAATGACCATAATTTCTTCAAATGACGCCGGAAATTATTCAAACTTCATCAGGATACTTAAATGTGTATATCAATCAGCGTATCAAATGTTTTAAGGAAGTTAAAACTGTACTTTTCCTAGGAAGTGAGAAAACAAATAATGCCGCCGTCATCTTGGTGTTCAAACCCTCCTTAATACATGTTGCATGTATCCCATAGAGTCTAATTTTATGTTCTTGTAAGCTTGGAAGAAGAACTTCAGTTATTCACCAATTTACAAATATAAGTAACATTTAAAAATTTGTCTAAGAGACCTTCCCCTCAGACCCTCTTATACATGTTATATACATGTACCTTACATAAAATACTGAGAATTGTATTAAAGTCTTTTATCTCTCTGTTTAAAAGTAAATTGAATACTCGCATAAAAATAAACTAATATATTAATATTTAAAGTTTTGAGTAAAAATATAGATAATTTCTATTGATAAAACACAAACATTCTTTAAATATGCGCATCACTTTGTTACAAAAAAATTTCCTTGCTCCAACTTTGCAAGAAAAAAATAATTTTGCCCCAGTCCGGGGCAAAAAAAATAATCTTGCTCCGACAAAAAACCCAAGCCCCCCCCCTGAATATCAAATGGACCGTGCCTAAACAGTATAGAAACTGATGTTGTTTTTGAAGAATGAGAAAAAGAAATTAGTTTAGAGGAAATTGAGGATGCTATTAAATGTTTGAAAACTGGTAAAAGTCATGGAAAAGATTGTATTATAAATGAGTACTTTATTGTGTTTAAAGATATTTTGTTACCTTTTTTACATACCATGTTTAACGCAATGTTTTCTACTGGATATTTTCCCAATTTTTTATGCACATCGCTTATTGTACCTATATATAAAAAAGGAAGTACTACTGATCCTGCAAATTATAGGGGGATTAGCTTAGTTAGTTGCTTAACAAAATTGTTTACATCAGTTTTAAATAAGAGACTTATGACCTGGGCAGAAGATAATGACGTCATCTCTGACGCACAATTCGGTTTCAGACCTTCTTTGGGAACTGTTGATGCCATTTTCGCCCTGCAAACATTAATTGAAAAGTATCTCTCGAGTAAAAAGAGGCTCTACTGTTGTTTTGTTGATTTTAAACGTGCTTTTGATACAGTAGATAGAGTTAAGATGTGGCACAAAATTTCTATACTTGGAATCAGGGGAAAGCCTCTTAAAATTCTTCAATCATTGTATAATAATATTAAGTCATGTGTTTTATTAAAGGGTAATCTTTCAGACTACTTTGTTAATAGTATCGGCGTTTTGCAAGGGGAGATAATTTCCCCCCTACTTTTTTCTTTATATGTCAATGACTGTGAGAAAGAATTTTTGCTGAACGGAAATTCTCCTATTGAGCTACAAGAATTGTCTTTATTTTTACTTATGTATGCCGATGACATGGTCATACTAGCCCAGTCGGCTTCTGATTTACAACTTATGTTGAACTCGTTGGAAAACTACACTGAAAAATGGTCTTTATCTGTAAATGTTGGAAAAACAAAAATTGTGGTATTTAGAAACGGAGGTGTTTTACGATCAGAAGATACTTGGTTATATAAAAACGAACAAATTGAAGTTGTAGATAAATTTTGTTACCTTGGCTTATTGTTGAATTTTAATGGAAAATTTAGTATAACACAAAAACAGTTGGTATTACAATGTAAAAAGGCTTTGTTTTCACTTAAAAGAAAATGTTCTAATATGAATTTGAATTTCACAACACTTATGTCCCTTTTTGATACCTATGTAGGTAGCATTGCTCACTACGGAAGTGAGGTATGGGGTGCTCATTCAGGCCTAGATGTCGAAAAAGTTCATACGGATTTTTGCAAAAGCATACTTGGTGTTAAAAGATGTACTCCTAATGTAATGATTTATTGTGAATTGGGTAGATTACCTCTGCATTGCTTGAGAAAATTACGAATGTTGAAATATTGGTTAAAACTTTTATCAACTAAAAATTGTATATTAAAATCATGTTATGATTATATGTGTGATGAAATGATAAGTAAACCAAACTGTAAGAATTGGGCAGTAAAAGTAAAAAACATTTTGTCAAATGTCGGATTGTTAGATTTATGGATAAATCAATGTACATTAAAGCCAGAATACATATTTGCAGTTGCAAAACATCGTATTTTTGATAATAGTAAGCAAACTATTCTTTCTGAAATTAACTCCTCGTCTAAATGTTATATCTATAAACATTTGATTGATCATTTTACTTTACAATCCTACTTAGTTAAGAGAATTCCTATGCAATATAAAAAGCTTATATGTAAATTAAGATTATCATCGCATTGTCTTAGTATAGAAACAGGTAGATATAAAAATGTTCCTTTAGACAGACGTTTATGTCCTTTATGTACTTTAGATGTAGAAGATGAATTTCATTTTTTCCTGAAATGTACTTATTACAGTCATTTTAGAACAAAATTTTTGAAAAAGTATTATTTCACCAGACCCTCTGTCTTTAAATTAATTCAATTATTATCCACGCAAAATGTAAAAGAACTATGTAACTTGGGCAAATTTATTAAGAATGCTTTTGATATTAGAAAATCAATTATTTAATTAAGTTCACCTTCTTTCTACTTTGACCATTGCATTATTGTATATTTATATATATATTATACTTTGTCTATAAGCTGTATGTGCTTTTGACGAATAAACAATGACAATAACAATATCAACAGAATGCCTTCTGCATCCCAGAAAACCAAGGCTCACAATATATCAATCAGCCCTCGTATCGTATTTGTGTTGAATTTCAATAGTTGATCCAATATACGAGAACTATCATATATTCTCCATAAGAAAAAAAAAACAACAACATAAAGGATTTTGTACAGCTTAATTATTATTCTACCGAGCGACCGCACAAAGATGCATGTATAAAAAGTTTATGAGCTCTGACATTATGGCGTATCAAATTTGCTAAATAGAAATTGCATAGAATTGAGTTGAGCTAAGCGAAGCGAAATCTTCTTTCACATAATGAAGTATACAAACTTCATGCTTCGCGTTTTTATCAACGTCATTTTGTGTGATGATCAAACGACCCGCGGATGAATACGTGATGCACTTTGGTGAGGAAAGTTGGTCCGCCGGTGAACTCACTTCCCATAACCTTCCGTTCTTTGCTAAAATGTAAATAATATTATTGCACACGACAAGTATATTGCCATCTGTGTCTAAACACACTCCTTGTATATTTAGAAATGTTTCACCTATCAATTTAAATTCATTTTGAGTAAAATTTCTTAATACTTTCCCACGAAATGTGAAAATTTTAATGCTGCTATTTCCAGAATCGGAAACAATGATTTGGTTGTTCTGGTCAACGGCAACAAAATACGGATGATCAAATTCTCTTGGTTTTGATCCATATTCACCAAAACTATGTGATTTGTTTCCGTCCGTATCCATGACAACAACACAATGTTTGCATATATCCGTGACAACGAAGTATCCGTCCGTTGTAATGGCGATCCCGTATGGAATATCAAAAATTGTGGATCCTCCCAAAACCTGAATTATCTGACCATCCACGGTGAATATTTTCACGCATGCGTTGACGCTGTCTGTTATGGCTAAATTATCATCTTCAGTAACTACAATGCACATTGGGTAATTGACCTGTAGAGATAATTTGATATTTTAATGAAAATGCAAATTAATTTTCAGGACAATTTTTTTCTACAGAGCTAATTTAATCCTTATTTCAATTTTGCCCAAAAAGCTGGAACCAGTCATTCAAAATTGCTTGAAATGCACGCACTATCGGTACACAGTAATTTTATAATGAACGAATCAGAATAACGCGGCTACAAGAGAATAAAAAATTGAGCCTCTAAGACAATAAGGAGAAAGGATTCTTATCCAACAGAATATGCAAACTTGTTTCCATGTATATCAAGAAACATGTTCCTAAACCCTTTTTTTCTCTTTCCAAATTCCACAAAATAGAATTTAATCTCAAATTTGACGGGAAGTAACTCTAGTACAAATTCACGTTATCTATTAAAATCTTATTTTTTGTCTCGGGATGGGATCTGTGCAAGGTCTTTAAAAATTTGCCATACGTATAGGCGATTGATATATTGATTGCAGTTTGTGAAAATAAAACAGAACTTCAGAAATATTTAGCAAAATGTAATTTTGACTCAGATCCAACTATCTGTGGAAATATCTATAAATCTTAATCTAGCATAACCATGATAACTTCGTTTTTATTTTCAGATATATATTAAATTATACCTGGTTGATTTTACTGCCTTTGCTGCCAAATTTGTGTTTGAATGTTCCGTTTTCTGTGAATACCTGTATACGATGATTCTCAGTGTCCGCGACTGCTATATCACCTGTAAATGACATTTCATGGAATATTAAATTCACTTATTTTAAGGACATAGAGAGTGCTTCAAAGAAGGAAATTACAACTTTCAAAATATTCAAGCGTTGATCTAAGGGGAGAGGGAGGGGCTAAGGGGTCAGGAACCCCCTCTAGAATTTGTCAAATATCCTTATTTTATAATTCTAATTATCACATGATACACCCGTTAAGCCCCTGTCACACCTACACGTTCTCTCGAGACGTTCTTACTACGTCCTTGAAATTTTTTATGAACGTAGTGAGAACGTGGCATTTTTCACCCGGAAGGGCTCTCCGAAAGAATAATTGACGACTCCAGTACGTGCGCAACACGACCTTTAGCGTCCGTAACACGTTAGTACCGCGTCCTTCCCGTCATTAATACGTTCAGTCAAGTTCGCACTACGATCGGCCCCAAGTTCACACTACGACGAAGGCGTCTGTGTTGCGATCGTACGGCGTTATTACTACGTTCTCGAAGTCCCTACTGCGTTCATGCTACGATCATGACACGTTCAAAGAATAAATTGTTTGAGCGAGGTCTATTTTGATTTTTCGACCCCTAAAACCAAGAACGTGGTAAGGACGGCAGAGACGCGACGATCTCCATATGATTATATGTAAACGTTTTAGCCGTCCGTACTACGACCCTACTACGTTCGCGACACGTTTCTAATACGTCCAAGAAGTTCTCAATACGTTCGCAAGTAGTCCTTAACACGTCCTGTCATCAGCGCGTCCTCACTACGACTGTTTTGAACAGTTCAAAACGGTCGTGGTGGCTCGGCGTACCGACACGTTCGCCGGCAGCCTTACTACGAACTCAATACGTATCAGCGAGTTCTTACTACGTTCCCCGCGTCCTTACTACGTTCACGCCACGTTTCGTACAATTTTGGCGGTCGTAGTGCAAACGCCATGCCAGAACGTGTAGGTGTGACAGGGGCTTTATGCAGTTTCATAAAGCCATTTCATAAATATATGATATGATAACACGTTACATATCGCTCTGCTTGAATGCGATTGGTCAAGTTTGGAACCTAATCACATAAACCTTGACAAATGTGACCTTTCAAATATCGGTCAACTGTTAAATACACACCCGGAGTCAATATCAAGGATTAAAATCAAAATTGAAATACTTTTCTCCTACGCACAGAATATCTATACGTTGGGACACTACTTCTCATGGCGCAGTAGACGACTCCTAGATCATGGCGTGGTTCGCCTCTGTAGTTCTCGGAAACGTTGATTTCACGTTAGAAATACACATTTTTAGGCAATATCGTGTGATAAAAAAATGTCAAATGATTTTTCATTTCATACGATGTATTATGAAACGAGTTGCGAGTTTTATATCCTCGAACCCTTGGCGAGGGGATATAAAACGCACAACGAGTTTCATAATACGTTGCATGAATTGAAAATTCATTTGAGATCCTATATTTAGGATATTTTTTTTTCAAAATCAGAGACTTACACGGCCAATTGTGCCTTTAAGTTATATAAAATTCATACGATATGAGCATCATGTAAATTTCACATGAAAGTTCAAGTGAAATTCATATAAATTTCACATAAGATTTATCAAATTCATATAAATATCACATAAGATTTATGTCAGAAATTTCACATGAATTTCATGTAAAAAAAATTTCATGTTCATGCTCGTTTCACATAAATTTCACGTGAACTTTTATGTAAAATTCATATAAATTTCACATGAATTTCATATGAGGCACAACAGGCTGTAAAAACTCCCATGAGGAGATGGACCCCTCTGCAAACTTTTCCAGATTATCTTATGACCATAGCATGTACCGTAAGATGGCTGTCATATATCTGACATTGGTACATGCACCTCACCTGTCTTTGTTACAGCCACTCCACAAGGATTCTTGAAGTTGCCCTTCCCTCGGCCATTTTTTCCAAACCTTCTAATCACGTGACTGGTATCCATGATGTCGTCTTCGTTTTCTTTCCATTGACGAGTACATAATAAGTGCATCATTGACTAAAGATGTCACTGCCTGCGTGGAACCTTACTGAGTATGTCTGCGAAGGAATAAAGAAAGACATCTATGAAAATTTCAAAGCCAAAAAAAAGGACCCCCCCCCCCCCTTAAAAAAAAAAACATAAAAACACTCATTTACAATAAGATTCGGCATCATGGCCTTAAATTTAATTACATTCAACTTAATTTTTAAGGGGAAAAAAACATCCTTACTTTCCCTTAGCTACAATTACATGTATATTATAATTAAGTACATAACATTGTTGGACAAGTATTTTTGCCAAATGACACGTAGAACGTTGCACACACGTCGGCGCAACGTTGTGTCGGTGCTGCGAGCGCGCCATCATATCGATCTCCCATGCGCTCACAGCCCAACTTGTGGTTGGCGGGCCGCGGGGTCCGTAATAGAATCCCCGGGCCGCCGTTTGGGATGACTCTTTTTCTACCTTCTTGCTTTTTTTTCTGCAAGCTGAAAGTATCAAGATTACACTTTAATATACACAAACTTATCAAGGGTTCTGATGTACAGTTGTAGGTCTGATCCCTCTTCTTCCCCCTTTTTTACGCCGGCAAGCAAACGCGATCTTTCTTTCCAATAAACATGATTGCAACTACATGAGCATTTTGTATACTTACAGCATAAATGTTTGAACAAGAGAGTGAGATCATGATGAGAGAGTGTAGACATATTTTCTCTACTGTAAGCACCTTTTTAACTCTAAGTCTATACATAAATTTACATACTCAAAATAATGAATAAATGAATAAGCAATCCCACATCAAATGCATTGTACGCACTATACACTCTTATGTACATGTACTATGAAAATTTCAAATTGTAGTCTGTCATCTTTCATATATTTGTATCGTAATGAATAATTCAATTCAATTATTTATTATTGAATAAAGAGTTGACTCCGCAGACTCGAGAAAGAATATTTCAGTTCACTTTGAAAAAAAAATAGTTATTTTGAATAAAAAAAAAAAGTTCATTTGTACTCAATCGGAAATATGCAACAAAACAAAGTCACGATTGGAACACTTTTTCCTCTTTCAAGGAGAAAATCAAACTTGGAGCGAAACTCCATATTCCTCACAATCATTACAGTAAGTTGAGTAACTGAATTTCAAATCCAGGCAACGCTCGTTTAATCTTGGATGATGAATGAACAAATAGTCGGAAAGTAGGTAAAAGAGGGTATTAAATAAAATCATTCTGTCTTCCATTGGAAGCCATAGTTTCCGGAATGAATTAACAACAGACTAAATACGGATTAGAGATTTCCGTTATTGATTTTTGCCTCTCTCTTCTTCGTATTTTACGTCGTAACCGATTACAAAATTATTGCTTTGAAAGACATTAGGCCATAGTAATTAAATATTTTGTTTTATGTCCACAAACATGCATTTTTCAGGTAAAAAATATTGATGATCTTGAATACCATAAAATGTCTACATACCATCATTAATATGAGGAGATTATTGTACTATTTCCAAATAAAGTCAGAATGATCCACTTTACTTGAGAAAGATTTTTTTTCAGTCTTCCTTCCCAAACTCATTCAAATTGATCTTGTGTTTGTGTGTTTCCATACCTGGAAGGAGGGTACCTTTCAGAAAAAGTTCGGGACATAAAACAAAATGTTGCTATTTCTCTAACAAGTAGTTCACGAAAATCACGACTTGTAGTTAAAGTACGTAAATTAACATTTTTGCTGTCTTTGATGATGAAAATTACTCTGTAATCTTTTTTCTTTGGAAAATTTAAGATTACCGGTAAATTGTTCAGTCAAAATAACCAAAATCTCACATGTACAATGCAGTCCCTCTTTATATAAAATGTATATAAATGTCAAGTTGATTAAAATCAATTTCTAGCAAATGTTCATGAGTAAAGTTCTTTTTTTCATACATAATTTTTAAGATAGAAGGATACTTAATATTGCTATTTTTTGCACTTGATATAGGCAAAGAAATGGAGTCTTATCTTGTTTTAATTTATTATGCGGTTTTTTTTTTTTGTTTTTTTGTTTTTTTGTTTTGTTTTTTTTTTTTTTTGTCATTTTACTTTATCATACCCTGCCAGATTGTTCGTGAAAAAGATCTATGTTACCATGACAAAATTATGATAATGAAAATTACTCGAGAAACTGCAAAATGAAAGTTGATGAATTAATTCCTCACAAATAGATCTATATATACAAAAATTGTATTGGAAAGAAGTCTATCATTCAAATGGTCTTTGCCTTTCTTAATTTGTTTTTCCATAAAGTTTCTATGGTAAGTTATCATGACAAGAATATCCTTAATGCTCCTCTGAGAAATTGTTCGTCTGCGTGATGGATACGATAAAGGCCGCTTACGACACAGTTACTGTAGAGTGGCCTCCTTTTTACGGACCAGCTCGGTCCCTTGTGTCCCATATAAAAGCATTAGTGAAGCAATCCACAGACTGCCTTAATTGGAACTTACAACACATCTGGCTATTTCTTACAAGATTAGCGTTTTAATTCTTGGTCGGTGTTTTCCTTACTAAAGACAATCAGTATTGATCGACTGATGCCGAGTCGCAAAAAGTTCTTATCTCTTCCAATTGCAATCAAATACTACTGTATGTCAATATCAATGTTTTAAAAAAACTTGAAATCAGAAAAAAATAATAATTGAATTTTTCTTATATGGTAACCATATATTGAAACTGAGCAATTGCATTTACAACCATAGACGCAAAGTTTGCATTGAACAAAGGAGGGGATCTCCAACAACACCTGGTTGCAGCACCCATAGCAAAACCCCAAAACACCCAATGCAAAAACACAGAGCAGACAATGGTCATCCATTCATTAATTAGCACTTTGCCATCCTAATAATATCTAAAATCGTCAAGGGCTATTGTTGCAATCCGAAGAAATAGTGCAAGATCCAGCACAACTTTTAAATGTTAAAATTTGTCAAGGGTTGTTGCGATTCGAAGGAATTGTCCAATCACAACCTGTGTCAGTGACGTACGGAAAATGGCCGAATGATTAGTTTGCCAATACAGATCCTACCCAATCTTGAGAAGAAATCTTGCTCCAGCCCGACTTTAAAATGTTTAAATTTATCCAGGATTGTTGTGACTCTATTGTTCAATCTTAACCATATAATGATGTAGTACAGATGGCCGGTGGGCTAATATGTAATGCTATTTTACATAATTTTGTACTCAAATCAGGATAATCAGTTAAACAGTTACCCTACCTTATGACATGTACGAGTCATCGTGATTCCACTGGGAATGACGATGTGCTTCAATTTCGCAAGTCGTCGGCAATGAATTGTTCTGACCTTGGAATGACTCTGCCTTTTTTGTATAAATATAATTATTACAAGGTAATTGGTCTTAAAGATGTTCGTGTACAAACGTGTATAGTCCCCCCCCCCCCCCTCTAACAAATTTCAAAATTTGAATTAACATTTTTTCAGAGTTTTCTCTAGATTTAACTCTATAGTATATGGATTCCAATGCATTTGGAACCCAGACTAAAATTTCAAAAAAAAAAAAAAAATTGATGAAAAATGTAGGTTTGGTACTGATTAATGATCTTTAATCTCAGACAGTCAAATTGGTAGAAATTACGACTGCTAGACAAACATTTCAATAAAGGCATAATTCTCCTATCTACACTAGTCTAATCCCAAACTTTTTCTTTGTTTTTTGAATTTTTTTTTTTTTTTTTTTTTTTTTTTTTTTTTTTTGATGAATGATGGAATTTAGAAGACTCGCATCAGACCTTAATTTGAAACATGACGCCAAAGATACTAAAATCGCAGGAATTTTTTTTTTTTTCGTTTGAATCGTACGGTGGCCGTAAAGGGCCGTATTAAAAATAGAATTATTTCGTGGGAACGAAATATTATTTCGATCCCTAGAAATATCATTTCTTTCCCTCGAAATATCATTTCGTTCCCTCGAAATATTATTTCTTTCCTCGAAATTTCATTTCTCGAAATATTATAATTCGTTCCCTCAAAATATTATTTCCTTCCCTCGAAATATCATTTCGTTCACTCGAAATATTATTTCGTTTCCACGAAATATTATTCCGATGAACAAAATAATTTTTTTTTCTACATAGCCCTTTACGACCACCGTAGAATCGACATTATCAAGCTCATAAATTTCACTAATTATGAAAGAAATGTGCAGAAATATATAATTTATGTCGTTTAATGGACACTAATGTTGGTATAAGTCTAAAAATGAGTACTATTACTTGTAAGTAAATCAAATTATGGGTCTCACGCATAGGCCTGACCCCCTTGCTTTATCAGACCCCCTAGAAAAATGTTCTAGTTTCGCACATTTATCATCTAATTTCACACATTTATCATATAGTTTTGCACATTTATCATATAGTTTCTCGCATTTATCATCTAGTTTGCACATTTATCATCTAGTTTTGCACATTTATCATCTAGTTTTACACATTTATCATGTAAAACTATGATACTGCATCTTGTAAGTAGAGGATTAGACGAGACGCAAGTTTTGATTTATCGTACCTAAATAATACATTTAGTCGTACGAACATATACGGAGCCATATACATTTTGTAAAATTTCGGATTCCGTAGGGAATGGATACGGGCTCTTTCTATCCACCAACTTATCTTGGCCATCATTATAAAAAATCCAAGCTTCAAGTGTAAAATACTTTTTAATGTGTCTAAAAAGAGGACAGGGATCATTTCATGTCGAATGAAACTTCCAAGATTTTAATATCAAGAAAAAATATTTTTCTATTTCATTTTGATTCATATGTTGATCACCATTTATAGATTATTGATCCATTTATCGATTTTACATGTTATAGTCAGTACTTTTCATCAATTTCACAACTAATTTGAAATATTTTTAAATTCAATGGAAAAAAATTGTACGATTTGGCTATAATTCACACAATAAAAACTTAAATTTGAACGTCTATCTTAAAAGTCTGAATTCGTTTTTTTCTTTTTCCATTTCCAAGTTTCAGTCTATATATTTTCTTATATTGTATAATATTAGATACGGTTCAAGTTTAGAATCTATAAAACTTTTAGGGAAAATTTGTAATTTTTGAGAGACAACCTTTTACGTTCACAAAATATCTTACCTACGATAATTTCCCTGAAATTTTGTCACTGGCTACCGTAATATAATAATCCAAAATCCGAAAATCATATAGAAAAAATCAATCCTGTGCCACACACTTTGCATAGAAGAATGTTGATACTAATGTAAACAAACAGCCCAGGGAATGTTTCTGACATGAAATTACACGGACTAATCAATCAAATAGCCCGTTACAAAATAGAACGGCGACGTGAATGCTGACGTCACATCTTGTCACGTGACAGACTGGTCACTAGGTACGTTAGATGGACATTGGAATTTATGATATATGGGTTTTTTTTATCTTTTGTGACTACATGTGTTTTGTCGGGGAATACACTAAACATGCAAGGGAGGATCTATCTCTCTCAAGCCAAAACTTATACATGACAAAATAATAAGATGGAGAAAACGGTAGAAAGAGGAAGCAAAAACCACAGAAGCTCGATGTCATGGATCCACAATTGCATCCTCCTCCTCTTATCTTTAACACTGTATAGAAGGGGCGTATTTAATTCAGGGTTGTTGGCATCGAGCACCTGTGGCTGAAACGTATAAACATGAAGAATGTTAAAAGTCTTCAAAATTCAATAGCATCATTTAAGAACAGATTGAATTTTTAGCATGGACCAGACATGCACGTTTCGGGTACTTAACCCTCGTCAGTGATCCTCAATCTAAACAATGTAATATGGCCAAAGAGTATGAAAATTATTATGTCCAAAAATGTACCGAAAGACGTAGCAGGATGGGCGGGATATGATGCTTCAGGACCAACGTTTAAGAAATTTCAAGAAGTTTGCTAACAGAAATTTTCGAATGTGTTGAAGAGACAGACGATCAACCAAAGGTGAAGAAATCTAGTTATGGAGACATCTAATTCTAATACTAATTATTATTCATTTCTGTGTGATCTGTTTTAAGTGTGTTCAAAATTTGCTAGTACATGTACTTAATATTTCAATCCTTTATTCAAAGACCATGTATATATTTACGAAACGAAAGCGAGCTGGAATGTTGGTGGGATGTTGAGGAGGGTATACCGGTATATTTCTGCAAACTTTAACGTGCATTTTTTTTTTTTTTTTTTCATTTTCTCTTATCCATCCTATTTATTTGTAGAAAATACGCGTCATTAGAGCATTAGGGTATTGTATAACAATAAATGCTTCTTCGGTATTGTGTTACAGCATTTTGGCTCCGTTGATTTTAGTGTAAAATGCTACTTCTTGTGAAAATGCTTGAACAAATCCATTAGTAACTTTATGGAAGCCGATACATGGCTATTGGTTATTTGTTGCAACATACATTCGATTGCAATTTTTTTTCAATGCTTTATCCAATTGGGACAGGAGGTATACGCTCTTTTCTGAATATATTGTCCTATGACATTCACAAATTTGAAATATTGAAAATATTTAAATTTGCTTACTAACTATTTCATTTCCTAGCACAATAAAATAATAATATTCATGACTTCCTCGTTGCGGTGATTGGCCGAAGGGTCAACACGTCATCAAATTGCAAGTCAATTCGGACACAAGACTAATTCGTCCCAGGATGAATGTACACATTAATGTTATTATTTATGACGTCATATGGGTTATTATTACGGTTACGTTTATTTGTAAGATTTCCATTAACAGAACTTTTAGCCTTATTTCCGTCTATGAAGTCATATCTGGCAGTTCTCTCCAAAAATAGTTATTTTACAAGGGGCACTTCACAAGGAATAAGATTCTTTTCCGGTAGGAAATATTTGATTTGTCACATTCCGATAGTATATGACAGTTTTAGGACGTCACATTCTATTAAAGAATAAGGTGACCTCGGGATATAAATGTTTACCTTCCTTTCATGAATATGAGGGGGAGGGGACGTTATATATACGAAATGGTAAGGTTTTCTCACTGAACGAAGAAAATGTAGCTGCTTGAGAAAAAAAATCTAATTCCTTCAGCTGTCATGGCCAAGGTTTTTTTGTGTGTGTGTGTTTGTTTCTTTCTTTCTTTGTGTTTGTGAGGATATGTTTTATGAATCTATTTTTGTTGTTATTACTTATAACTTTACGAGCAAATTGATGTAAAAATCTTTTTTTCCGACATATATAATCGACTCTATACAAATGTATGTCTACGTGTAACTAGAATGGCAGACACCACCGTATCATTGAGTATATGATGAGAGTAAACCAATTTCCTGATTTGACAGATTTCAGAAATACAACACCTGTTTGATATAGTAAAGCCAAATGGGCAAATTCCATCATTAGTCTGATAAATTGCATGATTACATAACAGTTGATTACCAGTGCATATGACATATTGATTTCCCTGTACATGGCTCTGGGAATTTGGGGCTATATGTTGCAGTCATCATACTTCTTAGAAGATCTTGCTCATTTTAGATCGATTTTGTCTGCATATCACTGCCAAATATGGTTTGGGACAAAGAATTCGTTCAAGATATGGATATATTTCCCAGGGCGGATCTAGAATTTTTTTTGAAAGGAAGAAAAGGGGGGGGGGTCTAGACCATTTGAAGGGATCCTGTGTATGGTTTTGAAAAACGTAAGAACTGAATTTGCCAAAATTGCAGGTTTTTTTCCGTTTTTGCGTAAATAATATCTTTTCCAAAACGCGATCCAGGTAGGGGGTCCCTATGCCAAAATTTTATTTTAACTTTTTTACATGGTAATATTTTTTCACAATTATAGGCTGAACCTCCCCTTCTCCCAAACAATCGTGCTCATGTCGAATAAGGAAAATATCTTATCGATCACAGTAATCACAGCAGAACACACACGCGCGCGCGCAAGACTGCAACAAACAACATAAAACACTAACACCAACAAACAGACAAGACGTAAATCGGAAACACTCCCACGAAGAGGGTCAACAAACAGTAAAATCATTGAACCACGCGTGACACCACCACGCGAGTGTTGTGCGCACGTAATCCAGGATAACCATACCGTCTGCTACTTGCGTGGAAGATGGCCGTCCTAAGTCGGCACCGGTTGCCCATTGGTCTCGTTGGTTTATGTGTGGTCTTTTATGTTTCATGTTTCTATGGTGTGTGTTGGTGTTCCTTGTCCCTTTTGGGTTTCTTTCTGGGGATGTCTGATCTGTGTGTTTTGCATTGGGTGTTTTTGAAGTTTTGCTGTTGGTGCTGCAACCGAGTATTGTTGGAGATCCCCTCCTTTATTCTACCGCATTAAAGGAGGCAGACAAATGAAAATGTTGTATTTCTCCGGATTACACGCTCACAACCCTAAGGCTCCCCTGATAGGCTAAGTTAATTCGCTGATACACGGCGGTCTCTCAAAAGTACACAGTTGTTTTATAAACAAAACGACAACGTCTTCTCCCTGCGTGCAATTTGACAATATTCGAGCGAAGCTATTAATTATAACTGAAACAATCAATTTCACAAATAATATGAATAAATACATAAATACTTAAACAGGTCATACTTTGCTTGCTGGAGCGAGCTCATGAGCAACCAACTGAGAAGTTCTACCAACTTTCAATCAGGGGGGGTGGGGGGGGGGGGGCGGACAGGGTGTACCTCTACCTCTCTGCCACTTCCACCCCCTTATCTCCCCCTCCTCTTTCCCCTTCCCTTACCTCCCTCCTCCCGTCCCCTTTCGTTCCCCCTCCTGCCCTTTCCCCCTTCCCTCCCTCCTCCCTTCCCCTCTCTCCCTGCTCACCCTGTCTACCCTCTCAAGCAGGATGGGGGGTACTTGTCAATGAGTAATTTATTTAAAGGCTACATGTATATGCATATTGTGTATTGATTTGTGAAGAAGAAATTAAACTACTTTTCATGATGTTTGACCATTTCCTCTGACAAGCATTTCTGAGGTGAAGATCTATTTATATTGATTGATGAATAAATGCAGTGTGGGGATATTGTAGGAATTATATATTTATAACATAAATGTGCTTCTGTTTATAAAATATGATAGAGAGTTGATATAACATGTCAATCAAAATCAGGATTCCATAAGGATGATGTAAATAACTCAAGAATTTATAAATAATTAATCCTTTATGATTTATAAGCAAATATCAATTTGAACAAGTCCGGCTGAAAATTATCAAACTTTTTTTTTGTTCTTATCCCCAGCAGTGTAATATGAAATAATACATATATACGTGTACATCAGGCGCCAGTTTTACCAAGGTTCGTAATTTTTGCGTAAACTTAAGCGTATAAACTTAGGCGTAAATCAAGTTACAACACTTTTTACGTTTGCGTAGGGTGCGTCTTAGGCACGTTCCATTTGATATAGGGGGAGGGCTTGGGTTTTTTTTTTTTCGAAAAAAATAATTTTGCCCTGAATTTTGATGAAAAAAAAATTAATTTCGGTATGGTGTGTCAGAATTTGAAGAATTACCATAAAATTTCGCTGAAAATTTTCCCGCTCGCTTCGCTCGCCGCAGTTTTCAATTTATATAAAAAATTTTTGGTTCGCTTCCTTCGACATATTTTTATATCAAAACATTGATTTTTATTGGCAAACTTCATATTTGAAAATATCAAAAGAATGCATGTTAACGGATAAAATCAAATTCAAGGAATTGTGGTCCCCCGCTTTTGGGTGTTTGTTTTTAACGAAATGCTTACAGACCCCCCCCCCCATTCTTAAGTTTTCACAATATATCTCATATTTTATCAAAATTCTAAATATGAAAGATTAAACTCCAAGAAAAGGTCAAAGGGTTCAAACTTTTGTTTTGTTACCAAGGGACAGGGCTTATGAAAAGGTATTGTCCTATGACAAATTCGAAATATTGAAAATATTTAAATTTGCTTAATGTAGTCATTAAGCAAATTTAAATATTTTCAATATTTCGAATTTGTCATAGGACAGTATGTACATGTGAAATATTAATGTCCTACCATTTAAATTATCATCCAAAACTTATGGTCGAGGTTGAAGTTTTTAAATGTGGGTCAACCTCGAGGTCACAAGGTCAGAATATGTTGTTACCAACAGAAAGGTCTTGTCACATGGAAAACACATGTGGAATGTGAAATCCTTATCACTTTCCGTTCAAAAGTTATGGTCAAGGTTTTAGTTTTTTTGTAAAGTACGTCAAACTCCAAGGTCAAGGTCCCAGGGTAAAAAATTTGGTATCCATGGACAGATCTTGTCACAAGGAATACACATATGGAATATCAAAGCCCTATCACTTTCCATTAAAAAGTTATGGACAAGGTTAAAGTTGTTTGAAAAGTAGGTCAAACTCAAAGGTCAAGGTCACAAGGTCAAAATTTTGGTATCCATGGAAAGGTCTTATCACACGGAATACACATGTGTAGCATGAAAGTCGATTGAAGGTATGCTAGTCTATTGGCGGATAATCTCAATTTCTATTGTGAAGTTAAAAGAGCTAAATTTTCACTGTTTTTGCCTCCAAAATTAGGATTTATCAAGAAATAATATAAAATAAGTACTTTTTAGTTTACAAGAAGCATATAGAAGAAGAAAAAATTTTTTTTTTCAAAATATAGGGACCAAATACGGGCACTTTTGCCCCTACCCCTTCCGGGGGAGGTGGGTCCTGACACCCCTAACCCACTCCCTAGATCCGTGCATCCATACCATAATCGGTCCCAGTAGCAGTCCCTCGTTGATTTTATCCTTTAGAACTCTATCTCAGAATAAACAGAGATCTTAATGTGCTTATATTTCCAATAATGTCCCTATCCAACATGATTCAGTCTCGATCACTAGTTGATGAGTCAAATCAGACAGTATTTCATACTTTAATTTCATTCTGTCAATGATGTATATCTTGCATAAGTCAAAGTTGGCATCGTTTCAATACAGATACAGTGTGATTTTCTATAGAACTATTGAATTCTCATCTTTCTTTTACAATGTTGATTTTTGAGAAACTATTTGACTTAGCCTTGTTTTCGACGGAGCAATTTCTTTGGGCAAATTATTACTATGAGATCATTGATCATATTGATGCAGTGGTATTTTCCTGTTACCGCACTCCTTTTTCCAAAGAGATGTGTATTGAGAAATACAAAGGCGTCGGGGGGGGGGGGGGGTTTACATGCAATGCTAAGATAGGAAGGTAACGATTTCGACGACCATCTCAAAGACCATGAAGAAGGAAATGATCTCCAAGAAGATAACGTTGCGGAAAACTAAATAATTAACAGCGAAAATCAGAAGATTGCAACAAATACACACCACACATATCCAGAAGATTACATTGCGAATAAAGAAATGATAACCAGCGAAAATCATGTTGGTCGCTCTTTAAACGCATTTCTGTTTACAAAATTTTCTCAAATTTCTAAAACTTTGGTCCTGTAGCATCATATCTCAGCCATCCTGCTACGTCTTTCGCTATACTTAGGACATAAATTTCACAGAGTTGGGTCATATTACATTGTTTAGATTGAGGATCACTGACGAGGTTAAATACCCGAAACCATGCTGTAAATTTATCTGCTCTAAAATAATGCTAATAAATTTGAAGATGTTAAACACATGTAGAAGATTGCAACCAATACACACCACGCAAAAGAATCACATCACAAACATCAGAGTGTGCCAAAGACAACGATACAAAAGAAAAGACACGAGAGAACACTTATATGGATACGCCAAGAGGAACTACTAACAAAGAGCACCGACCTTAGAGAACATGAAACACGAATGTCAACTCATAAAAGGAAGATTACAAATGTGTACCAGGATCCGACTTTGGACCAGCATCTGCTTTACATGTATAATACATGATTCCCTGCAAATTTCAGCCCCGTAACCAGAAATTGGAAATACAGTTTGAACGTCGAATTTTGTTACACTTATGTCGATTTGATGAAATATTTACAAAGATTTCGGCCTTGTATATCGGTAACTAGGCATCGGACCCTCATCAAAGTCTGAATCCCTATATGAATAGCAAATGGTGTCATTACATGTATCTCTATCTTTCACGAAAATTAGCATCACACAAATACCATATCTGGTTTTCAATATTATTCAATTATTTCATCAAATCATAGAAAGCTGACTTCATCAAGCATTTGCTAAAAACTTAGTCTAGTAATTGGGCCATTTTTGACTTGATATGTTTTTTTACTGTATAATACGTCGTTGAGACTATCTATTTTTCAACTTTTTTCTGATAAGGAAGATAGTAAGAAACATTTCACTAAGTTATTGATATGAAATGTGAATAACTTATTATGTTTGATTTAAATACGCATTGCCTTTGCATAATTCAGAGCTCCTCTAAGCGGAATCATATTTGCTAAAAAAAAAAAATAAAGCATTGAGAGAGATACTTGACCTATATATACAGCGAAAGTTTTCGATTCACTGTACCATTGGTCTATTTCGACAATTTTAGTCTATGCAGTGATCGCTCAATGCAAATATAAAGGAAATTCAAAGAAGAAATAATTTCGAAATTAAAGAAAAAACAGAATGAAAATATCAGAGCACTAAATGGTCTACTGTAGCTATTCGTGCTACAGACAAAAACCAAGTCGATTGTCGATTGACTCTATCTTCTGGTTACCTTCATTTATTAATAAGAACCTAAACTAAGATGGTTAAAATGTTCACAGAGATCAGACATGTCTTTAATCCATACGAACGTTTTATGGTTCAGCCTCAACTATTTACCTAGTCCGGGGATGTATCACAGGGTTGGCAACTTCCCCCTTCACCCTCCAAAGCCAGCCTTACATTATAGCATTTACTTTGCGCTCTTTCAGATATAAATTGTCTGATGGAAAAGTCCATTGCAAAACGTGTTTTAGTTGTAAAGCATTTAATTAAAATTACGGAAAAAGGAAAAAACTTTTATCATGTTTATATGAATGGAGATTTTAAAAATTAGAAAATGTGAAGGAAAATTTTTTCTTATGCTCTTTCAGGTGAAATAAGTTTTAAATTCCAATTCTTACTTTTACTGTATATTTTGTATTTAAAATATAGACGTTTTTGCAAATTTCATAGAAATTCGAGAAAGATTTTATTTCCTCTTACTAACCCCTTTATCAAGAGAGGAGCTTAAAACATAGATTGAACCCATAGTTGCAAATGGGAGTATGTAGAATTTTTTTCAGGGAGAGATGGAAGGGTCTAAGTCATCGGGCTACCTGCCTATGGTCTTAATATAAATATACATGAATGGGGGAATTAGAATTTTTGACAATTTTCAGGGGTGGGGGTTTTGACACCCCTAACCCCACTCTGGATGCATCGCTCTAGTTTTATATGATAATCGGTGCAAGTAGCAGTCCCTCGTTGATTTAATCCGTTAGAACTCTATCTCAGAATAAACAGAGATCTTAATGTGCTTATATTTCCAATAGTGTCCCTATCCAACATGATTCAGTCTCGATCAGTACTAGATGAGTCAACTCAAGATAGTATTTCATGAATGAGTTAGGTTTTTTTTCTGATCATCATATTTCAATTTCTTTCAATCAATAATGTAGCAAACACAATTTTTAAACTCTACCTTGCATAAGTCAAAGTTGGCACCGTTTCAATAAAGATACAGTATGATGAAGTTCAACTATTGAATTCTCATCTTTCTTTTACAATCTTGATTTTTGTGAAAATATCTGACTTGGATTTGTTTTCAATAGATCAATTTCTTAGCTTACAGAATATTCATTGAGACTTGCAGTTGATGCAGTACATGGTTATTTTCCTCCTCCAATTTTCAAATGTTACTGCTCTCCAAATTATGCAACGTTAAAATAGAAAAATAATGATTAGACCGATCATACTAAATTGATGATCGATTGTCGCTGATAACCGATTGTCGATCGTAAAAAATCTCTCGATTCTTCCGATTATCGATTTCAATTTCTTACAATCGATTGTCGCTAAAAGGAAGGTATTTTGTGTTAAAGTATAGTTTGCTCTTTTTCCATGCATTATGTACCTTTATTGTTGTTTTACCTATAAATTTGAAATTAAATGATTTATATTTTCTTTTCAGCAAAATTTTCTAAATTCAATACGAAAAAAAAACTTTCTGGGGTTTTATATGTAGCATTTTTCACGGATATATTGTTTTCTGATTCAAATCGGTTATCGATCGGTTTAGAAATACCCTTTCCGATTATTTTCCGATTTTTTTAAAGTCTTCCGATGTACAATACTAGTAAAGATCGGTAGAAAGACAGCCGTGTAGGGAAAACAGGAAAACTAACGAAGAAACTAGATTGCTGCAATAATAGAAATCTTGTGAAAGAAAGGAGGGGATCTCCAATCAGCCTCGTTTGCAGGAAAATAATCACACCAACACACTTTTGAATACAACAACATTAGATAAGACCTACACCAAGGGTTCACTAATAAAAGAACTTATCAAAGAGAAATTGAAACAATAACGGTAATTCACACAGGGGTGAGGTATCATAGCTTGGTAACAAAATCTTTCCTAAGCACAGACCCTTTCTTGTTAATATTAAGTCTATATTAAAACATACTTTTAGAGGAAAGGGAGGGTTTGTGATCAAGCTATGATACCTCGCCCGTTGCTGTGGTTACAGACCAATGTGCACCAGCAACCGACTTTATTTTGTGTCGCCATCTGCTAGTATATAAATGGTGAAGCAACCATTCGTGCAACATCACACAGATACCAGCTTGGATTTACATTTTGTGATTTACAAATTATGGAAAGTTGACCTCATCAAGCGTATGTTAATAACTAGTAATTGGGTCATTTTTGGCTTGATGTGCCTTTAATCCTTTAATACTTCGTGACTTCCTACATGTAGTTAGCAACTTTTTCTAATGCTGGTGGTTACAACGTTAAGAGACACTGTAGTTACTTTACCAAGTTATTGCTATCAAATCTTGAATAATTTATTATGTTATTATACAGTAATATATTACACAACGCATTGCTTTTGCATCTTTCAAACTCCTCTAAGCGGTATAATGGCTTAGAAGACATAACAAAATTGCGAAATAATATTCTTCCGACGTTGGGTTCAGTGAGAGGAATGCTTGCAAAGAGTGAATATCATACCCACATACAGCTGAACTTAAAGATATTTATCATCTTGGTATAATTATAGTATACCGTTGGTCCATTTCCATAATTTGAGTCTATTCAGTGATCATCCGAGGCTAATATTAAGGGAAACATTGAAGAGCGAAATTCAAAAACTGATGAAAAAATATTGAAGCACTAAATGGTCTACTGTGCTAATATGGCCAGAGCTATGCGTGCATGAGACAAAAAGCAATTAAAAAAGTCGATCGCCGATTGCCCAGATCTTCTGGGTACCTTCATTTATTAATCAGTACCTTACCTAATCTTGTAAAAATAAAAATGTTCACACATTGCATTCTTACTTGGTTTGGCACGTTCATATTCCGTCTCTATTATTCTTCGGTCTTTAATCTATTCGAACGTTTTATGGTTCAGCCTCAATCGCTTCCCCGTGTATCCCATTCAATAATTTGTCACAATACGATGAAATTCCATCAAGCTAGAATAAAACATATCGAAAGAAATTACATTGTTGGTGCGCCTAGCTTAGACGGCGTTCCGACGCATACATCGTCTGCTTATCGATTTTTAGCGGGAAAGTATGCATGCTTGCTCCAAGGCTTCGTCAAGGAACCGGGCCAATGGCTGTAAGGATGGCGCCTTATGACAGTCTGACAATGGTCTTGTGAAAAAATGAATGGATGATCTAATTTGCATGTCGTGAAGTAATTTAAATGACAACATGAATTTAGTCCATATCTTTCACAGTGACATGTATTATGGACATTTCTGTTCATTTCTGCCAGGCTAATCGATAGTCGATGTTTGCTTTAGGATGTTTCCATTTAGCAGGTGTTATAGTGCAGTTAAAGGTATATGATGATAGGACTATAAGGTGCCCTGCAGGTTAAGTGTAGATGTGAATGCTATCATTGATTTAATACATTATCTACAAAATAATTAATGTATAAGGACTTAATGTACTAATATGCCTGGATAACTCCAATTGATTGATATTTTCATAGTAAAACATATGATTCCGTTAGTCTGACATGTTTTACTAGATTTCTTGATTGAGTGTCGAGCACCGAAAGGTCTTATGGATGCATCAGTGAATGAATGTCAAACAAATTGCCCAAATTCAGAATCCAAAAAAAAACCATTATCAATGGTAATGTATTTACTGTGAAAATACCAATTCTAATATAACTTGAGATTTTCTCCCCACATGTGCTATAGCATCCTCGGTACCCCAGGCTATTTGCGCTTTGACTGAATACCCTGGGTCATATCGTACTATTTCGGGGATTTAAAAAGAAATAGTTCTTCTTCGTGAAGTTAAAAAACTGACGGTAATGGCTGCACGCATACCCGTGAGGACAGTAATAAGAGGACATTTTTGTCAGTTGCCTGAATATTTGAATCGAAAACATCTAATTAACAATTCGATTATTGTCTCAGGGCATCAAGAAGTATCTTACTTAGTCAAACATGCACTATTTATCATTGCTTCCAAAATACGTTTGTAAACAATTATGCGATTGGATAAAAAAGTTTGTGAGGGAGCCAATCAGCAACATTTGCATATAAATGGAAATCCCCGAAATCGTGCGATATGACCCAGGGTATTCAGCCAAAGCGCAAATAGCCTGGGGTACCGAGGATGGTGCTAAAGAGTTCACCCGGGGTCTATTCTTCAATTCATTCATGGTTATATAAACCACGCCTACTCACGTGCATACTCTGAAATTGATATTCTGAAAACTACAGGAACAACAATACCAGTCGTCTGCTACAATCAGAATAGATATGACACCTAGCTAGCCCTTGTTTATTGCCCAGTAATTCCCCTCGTAACATGAACCAATCATTTCTTTTGATTTATTGTTGGCTCATACGACTCGGGGAATTACTGGACAATAAACCCCAATAGATCCCGGAACGTACTCTCAAGAGACGAGTAAAAGTCTAAAAACAGACAGCAACATCAAACCATAGAAACACGAAGAACAAAATTCTATATGATGAACAATCTTCAAGAATTCCAATGTTAAAACGAAATTATTCGAAAGAATGCGACACCCAACACATTTCAAAACGGTAAAAAGAATTTTTTAAGGCCATGAAAAGGTCTGTCGAAAGAGAGAAATTTTCCAAATTACATGTATATACTAACATATATAGAAAAAAAAGAATGATTCACTACCTTATTTTACAAAAACGTTTTGCCCCATCGGACTCTTCAGTTAAAATATTAATATGATCATAACGGCCGGAGGGGCGAAAAAGTATTGGGATTAACGTGCTGAATCATTTATGATTTTTTCTATGTATGTCAGACTTGAACTTTCTACTACAAACGTGTATATACTGACTTAATCTAGAGGATGTACCCCGTTACTTGTAGATATGACTGTGCATTTCTGTGCAAAACAACATTGCATGCTCATGCTCTGTAATACACATCTTAGTTTCATATACGATTTCAAAAGTGACATAATGGTGATACATTATATTTACTTTAAATGACAAATAAAAAATACGAAAAGAAATCATAATTTTTCAATCCTAAAAACAACAAAGCCAAGGACCTTAAAGAGAACAGTATTAGATTTTTAATTAGAAATAGAATATTCTACCATTTCCTCCTATAAGAAAGCGAAATCAGAAACTACATCTCCTACTTGCAATACATCAAATATCTTTTTAAAACAAAGGAGGGGATCTCCAACAACACCAGGTTGCAGCACCCACAACAAAACCCCAAAACACCCAATGCAAAAAACACAGACGCAAAAGGGACACAGAACGTCGACGCACAACACAGAAACATCAAACACAAAGGACCGACTCAAAGCACAAAGCAACCGGTGCCGACTCAGGACGGTCATCTGCCATGGAAATAGCAGAACGTGTGGTTATCCTGGATTACGTGCGCACAACCATCCCACTTTTCCGATTACCCAGGGGTATCGAAGAACGTACAATTGTGGTGCACGTAACCTCCTCACTGTCAGATGACCAGACACAAATAAGACCGCAAAACATAGGGGCCCAAGCAACACAGATGAATATGTAAATGGATATAAAAAGAGGGCGTACGTAATACAATCTGTGCTCTGCCGCCGTGAGCTCATGTGTGTTATCACCCGAGGTGTCCGACTGACATTCATAGAGGGCAGGTGGTCGGGCCCTGTCTTTTCTAAAGAGGTTTGGACAGGGCCCGTCATGGAGTCCTGTTGTCACAGTCAGTCAGAGTGCAAGTTATAAGAATGCGCTATTACAAGACTGTAGATTGGTCAAATACCAAACCTAGTGTCCGTCTGGTGACATTAGGATCATATACACGGTATAAAAGCGTTTGATGATTCTGACGCATTTCGATAGTTATGTTGTCTATCTTTGATCCGTCTTATCTTGTTAATTATACCTACCTACCTAAGTCCTCTCTGAACGCAGGGGCGTAGGTAGCCCCTCTGTATTCTGTCACCATAAAATGCAGGTTGTGAAATACTCAAAGTAATATACTCTGTTGCCTGTATTGGTCCAAATTTTACAAGAAGTTGACAATAATTTTTGTAACATTTAAGTCTTTACTATGTTGTGAAAGCGAAAACCTTGTCCTAAAAGTTTCTTGGGAATTTGTAAATTTCTACTACGACAATCCAAAACATCAGTACATGCTCTAGCATACCGGATGAGCAGTGAAATGTAGATACTATAGGACAGTAATCTAGGAACATCACCGTCAAGCGAGGGGAAATTTACTATCATGTTTAATCCAAAATCATCTCTTTTGTCATACACACTTGTATGAATCTCTCCATTAACAATTTTGATATTTAGGTCCAAAAGTGGTGTTTCTGTGTTTGTAGCGTTTGCCTTGTTTAGAATCAATTCTTGTGGATAAATAATGTTTTCATACTTTTCAAAAACAGGATTGTCGATTGTAAGAATATCATCCAGGTACCTAGAAGTACAAATGAAACATTTCACATCATCATTTTATCTTTGCTTCTGAAGATTTTGGATAAATTTTGTATTAGAAAAAATCTGCAACAAGAGGCGCACACTTGGTACCTATAGGAATCCCTACAACCTGCTTGTAGAGTTTCTCACCCAACCTTACATAAATATTGTCCAAAAGGAAGGACAAGGCAATACACAGGTCACCAAATGTCCATGATTTGTGTGATTTGTAATCTGTGGCGGAAAAGAAACCCTCCGATTCAGATGTACAAATATAAGTTTTCCACTCTAGATCAAAATACCATTTATTGACTTTGGACAGTCGATCATTTATTTTGTCGTAAGGAAGCGTGGTGTACATACTAGAAAAGTCGTATGAAAATTTCTTGATTTCATTTTGTCAATCACATCCTTGGAATTTTTAATAGACTAAAGAAGTTTACACCATTCCTGTTCAGGACAGTTTCAGAGTATTTGGCCATGTGTTCCTTTATAGCCATGAGTGCTGACGTCAGATTTCTAGACAAAATTGTAGTGGAGCAGTTGCTAGAAGTACACATACATCATTCAATATATCCCGAAGCACTGGATGTTATGTTGAACTGTTCGTAGCATCGATCATTCAAATTGATTAGGGATCTTCTCAGAAAAAAAACCAAATAGGATAAACACCTCATATATGTGTGTATCTGCCAAGCAATGCATAGTTACAATTGCAACGGAGAAGTGGTATTTCCATAACAGCTGGTCCATGCATATTTATAATCTGAGAATCAACTATTTTCCATGTAACTTTCTAAACAATGATTTGATATAAATTATGTATTTATTATGAATGACTAGTTAAACATATTTTTGACAGAATGTAATTTAATTTTTTTAACTGACATGGTCTAAAATGGCAAAAGTCAGCATGTAAACTAGATTAACTTCAACCTAATTTTTGTCACACAATGAGAATGTCGATTAGACCATTTCAGACAATGACTGAACAAAAATAAATCTCCAGATAGTCAGATTCATGGTATTTAATAAGATTTCCATAATTAATACATAATTAATACCAAAACAATGGGTGGGTAGTTACATGTACCTGGGAAATCGTTTATTCTCAGACTATGGAAATACATGGACCAGCTGTAACGGAGAAGACATAACAAACTATCACTTCTCCGTTGCAGTTGTAACTAAGTAATTTGCTCAGTACCACATGTATACAGAAAGATGAAAACGTGGTGTCAAACTTATTTGCAAAGTAATACTGGCTAGCATTGGACAAGTTTAAGCTTCTAAATGCGGTTAACCGGGAATGGATGTTTCTGATAATGTATAGATCTCAGTCAATAGTTCTTTCACAGTCTTTGGCCATACATTGTTTAGATTGGGGATCAATGGAGAGTGTTAAGAACCGGAAATGTGCATGTCTGCTTCATGGTACAAAATGATCTGTTTAAGATTTAAGACGTGTAATATTTGTACCACTCGTTGAGTGTCTTTGCTGGTGGACCAGGAGTCCCCGAGGGCACATGTTTGTAGCCAAGTTCGAAAGACTTCGATTGATCGTTTCTTCAACACATTCGAAAATTACTATTATCAACATCTTGAAATCTCTAAAACATGCATCCGGTAGTTTCATATCCCACCCGTCCTGCTACGTCTTTCGGTATTTGTTTTTTTTTTTTTTCGGACATAACTTTCAGTATTTGGCCATATTTCATTGTTTTGATTGAAGATCAATGCCGAGGGTTAAGTACCCGAAACATGCAGGTCTGGTCCATGCTGCAAATTTATCTGTTCTTAAATGATGCCATGAATTTGAAGACATGTAATATTGCTACACAAGGTTTTGACATGGTGAATACTATAAGCGTATTCCTATCAGTAATTGTCTCCGTTTGATTTTCCGCCTTTTTTGTGATAGATTCTGTTTTATATATTTTTCGCGAATTTCCGACTCTAAATTTGGGTTTTGTGTTTGACTATTGAATTGAGGACGTTTAACATTTCATCATCGATTCTCTGTCAGTAAATAGGACAAGCTCAAGGGTAAAAGGGTTCATTTAAGATGCATGTAAAGTCTCTACTAAAGTATGTAAAAGTATATGTTCTTAAGTCAAAACTAATTCCTTGATCGAAATTTTAGATGAAAGACAAAGTTAACATGAATATCAGAATAACTCATCTGCAGTTACAATTTACAAAGAAACGGAAAAAGTTGAAGATCCCTAGTAAGTAATCTCATAAATAAAATTATTCAATTTGTAGGATTAAGCGCACAACACTTCTAAAATGCATTTTCAAGAAAGGAGTGGATCTCCAACCAGACTCGGTAGCAGCACCCATAGCAAAGCACCAAAACACCTGATGTTCAACTGACCCATTTAATGAGTATACAAAAAAATTAATTAAAGGTATGTTGCATTTTGACAAATTAAAAGAAACGACGTGCATGTAAGTACTGATTACTAACGAGCATTGACTATCCGTAGACTGCATACAGTATTTTGTTGCACAGAATTTGGTATAAATTTCTTTTTTAATTCTGTTTTCTATCACATGTAAGATGCTCTTCCATGAGACCAATTGATTTCTTTTTCGTCCTATTCAAAAAATGAAAAAGGTAAATTTTCAAGCAATTAATGAATCAGGATTCAGACAATCTCTCACAACTGAACTCATTTATATAAAAATATATATAATTTATTCATTGACAAAAACAACACACAAGAAAATACACCCTCCATAAGTAGACGCAGGGATTCAAATTTACAATCTTTCAGCTCTTTTTTCACAAATAAAGTGAAGTCTTTCTCCGCAGTTTTCGTCGTTCCATTTGAAGCGCCCAATCCTAATATCCGAATACAACGACATACAATCTTCTGAAACCATGTCGTTATGGATCTGATTATTAGGCTCTCCGTACATCCAATCTGTGTAAGTCAGACGCTCTTTTGATGGATACCATTTCCAAGTTCCTGTAAATAGAGATGAAATATCTGATCATTATAAATCATTGAAATCTGAACTATTCAAAAAATTCCCTACGATTAAAAGGAAACAGCAATAAATAAAAGGGAAATTTAATCAAACCATTCTTTAATATATATATATATTAAATTATATATTCTATTATACATATTTGTGTATTTGAGTGTTAGTGTTTTTATTTTATTTGTGTATTTGAGTGTGTGTGTGTGTGTGTGTGTGTGTTTATCTGACTTGTGTATTTGAGTGTTTGTGTTTTTATTTTATGTGTGTATTTGAGTGTGTGTGTTTTTATTTGATTTGTGTATTCAAGTGTTTGTGTTTTTATTTTATTTGTGTATTTGCGTGTTAGTGTTTTTATTTGTTATTCTTTAATATTCCAGATGAATTTGCAAACATGACCATAACAGCATTTTCATGTGTCACAATTAGTAAATAAGAATAATTAAAATAAATTGATGACCGTCGAATGGACAGACGGACAATGTAATTCCTATAGGGCTGCCGTATCATCTCGATAGACCCTTATTACACTCAATGGGAGAAATTCAAGACGATAAAAAAGATGTAAACATTCTGGACAGGAATAGTGAATCCCCAGCGCTGATGAGATGATGTTTCCGAGAAGAGTAAAAATCTCCTGCTTGATAGCAATATAAGGGACCAAAGCACAAACTAGTCCTAAAACGTCATATCTTTAATTGTTGTAAAAATAAGTGGTATGTGGTTTAAAAAAATGAATACCACAATTTGTCGAAAGATGCAGAACAAAATGATTCCATCCTCTTTTTTTTCTTTCATACTTGGTGGGCATAGAATCTGCGCTTGTGTGTACTTTTGAATATCTAATATTGAATGACATTATACAATTATTTGACCTGAAGATAAAATAAATATTTTGTCCGAAGGTCCAACAAATCATTTATTGCCCGAATTCCCAGTCAATAATTGTTTTGTCATACCTTATGTCAATAATGCAGCAACGAACCGATTAACCCGGCAGGTTTAAGATTATGTTCGTCTATAAGAGAAAGAGCGCGGAAAAATAGGTAGAGCTAATAGCGTCATAATCGACGTCGTCACAAACGATTTACCGTTTATCAGTCAATATTTTTATACGCCCGTCATTTGACGGGTCGTATTATGGTATGGCGAAGTCCGTCCGTCCGTCCGTCTGTCCGTCCACCTATGGAACGCAATAACTTGAATATGCGTCAACAGATTTTCACGACATTCATACATTATGATTGGACTGTGGAGAGGAAGCCGCCTTTCGATTTTCAGATTCATCCGATTTGTCGTTACAGAGTTATGGAACTTAGATTTTAAAAATACAATGAAAATCTACAAAAATAGTATAAAATTATTTAAAAATCTATTTCTGGTCGAAATGTTTTTAAAATTTTGTACACTTCAAGAAGAAAGGATGTTCTTTGACATATGTAACGGGTTTTTAATTTTTTTGTCGCATAACCGAGATATTGTGTGTAATGGGAGGGGGGTTATATGCACATACATGTTAAGCTAAGGGCAAAATATAGGCGCATGGAACGCAATAACTTGAATATGCGTCTACAGATTTTCACCATATTCATACATTTTGATTGGACTGTAAAGAGGAAGCCGCCTTTCGATTTTCAAGTTCATCCCATTCGTCGTTACTGAGTTATGGGACTTAGATATTTTAAAATAAAGTGAAAATATACTAAAATTGTTAAAAAATTATTTTAAAATCTATTTCTGGTTGAAATGTTTTGAAATTTTGTATACTTAAGGTAGAAAGGATGTTCTTTGACATATGTAACGGGTTTTTAATCTTTTGGTGGCATAACCGAGATATTATGTGTAATCGGAGAGGAGATTATATACACATACATGTAAGGCTAAGGACAAAATATAAGCGCATGGAACGCAATAACTTGAATATGCATCAACGGACTTACATGATATTTGTACATTATGATCAGAAGAAGCCGCCTTTCGATTTATAGGTTCATCTGATTTGTCGTTACGGAGTTATGGGACTTAGATATTTTAAATGCAATGAAAATATATTAAAATTGTTAAAAATTATTTTAAAATCTATTTCTGGTTTAAATGTTTTGAAATTTTTTATACTTCAAGTACAAAGGTTGTCCTTTAACATATGAAACGGGTTTTTTTTTTAATTTTTTTGTCGCATGAGCGAGATATTGTGTGTAATGGGAGGTGGGGGGGGGGGGGGGTATATGCACATGTTAAGCAAAGGGCCAAATATAGACACATGGAACGCAATAACTTGAATATGCGTCAACGGATTTACATGATATTTCTACATTGTGATCAGACTTTAAAGAAGAAGCCGCCTTTCGATTTTCAGGTTCATCCAATTTGTCCTTATGAGGTTATGGGACTTAGATATTTTGGTGTTGTGAAAAAATCCCAACAGGCGTATCTTGCTGCGTGAGCGTAGGCTTTTTGAAATCCTTTATCTCTGATATTAAAAGTTATTATGAGTGATATTCTAGTTGCAGTTTATTGGATTTGTAATTTCATTGCGCTACTTATAATTTGTTAGAGCGCCTGCTCGCTATGGTCTTTGGTTTAAAATAAAATGGAAATTGTTATTTATGTATATGTGTCTTATTCACTTGTCAATGAGTGAATAAAACAAAACAACCAGGAGAGCTACAGTCTCGTCAGAGACTTCTGGTTACACGCCCGTCATTTGACGGGACGTATTATGGTATGGCGGAGTCTGTCCGTCTGTCCGTCCGCCTATGGAACAAAATAACTTGAATATGCATCAACAGATTTTCATGATATCATTACATTGTGATCAGACTGTGGAGAGGAAGCCGCCTTTCTATTTTCAGATTCATCCGATTTGTCGTTACGGAGTTATGAGACTTAGAATTTTAAAATACTGTGAAAATATACTAAAATAGTTAAAAATTCTTTAAAACTCTATTATTATTATATGCCCGTCATTTGATGGGACGTATTATGGTATGGCGCGGTCCGTCCGTCTGCTTATGGAACGCAATAACTTCCATATCCCTTAAGGGATTTTCATGATATTTGTACATCTTGATAAGATTGTGAAGAGGAAGCTGCCTTTCGATTTTCAGGTTCATCCAATTTGTTGTAACGGAGTTATGGGACTTAGATATTTTAAATACAGTGAAAATATACTAAAATAGTTAAAATTTTTAAAATCTATTTCTGGTCAAAATGTTTTAAATTTTTTTACACTTCAAGTAGAAAAGATGTTCTCTGACATATAAAACAGGTTTTTAACTTTTTTGTCGCATAACTGAGATCTGTGTAATGGGAGGGGGGTATATGCACATACATGTTAAGCTGAGGGCAAAATATAGGCGCATGGAACGCAATAACTTGAATATGCGTTAACATATTTTCACGATTGAACTGTAAAGAGGAAGCGGCCTTCTGATTTTCAGGTTCATCCGATTTGTTGTTACAGAATTATTGGACTTATATATTTTAAAAAACAGTGAAAATATATTAAAATAGTTAAAATTATTTAAAAAATCTATTTCAGGTCGAAATGTTTTGAAATATTTTATACTTCAGGGAGATAGGATGTTCTTTTACATATGTAACAGGTTTTTGATTTTTTGGTCGCATAACCGAGATATAATGTGTAATGGGAGGGGGATGTTATATGCACATACATGTTAAGCTAAGGGCAAAATATAGACGCATGGAACGCAATAATTTGCATATGTATACCTCATCAGATTTACATGATATTTTTACATTGTGATCAGACTTTGAAGAGGAAGATGCCTTTCCATTTTCAGGATCATCTGATTTGTCTTTACGGAATAATGGGACTTGGATATTTTAAATACAATGAAAATATACAAAAATAGTAAAAAAAAATATTTAAAAAATCTATTTCTGGTTGAAATGTTTTGAAATTTTGTATACTTCAAGTAGAAAGGATATTCTTTCAGATATGTAACGAGTTCTTAAATTTTTGTAACATAATCCAGATATTATGTGTAATGGGGGGGGAGGGGTTATATGCACATACATGTTAAGCTAAGGGCAAAATATAGGTGCATGGAACGCAATAACTTGAATATGCGTCAACAGATTTTCATGATATTTGTACATTGTGATCAAACTTTGAAGAAGAAGCTGCCTTTCGATTTTCAGGTTTATCCAATTTGTCCTTATGGAGTTATGCGACTTAGATATTTTGGTGTTGTGAAAAACATCCCAACGGGCGTATCTTGCTGCGTGAGCGTAGGCTTTTTTTAACTATTGTCCTAGGGCTAATATTGATGTAAATATTGACTGCTTGGTCAAATATTCGAATTTATAAGCATTTTTCCTATGGAGATTTTATATAAAGATACTGCTAAGGGTATAACAATTTATTTAAGAGCCATCTAAAGATACCGATTATGATACTTTAAACTTTTCAACACGGCTTCCTTGAAAGCAGGAAATGCTTACTCTCCCCGGGCAATTGATCTTATCTCCAATACGGATTCTAATTCGCTCCTTTGAAAAAATGTTTCATTGCTCTTTTTAAATCTTTTTGTACTTTGCAGAGTTTTGTTTTTGACTTCCACTCACTGATCTACGTGGACACATCCTGAATTGTTTTGAATATCTCCATTCAAATTCCTGTAACAAAAAAAAATCAAACAGTGACTTAATAAATTCAACTTTATGTGCCGTGCCTTCTGATTCCGAGTCTGTAGCACCAAGCCAATACGAACGTCCCTTAGTTTCGTATACTGACAATCTCCAGTGTCCTCCACAGTTCTCACCCTTGTTACCAAGACAACGTGTAAAGCAATCGTCCTCTGGGGAGGCTTCGAATTTATCCAAGGTGGGACTACCACAGAAACACAAAGAGTGGAACTTGTAACATAAAGAAATAGGATTATATTTCAATAATGTCTTTATTAGCATTAATATTTTTAAAACATTGGTTTTACTAAACCATTAACTAATTTTTAACGAGACTGAGAATTGAAACTTACATTGATTTATTATTCATAAATCTAACATTTCACGAGATTATGTTATTTCGGTCATTAATCAGAAATTAAAAATAAATTCTTTTCAGTCACTGTAATAAATATCGGAATTCACAATGAGTTACTAATATATTATTAGTTATAAAGATAACATTTCATTGTTGATTACATTAACTATTACATTGACATTTTGAAGAAATTTGAAAAATTATTCTGAACAAACTTCAGCGACCTTTGCGATCAAGAAATTATCCATAATAAGTGTAGTGTAAAATTTTTAATTTAAAATTGATTTTACAAAATAACCTTACTTACTTGTGTACCTGCATACATAAAACCCATCACCCGGCATCTCTCCACACACCAGGCGTTTGTCATGTTCGGGGAATAATTTTGTATGGGTAACAGTCTATTGGATAGCCAGTCTTTGTAACATCCTATGTATGCTAAAAACAGAATTATCACTGACGATGGTTAAACACCCTAAAACGTGCATGTCTGGTCCATGCTTCAAATTTGTCGGCTCTAAATAATGCTATGAATTTGAAAACGTAACAATTGATAAATGTTTGGGGAATAAATCGTTATGGGTAAAAATTGATTGAACAGTAAGTCCTCATAACATCCTATTTGTGCTTGAAATTAAAAAAAAAAATTACAAGAGGAAAGAAAAATGTAAATCAAATATTTGGTATGTAAAGTTATCTTTTTGTATAACTATCTAAATCTTTTGGTATAGCAATCAGTTAGTGTAACCATTGTGAAATAGTGGTATACACCGGTATTCTATAAAAAAAAGTTTTATTACATTACATGTTGTCTTTTACGGTACATGTATTTTGTGTTCTATTGTGGACACTTAAACATTATTTTGCTGAGGATCTCTCTCTCTCTTCTGCTCAACTTTGCAATTACCAGATACCTCCTTCTTCATTTATAGTTTCCAAACTCTAACTCTTCAAATCTGATTTTCAATTATATAATTTGGACATCCATTTGACCACAAGATAAGTATGTTATGAAGACTCACCATAATTCCTCGCCAATTCCTCCAGGAAATCACCTTCATCTTCGCTCTGTACAGAGGCCAACGTGCTCCTTAACTGGTAGCACATAAGCTGAAAATATGAATTATCCTTATAAATTTAACAAAATAACATAATGAATTTAACAACATAACATAAATAAATATAACAACAATACCAAATTAGATCAAAGCTGGAAAGAAAAGGCTGTCATGCATTTTAAAATCTTCAGTGGCCAACCGCTGATTTTGCAAATTTGAAACATTGAAATGTTATGAAATATGAGATACAATATTTATCAGCAGTACATAGATTAATTATTTAGACACACTAGTAGTTTAAGGAAACACTCAGAACGAACGAAAAAAAGAGAGTGATCTGCTAAAAGTCTTTTTTCTCATCGCAGACAACAGAATATTTATAGTTTAATTTGCCATCGCTGTGAGAATAAAAACATATTAATTATCTTGATGTAAATCGACGTTACAAACGAAGTAGCTTAACTTTATTCTACGAATTTGGACAAAATAAGAATTATTAGGTCTTCCGACTTCCGTCGGAAGACCTATTGTTTTCGTAACCGTGGAAAATTGGATCAGCGATTTCTCAAGAACCCTGTAAGCTAGGACAATGAAAGTTCTCCAACGTTACGTTTGGAGTAAAAGCTAGATTGGTCTTTTTTATTTTTGGTCTCTGTTATTTTTTTTATCATGTTTTTTAGTAGATTCAAATATTTGACGGGAGCGTCGAATTACTCAAAAGGACCGAAAATTTCATGTTTTGCTATTTGTAAGCTTAAATATCTCGTATTTTGCTATCTACAATTTCCATTCTTTTTGAAAGTCGACAGCCATGCAAGATGTGAAATGCTAGATGCACACTGTAACGATTTATTACGATGACGTCCTTCACCGTCCTTCATATTTCCAAATTCAGAAGTTCATAGGAGGAAGACACTTTTTTGCTTATAAAAGTAAACAAAAATTAAGCTTATGAAGTTTCCTAAAAATTTCAATATTATTATTTTTTATCCATATATCTGTCTTATTTAGTCTTTCTGATTTTTCCTATCTCTTACTGTTGAAAAGATATGAGCATCGAAATTTTGAGTTGGGTATTTCGATACACCTTCACGCCAACAGATCGGGCGCATACTAAAATTGGTAGTCCGAGTCCGACTCGAGAAAAGCAGTGTTGAGATTTTCAAATTCCGATTTCACGGCAATGATGAATATGCATTTCATAAATACATTTCGATATACACAATTTGATTTTAAAACAGTTGATTAATTTAGAAGAGATCAGCTACAAACCAGAATTTACACACAAAAAGTGGTAGTTTGATTCCGATTTCTAACCTACAAACCTGTTTCTAAACTTCAATAACTATATTTTGAACATCAAGTTTAATTTCTAATTCTAGCAAACGTTCGAACATAATTTTCGGTTGGTTTATTTACAAATTGATGAACAATTTCTCCAACAATCTTCCCTCCCCTCGTTTTTCGAAAACAGTTCTGTCTATATTGAACGATGTCGCCATGATGGAAATTCAAAATAAACTTTGAAAAAAGGGAAGGGGGGGGGTCCAAATTTGAACCTGCACAGCAAGAACCTCATGGTATTTATATATATATATTGAACGTAACTTGTTATTACCATTTCTCTTCTCAAGAAAATTGATTCTACAGCTACGAGCTCGCCTTTTTTTATGGGGGAAGGGGGCAGGAAGAATTTGCAAAAAAAAAAAATCCCGGCTCTGAAAAATGCTGAAAAAAAATATTCCGGCCCAAAGGGCCGGCAATTTTTTTTTTCCCGGACCATGCAAAAGTAAGGATACATTGCATGATATGGAAATTTTTGCTGGCCCTTTGTGCCAGACAATTTAAAGTCAAAAAATTAATATAAATACAAACTGTTCACATAGCTGTATCTACCAGAGACCTAATACGCATAGGCACAAAAATCTAGAAAAGGTTCTATTTAAACATCATACAATCTGTCTGAAATTCGCTAATTGCAAAGAGACATCTGAAGGAACGGTTATTAACTCATACTCTGTAACAGCGGGGAGTTTAACTTGCACAGACATTCACAACATTTGACAATTTGTTTAAATCCGGCCCGAAGAACCGGCGAAAATTTTTCTCCGACTCTGGTAATGGCCTGCTCAGAAAATTGCTGAAAAAATTTTACCGGCTGGCAATAGAATTCCTGCCCCCCCCCCCCCCCCAAATCAAATGGTTGCTCACCAACAATTATCGGTTTGAAAATTTAATGTTACTGCTATTTGAAAACTTAAATATATAATATAAATACATGTAATGTGACGTCCTTCATATTTCCAAACCAAAAATTGTATAGGAGGAAGACACTCTTGTTGCAACCGCAACAAGAAACCTTTCTAGTTATACAACTTTGCATATTACACATGTATGACTGTCGATTTTACAAATATGGTACAATGAGGTGGCGGAGACTTGAGTACTTCCCGGAACTAAATTGGTGAGTACTATTCACTTTAAACCTCCCGCATGAGACCCTAAGGGTCAATGACGAAGAAGTGAAAAGACACTGGTATTTGTATAATTATTCTATCAATCATTCTAAATATTTTTCCAAAAAAAAGAGAGAAAGCAATGGAAGTGTTCCAACACATAACCTTCTTGAGGAAAAATTCAAACCAATCTTAATGCATAAGACACGTATTTCGGATAGTAAATCCGCATCAGTTTTCTTTTTAAACACCATAGACATTTTTTGTATATTTACACAACATTGAAGAGTATATGTCGACCGACCCGTGTTCTAGCCACCTTAGCAATCTTAAAATTACCCAACAATCCGCATCAGTTGTACTGATTGTGATTAATTCTGAAACAGCCAAATGTATTTAAGTAGCGCCTTCTTGTTTAATGTATTGAATTTAGATATGTACATTTACTTTGCAAATAGTCCGCGGCCCCAAATTTCATGTAGGATCAATTCAGTAGTATAGTTAGATATAATCTACTACCAAAATAGTATTGGAAGGATGGTGCAACATAATTACCTGAGAATTAAACCAGGTTTCCCTGTTACGGCTTAAAAAGTAGCATCTGTCCTCGTGCTTTATCCATCCTTTCTCACACAAGGTGCCCGAAGCTGGAGAGGAAAAAGATTATAAGTTTTGTAGAAAATCTGATAAAAAGAAGAAGGGATTTGTTAAACCTCCAGATTGCAATGAAAAAGTTTCCAAGCATTAAGTCAATGAATGAAAAGGATTGAGGATAGGAACACTAAAATTTGTGCAACTGAAGGGTATGGAAAAAAAGGAACCAAAACAAGAGAAACATCCAAGAAATGTAGGTATCGAGCTTCAGGTTAGGTGTTCGTATGAACTTTGACCTCTAGAAACTTAAATTTAAATTATGTTAACAAAATCAATGTTAAACAAATGTCACCAAACAAAATAATTGAAAAAAAGATGGAAACATGCAAAAAAGACACAAGACAGATAGCACTGTTGAAGTTAAAGTGTAGAGTATGAATTGATCGTAGACAATTTATAATCTTTTTGTATATACATGTACTATACAAAATAAGAAATGCTGAACATGAATTTACTTTATCTCTTTTTTCCCCCGAATATTCGAATTCAGAAACATCAAGCGGCATTTGAAATAGGATACCACATTTTCTTATTCAATCACATCGATATTGACCAACGAAAAAAGCAGTAAAATCAATTTAATTAAATGAACATTAGGATTTGGAGGAAATCTCCATCGAGACTATCTACAACAGACCACAGCGGAACACACAGTAACACAACAAATGATTAGCATCAGAAAAGCAAATCTCACAAGAAACAAGGGATAATGATATACAGAACAGCATCCATATCAAACGGTAAAATTAACAATCAACCCAGACATGAAGCATCTAAATATCCATTTTTAGAGAGCAGAGCTAGAACGGCTAGCAAACTTATATGCCTCCAAAAGGGATAAAAAGATAAAAAAAACCCTTTTCTACCCCCTTACAGACCTCCATTACTATACTCAGTGGTACCTAAATTTCGTCTAGAAAGGTAAAGGACATATTTTCGTTATGAGGGCGCATGCGTGTCCGAAAGAACAGAAAGATTTGAAATAAAAATTCGAGCTAACCTGTCATATTTTTCAATTAACGAAAGTAAGCACTTCTGAAGAATGAAATACGTAACTGCGCTCTCCTATAGGCTTTGCCTATGTTCATATGAATTCTAAGCAATTTAAAAAGAAAACATTTCAAATACCTTTTGAGAATCCATTTTCATCCTTTTGTCCATTGACTAAGGGACTAACATTCCTTGTTGATACCCGTATAGTTCTACTTGTTTTCAGGATCAGTGTAGGTGCATTTGAAGAATCCCGTGCACTTGTATCTACAGTTGATTCCGACGGCACCAGATTAGGTTCCACTTCAATGAATCTCACAGAAATCTTCGTCGTCTCCCGATCTTTTTGGATCAAATCTCTTCCTTGTGAACTGAATTCATCAATTTGATCAGCTGCGGAAATTACTCTACCTTCATTTCTTCTGAAATCTGATCGTTGATTTGAAAGCCAAGGATTTTTCATTAAAAGGTTTTCAATGGCAAGAGTTCTATCTTTTGTACCCTTTGATGGTTGGAAGTCTACGCCATCCTTAGATACAACACTGTCAGACGCTATAAATTTTGTGTTACTATTTGATGTAACCACCCCTGATTGTCTCATCCCTACATCATTCTGTAATGGGAAGCTGTCGGATTCTATGAAAGCTGCGTTACCATTTGATAACATCCCTGATTGTCTCAAATCTGCATCATTCCTTGATGACACCTTCTCTGACGCTATAAATTCTGCCCCTCTATTTGATGACACCAACTCAGATTGTCTCAAATCTATGTCATTTCTTGATGATGCTATTTCGGATGCTATAAATTCTGCGCCACTGGTTGACGATACACCTCCTGAAGGATTTGAATCTGTACTTTCTTTTGTTTCTGTATTTCTGTTACTTGTAACATTTGTCACACTACCCCCTGGTCGGTCAGTCGATGATTCTTCTGACGGTATTACAAGACCTGCTAGATCATTCGTTACACCTCTTCCCGCAATGTCTGTCAGTGTTGTTGGTTCAGTATAAACTGATCTCGAATCTAAGGCAGCTGTAGGCTGCGTTGTACTTTCTATTTCTGCTAACCTCCCTCGGTGGAGAATTTCTAATGCTGTCACCCCTTCCTCTATGATCAAGTCCACTTGATCTGATGAAAATACCGGTACTCGGGTGGTTGAATCTTTCCTAACTGCAACAGTAGACTCTGTACTTGCAATATTTTCTGTAGGCATAAATGTCGATTGGGTGGTTGATATTTCAGGTGCATTTGTCAGTTCTGTTGTTGTAGATGTAACGTATGATTCACTCGTAGGTACAGCTGTCGATGCTTTTGCTGCTGCAGATGTGACATATGTTTCCCTCGTTGGCACAGCTGTCGATGCTCCTGTTGTAGATGTGACGTATGGTTCCCTCGTAGGTACAGCTGTCGATGCTTCTGGTGCTGTAGATGTGACGTATGATTCTCTAGTAGGAACAGTTGTCGATGCTTCTGTTGTTGTAGATGTGACGTGTGATTTACTTGTAGGTACAGCTGTCGATGCTTCTGTTGTTGTAGGTGTGACGTATGGTTCCCTCGTAGGTACAGCTGTCGATGCTTCTGTTGTTGTAGATGTGACATATGGTTCCCTCGTTGGTAGAGCTGTCGATGCTTCTGTTGTTGTTGATGTGGCATATGGTTCCCTCGTAGGTACAGCTGTCGATGCTTCTGTTGTTGTAGATGTGACATATGGTTCCCTCGTAGGTACAGCTGTCGATGCTTCTGTTGTTGTAGATGTGACGTATGGTTCCCTCTTTGGTAGAGCTGTCGATGCTTCTGTTGTTGTAATTGTGACGTATGGTTGCCTCGTAGGTACAGCTTTCGATGCTTCTGTTGTTGTAGATGTGACGTATGGTTCCCTCATAGGTACAGCTGTCGATGCTTCTGTTGTTGTAGATATGACATATGGTTCCCTCGTTGATAGAGTTGTCGATGCTTCTGTTGTTGTAGATGTGACATATGGTTCCCTCGTAGGTACAGCTGTCGATGCTTCTGTTGTTGTAGATGTGACATATGGTTCCCTCGTAGGTACAGCTGTCGATGCTTCTGTTGCTGTAGATGTGACATATGTTTCCCTCGTTGGCACAGCTGTCGATGCTCCTGTTGTAGATGTGACGTATGGTTCCCTCGAAGGTAGAGCTGTCGATGCTTCTGTTGTTGTAGATGTGACGTATGGTTCCCTCGTTGGTAGAGCTATCGATGCTTCTGTTGTTGTAGATGTCACGTATGGTTCCCTCGTTGGTAGAGCTGTCGATGCTTCTGTTGTTGTAGATGTGACGTATGATTTCCTCGTTGGTAGAGCTGTCGATGCCTCTGTTGTTGTAGATGTGACATATGGTTCCCTCATAGGTACAGCTGTCGATGCTTCTGTTGTTGTAGATGTGACATATGCTTCCCTCGTAGGTACAGCTGTCGATGCTTCTGTTGTTGTAGATGTGACATATGGTTCCCTCGTAGGTACAACTGTCGATGCTTTTGTTGCTGTAGATGTGACATATATTTCCCTCGTTGGCACAGCTGTCGATGCTCCTGTTGTAGATGTCACGTATGGTTGCCTCGTAGGTACAGCTGTCGATGCTTCTGTTGCTGTAGATGTGAAGTATGATGCTCTAGTAGGTACAGCTGTCGATGCTTCTGTTGTTAAAAATGTGACGTATGGTTCCCTCATAGGTACAGCTGTCGATGCTTCTGTTGCTGTAGATGTAACATATGGTTCCTTCGTTGGTAGAGCTGTCGATGCTCCTGTTGTAGATGTCACGTACGGTTCCCTCGTAGGTACAGCTGTCGATGATTCTGTTGTTATAGATGTGACATATGCTTCCCTCGTAGGTACAGCTGTCGATGCTTCTGTTGTTGTAGATGTGACATATGGTTCCCTCGTAGGTACAGCTGTCGATGCTTCTGTTGCTGTAGATGTGACATATGGTTCCTTCGTTGGTAGAGCTGTCGATGCTCCTGTTGTAGATGTCACGTACGGTTCCCTCGTAGGTACAGCTGTCGATGATTCTGTTGTTATAGATGTGACGTATGGTTCCCTCGTAGGTACAGCTGTCGATGCTTCTGTTGTTGTAGATGTGACATATGGTTCCCTCGTTGGTAGAGCTGTCGATGCTTCTGTTGTTGTAGATGTGACATATGGTTCCCTCGTAGGTACAGCTGTCGATGCTTCTGTTGTTGTAGATGTGACATATGGTTCCCTCGTAGGTACAGCTGTCGATGCTTCTGTTGCTGTAGATGTGATGTATGATTCTCTAGTAGGTACAATTGTCGATGCTTCTGTTGTTGTAATTGTGACGTATGGTTGCCTCGTAGGTACAGCTGTCGATACTTCTGTTGTTGTAGATGTGACATATGGTTCCCTCGTAGGTACAGCTGTCGATGCTTCTGTTGCTGTAGATGTGACATATGTTTCCCTCGTTGACACAGCAGTCGATGCTCCTGTTGTAGATGTCACGTATGGTTGCCTCGTAGGTACAGCTGTCGATGCTTCTGTTGTTGTAGATGTGGCATATGGTTCCCTCGTTGGTAGAGCTGTCGATGCTTCTGTTGTTGTAGATGTGACGTATGGTTCCCTCGTTGTTAGAGCTGTCGATGCTCCTGTTGTAGACGTGACGTATTGTTCTCTCGTAGGAACAGCTGTCGGTGCCTCTGTTGTTGTTGATGTGACGTATGATTCGACCGAAGGTACAGCTGTTGATGCTCCTGTTGTTGTAGATGTGACGTATGATTCGGCCATAGGTACAGCTGTTGAAGCATCTGTTGTTGAAGATGTGACGTATGATTCGACCGTAGGTACAGCTTTTGATGCATCTGTTGTAGACGTGACATATGATCCTCTCGTAGGAACAGCTGTTGATGCATCTGTTGTTGTAGATGTGACGTATGATTCGACCGTAGGTACAGTTGTCGATATTTCTGTTGCTGTAGATGTGACGTATGATTTACCAGTAGGTCCTTTTGTTACTTTTGTCGTTGGTTCTTTTGTCGCAGATGTTACATATGAATCTGTCGTTGGTAAACCTCCTGTTGGAGCGACATATGATGTGTTCGTCGGATCTATGACTATTGAAGCAATGTTTAATTCCTTCGTAGAAGTAGTGATCGTTGACGTTACGCCACTTATCGATTCTGTTGTTGCTGTTGTGGTAGTATAAGACTCTGTTGTTGTCATAACAGATGGCATCTCACCAGGTTGTGTGGACAATGAGATAGTCGTCGTTGTCAGAGGTGCAACTGCAGATAGAAAAGAGGTATGTACAATCTAAAGCAGATACATTTCCTAATAAAGACCATCATACATGTATTTTGGGTGTCATCGGATTGCGGAGGTTAACATAACATCATGGCACCACCCCTCCATTGTTATTTTGGTCATAGTAATACGGACGTGTTCCAACACTTTACTTTCTTATAGAAAATTTGAAACAAATTTTTAATGCACCAGTCACGTGTTTCGAATAGTAATTCCTCATCAGTAAAGCACGAAATTTCATATTACTATGCTACCGAAACGGCCATGCGGGAGGTTTGGATCCGCGCGTTCCATCTAGAACTGGAGGGCGCTACTGAAATGAATTTTTGCTAGGTCTGAAAATCACTTGGCTGAAAGCATCACTGATGATGATTTGCCGTCCGAAACACGTGTCATGCATTGGGGTAGGTTTAAAATGTCCTTCAGGAAGGTCAAGAGTTGGAACATTTTCGTATCATTTTGATAACTTGCTGATCAAAAGACATATACTTCGAGAGAGAAATATATTAGTCGTAAATACGAGTCAGTTTTTCCAATTTTTTTTCTAATGCCTAATTATATATATCATAAATAAGCATTCCTAGAATCATGTTAAATATAGATATATTATATGAAATATATTAGTCGTAATTAATAAATACGAGTAACTTTTTCCATATTCTTTGTAATGCCTAATTGACCCTTCCGATTGCGGGAAAAAAAATGCAAAATTTCGTGACATCACAATGCTTTTACCATGTGTTTACCTCGGACAAACAAACTTCGAACCTCGGTCAAACATCGAAATTGCATTGTGACGTCAAAATTTTCCCGGGTTCGGAAGGGTCAATTACATTTATCATAAATCAGCATTCCTAGAATCATGTTCTCACCAAGAACGTGTGTTGCTTTGAATCCTCTTTCTTCCGTTTTGTTGTTTGCTGTAAACACAACCCGCATTGACGCACCATTGGAACCAGTGAAAGTAATAGGAAAATCTGGAAAACCTCTTGAGCAAGCCTCTCCTACCTTGGTTGATTCTGTATAATGTGTGAAATATAATAAATTGTTTATTACAAAGACGGCCGCAGAATCAAATATGAGTGTATGGACCAATTTCAGTGAGTCAAAAAATTCCCATGATTTGATTCGTATTCGTGATTTTTTTCCACCTGCTGGCAGCTAGATATTGTCACCAACAATTTCTATAGAAAGCAATTACGCTTCTAAAATCTTCTGAATAAGATCTTAGCCACATGAACGTAGAGTCAAAAGATGGTATATGAATTCAAATCGTTTAAGACTTAACTTGTCTAAAATATATGAATTAGGCAGTTTCCTGAGATATCATATGGGCAAAGTACCGTGTATCAAATGAGCTTTGGTTTACAATATTTTCCTTCATGATTATCTAAAACAAGAAATATTTTTAATGTTTTGTTACCTTCGTATACCTCAACTTTGTCCAAGCATTTCTCCTTAGGTAGGTTTTCCTCGTAGTACTTTATGAGTTCATTATTTGTGTACGGGAATTTGATTTGGACTCGTTTTGAGGGATCCGTCGGAATCAATGTGAATTCACAAACGCTATCCCTGGTGAGTGAAATTGACAACTATATTAATTCACAAACTAACCCTGGTGAGTGAAAACGACAAGTGTCGATGGACAAACTAAATATCAAATTACAACGATCTTTGTATTTATTCAATGTAAACGTGGTTATTTTCACTGAGGAAGGTTCGCGTGGGTGATTTTGGCGAAATCGGAAATTCTATTTTTAGTCTATAATACTGGTAGTTATTTTTACCTGGCAGTTATTTTCACGATGAAAATACAACCGCGAAATTTTCCACGTTTACATTATGGTAAAGAAAGGGGAAAATAAACGTAAAGAAACGAAACTTTCAACGAAAATAAGAATCCAGTGAAAATACCATTATGATAGAAGAAAAGAAAAACAGTTAAAATAAACAAGAGAGAAAATATGAATGAAATGTAATAATTACGGTGGATAACCGATTGGAAAATTCTTTGAGGTGAAGGATTGTTCCATCTCAGACACCATTAGGGGCTTCTGTATTCCACAATCTAAAAAATATAATCATTCTTATCTAGAACATTCATTCAATTACATAAGTATAATTTGTTTGTCTATTACAATATTACAATAGCACAGGAGCATGAAGTTTAGTTGTTCAAGACAAAAAGCAAAAAAAAAAAAAACCCAAACAAACAAAACAACAACAACAAAAACACACAAATCACAAACATGTTCAAACTCTGCTGTCATGGAGCAGCCCATTCGACATGAGAATTAGATTTGATGCACCAGACATACAAAATTCGGAGAATGAATCGGTGGTTATCTATAGGAAAATAATTTAAAGAAACGGCGCCTTTTTCTTTTAGAGACAAGACACAATCAGAACGTGAAGAAATTTGATATTAGTATAGAATAAAAAGATGGCAATGGCAGGTATGGAAAGGGTTTCTTTGTCTACCAAAGAATTCTGGTTGGTGACTGGTCACGTGCAAATTCCGTGAATCGCGAATTAAACACCCATGAACACCAAAACTATAACATTCATTTCTATATTTATTTACATTTCTCTAAATATAGGCAACCTTTTTTTGCACGAACATCGAAAGCACAGCGAATCACAGCGTCAATAGTATTCTAACGTTGGCAAACTCTTCTTAAGTTCAAAATTAGGACGTGGCAACCCGATTTATCGAAATATAATTACGATAGAAACTTTATTTGAACTCATTTGTCTGAACGTTGATGTGATCAAAGAAGATTAAGAAGAAATATGAAAATAAGAACCAAAAATGAATTAGAAGTTTAGGACTTTATTTTCTTATCAAATGTATTTAAAGTATCGATACTCAGCATTTATGTATCGATACGTATTGAAAATTTCAAAGTATCGATACTCTTCAATATTCCAATATCAATATACAACACTAGATCCTACATGTATAATTAAAAATAGTTAGATCAAATCGAGTATCATATTGTCGAAGTAGATCCCTAAGATGACGAGGCTGCAATTATCACAGCGTAGCGGCAGACTTATGTGCTGTTCATGTAAAATTGAATTTATATGAGGTTTAAAGTCATGTAAGAAACTTCACATAAATTTCATGTCAAAAAATGTTGTGTAACTTTCATGTTCGTGCTCTTTTCACATAAATTTCATGTTGTCTTTTATTGAAAATTCATGCATTGTAAATATATGAATTTCTTGTGAGGCACAATATACAGTGTGTATGTCTGCATCTCTTTGAATTTGACACCCACTTGGCAGAAATTAAGGTGAATATATAAGTGCAAAAGTAAAAATAATTACATTCATCTTTAGCAGTTATAGCTTGAACAACAAATCCAAGTTCTTCTGGATGTGTCTGTCCGTCCGAAACAAAGTTTACTGTAAGTGACTTTCCGGGTGACGTGATGGCCTCCACGGTGAATGTATCAAGACAAATTCCGTCTTGAATTAAGTCATCCCCTGAAAAAAAAGACGCATAAATACAATTCAACAAAAGTTACATGAATCTGAAATTATCAAATACAGTATGACATCAATTAAAGTTACATTTGTCAAGAAAAAATACTGTTTTTTTTTAGAATTTGCCATTTTGTGATTCAGCTTGAAATAATCGGAAACAGCACCATGTAATTCGATCTGATTGAGTCAAAAATCGTTTTCATTCTGGACAACGACAACATCGCATTGTTAGACTTTGGGATATATATCACCATGGGGTATCATGTGATACACAAATGATATGTTCCACGGGAATCCCCTTTGATTGAACCAAGTAAATACTGTCTAAATCTACTTTATATGAATTTATTTTAGGCCTATCATATGGTCATTATTATAAATTATATGATGGTAATTTATTCTGGTCAAGAATAGACGTATATTTGGAGAACACTTAAACAGAAAATTTTGTATCTGTCCGTGCACCATATCATATCATGTGGCGAGTATTGAAAATTTTCTGTTTAAGTGTTCTCCGAATACACGTCTATTCTTGACCAGAATAAATTACCATCATATAATTGATAATAATGACCATATGATAGGCCTAAAATAAATTCATATAAAGTAGATTTAGACAGTATTAACTTAGTTCAATCAAAGGGGATTCCCGTGGAACATATCATTTGTGTATCACGTGATACCCCACGGTGATATATACTACGACAAATATTTAAACCCAAAATATCATATGTATTATAGCCACTTGTATTTTGTGCTTGGCTACCAAAGACTGAGCATCAAAAACATTAGTCAATAACATCTGGATCAATTCCGTCTTTTCGATTTTACAGGCCTACATTCGATTTGTGCAGGTATCTGACGTAAAAGCATTGTGACGTCATTAATTTCCTTTGAAAACTTCATATATTTACCCCTGCTTCCCTGAATTTCATGCTGGTTTCCATAGAATTTGATGACGTCACAATGCATTGACGTCAGATACCTGCACAAATGGGAAGTAACTCGCTATTTCGAAAAGACCGAATTGTCATGGAAGAGAATTTCTTGACAACGAACTGAAACGTAGTTTTCATAACATTCAGAGTTATTTGTATAGAAGGAGGCTGTATGAGCCTTTCACCAGTATTTCAGACTTAGGGGGGGATTACTGTTTGGTCACTGAGCTGCAGCAAAGTCTTGTTGGACATCCCTACTTTCTTCTTCTTTGACCACTTGTCGAGTTTTAAGCCTGACTAGTAGGCGCACTGATAAAAGCTGGTAGAGCAGATGTCTTGCCCGTGAGTTGGAACTTTTCTGTATTCTGCAGAATTAGATGTAGGTGACTGTCTGGTCCTTTATTGTGTCGGCACTAAGTTTTCTTTCAACTTCACACGTCAATTAGTATGACATAATTAATCACATCTGGTACTCGAGTTGGATCTTATTTTGTTAAAATTGAGGACACTAGGTCTTTTGGCTGAGTTTTCTTGATTTCAGTCCTCATAGTTAGTTTGGAAAGGTGGTCGGTTTCGTATTCTTTGTAGGAGATGGTGTCGAAACTAAATTCTATTTTAGTTTTCTTCAGTGGAAGACAGCATATATATACTACTAAATGAGTTAAAGAAGATCCTGACGATGATATCAACAGCACTCACAATAGAGCAAAAATAAAGCATCGACGGACCCCTAGTAAGCAAGAGGTGGGTCCAGGTGCCTGGGAGGAGTAAGCATCCTCTGTTGGCTAGCCGCGCCCGCCGTCGATGTTTAAGCACGAAAATGAAAACAGGTCCAGATCATAACCTTTCGAGAAACTTATACGCAGAAATAAGGAAATCGCCATTTCGAAAAAAAAACTGAAAACTCAATTAAGACATCTCTAGAACTCCATACATAAGATGAATTTGATTTGCTAATATGTATGCACATTTCTACACTTTAGATATCGCAACGTACCATTATATACTGCCAGTCTGTCGCCACAATCTATATCGTTTGATATTTTAAACAAAATGTAATGTTGGGGATCAGTATCAAATATCCACGTACAATTTAAATTCCTGAAATCAGAGAAAGATATTAAGAAAGAAAAGAAAACTTTAAAATTTCATCGCTTGTTCATTTTCTTTTAGTTAAAAATTAATTGAAATCAATTGAAATTAGGAAATCAATGACGTACAATCATGATCCAAGCTGTTAAAAAAACATCAATTTCCTCGAACATACATGGAAAAGTATTGTATGAATTTTTACACCATATATACTCTCACTATCAATTAAAAACAAATAAATTAATATGATCACGCTTTGGGGTGTTTGTCAAAGAAGTAGGTTAAGGTAACAAGGAGAGCATAACACTATCATAGACTACCCATAAGTTATGTTCAAGATCAATATTTCTGTGATTGACAGACAGACAAACAGACATAGACAAATGACCTCGTTCTTTCTAAATATATATAGCGGAGAAAATTAATGATAATAATTGCCGCCCATTGCGTACTTACGGATCATATCCATCTAACCATCCTGGACTGACCACTTCGGACAAACCGACGCCAAGTGGAATTCTCAATGCTGTATTACACTGACCATTAACTGGAAAATTACATAACAATAGAGCAAGTGCCTTCTTGTTCAGACATTTAATTTTTCCATTTTTTTAGGACAGGTTACATTCTTAGCTTCAAAAACGACAAACAACACTTTACTATTTGCAATATCCATCCAAATAGCAATTTGAAAGTGTTGTTGTTTATAAGGCCATTCTTGTTTTTATCCGTTTTGCTTCCTTTTGGAATTAAGAAACCTACCAGCTAGCCAGGGAGAAAAACAAACAAGCATATAAACTATGTTTCAAAATCTTATTATTTGACAGTGTGAAATCTGACAAAAACTTGTTTTATTTGATTATTGAAAGATTTTAGTCAACAAAGTAAAGACAGATAATACAATGTCTTGAAACACTGCAGTTCTTTTACATCTTTACATGAAATATAAAGAATTAAACAATATCTCCTCATTTTTTTCTTCGAAAATACATTTAATTTGCAAACTATTCTATAATTTTCATTTTGTTTTGTTTTGTAGTCTGACTTTGATCTCAAAACCTACCTGCACGTGGACGCAAAACAGAAAACAAAAAAGAAATGGCATTTCTGATGTGAACTCATCCTCGGTTCCTCAGACTATTTGCACTTTGGCTGAATACCCGGGGTCAGATCGTACTATATTGGGGATTTTAAAAGAAATTATAGCTCTTCTTCGTGAAGTTAAAAAACTGACGGCAGACCAGTGTGGACAGTACGTGAATCGTACAGTACACAAGCGGGAACTTTTGTCGGTTTGTAACCCAATGTTAAACGTCTTCAAATTGAATAACATCACTTAAGAACAGATGAATTGGCAGCATGGACCAGACATGCACGTTTCAGAGATCCTCTAATCTAAACAATGTTATATGCAAAGAAAGTTACCTTGTCGAAAAAACGTACCGAAAGACGTAGCAGGATAGGTGGAATATGATGCTACAGGACCCACGTTTTACAAATTATTTGTATCGAAAACATCTAATTAACAATTCGATTTCGAGAAGTATCTTACCTAGTCGAACATGCACTATTTATCATCGCTATCAAAAAGATTTTTGTAAACTATTATGCTAAAAAAGTTTGTGAGGGAGACTATCAACAACATTTGCATCCCCGAAGTAATTCGATCTGACCCAGAGACTATTCAGCCAAAGCGCAAATAGCCTGGGGAAGCGAGGATGATGTGAACTAAATTCGGCTAACTAGTATTTTTGGTCGGGAATGGATTTATATCATTCTGAACAGTGGTGTTTAAGTTTTCTTTGTATTTGACCTTATTTTTGTTACAATTTAAATTTTCTTGACCTCAAGAGGTATGTCCGTAGCACATGGTAATTGAGAAAGGTTTACTACATATTATGACTGTATCACTATCGCATACGTTTTTGTGTCGCTTGCGAAGCATAGCGACACTTAGGGATCACTTTGTCCGTTGTCCGTCTGTCTGTCACACTTCGATGTCACACCCTAAAAGTGATTCCTAAGTGTCGCTATGTTTCGCAGGCGACACATGCATTCCTTGGAATGATTTTTTTTTCAATTATTTAATTTCAGTTAGTTTGTTTGGGGTTTTTTTGGGGGGGGATTTTTTCCGCTTAATGGGGACTATTTTAAAAATCCGAATGGTTCACAATCGTGAAGAGGATAAGAAATGAAGAATACTGATAAAAACTTACCATACTTTAGATATTGAAAAACAATGCAAAAGACTAGAAGGAAATTGTAACGAAACTGTACGAACATCTGGATGGTTCTACTGTAACAGAATCGTAAATTTGCTACATTTACCATATCGCAAAGTAAGATAATATTAATGCAGTTTTCCTACTTTTGCCAGAATTTCAGTTTTTGTTTTAAAATAGTTTTAAATAGTAAGAAGAACAAGAAAGGAGTACTTGAAATCGAGAAATTTTTCAATTTTTCGATTAATAATCTAGAGAGAAAAGCGATTGTTTCAATTCTTTTCAAGCCCTGTTATCATGGTTATGCTTCGTAACTGTTATTCTTAAAAACGTATTTTATAAGATATTATAATGAAAAATATTCATCTTACCTGCACATAAGTATTAATATTGAAATAAAGCCTGAATGAAATCGGTCAAGGTGTCGCCATTTAAAGTATATAAAAGATGGAGAAATAGGTGCAGTAGTTTTATTTGAAGGATTAGACATCAGAAGGTCTCGTGGTCATGGAACATTACACCAATCACCTCTTCCTTAATTGATTGATTAATTAGCCCACTACAATTGCCCTTTTTAAGTTTAAAATTACGTTTCAAATGCTAAGTAATGCAATCGGAAGTCAGTTTGGGTAAGGTAAATATTGCACGTAGGATTCCTATAGGGCTTAACGTACTTGTGAATGTCGCAATTATAATACATCTTTAATTTTACATGGGCGGATCTTTATTTTTTTTTTCGAGGGCGGATTCAGTCCGTCGGGGGGGGGGGTGTTCAGCCTACAGTTTTGAAAAATAAAATCATACGCATGAAAAACGGAAAAAATCAAGATTTCTTGAAAAAGAGGATCGATCCTGAATCCGCCAACCATTCCTTAGATCCATCCTTTATATATGTAAATAATTTGATTTATTCAAATTTCTCCTGCATCCTCAATTGGTTTATCTGGAAGAAATATTACACTTTATCTTACTTAAAACTTTTCCTGATCAGTTTCAAAGAAATTCAATTATGAGTTACCTTGAGAACTGTACATAAGTAACGTGGTGATATTTATGTGAACCTTAGGGGAGAAGATTGATTCGATGCATGGATCAAGTTGCTTGAATATTTACACTATTATTCAAGGACAAAGATGTCTAGCCACTCAAACGACAGAAAAAAAAGAATAAAAACCTGACTGTAACACAGCTGACACAAGTGTAGATGTTGAGGAAAGGGGGAGGGTGGGGCTAACGAAGTTGTCACCTGTTTGCTCCACTTGTCTAATATCTGCTCGATCACCCTACCGATATTTCCGATGTGATTCCTTCTGTTCCTCTTATACACAACAAATGTTCGATCGCTCTTCCAGACAACTTGGAAGCCGGGCAAGTGGAATGGTTGTGCACAGGCAATCCGGATAAATACATCATTTGTTACTAACGTGGCAGATGGCCGTCCTAAGTGTGCACCATATTGACCAATGGCCTTGTTGGTTTATGTGCATGTAGTCATAAATTTCGTGTATAGAACTTTGGTGTCGTATTTGGTGTACCTTGTCCCTTTTGCGTCTTTGTGCTTGCTTTATCGTATAGAGGTATTTGGGTTGTTTATTTTATTTTATTATTTTTTTTTTTTTTTTTTGGTTTTGTTTTTGTTTTTTGTTTTTGTTTTTGTTTTTGTTTTTGTTTTTTTTTGCTGTGGTTGCTGCAACAGGGTCTTGTTGGAGACCCCTCCGTCTTTAGTGATCGTCATTATCACAATTCTTTCTCAAAACCAAGTTTTTGATTAACCTTTTGGAGTGTGTAGTAGAGTGTTTATTGACCTTTTAAAAAATAAAGCGATTTGTTTGAACGACTTGATTAATAATGATGGAAAATTTAAGTTTTGAAGAATTAAAAAGTCAAATTAATTGCGATAATTTTATCAAATACTATGCAATTATCAATAAAAGATATCAAAAATAAAACTGTTTAAAAGAATCGATTGATGTATGTGAGGATGAAGAGACAATTAATATATTTCTTAAACCTGAAAGAAAAATTGTTTAATTGAGAAATGAACTTAATGAAGATACAGATAACTTTGATTTACCAAGAATATGATCCAAAAAGTATTGTAATGAAGAGTCTATGCACCTAATAGTAGTCATATCCCTTAGAAAGCAAAAGATGCAGCCAAAATATGGAAACCTTCACTTACCAATATTAAAGTATACAAGGCTTTAGACCAATGACATTCTGTGACCTTGTCATGAATATATTTACGTTTCTTCTTGATGTCATAAGCAATAGGCATAAGAAATATGAAGATCAGTTGAAAAAATAAATCTCTGATCAGAAGTGTATAAAACGCTAAATAAAAGACTATTCAAATATATGACCTTGACCGATGACCTCAAATCATGAACATTAATAGGGTTCAGTTCTTCCTTGTCTCATGAGCAATGAGAGTAGTGTTTGACCAAGATCCTTCAGAAATGCCACCTCTTGAATGCGTACAAGAGACTCATTTCCGTTTGTGACCTTGACCAATGCATTTCTAGATGGAACAAGGATGAGGACCAATTCAAGTCCATGGCCTTTGACAGTACATTGTGTCACTTACAGCAGCCTAAATATTTCCAATGCAACTGTGTTGTGAAGAGATAATGAATGGAAACCCTCGCTTACCAATATTTTACCAAATCAAAGACACATACCCATCAGAAACCAGTCATGTCCTCAATTTTCCTATAAAGAATCTGTATACACCCAAACTTTATTTCAATGTGTGTATCCATTGCAGAGAAAATGGTGTGTATCCATTACAGAGAAAATGGTGTGTATCCATTACAGAGAAAATGGTGTGTATCAATTGCAGAGAAAATGGTATGTATCAATTACAGAGAAAATGGTGTGTATCCATTGCAGAGTTAAGGTATCAGACCCCAATTATTTTTTCCTATATAATCCTTTGTAAATTATACTAATATGACGATTAAATACTCGAATCGCACCACCATTTTTTGCTTGAAACTTTTATATCTGCTAGATAGTATCAAAATAAGCTCAGAAATGGATTCATGCAAAAATCTGTCGCTTAGTAGACTTTTAATATCTTTTTAAACCCGTAAGGGGGTATCTGTGGCTCTAATGTTCTACAATCTATCAATTCTAGAGCCTCATAACACATCTGGCATTCCGCGATTAGGATGATGCAGCATCAATCAACATGCTAGAATATTTTTTTTCAACTCATCTGCGACTCATTGACGTAAAAAACGAATCATCTAGTGTAAAAAGAGTCGTAGAAATTAAATGTAAGAAGACGAGGGATTGAAATAGTCAGGAACTATTTGCGTGGTCAACGAACATTCAAAATTAATTGTGATCTGTAATCTAAAACTCTCAAAAATTTTAATTGAAAGTCAAACTTTTGCTTCAGAACTCTTCCTTGGTATCTTCTGATGCTATCTATCAAGTTTCAGCTCAATACTTTCATTATTATTCAAATAGTAGCATTTTACAGGTAGTCTATTGATGTCCCCAAAATCAAGTTTTTGATAAGAATTATTTTCAATTACGCTATTTTCAAATTTCTGTTATTTCCACAATTCTACAGATATGTATAAAAAATGAAATGTGACTCTTTCAAATGGCTGAATTCTCATAATTTATGGTGCTAAAAACTGCATATGTACCGTTTTCGAATTTATATGAATTTTCGTTAGGCCCTCTTAGTGTATCGACAAAAAATTAAAAATTAACGTTTAAAACATCAGAAAACTTATTCTTTTACGATTTCAATGATATTTTTAGTGCAGAACGCATGAGATGTCATATAAAAACATTATTCCAGCAAATGAAGTTCAGTTGTACATGTGAACTACGAGCGGAGATCGAAAAACGGAGCCCCCCCTTCCCCGATTTCCTATTTTTAAGCGGGGGGGGGGGGGGTGGAGCCAGGCAATGCTTGGCTATTGGATGAGATCAAATATATTTATGGTAAAAGTAACAACATGACACACAGCTAATGCAAGCATGTCGCAGTAATGAAAAAAAAATCACACTATGTCCTTACCTCGGCCTCCTTTCCTATGTTCGCTCGCCCCCAACCCCCCCCCCCCTCGATTTTCGCCAGGTCAGCCTTGATAACACAAGAATTGGCATCTAGCAGTATCGTGAACATGATATTTTCATCCTACATGTATCATATTTCCTCCTTTTCCCCTCGTCTGGTCTCTATTTAGTTACACACGTGATATCACTACGCGCGCTTATAGGTATCAGACCCCAATTATTTTTTCCTATATAATCCTTTGTAAATTATACTAATATGACGATTAAATACTCGAATCGCACCACCATTTTTTGCTTGAAACTTTTATATCTGCTAGATAGTATCAAAATAAGCTCAGAAATGGATTCATGCAAATATCTTTTTAAACCCGTAAGGGGGTATCTGTGGCTCTAATGTTCTACAATCTATCAATTCTAGAGCCTCATAACACATCTGGCATTCCGCGATTAGGATGATGCAGCACCAATCAACATGCTAGAATATTTTTTTTCAACTCATCTGCGACTCATTGACGTAAAAAACGAATCATCTAGTGTAAAAAGAGTCGTAGAAATTAAATGTAAGAAGACGAGGGATTGAAATAGTCAGGAACTATTTGCGTGGTCAACGAACATTCAAAATTAATTGTGATCTGTAATCTTAATGGTGTGTATCCATTGCAGAGTTAATGGTGTGTATCCATTGCAGAGAATATGGTGTATCCATTACAGAGAAAATGGTGTGTATCAATTGCAGAGAAAATGGTGTGTATCAATTACAGAGAAAATGGTGTGTATCCATCGCAGAGTTAATGGTGTGTATCCATTACAGAGAAAATGGTGAGGAACCATTACAGAGAAAATGGTGTGTATCAATTGCAGAGAAAATGGTGTGTATTCATTGCAGAGAAAATGGTGTGTATCCATAACAGAGAAAATGGCGTGTATCCATTGCAGAGAAAATGTGTGTGTATCCATTGCAGAGAAAACGTTGTATCCATTGCATAGAGTTAATGGTGTGTATCCATTGCAGAGAAAATTGGTGTGTTTCCATTGCAGAGTTAATGGTTTGTATCCATTTCAGAGAAAATGGGTGTGTATCCATTGCAGAGTTAATGGGTGTGTATCCATTGCAGATAAAATGGTGTGTATCCATTGCAGAGAAAATAGTGTGTATCCATTGAGAAAATGGTGTGTATCCATTGCAGAGTTAATGATGTGTATCCATTGCAGAGTTAATGGTATGTATCCATTGCAGAGAATATGGTGTATCCATTGCAGAGTTAATGGTGTGTTTCCATTGCAGAGAAAATGGGTGTGTATCCATTGCAGGTAAAAGGTGTATCCATAGCAGAGTTAATGTTGTGTGTCAATTGCAGAGAAAATTGGTGTATCAATTGCAGCGTTAATGGTTTGTATACATTGCAGAGAAAATGGGTGTGTATCCATTGCAGAGTTAATGGGTGTGTATCCATTGCAGATAAAATGATGTGTATCCATTGCAGAGAAAATTGTTTGTATCCATTGCAGAGTTAATGGTGTGTATCCATTGCAGAAAAAATGGTGTGTATCCATTGCAGAAAAAATGGTGTGTATCCATTGCAGAGTTAAAGGTGTGTATCCATTGCAAAGAAAATGTGAGTCCAAGGGGCCAATAAGTAGCTCTATCAAACCAATTTCGCCCTAGATTTTCATTATTATCCTGATTATATTTCTTGTATATTGCATTTAATATGTTCAACCTTAGGTGACAGATAGATTGACAGCAGTGTACCTCCTCTTCAAGCAGTCACATTTGTAACAGAGTAAAGTTCAAAAACCAACTCCCTTCAAAGGGCAACAACTCCTGTTAAAATAGACCTACAATTATCTTACTCAAAATCTGTATCAAATCACTCAGTGACTCTGAAGCTCAACATCTGGCAATAAATTAATCCCAGAATATCACAGACAGATCATGCAGATGGATGGTCAAGAACAGAATATATCCTTCAAAGGTACATGTATATGACCTTAGTCGAGTGTTGAATCTCTGACATCATTATTCCAGCATTTTGACAGGAGTACATTTTTTACTCTTGTTTGTCACTAAGAGAAGAAACATGTATCAAGTTATGTTCATGTACATGTATGTGTCAGAAGTGTAAAACTATCAGATTGACAGACTTACAGTGATTAAGGTACTAGGGATATAATAACAATATTGACTAAGTAGAAATTAGACACTGCCATATCTTACATGCTTTTGATATTTAGTATTTATTTACCGTTTCATTCAACTTGCCATGGAAATTTATGGTTCCAAACATTGTATAAGTCATGCGTTTTCGCCAAATTTTGTGGTATTTGATTTTTCTGACATCAAAATAACCGAAGTAGAGTATTATACCCCTAATGCCGTAATACACTAATGCCAAGCAGCTTTCTTCTCGGCAAGCAAAGCTCAAAATATAATTAAAGACGAAAATACACGATAGCTTGCAAGTTTTACTTGATAAGTAGAACAACACATAACATTTCTATTATGCAGAAGTAAGTGTAAACAATACTCTCAATAATTGACTAGCACTATTCATTCTGATGGTACCATACAATGATAATTAATGATGGAATTCTTCCCTATGCCGTTACGTAAAATGAAAAAGAATCAGTGAACAGTCTTTCAAAGTCTTTCATCAGGTTGTGTGGACAATGAGATAGTCGTCGTTGTCAGAGGTGCAACTGCAGATAGAAAAGAGGTATATACACAAATATTTTCTAATAAAGATCATTATACATGTATTTTGGGTGTCATCGGATTGCGGGAGGTTAACATAACATCTTGACACCATCCCTCCATTCTTATTCTGGTCATAGTAATACGGAAGTGTTCCAACACTAAACTTTCTTGAAGAAAATTTCAAACCAATTTTTAATTATATATATTATAAATTAGCATTCCTAGAATCATGTTCTCACCAAGAACGTGTGTTGCTTTGAATCCTCTTTCTTCTGTTTTGTTGTTTGCTGTAAACACCACCCGCATTGACGCACCATTGGAACCAGTGAAAGTAATAGGAAAATCTGGAAAACCTCTAGAGCAAGCCTCTCCTACCTTGGTTGATTCTGTATAATATGTGAAATATAATAAATTGTTTATTACAACGATGACCGCAGAATCAAATATGAGTATATGGACCAAGGACCTGTAACGATAAGGCGTAAAATCTGCCCAAAAATAATGAAATTTTAAAGTACTTCATTTCTTTAATCAAGTTGGCGAAATACTTTAAAAGATAAAACCCCTTCAAAATCTGAACAAATTTTTTCATTAAATTGCTCTCATAGAGAGATATTTGAGTATAAATGTGCTTACGTTGTATAGAAATCAATGAAAATCGGAGAAATTTTCATAAAATATCGTTCCCCCCTTTGGAACACAACACCACTTATACCTAAGATGTATTTTAATAATACAATTTTTTTTGTAAAAGCGGAGTTGTGTTCCAAAGGGGGGAACAATAGTCAATTTACGAATATGCGATTGGGCGGGTAGGGATGAATGATAGATTTGAAATTAACAGAGAATTAGTCATTGGAATTTGATTCGCTTTCTACATATAATTAACTTCTTTATTGAAAGTTTTGAATTAATCAATTTTCAACAAAAAATATTCTTCGTTGTTTACTTTTTCAATAACAAACTCCTTTATTTAAATTTTGGGCATTGATAATTCAACAACCCCTCGCAATAAAAGTTAACAATTAGCGTTGACGACTGAAGTACCAGAAAATCTTAGAAAAATGCTCAAAACTTTCTCTGTAACATTCACAAAGTATTTAGAAAATGTAATTATGGTAAATGTAAAAGAAATATGATTTTATCTAGTGAAAAAGAATTATCTAAACTATTTGCATAATGCTGGCGTTGTTAATTGTACAATATAAGTGAGAGTGAGTGTTCGATTATATATATCTGGCCACGTGTTTACGGTCTGATAAATCCGGAATATAATATTTGGAGAAAATAATGTTTTAGCAGGATATCTCTTATTGAATCTTCTCATTGTAGTTCATTTTAACATTTTGATCAACAAAAGCGACCGATTGTTAGAAAATTTTCACTCGCATTATTATTGAATTTAAAGACGTTTAACATTTATATCATAAAAAGACCACCCACCCTCACTTCTACGTAAAAATATAGGTTGTTTCTCATAATTATGTCAATAAAACTACTATATTTGATTAAAGATACTTGAAATAAAATAATTTCATGTACAGGACACATTTTGAATAATACTAGTTGAGCTGGTATCGCAAGTAAAATTTGGGCAGATTACGGCTCTTAACGTTACAGGTCCTTTCAGTGAGTCAAAAAATTCCCATGATTTGATTCGTACCCGTGATTTTTTCCACCTGCAGGCAGCTAGATATTGTCACCAACAATTTCTAAAGAAAGCAATTACGCTTCTAAAATTTTCTGAATAAGATCTAAGCCACATTAACGTAGAGTCAAAAGATGGTACATGTATATGAATTCAAATCGTCTAAGACTTAACTTGTCTAAAACATATGAATTAGGCAGTTTCCTGAGATATCATATGGTCAAAGTACCGTGTATCAAATGAGCTTTTGGTTTACAATATTTTCCTTCATGATTATCTAAAACAAGAAATATTTTTAATGTTTTGTTACCTTCGTATACCTCAACTTTGTCAAAGCATTTCTCCCTAAGTAGGTTTTCCTCGTAGTACTCTATGAGTTCATTATTTGTGTACGGGAATTTGATTTGGACTCGTTTTGAGGGATCCGTCGGAATCAATGTGAATTCACAAACGCTATCCCTGGTGAGTGAAATTGACAACTATGTAAATTCACAAACTAAACCTGGTGAGTAAAACGACAACAAGTCGATGGACAAACTAAATATCAAATTACAACGATCTTTGGTTTTGTATTTATTAGTTCCCTACCGGCAACGCCGAAATGGACTCTTAGTTTCCTCTCGGTCTGTCTGTATGTCCGTCCGTCTGTCTGTCCGTCTGTCCCATTTTCAATTTTCTGGGCTTTCTTTCGCTGTTGTTGCATATATTGAACTCATTTTTTTGTATGTGGATATATCTAAATGTGATACAGATCAGGTTTGAGTTTGCTTTCGATTGACCTAATTTTACAAGAGTTATGGCCCTTAGACTTGGCAAATTCTATGAAAATTTCAGTTCTCGGTCTGTCTGTCTGTCCTTCCGTCTGTCTGTCCGTCTGTCCGCCTGTCCCATTTTCAATTTTCCGGACTTTCTTTCGCTGTTGTTGCATATATTGAAGTCATTTTTGGTATGTGGATATATCTCAATGTGATACAGATCAAGTTTGAGTTTGCTTTCGATTGACCTAATTTTACAAGAGTTATGGCCCTTGGACTTGGCAAATTTTATGAAAATTTCAGTTTTCCGGACTTTTCTTCGGTTCTATTGCAAATAATGCACTGATTTTTGATAAATGGATACATCTCAGTTTGAGTTTGGTTTCCATTGGCATATTTTTACAAGAGTTATGGCCCTTGGACTTAGCAAATTTCATGAAATTTGCAGTTTTCCAGACTTTTTCTTGCCTGTTATTGCAGATAATGAACTGATTTTTTGTATGTGAATACATTATAGTGTGATGCAGATTTGAGTTTAATTTAGATTGACTAATATTCACAAGAGTTATGGTCCTTGGACTTAGCAAATTTCGTTAATTCAGTCTCCCAGACTTTTCTTGGCTGTTCTTGCAGATGATGAAGTGATGAACAGAGGTGCAAGTCATATATTTATGCCGCCGGTAGGTGACTTATATCGGAGAGAGATCATTGCATTTTTCAATGTGAACGTGGTTATTTTCACTGGGAAAGGTTCGCGTGGGTGATTATGGCGAAATACGAAATACTATTTTAAGTCTATAATACTGGTAGTTATTTTCACCTGGAAGTTATTTTCACGATGAAAATACAACCGTGAAAATTTCCACGCTTACAGTATGGTAAAGAAAGGGTAAATATGAACGTAAAGAAACAAAACTTCAAAGAAAATAAGGCACGGTCCATTTGATATTCTGGGGGGGGGGGGGGGGGGCTTGGGTTTTTTTCGAAAAAAATAATTTTGCTCTGAATTTTGAAGAAAAAAATAAATTTGCTTATGGTGTGTCAGAAAAAAATAATCTTGCTCTCACAAGTAATCTGAATTTGAAGAATTACCATAAAATTTCGCGAAAAACTCCTGAAAATTTCCGGCTCGCTTCGCTCGCCGTAGTTTTTAAATGACAATTTATATACATTTTTTGGCTCGCTTCGCTCGCCATAGTTTTCTATCAAAACAATCATTTTTAATGGCAAAGTTCACATTTGAAAAATGCCAAAAGAATGCATGTTAATGGAATTTGGGGCTTCCTGATAGACACTTACATATATTATCAATATAATGCATTACTATTCAGGTTTTTTTTTCATTTTGGGGAAGGTGCCTGTGCCTGTTCCATTTGGGAAAATTTGCGACATTTTGCTAAAATTGGGAAAATTTTGGAACAAATTCTCACCAAAGTATAACCCTAAAGTATCATTTATTAACACTGATAATCAATTGATTTGCTTGAACTGAACAAGGGATGAATAAAAAACTTTAAAAAATGCAATTCGAAACAGGACATTTTGTGCTGACTTCCAGGTTTTGAGTCCTATTTTCTCAGGTGATTTTTTCATAATTCTTCTTTGGGAATTTCAGGGTGATTTTTTGGGAAAAATAGAGGAAATTTGGCATTGGGAAGGGGCCGAAATTCGGCCCCAAAACAAGGAAAAAAAACCCTGCTATTAATAGATGCATGTATCATTTCCAGAGAGTCTAAATTTATATACAAGCTTTGAAGGTGAACTTCAGTTTTTCTCAAATTTACAATTCTATATTCAAAAATTTGTCCAGAAAACCCTCCCCTAAGACCCTTTTACTTGTACCTTATACATAGATTTTGTTTACTGAGGATTATATTTTAAAATACTTCTATCCCTCTGTATAGAAGGGAATTAAATTTTCATGAAAATAAAGTAATTTTTAGAGTTTTGAATAAAAATACAGAATTTCTATTGATAAAACAAATATATCTTAATATATTGCACATCACTAAAATGTTGAAAAAAAATTTTCTTGCTCCAACTTTGCTGGAAAAAAATAATTTTGCTCCGGTCCGGGGCGAAAAAAATTTTCTTGCTCCGACAAAAAACCCAAGCCCCCCCCCCCCCCCCCCCCCCCAGAATATCAAATGGACCGTGCCTAAGAATCCAGTGAAAATACCATAGAAGAAAAGAAAAAAAAGTTAAGATAAACAAAAGAGAAAATATGAATGAAATGATATAATTACGGTGGATATCCGATTGGAAAATTCTTTGAGGTGAAGGATTGTTCCATCTCAGACACCATTAGGGGTTTCTGAATTCCGCAATCTAAAAATATATTCATTTTTATCTAGAACATTCATTCAACTAGATAAGTATAATTTGTTTGTCCATTACAATAGCAAGATTGGAACCAGTGAAACAAGGAACATGAAGTTTAGTTGTTCAAGACAAAAAGCAAAAAAAAAAAAATAAAAACAATAACAACAACAACAACAACAACAAAAACACACATCTCTGCTGTCATGGAGCAGCCCATTTGACATGAGAATTAGATTTGATGAACCTGCAGACAAGCAAATTTCGGATAATGAATCAGTGTTTATCTGTAGGAAAATAATTTAAAGAAACGGTGTCTCTTTTAGAAACAAGACACAATTCAGAACGTGAAGAAATTTGATATTATCATTAAAAGATTCTAGTCACCAGATTATACTTGCAGCTATCAATTTTGGTATAATTCTGATCCTACATGTAAAACAAAAATAGAGTTAGATCTAATCGAGTATCATATTGTCGAAGTAGATCCCTAAAATGACGAGGGTGCAATTATCACAGCGCAATACTAGCATTAAAGCGGCAGACTTATGTACTGTTCATGTAAAATTGAATTTATATGAAGTTTAAAGTCATGTAAGAAACTTCACATAAATTTCATGTAAAAAAATGTTGTGTAACTTTCATGTTCGTGCTCTTTTCACATAAATTTCACGTGGTCTTTTATGTAAAATTCATGAATTGTAAATATCATATGACTTTCTCGTGAGGCACAATAAATTAGACAGTGTGTATGTATGAGGGGTGGACAGGGTGAAAGGGAGGCGGGAGGAACGGGGCGGGAGGAGAGAGAGGGGGGAGGGAGGAGGGAGGGAAGGGACAAAAAAGGGAGGGATGGGGAGAAAGGGGCGGGAGGAGGGAGGAAGGGGGCGGGACGGGGGAGGTAAGGGAAGAGTGAAAATGAGGGGGAGGGAGAAGGGGGTGGGAGGAGGTAGGTAAGGGGTGAGAGGGGGGAGAGAGGTACCCCCTGTCCGCCCCCCGCCCCCCCCCCAATGTATGCATTTCGATCTTTGAATCTGACACCTACTTGGTAGAAATGGAGGTGAATGTGTAAACCATGAATCTGAGGTGGCGAAAGCAAAAATAATTACATTCATCTTTGGCAGTTATAGCTTGAACAACAAATCCAAGTTCGTCTGGATGTGTCTGTCCGTCCGAAACAAAGTTTACTGTAAGTGACTTTCCGGGTGACGTGATGGCCTCTACGGGGAATGTTTCAAAACAAATTCCGTCTTGAATTAAGTCATCCCCTGAAAATAAAGACGCATAAATACAAATTACATAACAAAAGTTACTTGTGTATGACATCAATAAAGGATACAAGGATGTCAAGGAGAAGCTATCTTTAAGATTTTGCCATTTTGCCATTCAGTTTGGCAACAAAACACTAAATGTTCTCATGTAGTTAACTCTGAGTCACAAATTGTATTCTTTCCAACGTCAACATGGTATATGAACCAGCGTTGACTTTCACCAATATTTAGACTTAGTTGAAGGGATCACTGTCTGGACATTGTGCTGCAGCTAAGTCTTATTGGACATCCCCTAGCTTCTTTCTTTTAGCCTTCCTCGGCCACTTCTCGAGGTTAAGCTGAACTATGAAGCTTTCTGATCCTTAAGTCAGAAAGCTGGAAGAGGAGTTGTCTTGCCTCTGAGTTGAAACTTTGCTGTCTTCTTCAGAATTAGCTGTAGGTGACTGCATTGTGACGAAACGAAGTTTTCGTTCAACTTCACAACTAGTGTTACAAAATTAATCATACCTGGTCCTTGAGTTGGATCTTGTTTTCTTAAACTTGAAAAGTTTACCTGTTGTGGATGAGCTTTCTTGTTATTTGTGAGAGGTGGTCGTTTCGGCATTCTTCGGGTTTTTTTTTTTTTTGGTTGGATATAATATATAGAGTAGAGACTAAATTTCAGTTTTCTTGAGTAAAAGACAACGTAGACTTTCAAGTAATCAAGATAGTGATTTTCGAAATTGTTCTTCTTATAATCAATTTAAAAGTTTTCTTAAAAGTGATGTTTACAAGATTCCTAAATATTTTCTCGTGGGTGATATATTTACAAATATCCAACTGTCAAGAATTAGGCATATGTGTAGTTCTCTTAACTCTGACTTATTTAAATCTTACATCAGTTCTTCTCCATCATGTTCTTGTGGTAATCCTTTTGAAGATGCGTTTCACTTTTTAGCTCACCTGAGCGAAGCTCAAGTGAGCTATTGTCATAGCGCGCCGTCCGTCGTCCGTCGTCGTCGTCCGTCGTCCGTCGTCGTCCGTCCGGCGTAAACTTTTAACATTTTTTACATCTCCTCTACAACCGCTGCATGGAATTTCACCAAACCTTACAGGAAGCAAGTACTCAAGGTCCTCTACAAAGTTTGTGTTTTTCATGCCGAACGGTCAACAAATATGGCCACCGAGGGCTCTGATTGGCTGACACATTTTCGACATCTCCTCTGCAACCGCTGCATAGATTTTCATGAAACTTTACAGGAAGGAAGTACTCAAGGTCCTCTACCAAGTATGTGTTTTTTGTGCCGAACGGTCAACAAATATTGCCGCCGAGGACTCTGATTGGCTGATACATTTTCAACATCTCCTCTGCAGCAGCTGCACAGAATTTTATGAAACTTTACAGGAAGGAAGTACTCAAGGTCTTCTACCAAGTTTGGGTTTTTCGTGCCGATCGGTCAACAAATATGGCCGCCGAGGGCTCTTATTGGCTGATACATTTTCGACATTTCCTCTGCGACCGCTGCACAGAATTTCATGAAATTTTACAGGATGGAAGTACTCAAGGTCCTCTACCAAGTTTGTGTTTTTCATGCCGATCTTGAAACAAATATGGCCGCCAAGGGCTCTGATTGGTCGACACATTTTCGACATCTCCTCTGCAACCGCCGCAATGAATTTCATGAATTTTTACAGGAAGGAAGTACTCAAGGTCCCAACAAGTTTGTGTTTTTCGTGCCGATCGGTCAACAAATATGACCGCCGAGGGCTCTGATTGGCTGATACATTTTCAACATCTTCTCTGCAAAAAAAAACCACTGCACAGAATTTCATGAATGTTACAGGAAGAAAGTACTCAAGTTCCTCTACCAAGATTGTGTATTTTGTGCTGATCGGTCAACAAATATTGCCGCCGAGGACTCTGATTGGCTGATCCATTTTCGAAATCTCCTCTGCAACCATTGCACAGAATTTCACGAAACCTTGCAGCAAGCAAGTACTCAAGGTCCTCTGCCAAGTTTGTGTGTTTTGTGCCGATCGGTCAACAAATATGGCCGCCGAGGGCTCTGATTGGTTGATACATTTTCGACATCTCCTCTGCAACCGCTGCACAGAATTTCATGAAATTTTACGGGAAGGGTGTACTCAAGGTCCTCTACCAAGTTTGTGTTTTTCATGCCGATCGGTCAACAAATATGGCCGCCGAGGGCTCTGATTGGATGACACATTTTCAACATCTTCTCTGCAAAAAAAAAACCACTGCACAGAATTTCATGAAACTTTACAGGAAGAAAGTACTCAAGGTCCTCTACCAAGATTGTGTATTCTGTGCCGATCGGTCAACAAATATTGCCACCGAGGACTCTGATTGGCTGACACATTTTCGAAATCTCCTCTGCAACCATTGCACAGAATTTCGCGAAACCTTGCAGCAAGCAAGTACTCAAGGTCCTCTACCAAGTTTGTGTTTTTCTTGTCGATAGGTCAACAAATATGGCTGTCAAGGGCTTTGATCTGTTGAAGTATTTTTGTGACTTTTAACCATTTGTCTGCAACTCAGGTGATCGATGTGGCCCCCTTGGGCCTCTTGTTATTAGAATGTCCTAGATATGTAAATCAACACGATTCCTTGATTGATGAGCTCTCAAATTATATACCCCTAACTCTAGAGCAATTGTTATTTGGAGATGTTAATTTTGACGATGAAACAAATTCAATAATTTTATTATCTGTGCAAAAGAACATTAAAGCAACCAAGAGATTTAACTGAGGGTCTTTTTCCTTTCTTTCTTTACTTTTCCACTTTTTCTTCATAATTTGTTCATATTTATTTATATATATTGTTATTAAATATCATCATCATCATCATCATCATCATCATCATTGTTATTTCAAAAAATGTGAAGATACCACTTGTCGCCATCTTTATGACTATTTATTTCTATGTATCATGTATAGGGAGAGGGCTTTACAAAATGTTGGTAAAACTTGTTGCCTAATCCCTTTTCGTTTTATTGAAATGAAATATGTTTAAACTAAACTTTCAAGTAACCAATGTTTTGATAGCTATATAATATTGTTTCCTATTTTCTGGCTTGACGGTGACGTTCCAAGATTACCGTCATACGGCATTTACATATCACAGCTCATCCGGTACGCTAGATCATGTACTGATATTTTTGATTTTCACAGTAGAAATCTACAAATTACCAAAAATCTTTTAGGTCAAGGTTTCCGCTTTCATAAACTAGTTAAGACTTTCTGGAAATTTTACAAAAATTACAGTCAACTTCTTTTAAAATTCGGATCTATACACGCAACAGAGTACATTACTTTGGGTATTACACAACCTGTCTTTTATGGTGATATGATAGACAAAATAAGAAGGATCAAAGGTAGGCAGCATAACCATCGAAAATGCGTCAGAATCATCAAACGCCTTTTATACCGTGGATATGATCCTAATGTCACCAGACGGACACTAGGCTTGGTACTTGACCAATCTACAGTCTTGTACAAGCGCATCCTTGAGACTTGCACTCTGACTGACTACGACGACGGGACTCCATGACGGGCCCTGTCCAAACCTCTTAAGAGAAGACAGGGCCCCGAACACCTGTCCTCTCTGAATGTCAGTCGTACTTCTCGGGTGACTACATACATGAGCTCGCTACAGCCGACAGAGCACGGACTGTATTACGCATGCCCTTTTTTATATCCATTTACATATTCATCTGTGTTTCTGGGGCCTCTACGTTTCGCGGTCTTGTTTGTGTGATGTCATCTTACAGTGAGGAGGTTGTTTTACACCACAATTGTACGTTCTTCGAGACCTCTGGGTAATTGGAGAAGTGAGAGGGTTGTACGCACGTAATCCAGGATAACCACACCATTTGCTACTTGCGTGACAAATGGCCGTCCAAAGTCGACACCGGTTGCCCATTGGTCTCGTCGGTTTATGTGTAGTCTTTTGTGTTTGATGTTTTCATGTCGTGTGTCTCTTTTCCGTCTCGTGCTGTACTCGTCTTTTGTGTTTTTGCATCGGTGTTTTGGTGTTCTGCTGTTGATGCTGCAACGGTGTCTTGTTGGAGATCTCCTCCCTTCTTCTATTTCTGAAAGTAACCAGGCACTTATAATCGTTAGGAATATATAATGCATAGAAAGGTTTTTGATATCATACGCGGATCCAGAACTCTTTCCTAGGACCTACCAAGGGGATCGAGCCTACCTTTTGAGAAACCTATACGCAGAAATAGGGAAATCACCATTTCGAAAAAAATCATTAAAAGACTAGAACTGTGTGCATATAGCCATGCATAAAATGAATATAATGCTAATATGTATACACATTTTTACATTTTAGATATCACAACGTACCATTATATACTGCCAGTCTGTCTCCGCAATCTATGTCGTTTGATATTTTAAACAAAATGTAATGGTGTGGATCAGTGTCAAATATCCACGTACAATTTAAATTCCTGGAATTAGAGAAAGATGTTAAGAAAGAAAACTTAAACATTTCATCACTTGTTCATTTTTCTTTTCAGATACTTTAAAATCAATTGAAATAAGAAAACCAATGACTCTCATTTTCAATTCAAGCAAACAAATTGATATTATTGTGGTATAACGCTTTGGGGTATTTGTAAAAAAAAAGTAGGTCAAGGTATCAAGGATAGCATAATCCTATCACAAACTACCCATAAGTTATGTTCAATGAGTCAAAGAAGACCCTGACGACAATCTCAACAGCACTCATAATAGAGCACCATTGAGCATCGACGGACCCACAGCAAGCCGGAGGTGGGACCAGGTGCCCGGAAGGAGTAAGCATCCCCTGTTGGCTAGCCGCACCCGCCGTCGATGTCAACGCGCGAAAATGAAAACCATATCTGTAATGAGCTTGAAGACGTTAAACATACATACACTGTTTGAGGTTATCACAGTCTATATAGAAAGTGATATGGCGACAATGTCAGGGAAAATATTCAAAACAGACGGACAGTCAGACATATACAGACAAATTACCTCGCTCTTTCGCAAAAACAGAGAAAATTAATAATAATAATTACCTTCCATTGCGTACTTACGGATCATATCCATCTAACAATCCTGGACTGACCACTTCGGACAAACCGACGCCAAGTGGAATTCTCAATGCTGTATTACACTGACCATTAACTGGAAAAATACATAATAATGAAGCAAGTGCCTCCTTGTTCAGACATGTAATTTTTCCATTTTTCAGGCAAGTTACATGCATTCTTAGCTGCAAAAACGACAAACAATACGTGCTATTTGCAATATTATCCATCCAAATAGCAAAGTGTTGCTAAGGCCATTTCTTGTTTTAATTTCCTTTTGTGTCCTTTTAAATTGAGAAAGCTACCATGCAGCTAGCCAGGAAGAAAACAAACAAGCATATATAACAAAGTTACAATGTCTTATCATTTGACCATGTCGACTGTGTGAAATCAGACAAAAACTTTAAAATAAGATTTTAGTCAACAAAGTAAAGACAGATAATGCAATGTCTTGAAACATTGCAGTTGTTTTACATCTTTACACGAAATATAAAGAATTAAATAATATCACCTCTTTTTTTATTGAAAGCACATTTAATTTGCAAAATATTTTATTATTTTCATTTTGTTTTGTAGTATGACTTTGGTCTCAAAACCTACCAGCACGAGGACGCAAAACAGAAAAAAAAAAGAAATGGCCTAATTCAAAATATAATTAAGTCTGATGTGAACTCATCCTCGATTCCCCAGGCTATTTGCAATTTGGCTGAATTAATCAATTAAGTAACCCGGGTCAGATCGTACTATTTCGGATATTTTAAAAGAAATTATTGCTCTTCTTCGTGAAGTTAAAAAACTGACGGCAGACCAGTGAGGACAGTATGTGTATGTGAAGCGTACACGAGCAGGAATTTTTGTCGGTTACCCAAATCATCGAGAGCATCTAATTAACCATTCGAATTCAAGAAGTATCTTACCTAGTATCGTCGGAAACCCACGGCATCTTCTCCGTTCTACTACGTAAGATCATAGGGCAATAGGCTGTGGGTTTCCGACGATGCTTACCTAGTCGAACAAGCACTACAAACTGTAGTTATATTTCACCTTTTTTAAAAATGTTCTTGACCTCAAAAGGTCTGTATGTCCACAGCACCTGGTAATTAAGAAAGGTATACTACATATCATCGCATACGTTTTTGTGTCGCCTGCGAAGCGTAGCGACACTTGGGGATCACTTTGTCCGTCTATGTCTGTCAAACTTGGATGTCACTCCCTATATTCCTAAGTGCCGCTATGTTTCGCAGGCGACACATGCATTCCTTGGAATTTTTTTTATTGCTATTAGTTTAGTTAGTTTGTTTGTTTTGGGTTTTTCCACTTGGGGACTATTTTAAAGATCCGAATAGTTCACTATCACGAATAGGAAATGAAGAATATTGATAAAAACTTACCAAACTTCAGATATTGAAAAACAATACAAAAGAGAAGAAGGAGATTAAACTGTACGCACATCTGGATGGTTTTACTGTAACAGAAACGTTAATTCGCTGTACATTTATAATATCAAAAGTAAAGGAATATTAATCTGTTTTTCGACCTTTGCCAGAATTTCAATTTTTATTTTAGATTAGTTTAAACAGTATTGTAACAAGAACAAGAAAGAGCTAGAAGTAATTTCGAGATTTTTTTCAATTTTTCAATAAATAATCTAGAGAGAAAAACGATTGTTTCGATTCTTTTCAAACATTATGCTTCATAAATGTTATTCTTTAACACGTATTTATAAGATATTGTAATGAAAAATATTCATCTTACCTGCACATGTGTATTGATATTGAAATAAAGCCTCAATGAAGATAGATAAAATAGGTGCAGTAGTTTTATTTGAAGGATTAGACATCAGAAGGTCTCGTGGTCATGGAACATTACACCAATCACTTCTTCCTTAATTGATTGATTAATTAGCCCACTACAATTGCCCTTTTCGAGTTTAAAATTACGTTTCAAATGCTTAAAGTAATGCAATCGGAAGTCAGATTGGGTAAGGTAAATATTGCACGTAGGATTCCCGTAGGGCTTAACGTACTTGTGAATGTCGCAATTATAATACATCTTTAATTTTACATGGGCGGATCTTGATATCTTTTTTTTTCGAGGGCGGATTCAGCCCGTCCGGGGGGGGGGATTCCAGCCTACAGTTTTGAAAAATAGAATCATACGCAAAAAACGGGGAAACATGAAAAACGGAAAGAATCAAGATTTCTTGAAAAAGAGGGTCGATCGTGAATCCGCCAAACCTACATTGGTTTATCTGGAAGAAATATTACCCTTAATTTCTCACTCTCTCTCACTCTCATATCGGGAGTTCGCTTCTTTTCATATGGTGGTGGTTTTTTTTTTTTTGCTTTGGTTCCTGTTTTATCCTGATTTTGTATGCCTTCGGTTTCTGATTTTCTGAATTATCGATTTTGTACTGTAGACAGGGATATGGTCATTATCCATATTTGTCATTTCACTTAAAACATTTCCTGATCAGTTTCAAGAAAATTCAATTATGAGCTACCTTGAGAACTGTACATAAGTAACGTGGTGATATTTATGTGAACCTTAGGGGAGAAGATTGATTCGATGCATGGATCAAGTTGCTTGAATATTTACACTATTATTCAAGGACAAAGATGTCTAGCCACTCAAACGACAGAAAAAAAAAAGAATAAAAACCTGACTGAAACACAGCTGACACAAGTGTAGATGTTGAGGAAAGGGGGAGGGTGGGGCTAACGAGGTTGTCACCTGTTTGCTCCACTTGTCAAATATCTGCTCGATCAACCTACCGATATTTCCGATGTGATTCCTTCTGTTCCTCTTATACACAACAAATGTTCGATCGCTCTTCTAGACAACTTGGAAGCCGGGCAAGTGGAATGGTTGTGCACAGGCAATCCGGGATAAATACATCATTTGTTACTAACGTGGCAGATGGCCGTCCTAAGTGTGCACCATATTGACTATTGGCCTTGTTGGTTTATGTGCATGTAGTCATAAATTTCGTGTATAGAGCTTTGGTGTCGTATTTGGTGTACCTTGCCCCTGCGTCTTCGTGCTTCGTTGTGTTATCGATAGGGGTATTTGTTTTTGTTTTTGCTGTGGTTGCTGCAACAGGGTCTTGTTGGAGACCCCTCCGTCTTTAGTGATCGCCATTATCACAATTCTTTCTCAAAACCAAGTTTTTGATTAACCTTTTGGAATCTTTAGTAGAGTGTTTATTGACCTTTTCAAAATAAAGCGATTTGTTTGAACGACTTTATTAATAATGATGGAAAATTTAAGTTTTGAAGAATTAAAAAGTCAAATTAATTGTGATAATTTTATCAAATACTATGAAATTATCAATAAAAGAAATCAAAAATAACTTTTAAAGGAGAAAAAAGAATCGATGGATGTATGTGAGGATGAAGAGACAATTAATATATTTCTTAATCCTGAAAGAAAAAGTGTTTAATTGACAAATGAACTTAATGAAGATACAGGTAACCAAGAATATGATCCAAAAAGTATTGTAATGAAGAGTCTATGCATCTAATATTAGTCATATCCCTTAGAGAGCAAAAGATACGGCCAAAATATGAGTAATCAAAAAGTAGGTAATTAAGACGTTAATGGCCATTGTTTCAAATGAAAGGTCTGAGGACCAAACTAAATTTTCAAAAGTAGGTCAGAAGTTAAGGTCATTTTCTCAAAGGTCATGGTCTCAAATGAAAGGTCTAATCACAAGGTATCTACATGTGAAATATCAAAATCTTTAACCTTTTTAGTAGAACAGCCATAACAATGATTAAAAATTTTGAAAAGTAAGTGAAATTCCAAGGTCTACAGGTCTAAGGACATGTTCTCAAATTAAAGGTCTCATCACAAGGTATCTACCATTGAAATATCAAAGCTGTGCCCCTTATAAACATAGGGTAATCAAAGATTACATAGCTCGCCTATACAGGTTTTTGTCAGAAACCAGGTTAAAGTTTTTGAAAAGTAGGTCAAAGTCCAAGGTCAAGGTCACTAGGTCAAAGGTCATGGTCTCAAATGAAAGGTCTCGTCACAAGGTATCTACATGTGAAATATCAAAGCCCTACCCCTTATAGTTCAAGAGATATAACCCAGGTTAAAGTTTTGTCTACGGACGACGAAGACGACGACGACGACGCTGAGGGTATGGCATTAGCTCTCCGGACTTTTCGTTCCGTCGAACTAAAAAGTAGGTGAAAGTCCAAGATCAAGGTCACTAAGTCAAAGGACATGTTCTTAAATGTAAGGTCTCATTTCATGGAATCTATATCCCTACCCTTATAGCTCAAGAGATATATAGCCAATGTTAAAGTTTTTGAAAAGTAAGTCCAAAGTCCAAGGTCACTAGGTCAAAAGACATAGACTTTGACTGAAATGAAAAGTCTTATCAAAGTCTTACCCCTATCAATCCAAGAGATATAGTCCAGGATAGACTTTTTGAAAAGTAGGTCAAAGTTTTAGGTCATTAATTGGGTCAAAGGTCATAGTCTCAAATGATAGGGTTCGTCACAAGGTATCTTCATATGAAATATCAAAGCCCTATCCCTTATAGTTCAAGAAATATAGCCAAGATTAAAATTTTGTCTACGGACGATAACGAGCAATTATTAATTTCGTCAGAGGAGTGCGATGTGTACAGTGTAATGATGGTTATGAATTATATCCAAAATAAGGGGAATAGCCGCTTGAATGCACGTTTTTATTTTTGAAAAGATGTAATGTATCTTTTTTTTTTTTTTTTTTTTTTTTTTGTTACAACATCTTTAGACTGTACCACATTCCAAGTTTTGCCATTAAATACTCTTCATCACATGAAAATATTAAAAAAAAGAGTATTTTGCATTACGAGATTACTCGCCTTCAAGGATACGAAGTTCGATTATATTAAGTTCAACTTGTATAACCCCCCCCCCCCTCTTATGTGTGCAAAAGGATAAGTGACCTTGACTTTTTACCCAAGACCTTGTTTAAATACAGACCATGAAAGTCGATAGGGTTCTTCCTAAAATGGTAAGCAATGGGTGTACACGTATCAAAAGTTTGACCACAGATTCTTCAAAAATGTCGCCTCTGGAGTGTACAGTATATAAGGCTTTAGACCAATTCCAATATGTGATCTTGACATGAAAATATTTACGTTTCTTCTTGATGTCATACTCAATAGGCAGAAGAAATATGACGATCAGTTGAAAAAATAAATATCTGATCACAAGTGTATAAAACGATAAAGAACTATTCAAATATATGACCTTGACCAATGACCTAAAATCTTGAACATTAATAGTATCTATTAGGTTCTTCTTCGTGTCATAAGCAATGAGTGTGTGGTATTTGACCAAGATCCATTCAGAAATGCCACCTCTAGAGTGCATGCAAGAGACTCATTTCCGTCTGTGACCATGACCTCGAAATGAGTCAGGATCTTCCCTATTGTATATAAGCAATGATGGTATGAATTTTGACTTTTGAAACATTGAAAATTGCCATCTCCAGAGTGTGTATATGGGTTTTATCAATTTCAATATGTGAACTTGCGATTCTTCTTTATGTCATAAGCAATGAGTGTATGAAGCCATTGAAAAATGTCATTTCTTGATGGAACAAGGATGAAGACCAATTCAAGTCTGTGGTCTTCAACAGTAACACAAACAGCAGCGTAAATATCTTTTATTGCAAACTGTGTTGTGAATAGATAAATTACCGATACTTTACCAAATCCAAGACGCATAACTCTGTAAGAAACCCATCATGCCCTTTATTTTCCTGTGATGAATCTTTATACATCCAACTTTCATTTCAATATAATGCACAAAAGAAACATGCATTTGTTTCGCATGAAAACGCTCATGCCGTTACAATTAATAGCTATTCTCTGTAAGCATTTGCACTTTTATGAAGGACGCATGGCACGGCATATCTCAGATTTTGAAAAAATTGTACATAAGGTTGAGTCTGACCCAAAAGTAAAAATTTGTTAAAAATTTTCTTAATATCACATCCGGTTGCCATGGAAACGGACTTTGAATATTGAAAAAATGCATTTTTAGGGGTTTTTGAAGTCACATACATAATTTATGCAGCATAATCTAAAACAAGCACTGATGAATTATCAGTACCCTAGCATTGCTCATTCAAGTTAAGTAATAATAATGTTGGGTTTATGGTCTTATCTATATGTTTCCATAGCAACAACACAGGTACCCTATCAAAATAGTGTTTTTGACATTTTTTCAAATTTAAATGATAAATTACTTACATTTTTGAGGGTTTTTTTATGCAAATAAAACATGAGCATTTACATAGGGACAAAGTTTCTGTTCGTTGCTATGGCAACATGACCTCAAATCGCAAAAATGAAAGCAATTTTGGACAATATTTAGAGTCCTTTTTTACTAGATTATTGAATTTTAATTCAAAGTGATGAAAATTAATTAATGTATTCAAGTAGATTTTTCATAACATGAAAGAAAATTGTTTAAAAATATTCAGGAAATAGCCCGTTGCTATGGGAACAATTGTGTAAAATTGCACATAGGCCCACTTTGAGTACTTGGATACAGGTATCAAAAATTAAGTAATCTGAAATTTTTAAAATCTAAAACAAAGTTTAGACTTTGCTTTATCGTATATGTAAAAAAGGTTGTGTAAGCCTGTTTCGTACTTTGAGGAAAAGGATTCGAAAAACAACAAAAAATGCTTATTTTCATAATGTATACGTATGGCCAAATTACTATAGCAACCATTAATTATTTTAAAAAATTTTATTGTATTTTGATAGAGGCTTACTTGATCTTTATTGATATTGAATTTGAACTTCCTAGGGTTAATAATTACTGTTTTATAAAAATAATAAAAAAAAAAATGGTTGCCATGGTAACATGTTCCCCATAACTTTTTCATGTTTTTTGAAAGAGCTCTTTGTGTTGGATATTTTCCAACAATTTTCATCATGATGCAAAATTTTTTAAATGACTCTAAAGTTGCAAAATGAGTAATATTATGGACCATAGTTACCGTTGCCAAGGTAACTTATGTACATAGCAACAATTGGATTTATCCTGAATTTGCTCATTTTATAAAATAAATCCTATTTCCTTATCATAAACCCATCATGAGAGAAGGAAAATTGGAAAATACAAACAGCATTTGAAATCAATATATCAAAATTAGCTAATTATGTTGTCATGGTAACCAGCCTTTTTTACAATATCAGACACTACTAGTGAGCTTATTTAAAATTTTTTGTCCTAATCTTTAGGATGCATAAAAAATCTTTCATGAATGTCGTATATAGACCAAATTATACAGCTTCAAATTAGCTCAATTTTGCCAATTTCTCAACTTTAAATGCCGTTGCCATATTAACCAGATAACCTAGAAATAAAGTTTTTGTGAAATATTTCTTTTTTCATTGGTCCCTACTTATGTGTGAAATTTCATGAAAATCGGAGACCATACGTGCCGAAATTGTTTAAATGGTTACAGAGAATTGCTAGTAATACAGAAGATCTAGAGAAACATGCCGCATTGGCCGTTCCAACCTGCAAACTGAACCCAAGGTGACCTGAATTTTAATGCCACATTTTAACCTAGTTAAAAGAGATTTCAGAAAACAAGAATAAAACGGACAACTATGGTGCATATACATGTATATATACACTACCCACCATAAATAAGTATCCAGGTAGTATGAACATTAGAAATTTCATGAAAAGCTCATTCCATTCTCTTCTAAGCTTTTAATTGCATGAAATTTTTCAACATGTTGTTTGCATTATTTATCCCTATAAAAAATCGAAAAAAATTTAAGAATACTTTTATATTTTTTTCATGTGAAAAACTGACATTTTTTGGGAAAATTTGCAAAAATTAAGAAAACACAGATTTAGCCGAAAATCTTTCTTGAATTGATTGCAGAATAGTTAATCTTTAGATTTTCAAAACAATTAATGGAACAAAAATCTTCAATTTTTTATAAAAGAGAAATGCATTAGGTGGGTACTTATTTATGGTGGGTAGTGTAGAATAAATATCATAATTTGAGTTTTGTTACTAGTATGCAACACACAGCAAGTGCATTTATCGCATAAAATGTGCCAAGGCGCATTACATATACGATAAATGCCATTGCTATTGCATACGGGTTAACAAAACACAAATTAAGACACTTATTCTCTACGTGTGCATCCATTGCAGAGAAAATAGAGTCCAGGGGGGGGGGGGGGATAGTTCCATGTATGTCAAATTCATTCAGCCAGACCAATTTCATCCTAGATTTTCATGTATTATATTATTTGTATATTGCATTCAATATTTTCAATCTGAGCCGACAGACACATTGACAGCAGTATACATGTACCTCCTCTTCTGTAATAGAACAAGTTAAAAGTCATGTCTGTAAAACATTAATGCCCCCCCCCCCTACCCCTTCTGTGATTAAAGTCCGTCACAACTTTATACTTGATTTTCAATTGATGTGTCTGTACACAAAATTTCATTTCAATATGTGAATCCACTCCAGAGGTATTGAACGGAAACTGATGTCGTGGACCGACCGACGGACCGATAGACAGAAAGTCAGACTGCGGCAAAGCAATATGTCCCCTCTTCTTCAAAGGGGGCATAAAAAATTTTGATTGAACCCAAATATGAACTTGACCTAGATTTTTATTTGATGTGTCTGAAAACAAAATTTCATTTCAATATGTAACTCCACTCAAGAGATATTGAACGGAAACCCTGAAATTTTGGTATTTTTCGAAGTGCAAGGGGCATAACTCTGTCAAAATTTTGTTCATCGGACCTAAATATGAACTTGACCTAGTAGATTTCATTTGATGTGTCTGTATACAAAATTTCATTTCAATATGTAACTCCACTCAAGAGATACATTGTATTGAACAGAAACCCTGAAGTTTTGGTATTTTTCACATGGCAAGGGTCATAACTCTGTCCAAATTTTTTTGATCGGACCTAAATATGAACTTGACCTAGATTTTCATATGATGTGTCTGTATACAAAATTTCATTTCTATATGTAACTCCACTCAAGAGATATTGAACGGTAACCCTGAAATTTTGGTATTTTTCGAAGTGCAAGGGGCATTACTCTGTCAAAATTTTGTTGATTGGACCCAAATAAGAACTTGACCTAGATTGTCATTTGATGTATCCGTATACAAAATTTCATTTCAATATGTAACTCCACTCAAGAGATATTGAACGGAAACCCTGAAATTTTGGGGTTTTTTTCGAAATGCAAGGGGCATAACTCTGTCAAAATTTTGTTGATCGGACCCAAATATACACTTGACCTAGATTTTCATTTGATGTGTCTGTATACAAAATTTCATTTCAATATGTAACTCCACTCAAGAGATATTGAACAGAAACCCTGAAATTTTGGTATTTTTCGAAGTGCAGGGGGCATAACTCTGTCAAATTTTTTTTCGATCGGACCTTAATACAAACTTGACCTAGATTGTCATTTGATGTGTCTGTATACAAAATTTCATTTCAATATGTAACTCCATTCAAGAGATATTGAACGGAAACCCTGAAATTTTGGTATTTTTTGAAATGCAAGGGGCATAACTCTGTCAAAATTTTTTTGATCGGACCCAAATATGAACTTGACCTAGATTTTTGTTTGATGTGTCTGTATACAAAATTTCATTTCAATATGTAACTCCACTCAAGAGATATTGAACGGAAACCCCGAAATTTTGGTATTTTTCGAAATGCAAGGGGCATAACTCTGTCAAAATTTTGTTGATCGGACCTTAATACGAACTTGACCTGGATTTTCATTTGATGTGTCTGTATACAAAATTTCATTTCAATATGTAACTCCACTCAAGAGATATTGAACAGAAACCCTGAAATTTTGGTATTTTTCAAAGTGCAGGGGGCATAACTCTGTCAAATTTTTTTTCGATCGGACCTTAATTAATACAAACTTGACCTGGATTTTCATTTGATGTGTCTGTATACCATTTCAATATGTAACTCCATTCAAGAGATATTGAACGGAAACCCTGAAATTTTGGTATTTTTTGAAATGCAAGGGGCATAACTCTGTCAAAATTTTTTTGATCGGACCCAAATATGAACTTGACCTAGATTTTTGTTTGATGTGTCTGTATACAAAATTTCATTTCAATATGTGACTCCATTCAAGAGATATTGAACAGAAACCCTGAAATTTTGGTATTTTTCGAAATGCAAGGGGCATAACTCTGTCAAAATTTTTTTGATCGGACCCAAATATGAACTTGACCTAGATTTTTGTTTTATGTGTCTGTATACAAAATTTCATTTCAATATGTGAATCCATTCCAGAGATATTGAACGGAAACCCTGAAATTTTGGTATTTTTCGAAATGCAAGGGTCATAACTCTGTCCAAATATTTTTGATTGGACCTAAATATGAACTTGACCTAGATTTTCATATGATGTGTCTGTATACAAAATTTCATTTCTATATGTAACTCCATTCAAGAGATATTGAACGGAAACCCTGAAATTTTGGTATTTTTCGAAATGCAAGGGGCATAACTCTATCAAAATTTTTTTGATCGGACCCAAATATGAACTTGACCTAGATTTTTGTTTTATGTGTCTGTATACAAAATTTCATTTCAATATGTAACTCCATTCAAGAGATATTGAACGGAAACCCTGAAATTTTGGTATTTTTCGAAATGCAAGGGGCATAACTCTGTCAAAATTTTTTTGATCGGACCCAAATATGAACTTGACCTAGATTTTTGTTTGATGTGTCTGTATACAAAATTTCATTTCAATATGTGAATCCATTCCAGAGATATTGAACGGAAACTGATGTCGCGGACCGACCGACATACCGACCGACAGCGGCAAACCTATATGTCCCCTCTTCTTCGAAGGGGGGCATAATAAAGTTTGAAAACCAACTCCCTTCATAGGCGACGACTCCTGTTAAATCAGACCTGCAATTACTGTAGTCAAACTCAATCTGTAACAAATCGCTCAGTGACTCTGAAGCTCAACATCTGATTTCATTAATTTACCTTTAATGGCAATAAATTAATACCAGAATATCACAGACAGATCATGCAGATGGGTGGTCAAAAACAGAATATATCCTTCAAAGGAACATGTATATGACCTTAGTTGAGGGTTGAATCTCAACATTATTCATGTTATTCCAGCATTTTGACACGAGTACATTTTGTGTATCACTAACAGAAGATACATGTACATGTATTAAGTAAGTTATGGTAATGTACATGTATCTGAAGTGCAAAACTCTCAGATAGACAGACTTACATTGATTAAGGTATTAGGGGTATAATCACAATATTGACTAAGTAGAAATTATGCACTGCCATATGTTACATGTTTTTGATACATTGTTAAAGTCATTCATTTTCGCCAAACTTTGTGGTATCTAATTATAACAGAAGTAGAGTATTATACCCCTAATGCCTTAATAAACTAATGCCAAGCAGCTTTCTTCTCGACAAGCAAAGCTCAAGAATTGAAGATATAATTAAAGACGAAAATACACGATAGCTTGCAAGTTTTACTTGATAAGTAGAACAACACATAACATTTCTATTATGCAGAAGTAAGTGTAAACAATACTCTCAATAATTGACTAGCACTATTCATTCTGATGGTACCATACAATGATAATTAATGATGGAATTCTTCCCTATGCCGTTACGTAAAATGGAAAAGAATCAGTGAACAGTCGATCAAAATCACCATAGTAATAAATACTGACAAGAAATATTTAAGTAAGCTTCAAAACGTGATGGATTTCTGATGAATTTACGATTTTGTTCTCTCAATTGTTCGGTCTGCCAAAAGCTTAATCGACCTCCTCGATGGTAGGTCCACCACTGGATCCACCTTCGCTTCCACCTCCTGGGGCAGCACCACCAAAATTTGGTGGCATACCCCCTGGGGCTCCACCGGGAGCACCACCTGCTGCCTGGTACAGCTTGGTTATGATGGGATTACATTCCTTCTCTAGTTCTTTCTGTTTGTCTTCAAACTCCTCCTTTTCAGCGAGTTGATTGGTGTCTAACCACTTGATGATTTCATCGCACTTTTCCTTGATTTTATTTTTATCACCCTCCTCGATCTTGTCTTTGAGTTTTTCGTCTTCCACCGTGGATTTCATGTTGAATGCGTAGCTTTCCAGACTGTTCTTGGCCGTGATACGATCTTTTTGTTTTTCGTCTTCCTGTTTGTACTTTTCGGCTTCGCTTAACATCCTGTCGATTTCGTCTTTGCTGAGGCGACCTACAAAACAGGAAGGAAACAAGTGTAAATAACGATAGAAAGAAGCCTTACAAATGTTGAAAATTTTCATCACAATAAGACAAAGTGTAGTTCAGACATCCAAGGATAAGCCATCATTGAGCGTCTCTTCTCTATGGTGGAAACCACGAATGGAAAGAAAAGTCTATCATCATCACTACACTTGTCATCATGATAATGGTACCAAGCTACATGTCTGATATCACACAAAAAATTCTTTTAAAAAATTTCAGAAATTTTGTAACTTTTGTCATTAGACAGAAAGGTTTAAAATATTTCCAATTAGTTTCACTTTTTACAACACCTTGTACATGTATTCCTATATTCAAGTTTTTTTTCATGAACTCAATTTATCAAAGTTGCAAAAAGAAATGAAATGTGGGTAGGAGTCTTTGTAAAACGGGGATAATATTTCCTTCAAACTGAACTTGGTTTGAATTTAATTTCAATGAAAATTGAAATACAAACATTTTTATTAAGTTAATTGTGATACCTGCATCATATCTAAAACAATCTTATACCTGACCATTAGTTTTTTCCCCCTTAATTCCTACTATTCCCATACATTCTGACATTCTTTATATACATGTATTTACTACAGGGTTTGAAATTCCCAAATGGCCATTATTGAAAACAAGTATTCTATAATGGCAATCAAATATACAACTTCAGATAATCCCAAATTGACCCTTCCGAAAGCGGGAAAAATTTGACAAATTCCATGACGTCACATTGCAATTTCAATGTTTGACCGAGGTTCGAAGCTTGTTTGTCCAAGGTAAAAGCATTGTGACCTCACAACATTTTACATTTTTTTTCCGCAATCAGAATGGTCAATTGCTTTTAAATCGTCACTTTAACAACCGAAAACTTTTCAAAACTCTTAAGAACTTTGACCATGGTTATGATGTTTTGCACATGCAATTCAATTTTTTAAAGGATGTTTTCTGGTAAAAGTGTAGTTCAGACATCCAAGGATAAGCCATCATTGAGCGTCTCTTCTCTATGGTGGAAACCACGAATGGAAAGAAAAGTCTATCATCATCACTACACTTTTGACCAAGTACAAGTTCGCTAGTCTTTTGGCAAGCTGGAAATAAAAGGTCCCATTCTACCTAACCTGGTCACCCTAGCATGAAATATCATTAATATGGATCATGTCAAGCTTCTGTACTATGCATTGAAGTAAGCAATGTCAGATGCCTCAATGGCAAAGGAAGTTTGATGCAAGACTGAGATTTGAGATGCCCCATTTCCTAAATTATCTTAAGAGTACAGATGTGAAATTGATCGCACAAGCCCCTTCTAGCTATATTGAGGTGAGCTAAATAGAATCTATTTTGGAGTCGTGAAACCTTACCTTTGTCGTTGGTGATTGTGATTTTGTTTTCCTTGCCGGTGCTCTTATCCGTGGCCTGGACGTTCATGATACCGTTAGCATCGATGTCGAATGTGACCTCAATCTGTGGTACACCACGGGGGGCAGGGGGGATACCAGTCAGTTCAAACTTTCCTAGTAGATTGTTATCTTTGGTCATGGCTCTCTCTCCTTCGTATACCTATATTCAATTTTTTTAGTTAAATTAGTTTCCAGTATCTTTAAAATGTTTTCCATTCAAGTATTTCAGAAAATGTCAAATATTTCCAGAGGATACAATTTATCCTTTTCATTTTAATCAAATTTCTTAGAAAGCAACAAGACATTGACAGAATCAAACAGGAGTGGCTCAGAAAATCAAATTGGAGATGATGTACTACCCTCTCATCAAGTGTACAGTAGAATTTTTTTCTGAATTTAGAACCTTACAACAGCTACGACTTTGTCTAAAGTATCTTGGAATATCTGTATGCGATAATCCCGTCCAAAATCACCAATCACCATTCAAATATTTGGTTGAAAACTTGACAAGCGAAAACGTACCTGAATGAGTACACCCGGTTGATTGTCGGAGTAAGTGGTGAAGGTCTGTGTCTGCTTGGTGGGGATTGTCGTGTTCCTCTTGATGAGCGACGTCATCACACCGCCGGCTGTCTCGATACCGAGGGAAAGCGGGGCAACGTCCAACAGGAGGAGATCCTGCACTTCCTCTGATTTGTCGCCAGACAAAATGGCTGCCTGTACCGCTGTAATGGTGAATAAAGATGGCGATATCATTTGATTAAAACAAAATTCACAAGCATCTTCATTATTGGATAATAGGGGAAAATTGTGTGTTCATAGATGTAACCAAAATCTAAGACTGAAACTATTTGGTAAAGGGACATCTTCATGAATACTTTGGGACTTTCAATTGATCAATACATGGCAATGATAACTCAGAATCTAGCACTTGCAAATCTTTAATAGGAAGCTCTAAATGTCCAAGTATATAACTTCTTTCATTGTTATGCCACATTGAAATTGAGCACTTTTGAAACATATAAAATTTTCATTTGCTATGTACCTGCACCATAGGCTACAGCTTCGTCAGGGTTGATGGATTTGTTCAGTTCCTTGCCGTTGAAGAAATCTTGCAGCAGTTTTTGGATTTTGGGAATTCTGGTAGAGCCTCCAACCAGGACGATATCGTGAATTTGACCTTTGTCCATCTTGGCGTCTATTATGGATTTCTCTACAGGCTGTAGGGTCCCTCTGAAGAGATCGGCGTTCAACTCCTCAAACCTAGCTCTGGTAATACTGGTGTAGAAATCTATACCCTCAAACAAAGAGTCAATCTCTACGCTAGCCTGAGTACTGGACGATAAGGTTCGCTTTGCCCTCTCGCATGCGGTACGAAGACGTCTCACTGCTCGTTTGTTTTCGGAAATGTCTTTTTTGTGTTTACGTTTGAATTCTTGTATAAAGTGATTCACCATTCTGTTGTCAAAGTCCTCGCCTCCAAGATGGGTGTCGCCAGACGTGGATTTTACCTCAAAAATACCGTCCTCTATTGTCAGGATGGATACATCGAAGGTTCCTCCTCCCAAGTCAAAGATCAGAACGTTGCGCTCTCCGCCGACCTGTTCAGCGAAAAATTAAGATTTACTATACAAGTTGAGGTTTTTATTCGTAATGTACATGTATCTATTTATCCTTGGAAAATGCAACATGTAAAATAGTATCTTTTCCCTCAATTAAATGAGTTTTTTTTCCCTATTTGACATCTCAAGGAATGTTTGAATTAATTAATATGAGTAAAACTGCTAACTTTGAAGTGAAAATGCATCATGCATCTAAATATATTTCTGCCTAATGTTTTAGAAAATGTCACTCTTTTTTTTTCGCAATGGTAACCCCCCTCCCCCCATCCAGTCAATAAAATTGGAATGAGAGTATATACCTTCTTGTCCAGACCATAGGCGATAGCAGCTGCTGTGGGTTCATTGATGATACGTAGAACATTGAGACCAGCGATTGTGCCAGCATCTTTGGTAGCCTGTCTCTGGGAATCATTGAAGTATGCTGGTACTGTCACTACAGCATTGTTTATTGTCTACAAAGGGAAAGAAATAAATTAAATACTTATTAAAGGAAACTCTGAACTAAATACATGTACTTTTCACAGGATAATTTATGAATTTAACACTTACATGCAAATTTAAATTCCAAGATTCTAAGCAGATTTTTATTCATTTTGATGTATATATACATGTAGCTATCATACATGGCTTGAACATGTATAAAACGTGAAAAAAATATAACAGATTCATCATTTCAGTGTTTTCATGACATTTTTCATATTACGTATACATCATACATACTTTTCCTAGGTAAGCTTCAGCGGTCTCCTTCATTTTAGTGAGGACCATTGATGAGATCTCCTCAGCCAAGAATGTCTTGTTCTCTCCCTTGTAATCTACTTTGATACGTGGTTTGGAGGACTCGTTAACGACTGTGAATGGCCAGTGTTTCATATCTGCCTGTACGTTTGGATCATCAAACTTTCTGCCAATCAGACGCTTTGCATCTATAATGTCAATAGGATTATGTAATATTTACACCACATACATATCCATATTCTAAACCAATAATCAAAAATTTTATAATTCAAACAGCGAAACTTTAACATGTTTAATGTAAAATTCATCAGAAAGCAGATTTCAAGACTTAAAATCAAGAGAAACTCCACTGAAATCAGCTTGTTTTCTGCAGACAGCAAGGTAAGAAAATATGAGTCTTTGATAAATCAACAATTCAATGAAGTTCAACTTTATCTACATGTACATGTAAAAACATACCAAAGATAGTATTTGATGGGTTCATGGCCACCTGGTTTTTGGCAGCATCTCCGATCAGTCTCTCGGTATCTGTGAAGGCTACATAGCTAGGTGTGGTACGATTACCCTGGTCGTTAGCGATGATTTCTACTTTACCATGCTGAAATACACCTACGCAGGAATATGTAGTGCCAAGATCAATTCCGATGGCGGGTCCTTTACTCATTTTGCTGTTGAAAGAGAAAAAAAATAGTTTGAACACTTTATCATATTCATCAAAAGCAACAGAAGCAATAAAAATAATATTTCATCTTATGTTACATACATGATCACGATTTACATGGAAAGTTTTTTCAGTCGTTGTCAATGTGACAATCTCATGCTGCACGAATAAGCCCACACAACTCTTTATCCCGATTTTTACCTATTCAGATAGTTTGCCAGTACCAGGGTTTTTTTTTTATTTTTGGGAAGTTGCCTGTGCCTGTCTCATTTGGGAAAATTTGCGACATTTTGCTAAAATTGGGAAAATTTTCCAATAAATTTTCAACGAAGTATAACCCTAAAGTCAGGGATTTTTCAGGATATTTTACTTTGGGTCCAGGGTCCGGTAAAATTGGGAAAAATTGCTGCGTTTTAATGTTATTGGGAATTTTCAACAGTTTAATTTGAGTCTTAATGGAATAAGTCATTACACAGAGATATACTACTCCTTCTAATTCAAAGTGTCTTCAATAAAAGAAACAAAGTACTAGTAAAGCCATCTATACTTTAGATTGTACTCCAAAGGACATAATCTTCTAGGATCTGGAACAGGCATTTGTTCAGAGTCAGAGGAGCTACTTTAATGATAATGATCAATCAGGATTCAGATTCAAAGTCAGTGTTTGACAGGGGACATTCCCACTTTACGAGTCACCTGCATTCTGTTTACTGAACATGAACTACTTCCTAATTTTTCTTTTATAGTCACTATCCAAAATTTTATTTTGAAGAACGTATCTATCCTCTACAAAGTAGATGTACTCCCTTTTGTCATTTTTTGGTATCACATTTGCTGTTGTAAGACGACATGATCCTGGGTTCCCAATACTGGAGATATGATTTGATGATTAAAACGTAAACCTATACCGGATATAAGATTTCTGACCAGTTCACACATCGACTGTTAATGTCGTATTTCTGCTAGGTATTTCAGTCGTCATTACTTTGCTCTTTATTGAATAACACTTTAAAACCAATTTGAGATTCAAATTGGGAAATTTCAACCATAAATTGGGAAAATATAGGCCATTTTGGTGTTGGGATTGGGTCCGATAATCGGACCCAAAAACGGACTTGAACATGTTGAAAAATCCCTGAAAGTATCATTTATTAACACTGGTAATTTATTGATTTGCTTGAACTGAACAAGGGATGAATAAAAACTTTTAAAAATGCACTTCCAAATAGGTCACATTTTGTGCTGATTTCCAGGTTTTGAGTCTTATTTTCTCAAGTGATTTTTTCATACTTCCTCTTTGGGAATTTCAGGGTGGTTTTTTGGGAAAAATAGAGGAAATTTGGCATTGGGAAGGGGCCGAAATTCGGCCCCAAAACAAGGGAAAAAAACCCCTGAGTACTAGCAAAATCCTACAATATTCATGGGCAGATTTGTTCCCCCCCCCAAAAAAAAGCGGCACAAGTCTCCTTTGTATGCCAGTCAATCCGAAAGTCACCAGACATGTCTGGTAAAATTTGCTTCGGTCTAGTAGAATATTTCAATTTTTTCTTAACATGTTTGAATTTCTACAAAAATTCAAAAATGTCTGGCAAGTTATAAAAACTTTCGCGATGTCTGGTATGCCAGTTCAAACATCTGGACCTGCTGAAGCCACTTTTGTTCTTGGCGAACAGGGTACAAAATGAGCCGCTATCAGCAGATTGAAATGCATGGGCGAGAAGCGACGCAATTCAACATACCCTGAAAAAAAACCCTATCAAATGGCTTAGCAAGGTCCGTAAGTTTGAAACAGCGTGCACCACACTTTTGGAAAGAAATTGGCCCATGTGAAAGCATATTTGTCCTGCAACAATCTATATCTATCCAATAAGTTGAATAACACCCCCCCCCCCCCCCCCCCCCCCTCCCAGTTGGTGCTCTCTCTTTGAAATGAAGCAAGCATTTCCAAAGATTATGTTTCTTAATTCTACATAACTCTTAATATAAATCTGATAAAATGAATATCTTCAAACCACAGTGTATCGTTTCACCACCGGACCGGTATCGACCGTGGTCATCCGGCATGTGCGAGACGCCATGCATGCCGTGAATCACGGCGTGATGAAATTTTCATACCTCTAAAATGACAACGTACAACACCGTGATCGCACTGTTATGGAGAAAATAAATAAAGTATAAATCATTAAATGTTCCCTTACCAAGCTTATTTAAATAAATCTGGAGATCTTCTGTTTTTTCTCTTTCTTGTCCACACCCTTCTGCAGTGCCGGCGTGTTCTTATTTGTCGCCTATCACGTGTGTTCTTTTATATCATGAAAGGATGTGACGTCACTCAGAACGTTCTAGAATATTCTCTGACCAATCGGATGACTCAAACTGTGTCATGTGATTTCTTTCTTCGTGATTTCCCGCAAATTCTCCGTGTATTTATTTCTCTGAAAATTACCAAGCGCTACTTTCGATTACTTGAATCCTTTACTTTCTTTTCAATTTAGAAAATTTCAGCTTCTGATCATGAACCAAATCGAAAACAAGTCACTATTTTTTTAAACTTTATCATGTTTATATATACCTATTTTTTCAAAAAAAAGGGGTGATGGGGGGGGGGGGGGGGTCCGCCGAATCTGACCAGGAAAAAAATATTTTCAAGGACTTCACTACTGCATGGGCGAAGTATTGAAATTTTTCTAGGGAGGGGGGGGGGGGTATTATAAATCAAGTTAACATTTGTTTCATTACTCCTCTTGAGAAAATAATTTTGTGCGAAATTCGGGAAAACTTTGAATTATAATTACATTTTTGAAATACGAAACAGAGATATCTGCTACTGAGACTGAGACTCTTATATACATGAATATTGAAGTTTTGTTACTAGTACATGTAGATCACCTGTAGACATGCAACAGGGGCGGATCCAGAACCCCAACTGCCGGGGGGGGGGCACATACTTTTTTTTTTTTATTCTTTTTTTTTCCATTTATCATTACTAATTAACATGGTATACATATAATGATTTCTACATTAAGAAAAAAAAAGTACACAAAAAAATAAGGACGGGACATCTTTCACTCACACATTCACACAAGCATAAACTGATTTTACATTACAATTTTATTTGTTTGGATAAAGATTTTAATTAAATTCACCCAGTTGCCCCAGGAAGATATAAATTGTTCATATCTGTTTTCTTTCATTGCTTTGTATTTTACGCAATCTAATAAATTTCTAATATAGAATATGAGACCTTGAAGAGAAGGATTCTTATTAGCACATCTCATAGCATAAATATAGTATTTTTAAAATTTGCAGACATATTACATTTAATGGAAAATTCTTGTTGCTACTTATAATGAAATCTTTTTTGTTAAACTGAATATTTTCACCAATATAGCTTGAAGCATAATTCTTCAAATCCAGAAGTAACATTTTAGTTTTCTCACAGTCCTATAGCAAATGTTCAATTGTTTCTGGATGAGTGTGACAGAATGTGCAGTTTGGACTATTTATTTTGGGTACCTGTAAAGTGCGAAACGAAACAAAAACGAAACGAAACGAAACGTAACAAATCGAAACGAAACGAAACAAATCGAAACGAAACGAAACAAATCGAAACGAAACGAAACAGATCGAAACGAAACGAAACAAAACGAAACGAAACAGACCGAAACGAAACGAAACAGATCGAAACGGAACGAAACAAAACATAAAACTTAAAGAAAATGAGAAAAAGAGGAAAAATCGACGAAAACGAATATTTCAAGACAAGATCTTATTGAAGGGTACCACTCTCCTCCTGCCGCCTCCCCCCTCCCCGTGGGGAAGGGGGTCTTAGGCGGTCAAGACATGTTTAAACTTTAAAGTGTAAATTGGTGCAATTGTGAAGTTATTTGGGTTGTTTCCTTTTTAAACCTTGAAAAAAAGAAATAGACCTGTTTAGATGAAAAACTAAGGTGAGCGAAGCGAGCCTGAAGTATTTGAAAAATGAATTGAAAATTGCGGCGAGCGAAGCGATCGGGAAAATTTTTTAAGATATATATAGATGAATTTCGTGGTAATTTCTAAAATTGAGATTATGTACATATGAACGCATATGAGCAAGATTATTTACATTAAAAGTAATTCCTTATTCTTTTGGTTACTGTTACCCTCCCAATCATCTGTCCCTCCTCTCGCCCCCTTTCTCTCCCCTCCCTTTGTCCCTGTCCACTCCCTCATTATTGCTTTCAATCGTTAGTTCTTGTGGCTGGAGGGTTTTTTAAAGAATCAAAGTTGACGATTAAAACATAATATATACTATACGGTATATAGCACAATTGCATTTTAAAGGAGAGTGAATGGGATGAATAACCTCGTCATAGACGGAAAAATATTATTTAGCAGGGAGCAGTCTAGCGCAGAGGAATCGGAACTGTTCCGTTATGTGTATTTGAAAATTTTATCAGAAAATGAGACCAATTGAAAAACTGGGGGGGGGGGGGGGGGGGGGGGGGGGGCACATTTTGTTTGAAAAGGGATCAGATTTTTTTCCCTTAAATGTGCCCCCACCCCGTTTTATGATCTCATTACGGTGTCATAGCGTGGTTTTCTATCCCCTCCCTTTTATTCCTCTTAAATACATGAATGGCATTTGACATTTACTTTTTTTAATTGTCATTTTGACTCTTTCAAGAAACCCTCTCAGCACTAGTTACAAATGTAGAACTCTTGGATTAAGGCAATATTACATGCTGATCTTGTCTTGAAATATTCGTTTTCGGCGATTTTTCCTCTTTTTCTCATTTTCTTTTAGTTTTATGTTTTGTTTCGTTTCGTTTCGATCTGTTTCGTTTCGTTTCGATTTGTTTCGTTTCGTTTCGATTTGTTTCGTTTCGTTTCGATTTGTTTCGTTTCGTTTCGTTTCGTTTTTGTTTCGTTTCGCACTTTACAGGGACCCATTTATTTTTTTGATTTTGAAAAGAAAAGAATTTGTACAAAGAATGCTGTGTTCAATTCTCAATTGAAACCACAATAATTTGGTGTTTTTTGTCAAAAGATAAGGCTTTATGAAGAAATCTTTCTTTTCGTTTTCTGATAGGTTTAATCGATCTACCCATTTAATGAATCGTTTGGATACAATACATTCTTGTTTTTCAAAAAAAGAAAAATATATTTTCTTAGAAAATTTATCGAAATTTGATAGTAAGTAAATAGGACTTCTGATTATAGGATAAGACATTTTGGTTAACAAGTGCAGTTTTCCTGACTGTTGTAACCATCTATTCACTGCTGAAACTACACCGTAATACTCTAAAAAGTTGGTATCAATATCATATAATGCTCTGAATTCATCGTATGTTAAAAAGTTACCGTTAAAATCAATTATGTCATTTAAAAATAAAACACCGCTAAAGACGGTATGGCCGGATTGGAAAGTAAGTTTTTGTCACTAACTGGGTCAAGGTCAATAGGTCAAATATTACAGCATACATTGAGAGGTCTTGTCAGAGGCAACCTACATGTATAACATAAAGTTTCTACTGCATGCAGTTCCTTAGATTTTGCTTAAACCAGAAACATTAAACAAAATCTTTAACTAGGTCAAAGTCCAAGGTCAAGGTCACTAGGTCCAATGTAACGGCATAAATTGAAAAGTCTCATCATGGGCAACCTAAATGTATAATATAAAGTTTCGACTGCATACAGTTCCTTAGATTTTGCTTAAACCAGAAACATTAAACAAAATCTTTAACTAGGTCAAAGTCCAAGGTCAAGGTCACTAGGTCCAATGTAACGGCATAAATTGAAAAGTTTCATCATGGGCAACCTAAATGTATAATATAAAGTTTCTACTGCATACAGTTCCTTAGATTTTGCTTAAACCAGGAACTTTAACCAAAATCTTTAACTAGGTCAAAGTCCAAGGTCAAGGTCACTAGGTCAAATGTTATGGCATAAATTGAAAGGTCTTGTCATGGGCAACCTAAATGTATAATATAAAGTTTCTACTACATATAGTTCCTTAGATTTTGCCTCAACCAGAAACTTTAACCAAAATGTTGACGGCAGACGGACGGACGGACAGACGGACGGACGGACGGACGGACAGACGGACATCGTCAATCCATAGACCGGAATTGCTTTGCAATCCGGCCAAATATACATGTTTCGATGCCCAAGATTTATATAGAATATGCATCTATTGTTTATTTTTATATTCTTATTGAAGAAGATTGGAATTTGTGCAACTTCTTGAATATCTTTTTTCTGTAATTTCGCAAAATTCCCCCCAAATGTTAAGCACTTCTTTCCAAAAGTCGTTTGATACAGAATTTGCTAGTTTGAAGGTATATTCTGTCCCACAGTTTACCAACATTTCATAATCCAAAGATTCTATTGTAATATCATTGCAACTTTTATGTTCAAACAAAAACTTCTTCATCCAAGATAATTTTAATTTCTTAATAAAAGCTGCAACATTTATCATTTTTAGTCCATCTTCAGTATAGTTTTTAACCATAATATTTCTTTAGAGTAAAATAATTTTTCAATACTTTTAATCTGTGCTACAATAGGCGAAGGAAGAGGTAGATGAGTGAGAATAGACAGTGCAAGGGATTTGACGATGACGATTTTGCCAAAAGGAGTCAAATTCCTCCTCTTCCAATTAAACAAGACATTCTTGACAGATATAATTTTAGATTCATAATTTCTTGTGGTCATGTTTCTTAAATTAACATCAAAATTGTACTCCTAGTAACTTGAAAGTTGATTTGTCCCATTCAAAATTAGGACCATGACATAAGACCTCATTACAATATTTTTTGCTACCTATCCAAATCACTTTAGTTTTCGACAGATTTATATAAAGACCAGATATTTTTGAGAAGTAGTCAGACTTTCTCTAAGGGATCTTTCCGTTCCATTTAAAATTAATGAACAGTCATCTGCATATAAAGATAGTTTCTTCTCCTCAGCAATCTTAATACCTGTTATATCTTTATTATTCCTTATCATTATAGCTAATATTTCGATGCACAAAATGAAAATATAGGATGAGAGAGGATCCCCTTGACGACAGCCCCTGTGAACTTTAAACTGTTCCGAAAGATTACCTCCCTGATTAACCATGGCACTTATGTCATTGTAGAATAAAGATATCCATGTTTGAAAAGATTTTCCGAAGTTGAAAAAAATAATTTTTTTATATGGGAATCAGTGACTTGCGAGGCCCGAAAGGCCGAGTGGGGGAGGGTATGGGAGGGTGGGCGTTCGATCGAGGGGCCTCCCCCGAGAAAATTTTGAAAAAATGAAGCAATTTGGTGGCATCTGTTCAAAGCGTATATTTGAACTGAATTTAGAAGGGATTACGGGCATGATTCAGTCAGTGTCAGTAACGATAATTAATTTAGTATACATCTGTATTTAAAAAAAAATTCGACATTTTCTGATGCTGTATTGTTTTTGCACTGTATGCAGATCTAAGTCAACATGTTCAGGATTTTCTAAGGAAAGGGTGGATGAAGAAGAGTTTTAAAAGGACAGAGAGGTCAGTCCAGGAGGGGGGGGGGGGGGGGGGGTTCCAGCCGTAAATTCAAGTAAAAGCTATGAAAAATTCCAGACGGGATCTAACCCCCCTAACCATCACTCTAGATCCACGCTTGTTTTTTTTTTCTTTAATTTTTGTAAGGTGAAGAAAATAAGTAAATGATAAATTTCCTTGAAAAACAAGAGATCATGGGTGCCCCATGTTCTGCATCGTCCAGATAGAAAGGTATAATTATTCATTGGTAATTCGATTCTGAAAATAAAAATGCATTTTTAAATGTTTGCAAAAATTTTTGGAGATGCCGGTTCAAATCTGGTCAAACAATTTCAATGACCTAAAAAAAAAAAAAACAAAACAAAAAAACAAAACAAAAAAACAAAAAATAAATAAATAAATAAATAAATAAATAAAATAAAACAAAAAACAATAAAACAAAAACGATCTTAAAAAAGTAAAAAAAAAAATGTCAATATTATAGAAGGCTATATCGAAGATTTGGTAAAGAAATATTTGTGTTTTATAGGACTGGTATTCCCCATTCATATGTCCCTCACATGAAGAAAGTCCTATATCTAACAGGATTCATTGTAGGTTGTTGTTCACGTACATGTACAGACGATGGACATGACAGCAATGCATCCTTTACGACTTGATAATCTATCCCCGAGAAAATTTTGAAAAATTTATTCAAAATCGGTAATTGGGGGCAATTCTGATCCCAAAGGAATATTATTTTGTCTTCAGCCATTCTTATTTATCTGTTGCAGATTTATCTTTAACATCGCATTGAAATAATCAAATGAAATACCAAAAAAGACTAAAACTAACGTCCTAAACCATTGAAAATGCACGTAAAAATGACGGCGAATAATATCAAATCACGAACTTCATTTTCAAAAGAGTTGATGTTTGGGATGTTTTTTTTCAAATTTAGATTTTCTGTTTGATGACGTCATTCGAAGCAATCAAATAGAGAATAAGTGTCTTAATTTGTGTTTTGTTACGGGTATGCAACACACAGCAAGTGCATTTATCGTACATGTAATGCGCGTTAGCGCATTTCATGCGATAAATGCACTTGATGTGTGTTGCATACCCGTAACAATACACAAATTATGACATTTATTCTATATATATGCACCATAGTTGTCTGTTTCATTCTTGTTTCCTGAAATTGCTTTTTCTTGGTAAAAGGGTGACGTCAAAATTCATCTTGCCGAGGGTTCAGTTTGCAGGTTAGAACAGCCGTCGCGGCATGTTTCTTTAGATCTTATGCATTGTGACGTCACGAGTGTTAATACACGAATTGCAGCACGTTCCTTTCAATAGTAACATCCCAGGGACTTACATTGGCTGTGCATATATATGAATTTGTATTCAGGGAAAACTGTTTATCATCATTGAAAAAAAATAGCAATGCCTGATATATCAATTTGGAGAGGTTTAACAGCTTTAATCATTTCTAAAACGTGAACGGAATTCTTAAAAGCCATTTTGTGACATTGCGTTTTGAACCAAGTCACAGTCTTTATCATGGCGCTGTGTCTGATCATGAAGACGGATTCGATCGTTTGGCGTTTGACAGAATAAGTCACTCATGTACCTACGATTTATGATATTATATATGCACCACAAAACACTTCAAATGAACTCAGTTCCTATATAAATTATAATTTTATTGTGTGAGGTGTTTGGTAATTGAACGACCCCCCCCCCCCTTTTTTTTCAGTATCTATAGAATATGGTAAATTTTCCTTGTAGTCAGCTTTATGTGCATTGATTTATTGAAATTTCAGAAAATATGACAAAATAAAATAATCATGAGAATCTTATCAAATTTTACATAATTATGTACATACATTAGACATGAATGAGGGGGGCCTTATAGTCTTTGAATTTTAATAGTTTACTTTTATATATATTACATATATATATAGAGTCATAGGAAAGTAAACAAGTATGTGGGATCGGAAAAGAATTCGAAGCTTGAAGCTTATATTAATTCTTAATTCACCAAATTGCAATTGATTTTTACGTTTGACATTAAAACCGCTGTTCAACACTATTCAATCTTGCTGACATATATTACTGTATAAATAAATTTGATAAAACAATAAAAAATAAGGGGGGGGGGGGGCAGGTGGTGGGGTACCACTCTCCCCCTCCCATCCCCTTTCTCCCTCCTCCCTCCCCCTCCCTTTTCAATCAAAAGTCCCCCTGCATAAAGGAAACACATGTATGACAATGCACTAAGCTGACATACTTATCACATTGTATATATGCGAGTAAATAGAAAAAGGCCTTCAAAATTATTTTTTTCTTACAAAGTTGGAGCAAAGAATTTTTTTTTTCTACCTGTAGAATTACATGTATATAATACTATTAAATCTGTAATGCACAGGCAAATTTATATGTGTAAGAGAAAGCTTTGGCGAGCAAAGCAAGCCGGAAATTTTTTAAGGATGTACTGCAGTATTTCGTGTAATAATTCAATTTAGAGGAAACAATGAATATTATATCATTTAAGAGCAAGATTTTGTTTTCAATGAAATCTTAAATTACAGGGATAATATAGGAAAATTCGGGATATATAAGGAAAATAGGGCACATCCAAAAATATAGGGATAATCCGATTATAGGAAATATACATGACTGCTTTGAAGAGTGCCTGCAAACTATATATATATATTAAGGTACATGTAAACTTTGTAAAGTTTGGGGGGGGGGGGGGGGTCAAGGTAATTGTTTAAACTTAAAAGTGTAAATTGGTGTAATAGTGAAGTTATTTGTGTTATTTCCTTTTTTCAAACCTAGAAAAAATAGACCTGTTTACATGAAAAACTAAGGTGAGCGATGCAAGCCTGAATTATTTAAAAAAAAAAAAATGAAAATTGCGGCGAGCGAAGCGAGCTGGAAAATTTTTAAGGTATATACAGATGATCGAATTTCATGGTAATTTTTCAAATTGAGATTATGTGCATGAATGCATAAGAGCAAGATTATTTATATTTAAAGTAATTTCCTTATTTTTTTGTTACTGTTACCCTCCCAATCATAAAACAGAAAACAGAAAACATAATTGCAATCCCTAACTTTAGCTTTTTAAGTTAGTACCACTTCGAAACATCTGGAAGTCCAACAGTACAGCCACCAAGACAAAGACGTACAAGACCTAGTGTACAAAAGCAATGTAAGATCAGTGCTTTTATATGAATCCGTCGGAGACACGGAAAACTACGGAAGCACGTAGGTGACAGGTACACTGTATGAATTATAATCTATCTTTCGGCCGCCAGATAATTATCTGGTGGCCGCCACTTCATTTATGTGGCGGCCGCCACTTCATTATCTGGCGGCCGCCACATAATTCATCTGGCGGCCGCCAGATAATTATCTGGCGGACGCCAGCCACATAATTTATTTAAGTGGCGGCCGCCACATAATTTACAATAAATCGAAACAAAATCAATGCATAACATGTTCTTTCTGTTCTAGGGTGCTAAATTCATCCTCTCTTTTAATCTTTTATATGACAGATGCAAAATAACCAGATGAAATGTAACAAAAGATTTTTTCTGGCGGCCGCCAGATAATTATGTGGCAGCCGCCAGATATAGATTAAGTGGCGGCCGTCAGATATTTAAGTGGTGATCGCCACATAATTATCTGGCGGCCGCCACTTAATTTATCTTGCGGCCGCAACATAATTATGTGGCAGCCGCCACTTAATTATCTGGCGGCCGCCACATAATTAAGTGGCGGCCGCCAGATACTTATGTGTCGGTCGCCAGATAAATTAAGTGGCGGCCGCCAGATAAATCATAATTCATACCTGTCACCTACGAGCTTCCGTAGTAAACAAATAAGAAAATAGAGAGGAAGATGAGAGCATTTGAGGGCAGGTGCTCGAAAACACATAAACTTGAAGTTATGAAGGTGTATCCTTAAAGGCCCAATAGACCTTACACTCAAGAGCTTGCCTACTTTATAGGCAAGAATAGACCAATTTTGTTAGAGGCTGGGTAAGGTCATTTTTTTAAAAACTACATCTTCATAACTTCAAGTCTCTGCGTTTGAAAAATATCATGAAAGCAATAATTAAAGAAATAGAGCGAAAGACCCAGAATAACAGCAAAGTGGTAGAATTTAAGAGACGGAGATGGAATTGGTTAGGGTACGTATTAAGAATGAGAAAGACCAGACATCCACATAGAGTCCTACATTAACTTTGACACCCATGGAAAAAAGATGAAATGGGAGGTAGATATAAGAAAGACCTGGAGAGAGCTGACTTGGCTGGCACAAGATCGGAAGGAGTGGTTATGTCTGGTTGATGCCTTAAATTACGTCACAATGGTGATGAACAGGATTGAGTGAGTATCATTCTTTGAAAAAATTTTTTTAAAAAAGATGAGATTTTGAAACAAAATTTTCTTCTTTACATGTCTTACAATAAATATATGATGAAAAGTTAATTAGAAAATTCAGATCTACATGTAGGTTGAGGTTGAAAATGTGAAAAACGACCATCCCTCACCCCTTTTCGCAGTTTAAAAGAAATCTAAAAATAAAAATTTCAGCAACATTATTTCACACGAGCATTCCTCTGCTTTAATTATGGCTAAAATGAACTAAATATTTGGGTAGCATATTAAACCTAGAGAGAAAACAATAAAAGAAAAGACCTTAAAAGCACGTCAAAATTATAGTTGTCTAAAAACCAAATGAACAAACTTTAGTCATAAATCCTTTAGATCACTCAGGTATCTAGAGAAGAACCTAGAACACCCCGCCCTGGATCCACCCCTGCAGGGACCGGATCAAAATGAACAAACTTGGTAGATGACTTTTTGTACTTTATGCGTATCAAGTTTCATCAAAATCCTCCACGATGTTTTTGAAAAGAGGTAAAAAATGCAAAAGTTAATAGACTAAAGACGGAGGAACGGCGGATGAAACACTACGACAATATTTAGCTCACTTGAACGTTTGGCTTAGTGAGCTAAAAACAGGTATCAAATAAATACAATTACAATTATTTTTGTCATTCCGTGGTCAATCATAGAAATTGGGGGTAACACTTCGACAGAAATTGGGATGGGCTTCCTTTTTGGTCCTACCTGCTTGGGTACGATACGTGCCTTTAGATATGATATATATGCAACATGATTTTTACAATATGGAGATGGTTCATAAGATATAAGTTGTCCTTCGTGTTTCTGTGGAGCTTATGTCATTGTCTTCGTCGGTTTGTCCCATTTCCTTTTTGTGTGCCCGAGAAAATTCTTTTTTTTTTTTTTGTATTTTGTCCAAAATTTGTAAGCCTTTCGATTTTGGTTTTTGGGATCAGGTTTTGGCTTGTGCTTGACTTTCATCTACTGACCCCATGTGGCTGTACGCAGCAAACTGACCTGACCGGGTGGGGCTTATTTTCACCTGGTAATTTAAATAGTTTTATAATTATGTCCAGATGATATAAGCTATTGAAATTACAGGTAATGAGTATTTTCTCGTATTAAAAAATGTACTTATGCATGCAATTCCGAGGTCCTTCCGAAATAGAGAGTTACTTCCCATTTGTGCAGGTAATCAAATTCGATGGAAATCAGTATGTAATAATTCAGGGAAATTGTTACAAAAATATGACGTTTTCAAAGGAATTTAATGACCTTACAATGCTTTTACGTCAGATACCTGCACAAATCAAACATTGGCTTACAAATCGAAAAGACGGAATTGACTTGTCCGATTCGCTCGATTAAATAAGCTCCATCCTGCAAGATCACTTTGCTACAACTGCACTGTAGAAACGTATACCTTTAGTTACCATTTCCTGCACAACCTTTGGTTATCCGAATTTGTAAAACTGCCTTTTCATCCGATGTTCTTGTAGCTAACAAAGTGTGCTGCATATTAAATTGCTCTCCTAACAAGTCTGTTACCTCCCATTTGGGAGGGTATCTGACCTAAATGAATAGTGACATCATCAAATTCTACGGAAACCAGTGTAAAATTAAGGGAAAACAAGCTCCGTTTCTTTGGGAATTTCATCATGTCATAGTACTTTTACATAAGATACTTTCCCCTATGGGAAATATTTCCTCTACTCATGGACTACTAAAAGGACTCGACCCGAAGAGTGGGTTAAAAGGCAAGGGAGGGGGGGGGGGGAGAAGGGGGTGAGTGGAATTTGCCAATACCCTGTTTTTGTTTTTCAAACCATAGGCTAGACCCTCTGATAGGCTGGTCTCACCCTAGAAAAAAGTTCAAGATCCTCCTCTGCCAAGTTGGACAAAAATTCTGGATCTGCCTCTGCCAAGACGGACAAAAAATTATGGATTCACCTCTGCAAAGTTAAACAAAAAATTCTGGATCCACCTCCGCCAAGTCAGACAAAAATTCTGGATCCACCTCTGCCAAGTCAGACAAAAATTCTGGATCTACCTCTGCAGAGTCAAAAAATTCTGCATCCGCCTCTGCCAAGTCAGACAAAAATTCTGGATCAACCTCTGCCAAGTCAGACGAAAAATTCTGGATCCGCCTCTGCCAAGTCAGACAAAAATTCTGGATCCACCTCTGCCAAGTCAGACAAAAATTCTGGATCCACCTCTGCCAAGTCGGAGAAAAATTATGGATCCGCCTCTGCCAAGTCAGACAAAAATTCTGGATCCGCCTCTGCCAAGTCAGACAAAAATTCTGGATCCACCTCCACCAAGTCAGACAAAAAATACTGGATCCACCTCTGCCAAGTCGGTGAAAAATTCTGAATCCACCTCTGCAAAGTCAGACAAAAATTCTGGATCCACCTCTGCCAAGTCAGAGAAAAATTCTGGATCCGCCTCTGCCAAGTCAAACAAAAATTCTGGATCCACCTCTGCCAAGTCAGACAAAAATTCTGGATCCACCTCTGCCAAGTCAGACAAAAAATATTGGATCCACCTCTGCCAAGTCAGACTATCGAGTTACAACAAAGACTTAGAATCAGATAGTGACAGTTTATTTGTATCCTAATCCAAAATGATTTGATCTTCTCAACATACACATATATACATGTACATGTAGTTACAGGTGTACTTCATCATTTAATTCATTTTTGTAATAATACATTATTCTGTCATTATTAAAGAAAACATTAATTAGAATCTTTACTAAGTTTAAAATAACTTTGAAAAGCACTGTTTGAGAGTACAGTTTGCCACTGAAATTAAAAAGGTCAACAGTGATTGCATCCCAAGCTTTATAAAAAGCTAAACAAATTTGATATTTAAAAGACGTATCTGAAACTCTTGATTTTTCGTCTTCCTGAGAAAACTTTGCATATAATCACCAGACTTTGGCAAGTCCCACCTAGGTATTCAATTTTACTTACAATTCAATTAATAATAGTGATGACATGGTGCAATTAACAAAGAACACATGTATATACAAGCTATAATAGCAATAATCAACAATAAAATGCAACAAGTTGATAAACAGGGATTGCATACAAAATTTGTCATAATATTAATGAACAGAAAACCCTGAAATTATTCAAAATGTTATGATGGGCCCCACTGCAGGCTTATGTTTGATTTGACCTTGACTTTCAGCCCTAGACTCAATGTATGATCTTGCATGATAACTAGAACCAGATAAGCTAAATCTTGCACAATAGAGCCTATAGAGCTCTATCTGAAAACATGTTAATATCTTAACAGATGGATACCAAGACAAAAGCTTTGTTATCTACAAAAAAAATCTATCTTGTAACTTTATTTTTCAAAGTTAAATATTTTTTTATTTTATTGAAACAAAGATGGGAAAGATAACTCTTATTCTTAATAAGAATAGCGAGGAACAAATTAGAATACTTAGCACTGTTTACATGGTACATGTATTAAGGCACTTGTGTAAAAATCTCAACATGCTGAAATAACGTATACATGTATATACAAGATGTATATACAAGTAGAACACATGAATAGACTTGAGAACACACATGAAGAACATATGACTTCAGAACACTTGTCTGTGAACACATCTTCTGTATATACATGTAGAGTACTTGGTTATAAACACGTCTTCTGAACACATACATGTATTTACATGCAGAGCACATGGCTATGAACACATCTTCTGAATATACATGTACATGTATGTGTACATGTAGAACACATGAATAAACTTGAGAACACAAACAAGTAGAGCACATGATTTTAGAACACTTGGCTATGAACACATCTTCTGAACACATCTGGTGGCTATCTCTATGAACATTGAAGTGAACATTCATATTAAGTTAAACACTCTCATCTTCTTCTATACAAAGAGCATTATCTTCTATACAAAAAGGAGGTTATCAATGGAAATAAAGCAATTTTCTATCATTAACATGTACACCTATGACAAAATCTACAAATGAGGTCCTAATCATGTAAGTACACTATCAAATAATGAGATTCTACAATGTTTCTATACAATATCTACAATATTACGATACTTTTAAACGCTAGCTTCTTTGAATTAAAAAAAAAAAAAACTTATGGCAAATACTCATAGCACTGAAAAACAGAACCCTAGCCTTTGAAGCTGGACAATATACATGTACATGTATCTAAATTTCAAAATATTTGCAACTTTTGATATGAAATGTTTAATTACATAGTATATATAACAACTGAGGATGTATCTAAATTTTTAAACAAAGTCATGTTTTTTGTCAGGAATACGTTAATGTACTCAAGTCCCAAAAAATTTTTCAACCTGCATGTATATCTAATTTTTCTAATGACACGAAGTTAAGTATTCTTTGGACTTATTCATCACAAAACAAGGACATGTACGTGAACCAAAGGTTTTTTGTCTGCAATTCTAAACATTGAATTTTCAGTTCAGTTCAGTTTATGATAGAATAGATTTATCAGCATTGAATTTCTCATCACAGCACGGACAGTATTTTAACCATGCATGATGACATCACATTACGTTTAGGGTTATGATGAACCAGTTTATGACGGCACTTTTGCTACGTTGATTGTAATGATCACGATGTGGTTCAGTCGATGACGTAGTTTCATTGTAATGATAACGTTGGGATTCAGTCGATGACGTAGTTGGGATGTACCACGACGTACGGGTCTTCCTCCCTCATTAACGAGTCTTGATCTTTGAGTCCCGTCTGCTTCAGTTCTATCAATACATGGTCCTACAAATAAATCAATACAATATATAAAAGTTCGAAATACATACAAGATAACTATGTACATGTACCTTCTTTTCTGAATCAGTGGAACTTAAATTGAGCAAACTTAGCTCTAGTGTGAAGAGTGCATCAAGTCAAGACTATGCTAAATTACATGTATATATATGTTACATATGTAAATAATAAAGGAAAAGGAGTCCAATGCCCTAGTCCCATTTCCTCCTAAATTTCTTTGCACTAAAATAAGTAAATGAAGAGTACTAATTTCAGTGAAACGCTTTATTCAACAGATCTAAAGATCTCTCCCGAGTCACCGAATTTTCTTATTGTAATACTACAGTACATGTATATCCAGACTTATTGTCATACTACAGTATATCAAGACAGATAACTCCAAAATTAAAACAAAATGTATTAGAAAAACAGCTTGGAGGACATGTCCTTTAAGACTTAAAGGAAAACAGAGTGAAATATTTAAGTATTCACCAAATTTCTGGTTAACAAGTACTTATTGATCTACTCACGTGATGAACCAGTCGATCTATAACTTTCTCCACCATAGTTTTCCTCTCTATGAGCTCAGCCTCTGTCTCGATCTCATTTTCTATCTCCTTGAGATACCAGCTAACGAGGCCGCTACGTCTCAAACCTGACGTGTCGTCACCTGTAAAATATGATTGAAATTCACTTATATGTATCTTGGTGGAAATGAAACTTCTTTTTCCTCATTTTCAATTCATAAATTTTCATAAGTTGATTAAGCCATGGGTATCTCAATTTTTGACGATTTTCATATTTCTGCAGTAGACTGTGTTTTGTACACTAAACTTGCTTTTTGTACATGCAAAGACCTGAAATCACAATATTTGACAAACTTTTTACTGTGATGTCATAATAGATATTTGACGTCACTGTAAGATATAACGTGCATTACATGTTTGATAAATGCACTTGCTATGTGTTGTATACCCGTAACAAAACACAAATTAAGACACTTACATGTATTCTCTATGTAACAAAATTATGGAGCAGAAGTTTGATCTGACTTCTGACCGAGATCTGACCCATCGATTCATTTTATTCGAGACATGAATACTGATAAATCATGTTAATATCCTACCAACAGATTCCTCTTCTTGTCTCCTCATATACAACACAAGTAGATTAGCCATGTGTTTGTAGTCTTCATATGACACTTTCATTCCTTTCTTTGGCTGGTGGGCGTCGCCCTCTGGGCCAGTCTGTGCAGGAGTTGTCTCCTCTTGAGTTGCAGTATCTGAAAGAGGACAAGTACAGTTGTTTAAGAGCAGATGATTAATTAAAATTTAATGGAAACATGCTAGGTGGATGGTTTTCACAACCCCCATTTCCTTCCTTAGTTTATACCACCAATTGCTTACCTTTAACCTCTATATTCCCCTTTATGTAAACCTCCCCCCCCCCCCCCCATCTCCCCACCCCTTTTATCAACACCGACCTTCTATTTCCATATCTTCCTGGTGTTCGTCCTCCTCTAGATTTATGTCTGACAATAGATTTATTTACCCCCATCCTGTATGTACATGTATGTCCCCCACCTGATCCTTGTTATAACTGGCCTTCTACTTCCAATCTTCCTATTGTTCGTCCTCCTCTAAATTAATGTCCTCCTCTAGATTTGTTGCCCCCTTTCCTGTATGTATGTCCCCCATCCGACCTTTGTAATAACTGATCTTCTACTTCCGCTCTTCCTCTTGTTCGTCCTCCTCTAGATTTATGTCTGATGATAGATTTATCCCCCCCTCCTGTAAGTATGTCCCCCACCCGACCTTTGTAACAACTGACCTTCTACATGTACTTCCACATCCTCCTGCTGTTCACCCCTTCTTTATGTATATCAGTCTGCTCTACCCTGATGATAGATTTATTTTCCCCTCCCCCCTATTCATGTCCACTCTTCCCCCTATAATTGTGCCCCAACCCCCTCCCTGTGACCACTGACCTTCTACTTCCATATCTTCCTGCTGTTCATCCTCTTCCAGGTGTATATCAGGCTGCTCAACTCTAATGATAGATTTGTTCAGTAGTCGGAAAGCTTCCTTTACATGCTTGGGTTGTACCTGGTGGTAATAAATATTGACACGTTACAACACAGTATGTGATCAGCGGAGTCTAGAGATACAGTACTTAAGATGTTTATTCTCAGACTGTCTTTTTGATCTGTGTAGGTATCATAGCTGTCAACTGACCTGATTTCAGCGGGTCAGTCCCACTTTTTTACCCTTTGACCCGATTATTTTTTATCACCCGCGCGGGTCATGTCTTTCACCCGATTTTTCGTTGCTGACCCGGGAATCACCCGATTCCAATTTGGTTCCGTCTATTATTTGGGACTTGAAATTTCCAGCTCTGTGACTTTTTCAATAAAACACCTGCAGTTACAGGTAAATTTGGTTGTTTGTTTAGTGATATGGGAAGTAATTAGCCACTTTCGTGTTCTTTTAACAAACTGGGCTTGGTTTATAACGAACTGGGCTTGGATTATAACGACCTGGGCTTGGATTATTATGGGATTGTCAATGATGCGTCATGACGATCGTAAATACACAGAGATTTATGCAGACGAAAAGCGACAAGTGTTCTAATCGTGTTTAAAACAATTGAAGCAGTGAACACTGACATGTAGCATTCATTTCACATGTTTCACACAAAATCTTCATCATGGTATAGCAATAACTAAATAAAAATATATCTAGCCTAGCAAATTCAACTATGAACCTTCAGGCCTTGATTAAAGTCCTAAAATTTTACACATGTGCTACATTATCATGATTATGCAGTATTACAATTTATATAAATGCTTTACATGTCTTACAATAAAATTAACTTTATTGACCTGTATTTTGGGGTAGGGGATAAATTTTATTCATAATGACACAAGCAAAGGGTTGCGATTTTGTTTCGCACACTATGACCTTCTTTTTCATTTCCTAAAGAGGGTCATTGACCCTCTTTTGTCTGAAAAAAGTTGACAGGTATGGTAGGTATCTGATATAAAAGCATCGTCTTGTCATTAAATTCCTTTGAAAATGTCAAATTTGTGACGGCCCTATGTTGGTTTCCATGAAATTTAATGACATCACAATTACTTGACCCTCAGATACCTAAACAAATGGGTAGTAACTCTGTACTTCTAATTACAGATTTATCTACATGCAGATACACATTTTGCCTGATGAATGTAAATCTGAGTTATGCATGCTGCTTACTTCATCTTGACAATATAACCTGGCCATGCCTTCCGACAATCGGATCATACTCTCTAGCTGTCGGACTGTGATCCTCCATGATGATTTAGCGGCACCAGTGCTGTCTCTCTGCCTCAGTCTTTTATATTCCTCGATCATGTACTCCTGGGCCTCTTTACTTATCTGTTAAAATACATGCATCATTAAAATAATACTTCCGCAGTGAATCATGTACAGTGATGATTCCTTAGTCTGGATGAATTAGTTCCGGAAGAATTCATTCGGGTTAACGAATTTTCCGGATTACTGAATCATGTAATGAAATTTAGTTTTGTAAAAATGCGGAGTTGTTTTCTGTTTGGACGGTATCTGATGTAAAACCATTATAATATCATGTAATTTGTATAATGGTAACTTTGCAAAACATGCAATACAACCCCTAAATATCTACATACACCAAGACTTACTATAGGTTTGAACTGTTTGGTAAACATAACGTGATGACTGTACGTCCTCCGTAGAATAGAATCTGTCTACAGACTCCAAGTTTAGACTTGTGTAAATCTACAATCCTATGTGCGATTGCAATCAAGACAATAACAATAAGAAATATCCATGAACACAAAGACTTACTTTGGGTTTGAACTGTCTGGCAAACATGATATACCGGGATATGTCTTCCACAGAATAGAATCTGTCTACTGACTCTTCGTTACGACTATGTAAATCTACAATCCTACGTGCAATGGCATAATCTGTGACCTGTTTAAATATAACGTTAGTAAACATGTAAAGACTTCCATTCTTTACATATACATGTACATGTAAAAACTATGTATATTCATACATGTATGTATGTTTTCCACAAAATTGGTTAACAAAAAGACTTTCATATTCTAATGAGGAAAAATTTAAAGTACTTTGACAATACACAAGTACATGTAGTTGGTTTAATTGAATCCAAGATGTGACCTTGACCTATGACGGTAACTTTAATGCTGAACCTCATGGTCATCCCTGTTATTGGTTTTATGCAATAATGTATGAAGTAATAATTCATTGCAATTGATGTAAAAGTGTGACTACCAGTACCAGATAGACGAATAGACAGACAGATGCAAAACATCAAATTTTTACCCTTGTGAAAGGAAGTAATACTGATAAGGTCAGTCTCGTTCCTATATGTCTATGAAATTCCTATCTTCCATTTTAAAAATTAAAAAAAAATTTTATTACTCAATTTAAATAATTAAACATAGTGTAATCAAAGATTACAAAGCTCACCTCATGGCAGCATTTTATCATGACAGCGAACAATCAGTGGTCAAAGATTACGTAGTTTTACTTTGAGAATCTGTCCTATTGAGGACCAAGAAAAATGCTAACAACAAAAAGAAAAGGAAAGTAGACTATTGATACCAAATTGTCCTAACATGTGCACTCAAGTGGAAAATATAGGTCATGACCTACATTTGTGATGTACTCATAAAGATGCATCATCTATGCAAGTCTGGCCTTCCTAGCACTTTTGAAAGATAAAGAAAAAGAACTTCTTAACATTGATACCCAAATCTTCCTAACATGTGCACTCAAGCGGAAAATATAGATCATGACCTACATTTGAACGTAGATTTGTGATCTACTCTTAAAGACGCATCATCTGTGCAAGTTTGAACTTCCTAGCACTTTTAAAAGAGAAATAAAACTTCTTAACATTGATACCCAAATCTTCCTAACATGTGCACTCAAGCGGAAAATATAGGTCACGAGCTACATTTGAACGTAGATTTGTGATCTACTCTTAAAGACGCATCATCTGTGCAAGTTTGAACTTCCTAGCACTTTCAACAGAGAAATAAAACTTCTTAACATACTAGTTCGGACGCCGACGCGGACGACAGGGATATAGCATAAGCTCCCTCTCACTTTGTGAGGTGAGCTGAAAATTAAAGAATTTTTTAATAAAAAAAAAGTTTTTAATTTAACAACAAGTTAAAGGTGCCATCCCCACCTCGTTACATTCATCCACCAGTATGAAGAAGAGGTCAAATCGAGACATGATCGGGGCTGTAAGGGTTATGTTCTGCTTCAGTGACTTTGTCCTATCATAGCGGCCTCCTATAGGGTTGGCTGCAGCTAGGATTGATGTTCTAGCATTAAGTGTAGCCTGTAAAGACGCAAGTCAAATATTTTAATGATTTGGAAAATTGAACATAGGAGAATAAGCAATTTTTGAAATGAGGATGTTAAAATTTACAGGAGCATTGTTTCAGAAAATTGCAGAATCATTTCATATCAAGAAGGAACATCAAATACATGTAATTACTATATACAAATTGTGTATTAACACTATCACTTATTCTTCTTTAAGTGAATTTGATCCTTTACAGTCTTAGTAAACAATGGTTTGCTGCTATTCAATAGATACTGAATGTATCATGACCTTGACCTTTGGCTACCTTATCTTGACCCAAGCTTTTTGTTATATGCATAGTTTGCTATTCATTTATTACATAATACCATAACCTTGATCTTCGGCTGCCTCATTTTCACTCAAGCTTTTTGTTATGGAAATATGCATAGTCTGCTGTAACAAAATACTACAACCTTGACCTTTGACTATCTCACCTTGACCCCAGCCTTTGTTATGGAGATAGTTTGCTGTTCCATGGCCTCGTGAATAGCCACTTGATCTTTCGGGTCCATTTTATCGAACTCGTCAATGCAGCACACCCCGTTATCGGCCAGCATGAGGGCACCTGCCTCGATAACAAACTCGTGTGATTCTTCGTCCTTCACCACCGCTGCCGTAAGACCTGCGGCAGAGCTAGCTTTACCACTGGTATACACGGCTCTCGGACTGAATTCCTCTACCTGGTACAATGAAGATACATGTAAAAAGTTTTAATGACAGACAAAACATATTGCAGATATACATGTATTAGCCAAATTTTTTCATGCACACTTTTTTCATGACTTGATTGAGTGCTTACATGTATGTGTATGATTGAAACTCTAGCACCATTGAATGATCAGATTCTTCCTTTTTTAACACAAATCATGAATAAGCATTCTCCATATACATGCACATGTATAGTGAAAAACAGTATACATTCATACTAAATTTTTATGCAAACCGTCATAATGAAGTGCATGTAACCTAATGCAGGAACTGACAATTTTGCTACCAAATGAAATTCTTGAAACAACTGAAAGGATTATTCTTCATGTCATGTTACCTGTTTGAGAAATTGACTTTTGGCCGTACTGGGATCTCCCACAACACAGATATTAATATCTCCACGTAGATTCGTTAATTCTGTAGTCACCTTGGCAACACCTCCAAACAACATTAACAAAATCCCCCGTTTGATTTCTTCGTTACCTAGGTTTTAGAAAGTTTAATTTTCAATTTATGAATTACATGTACATGTTACTCAATATCATTAAATACATGTAAATACCTGTATATACAATGTATCACTACTGTACTTCAAAATGGCAATCAAATATATTAATTCTATTCTTTAAGAAGTTCTTAAAAATCCTCCTTCTCCATTTTGAAATTACATGTGTGTTATTATAGATAAATGCAAAGTACATGTACATGTATATACATGTATACATGAAGCTGTACAAACCAAGACATTTTCTCAAATTCACTGGCCTATATCGTCTCAAAAGGTCAGGGTCAACATCCTTTTTGGCGTTGTTTTTTTTATCGACGTCACAGTAAAGATGCAATTCCAGCGTGATGTAACAATGAAAAATAGTGCAAAAAATTCCTACCTCAGACATTTTTCGTCATGTTTTTTCCTCCGTTACAAATATTGGCAAGTGGTCTATTAAAAGTTATGATCTTACATGTAGGTTTAATTAAAAGAAATAATAGGAATAGGTCATGAAATACAGAAAAACAGTAAACTAACCGTGAATGGTAGGAAACAGACTTGTACACAGGTTATGATACAAATTTTTGTCCTGAGACATGTCGTAAACTTTCTGCCATTCGTCCGCAGACATCTGTTTCTTTACAGCTTCCGCTGTCATTTCTTCTTCACCCATGTCTCTGCCTCCAAACTATATGAAAATACAATATCAATTTATACCGAGATGTCGAAAAGTGACAGTCCGAAGATAATGTCTGACGAAAATTCTTTTGACTGAGAACAGACATAAATTACAGATGATTTCAGATACTTACCCTTGGGTTACTGGATGTGACAGTACAAGCCAGAAATGCGAGTCTATACTGTAGATCTCTTACTCCAAGAGCTTTAAGCCCCCTTACTCCCTCTGTCTCGTACCCCTCAGCTCCCTTAACACGTGCTGAAGTCTCAGATCTCGCTCCTATACAAGAAACAAAACACTCTTTTTTACTGTGCTAGTGGAAATTTTCATGTGGGGGTAATTTTCGTGATTTTTGCAAATTAATGGACTTCATGAAAATTTCCTCCAATTAGCATTCCTGTAGTCACATTTACATGTATCTCCGGCTTGTGCCGTTTACCTGGCAGTGACATAGTTTTTAACCCTTAACTGGTAGTGATATGGTTTTTAACCTTTACCTGGTAGTGACAATGTCTTTTACCTTTACCTGGCAGAGACAGTTTTTTAAAGCCCTTACCTGGTAGTGACATGGTTTTTAACCTTTACCTGGTAGTAACAATGTTTTTAACCTTTACCTGGCAGTGACAAAGTGTTTAACCCTTACCTGGTAGTGACATGGTGCTCACATCTGGTACTACGATCAGCGTCCCCGTAAAGTCACATTTATCTCCTGCTTGTGCCGTTTCTACCGCCTCCGCTCGCAGAATTATTTCTACACTGTAACGTACAGAAATTTATGTTAGCTTTAAAGAAATGTGTACAAAACACAGAAAAAAACATTTTCTATCAAATAATACAGACTTATCAGGTGCTACCTATGCAAGGGATATTATGATTGAAGTTTGCTATTTTCCAAGTTTTATCAAAAAAGAAAATATAGTGGAAAATGTGAGAAGAAAGATAAAACATGCCAAATGTAATGGTTACATGGACAGAGACATATTTGCCCCTTCCTAAAGCATAGTGCAGTATCATCATGTCTTCTCAGAATACAGAGTCATTTCCCATTTAGGACGGCATCTGACGTACAAAATGTAAACAAAGAATGACGTCATATGTAATCTGTATAGTGACATCAATTTTGTGCCATCGTTTCCCAGCTTTTACTTGAAGGAAGGATTCCATTTAATTTGAGTTTAACATGGATATCCTCCCAAACGTGCAGTAATAAAGCTAAGTGAAAAAGATGATTATGAAACTTTTTGTAATATTCTAAATGCACTGACCTCCTGGGTATACTTCCCCGTGGTAATTCTGCCTGCGTTTCCTGCACTCTCACCTTCTGGAAATCAACAAACCGTGATTTGTTGACATCTAACATAAAGCGAGACCTGTTGTTACATACTGGGTTTCTGCATATTGTAGGCTAAAAAAGAAAATTATATTAATATTACTTACATGTCATAGTTTCTTATCCTGTCTAATCAATATAGAGTTACCTCCCCTGGTACCTGACGTCGAATTGTTTGACGCAATGAAATTCCTATATATATAAACTTTGTATTTGATGGTTTCCCTGAATTTTACCCCGTTTTCCATATAATTTTACTCAGTTAGCTTACATCAAATACGTTCCCAAATGGGAAATGCATTTGACTCTGCATTTCGAAAAGAATTGTACAAAACATAGGGTGTAGATCAAGGAGACGGTCAGAGAGGACCTGTAATTTTCATGAAAAGACTTCCCAAAATAGGGTCTGTAATTTTCATGAAGTATGCATTGTTTTCACCAGATTCTAAGAGTTCTAGAAATCTCCCAATGAAATGTTGGACATTTGGGATTTTTATAGGTCAGACACATCGTGAGTTTTTATCGGACAAAATGATCTTTTATAGGTAAATCGGATAAAACCTAAATTTTTCATTAACTCTGCATATCACAAAGTGTTTTATAGATGTCTACAGGTACCTGTGTATACTTAAACTGTTGCTCCACGTCTTTGATGACCGTTCTACAGTCCAGGCACATGAATGTTCCGCTGACCAATTCAGGATGGACGGGATGAGTTCGAACAACTTGACCAGTGATTCTCAGTAAAGTCCCTATCTTAGCCGTGGTCATCTCCCTCACCCTGTAAATCAAAAATACATGTATATCGAGTCTTTGCAAAATTCAGAGTTACATGTATAAACCATTTAATATGACATCATGAAAATAGAGTAGTACTAGTAATGCCTTTTTTATACTGTCATTTCCCACATTATATATATTTGGACTGTTCCCATAGAAATTTGATGAAAGATGTCACGATTAATTGACATCTGATACCCTCCAGAACAAAAGGTATCTCTGGTTTTCGAAATCAGCAAAATTAGATCAGAAACCAAACTATTACTTTAATACTGAATTCCTGATCTGCAATAGATGACATCTGTAGCTTCATGTATGCCATTGACATGTTTGTAATTACCATTTTAAACTTGACTTCATTATTAAAGTGTAAATGAGGATTGATTGTAGTAAAGTATCTGGGCACAATCGCAGTATTCATGATAAATTTTTTGGACTATCAGCCCAAAGACAAATTCTACATGCCAATTGTATAGTTTGTAAGACAATTTCTACTACCTCGGCATAATTTTTAGTGACCAAAGTGTCAGGCTAGTAATTTTTCAGGAAGACTGATAATGGGTGAAATTTTTCACCTTCTAGAGGAAAAGGAGAATATGGCCAAATTTTGTTCCCGTTTTCTCACTATCAAGTGCCCCAATACTTCACCTTGTAATCTATCATTTCAATAATACAAGTGACGAGGTATCATTTAATGATACAAACTTGAGCCTGGTGGGTACATCTGTAAAGCTGACATAAAATTCTTTTCCTGCGGGAATTTGTCCCCAGTCTTTGGCATAGTTCCTCACCGCACGGCATAGGAAAGGATACACCCTGTTAAAAGTACGTAGTACATACTAAAATATTAAATTAATATGTGTATACATGTATCTGTTTTAGGGGTGAATATTGGAGAGGAAAAATGAATATTGCCATTGCAGAAATTAAATCGGGTTTTGCTTGCAATACATGTACAATGCACTACCTGTAATACAGAAGATCGCAAATACTTCTAACCAAGATTGTATTGCGTTACCATTAGGGGACTAAAAAAATAGTAGTCAACAATTGTGAACTCTCCGGATAATCATAAAGTAACAAGTACATCCCGTCTCCCCTGCATTATTTTTGGAAACAAGATGAAGTAATATTAATTTAAATTTTTCAAAAATGATAAGATTTTTTTTCAAATTGCATATTAAGTAGGTGATATTAAAGAACCTCTACTGTGCTGGCAATATTGGTACATAGTGTCTTCAGAGATTTATACCTGCAGGGATAATTCTGGTTGGGGCCATTGTGAAATTATGAGAAAACTATTGGAGATAGAGGAAATCTGACCTCAAATATGAAAGGGCCCCCTACATAAACTATCAAAATATGCATTTAGTTTTGGTGTAGGACCCCAAATAAGAATTCATTGGCCCCTCAATTTGGCTAAATGGCCCCTTATTATTTCAAATGGCCCCTCATTTTTGTCAATTTTATATATATTCAATAAAGAGAGGGGCCATTTACCCATTTTAATGGCCCCTGCCTTTACAAATTCAGATTTTTCCCTGTACCTGTAGTACTCTTCTTGTATAGTGGTAGATAACTGCTGATTGAACTTCTCGATGTCTTCAAAGCTGACGGTCAGCGTGTTTCTCTCCGGCCGAATCAGCTCCTGGACTTCAGACAGGTACTTCTGCTCACCCTCTACCTGAAATCTAAACAATTCCAAAAGATAAATACATGTATTAAATTAACACCGCTAAAGACAGTATGAACGGATTGCAAAGTAAGTTTTTGTCACTAACTGGGTCAAGGTCAATAGGCCTAATAAATTAATACAGCATAAATTGAAAGGTTTTGTCAGAGGCAACCTACATGTATAAAATAAAGTTTCTACTGCATACAGTTCCATAGATTTTGCTTAAACCAGGAACTTTAACCAAAATCTTTTGAGTAGGTCAAAGTCCAAGGTCAAGGTCACTAGGTCAAATGTTACGACATAAATTGAAAGGTCTTGTGATGGGCAACTCAAGTATAATATTAAGTTTCTACTGCATATAGTTACTTAGATTTTGCCTCAACCAGAAACTTTAACCAAAATCTTTAACTAGGTCAAAGTCCAAGGTCAAGGTCACTAGGTCAAATGTTATGGCATAAATTGAAAGGTCTTGTCATGGGCAAGCTTCATGTATAATATAAAGTTTCTACTGCATATAGTTCCTTAGATTTTGCCTCAACCAGAAACTTTAACCAAAATGTTGATGGCAGACGGACACTCCGAAAATTAAGGAATTAAGACACTAGCAAGTCACAATTTCTGTGGTAACACAAATGCAATTCAGATTTGTATTTTTATAGTAGACTTGCATTTCGTACTAGTGCTAACATACATGTACAGTGCTTGCATGTTCATGATGTTGTATAAAATGCTTGCATTTTGTTGTTTTTGCATTGTCTTGGTCTGATTTGTTGCCTACATACAGTCAAATCTTCGATTTAAATTTGACAATCCTCTACCTTGTCTATGGGCACTGTCATGTTGTTAACCTGTATAAAACCGTAAGGTAAATATCGCGATGTACGGTATTTGTTCTTCTTCTTCCTTCTTAGTGCAACGCGTACCACTGAAGTATTATCGCACTCATCGTTGCATCTCTAATAATTGGTGACTTGAATATCTTGGCGCTGAATTCGGCAACTATCATTACAACACTAGTTTGTACACACAAAAACCAGACCCACACCAAACACGGGCGACCAGGCTCTGGCGGGAAAAGAGACTACAGAATGTATTTCTGGTAGCTGCATTTTGGACATCAATTTGACCATCTTAATTCTTACCTGGAAATGTCTGATCTCTGATAGACCTTTATATACACTGTCTGACACTGTCCATCGGGATTACCTCAACCTCACCAGAGAGTTTGTGGGGAGGGGTTACCAAAATCTGGTTCACTTCAGCATTTGATACTTGTGGGACGGTATTTATCTTCACAATATGTACATTAATATTCATGAGAAAGAATACAGTAACACTGTTGGCAAGCAAGCGTTTCGATCCGGTTTTGCAATTTGGGGGAACTAAAACTTTACGTTACATGTTTGTCAGTTTCGGCATACTTACTCTTCTAAAAAGTCCTGAAACAACTTCTGACATCGTTCCCCCACTTGATCTTTTACTTGATTAGTTCTTATTGCCTGTTCAGCGACATCCATTGCGAGTAAGATGGATTTTCACAGCCTGAAAACTAGTGTATCTGCTCCTGTTCTTCCCCACAAAGGCCGTTTCCCGCGTTTTTGAACATGTGACAAAAACATATGTTTCAACGGTTGATCGTAAAGTCAAAAGGCAATCCGAATGAAAAGTCAAAAGGTATTTCGCAGGAATCAGAGTTATCTTTCGTTCGCCGGCCTTGTTCCTTTTGGAATTTTAGATTTTTTTAGTAAATCTATAAAACCGTTTTTTTTTTGTTTTTTTTTTATATAGATATTTCAGTTTTTGTACACAGTTTGAAATTCTAAAGCCGTCTGTTTTACACTTTTCTAACAATTTAGAAATAATTTAGACATTTTGACATTTTGATCAAAAACCTAAAGTATCAAGTATCAAAATTAAAAGTTTTATTTTAAGTTTAAGTTTTAAGTAAAATATCAAGACTGCAAAACAATTTGAACATTTAGAACTTATGATTTTTTACTTAAAACCCAAACTTCCAACAAATATCCAAAATCACCCCCCCCCCCCCCAAAAAAAAAATAGAAAAATAAGGTTTTAATAAAGTTCAAATTAAAAGTTCTAATGGAAATGCATTTATAGAGTTAAACTAAAAAGGAATGGGCGAGCGGAGCGAGACAGAAAATTTTTTTAGTGTAAGGCGAGCGAAAAAAATTGTAATTGTGTTGCTAGCAAGCAAGCTGAAATGTTTTAGTTTTTAACTGCGACCGAATCGATCCGAAATTTTTAAATATTAAGAAATATAAGCCAGAATATTTATTTTCTGAGCACTACCTAAAGGGTCAGAATATTTATTTTCAACATTTTCTGGGTCAGGATGTTCATTTCCAAAAAGTGCCTGCCTCCCCCCCCCCCCCCTCTTTCAGGATCAAATGGTCGTCCCCTAATCGGATAATGTATTACTATAAATCAAGAAAGGAGGAGATCTCCAACAATACTTGGTTGCACCACCCACAGTGCACCCCAAAACAACCAATGAAAAACACAGCAGGCACGCACAGAAAGAGACGCAAAAGGGACAATGAACATCAACTCACACCATAGAAACATGAAACACAAAAGACCACATAAACCAACGAGACCAATGGGCAACCGTTGTCGACTTAGGACGGCCGTCAAGAATCATTTTGTAGAATAAGAAACTGGTTGTATCAAGAATGACATGCCGAAACTATACGGTACAGAAAACATTATATATTCTGGCTATACGGTATGATAAGATAACGAAGACTATAAGCATTATATAGATAAAGATAAAATTCAGACATTTTAGACACATCAATATGGTTCTGATGCTTTTAAAAATGTTTCACCTCATGAGCATTTTTGTTTATCATGTTTAAATTTTTTAAAAAGTTTAAATTGGTTTTGGCGTTTTTTATATCTTAAATTTGAATTTGTATGCGAGTTTATGTCGTTATGATTTTAGACATTTTTTTCTAAATGTACCATTGTATATCATGTTTTTTTTTTCAATTATTGTATACATATTCTATTACTAGTATCATGAATATATTACTACGTACATGTAACGTCTGGTTAATTTTGTATGTGTATTAATTAATATTGTGATAGCAAATAGATATATTTGTATTTCAAAACTATGGGCGGGATATCATGCTATTGGACCCACGTTTTAGAAATTTCAAGAAATTTTGATAACAGGAAATTTCGAATGCATTGAAGAAACGGACGATCACCCGAAGTTGATCGAACTTGGCTAGATGTGCCCTCGGGGACTCCTGGTCCACCAGCAGTGACACTCACCAATTGGTTCAAACGCTAAACGTCTTCAAATTCAATAACATCATTTAAGAACAGCTGAATTTGCAGCATGGACCAGACATGCACGTTTCGGGTTCTTAACCCTCGTCAATGATCCTCAATCTTAGAAACAATGTATGACCAAAGAGTGCAAAAATGTTCCGAAAAACGTAGCAGGATGGATGGGGTATGATCCTACAGGACTCAATAGAAATTTCAAGATTTTTTGATAAGATAAATTTTAGAATGCGTTGAAGAAACAGACGATCAACCGAAGTTATCGAAATCTGATTTGCTTACGAAAATAAATAAAATTTACTTTTTCTCTCCATTTTTTCCCGAGCATATTAAATATGTTTGCAACGAGAAATGCATGATCAACTACAAAAAAGGCCGAAGTGGGCAGTTGAAAAAAGTCCACTTCGTAAATGTTTTCTATTCTTGTTATTTATTGAACTGGAGGAGGGAGTCGTCTTCATAAGGTATCTCCTTGTTACTAAATCCTCAAATTCTTTCTTGAATTGTATCAATTATTACATATATATGTAAAAACCAACTACATGACTGTATTGTTATATCACATGACTGATTAAAACATTCAAAATGCTTGTTTGCCAATCGATCACTACTACTTTCAGATATGGTATCTTAAAAAAACCCGTTCTACTCTATATATACATATGTGTATTTAAGGATAAAAACCATTTTGTGTATTTAATAATTAACAGTCTTGTTGAAGTTTGACCACGAAACATCTACAATATATGTCATTGATCTGTTACTGAAATCAGAAACTATCAGGTATTCAGTGCATGTATTTTGCAGCAGGTTCATAACCTTTTTTGGAAATCAAAAACAGTGCTTTTAGAAAGTATATTGTATGTTTCATTGACGTTTCAACTACATGTAGTCATGGGTTGAACTTGCATTGCATGTAACATAGGCGGATCTAGGAATTTTTCAAAGGAGGGGTTGAAGATTTTGGAAGGGGGGGATGTTGAATGCATACTATCAAAAGCTTCTGTTTTGCAATAATACCTTAAAGGGTGCATTATTGACTACACAAAGATAATCTACGTCTGTTTTATTATCTTTTAAAGGGGGGGGGGGGGAGATTTTAAAATATGGGATTTAACATTTCTGGCGCAATTCTAAATTCTAAGTACATGAATAAATGTCTGGCGAGCGGTAGCGAGCCAGGAAATTTTAGCAAAATATTGACTTATCAGAAAATACATTCTATACTCTCTATCATGAACAAGTACATGTAAGTTCGAGTTAAATGTCTTCATGTACGTTATTAAAGTAATATGTATAAAGGATGGATCAGAGTAGCTAAATTATTCAGAAAGTCTACAAAGAACTGGCGAGCGGCAGCGAGCCAAAGAAAAATCTTGAAAAATTGTAGATTTATGGTACAAAATGTTGCTATTTTAAACAATGTTAATGCATCATAAAATTTTGTGATTGAAAAGTGGGGGAGGGGGGGGGGCGGCACAAACATGATTGTGCCCCCCTTTTTCAACGGGGGGGGGGGGGGGGCGTTTATAACTATTAAACACGCATCGGAGCAAAGATTATTTTATAAGCCTCAAATCTTCAACATTATAATATTCAGACTTCAGGTCACAAATGTTGTACACCTTGGTGTTGAAAGCTTGTTAAGTAAGAAGGACAGAGATTAAGTTTTTTAATATAAGCTCTCTCTCTCTCTTCTTCTTCTTCTTCTTCTTCTTCTTCTTCTTCGTTTTTTTTGGTCGGACCAAAGGGGGGGTTGCAACCCCCTATCCACCTCGCTAGATCCGCCAATGTGTAATTGAGAAAGTAATCCCAAAGATATTTTTAAGAGTTTCCTTCCGCCAAAGTGCGAAAGGGAACACTGACGATCTTGTTCTGATAAATACGGAAGATCGCAAATAATTCTAACCAAGACTATACGAATGTTTTCGCACACTCTTCGATTGTTCTCCATTGTTATGACGTCATTTACTTACTTGGGCAGAACAGTTGCCCAAGTTTTGAACAATGGTTTAGGCAATCTCCCATGCAGAGTTACGTTCCTTGATTTTATGAATCTCAACTTGAAAGAGAGTATTGTTTAGGTAGGTGACTAAATATTTGTGATCTTGCGTATTGTCGATCAATGACATGCATATGTACATATAAAAAGGTTATTGTGATTTTTTCTGTCGATATGTTGATAAACGTCTATTTCAGAGATTTTGGTGTTGTTGGGGATCTCTAACATGTCTCCCTTGCAGCATCCACAACAAAACACCGAAACACCCAAATTTCGAAAACACAGAAGGGGGGGGGGGGGTTGGTGGCAGACAGGGAGTACCTCCTCCCCTCCCACCGCTTATCTCCTCCTCCGGTTCCCTCCTCCCTCCCCCTTTCCCCCTTCCCTCCCCTCTCTACCTCCTCTCGCCCCTTCCTCCCACTCCCTTTCACCCTGTTCACCCCCTCAGAGTGGACAGGTTTAAAAAGAAACACCAAAAGGGACGAGGCAGACCAAACACCAAAGATGACGTCATCAAAGGCCAAACATAAACCAACAAGTCCAATATATGATACCAGTGCCGACAAAGTACGGTCACTGTCAATAAATAGCAAATGGTGTAGTTATCCGGATTCCATGCACACAACCCGCCCACTTGTTCGGTTACCACACGTTCACTATGAAAAGATGAATATTCTTTATGACTCAGTATACTGGTATGCAATGGTTTGTTTGAATATTTGGATATTTTCTCAGAAGTGAAGTAGACTTGTGAGAATAGTACTACTACATGTATATACATACATTTGTAGTGCATAGTGTGATAGTAATGTTGATAAAGTCAATATGACATAAAAGTACTGATTTTTTGAAAATGAAAAATGTGTAATAAACATTTATTATCATGATAATTTGGAAGTATTCTGTATTTCTGACTTACAAGAAAGATAATTCTGATTTGCTTTAAGAAGATCTGTAGAAATATTTTACATCATTTTACACAAAGTTATAGTCCGGAAGGTTTCAAATCCATAGCTTCAATCAATTAGATAAAAATTATCCAACAATAACAAAGATATTGAGTATTATTTTGAATTTGCCAAAGTTGGCAATGGAAAATGTCTGCATCAGTCAATTTTGGAAGTACTCAGAAATTCAATTTTTCATATTGTTAACACATCACTTTTACATACGATAAAATGAAAACGATTCGAATCTAAAGAATATATCTATCCTAAAGCTGAATAAACAGTATATGTCCTTAAGTCTGAAAAATATATGTAACGCATGCAATGAGGAAGGACGAAATAATGGTTAATTTCAACACAATTAAATACATAAAAATAAAATATCTTACGTGACTAAGGCTTTCATTACCAAAGCAAACAAATTTATGTGAATGAACCTGTATTAAGGGACCGCCTGTCTTATGCGACCGATATGACAATCTCTTGATGGGATTTTAAAAACACGGTTTAACTGTATATGATTGAAGAATTAGCAATGTCAGTGACTATAGGTCGTACCATCATGATGGCAGTACGAAGGTCTTTCCATGACCCGGATATTCTCCAACCAAACCCTTCTCCTGTCAGATGAGTACTATTGCAATGATCGTACCACCAGCCTCCCTTATTTATCTCGGCGCAGTTGTCCGATGCATCATCATTGTCATTGTCGTATGTTGAGAAGGAAACGATGTTGCCGCTAAACCTAAAGTCTCCAATGTAAGAATCGTCAGTTCCTTAAAAAATAGATATAATTTTATTTTGGAAAAGATTAAGATAATAAAGATACAAAAAACGAGGTAGGTATGTGTAGGGGGGGTTGTTTATTTTTTGAAGGTAAGATGTTGAAGTTACCTCAGCAGAAATCACACGCATGAGAATGAAAGGAAGGGGGTGATCTCCAACAGGACTCGGTGGTAGAATTGGCCGCCAAACATCGAATAGATGATTTTCATATTACCGCTGTAGACTTGGATTTTATACAGACCAAGACCCGACATCACAACATTTGATGTAACTTTTTACTGTGACGTCGAAACAGATCTATGACGTCATAATAGAAAATAACGTCAAAAGTTTTGATGTCGGGTCTTGGAGTGTCTACAATGCAAGTCTAGAGTAGACATACACAGCAAGAGACGCAATAGGGACAATTTAGGGAACACTAAACACGGCATCCAAAGACAAAAAGCCTACACAAAAACCAACGAGACCAATTGGCAATCGTTCCCGGCTTAGGACGGCCATCTGCCACGCCAGTGGCAAATGGCGTGGTCATTCTAATTGCAAGCAATATAAACGGTACCACGTTAACTTACGCTCGTAAATTGTGTCTCTTAAATGTACAAAAGATAAGATTTTATCGAAACAATCGGGGGAAACGAAGACTTTGATTGCACAAAAAATCAAGAATGAGTTATATATATATATAGATATACCTTCTGTCTCATCATAAGATAGGATGTCATAACTTATTTTGTAGTTGTCTGACTCGGATGATACAGTTAAGTCTGTGTATTTCGCCCAGAAGGAGGATCCGTACACGTCTTCCAGAAAAAGGTACAGCTCTGAGCGTCTTTTATCTGTTAATTTGTGGATGTTTTCGTTTCCTGGAATCGAAAAATCATATGGCTTTTAACTCAATGGCATGAAATGGAAGTTAAAGATTATTTTGGAACTCGATATTTGTATTGTTTTTGATACAGATATTTCTAGGTGAATGCAGAAGAGATTTACAGACGCATCTGATCGCCTATCATTTTCTCTAGTGATGTCAAATGTTACAAAAAAATGCACTTTGCTGTTAACATAAATGGCAGATATTTTATCAAAGGACTAGGTGCGCTAACCCCTCACATCGGCCCTATAATTTTGACGAAAAATATTTTTGATAAACGTATTCTTAATTATCACTTTTTGCAAATTTGAATGTATGAGAAAATATCGTGTCATAATTTTGAACCCTCTTAACGTCACGCGCGTGATGTATGACGTCATGTTTTGACGTCATTTACCCTGAATGACGCAAAATTCAGGAAAATCATCGCATTTTACACACAAATCTTCAAAATTCATCTATGCTCCATACAACGCCCACGAATTGTTTTATGCAAATTAAAAGGCTGATCAGAAATCCATCGATTGACACTAAATATTCATGGGCAAGGCCTGGATTACCACTTGATTTCATAGTTTTGTATCGAAATATCGCTCATTTATCAATATTTCCAATGATTTCAGCGTTTTTAGACGTTTTGAGCAACGTATTATTCAGTCTTTCAGATAAGCTTCTCAATCAGGGATATGTTTGTGACCGACTAACATCGTCACTGAGGAAGTTCTACGGTCGATGTGGGGAACTCGTCATACACTATGATGTCCCACTCTCCAGAATGGTGGATGATATTCTGTCATAGACCGTTTGAACCATTCAACCAAAGATTGTACTCTATGTCTTCCGAAATGGAAGTTACCGGATGTGACAGTTCTACCGAATTGAAGCGGCGGGTGTTGCATGCAAGCATGAGATGCTTACTCTTCCTGGGCACCTGGTCTCACTCTCATATCGGGAGTCCGCTTCATTTCATGTGGTGGAGGTTTTTGTTTGTTGGCTTTGGTTTCTGTTTTGTCCTGATTTTGTATGCCTTCGGTTTCTGATTTTCTGAATTATCGATTTTGTTCTGTATACAGGGATATGGTCATAATCCATATTTGTCATTCAGTATACGACTGTGAAATAAAAATAAAGCTTTCGTGATTTGGACGCACCATACATTTGACATTTTATAGACTAGAATATTATGGATATATAAACAACTTTGAAAATAGGGCCGAAATGACAGGTTACCACACCTACTCCTTTAGAAATACATGTACGTCCCGTACGTTCGTACGTAGTTGCGTTGTTGTATATGCAATTTAAAAAGATTAAGGGATTTATACTGACCAATCCAATAGTTGCCAGATAGGCTGCCAAATCCATCTTTGTACTGTTTCCATGTAGAACCCATAGGTGCTGAATCGTTTCGTTGAAATATTACCTTGCCAAAACAACACTAAAATCTTAGTTTATGGTGAATGAAGATGACCTTAAATAAGTTTATAATCAACCATTAATATCACATTGTTTTTGGAATAAATTTTTATTATCTGGAAATCAATATTTTAACTTGTCTTGCTCTTCGACCTATTCACCCCCAAATAGATAAGGCATTTAATTGTTCGTCTTTTTAAATGTCCTATGCAACGGACATCATGTAGATGTATAAAAGGGACCACTCACAATAAATAAAGACAAAGAGTAACAAAGAACAAACAAAACAACTTGTTTATACGAAATCAAAAAATGAATGATGACAATTTCTGTTACAAAATTTCTTGAAATTTCTAAAACGTGGGTCCTGTAGCATCATATCCCATCCATTCTGCTACGTCTTTTGGTACATGTTTTTGGACATAATAATTTTCATACTTTTTGGCCATATTACATTGTTTAGATTTAGGATCACTGACGAGGGTTTAGTACCCGAAACGTGCATGTCTGGTCCATGCTGTAAATTTATCAGGTCTTAAATGATGCTATTGAATTTGAAGACGTTTAACATAGAAAATACTTAGAGAGACCGGAGTCGAATACAGTACCTATGTTGATGGGGTATTGTGCCTTGGTACATGTCATCGTCATGATGTCATTACGGGAATCTTTTCACTTTGAACAGTTGACTCCTTTTCTGTTGATTATTTTTACTATCGCCCATCATCGAATATGCATGTTTATATATTTTTAGGGGAGATTTAAGAGTAAGTGCATTCGAGACTGGGTTTTCGAGGGTGTGCTATATGGTGATTATTGTCTTAGTCATCGCCATGAGATCACGTCGGGGATCATTTCATTTGTCATGTTCATAGATGTCTATTTGTCTTACTGTCCATCCTCCACTCTGTGTGTCCATGTCGCAGTATGTCACCACGCCCCTCTCTGCCACCGTTATGTTGTACACTCCGTTCTTGATCCGATAGTTCTTGTCCAATAACCATTGGCAATCTTTCACTTGATGTTTAATAAAACAGAAAACGTTATCATATCAAAGTATATGTCCTTTCGTAATGAATTAGCCAGTGCACCATATAAGCAATTGCTATAGCAACACCCAGACATGATCATAATTGTTTCATTGTTGTTCAAGGGACATATTCTATGGAAAAGTCAAACCGAAATATCATTTCTTCAAGCACAGCAAAGTATGCCATTTTTGTTGTCAACATCGTGGAGAAACAAGCCCTGAATTCATCCGCATTGTGACATTTATAAGCAGTCGACAATTGCAGAATACAGAGTTTTCGCAGAATTGCAGAGTTTTTCCCCCCTTACAGACGGTATCTGACGTAAAACCATTGTGACGTCATGAAAATAGTATGGTAACGTCGATTTTATACCGTCATTTCCCAGACTTTTAAGACTGTTTCCATAGAATCTGATGACGTCATAATCAGTCTACGTCAGATCCCGTCTCAAATGGGACGTAACTCTGGTTTTCGAAAATAGCGAATGATGCAGCATGATTCCAACTCTATACCGTCTTGAAGAAAATTTAAAACCAATTTATTTATTATATGCACTAGACACGTGTTTCGAATATTACATTCTCATCAGTGATGCTTCCAACCAATGTGCTTTTCTTAAGGCCGCCTAAATTCATTTCACTAGCGCCCTCTGGATTTATTTTTAGTCTTTAAATATCAGTAGCATATCCAAATAAAATCTATGTTCAAAAAAGCATTGTAGGGATGGTGCTAAGATATAAACCTCCTTTAATTTCGATGATATTTTTGGATGAAATGACAAGTTTTCCAAATAACCAAAAATATGTATGATGTCATATTGATAAAGTACCAAAACAAAGCTTCTTTTAGGTGACAGAGCTGGAAAGAAGTAATTAATACACCTTAAAACATCCAATGGCACGGGGACGAATTTAACTGCTCCACATTGCAACAAGAAATTATTGTTTATATTAAAAATGCGGAAGGGTTCAATTCTTGAAATAGATATTTCATTTTATGGTGAAAGTCATTATGATAATTTCTATGTCCGTATTGCAGGCAAGTCATGAAATAAATATTTCGTTTTAGATTATAATAATTTCTATGTCCGTATATCAGGACAAAATAAATACAAGAGAACCCCCATGAGTCTGTTTATCAGTCGGTATATAGTAATATCGGACAGAATTGATATATTTGGTGAGGTAGGTCGACGAGCGGAACGCCTGGTACGATCGATAGACGAAGAAAGTGAAAGGTGTCGATTTAAGATAACATTATATGAGATATCTCTCAAAAAGCATGAAATGAACTCTGACAAAGACAGAAAAGCGCAGACAATTGTACGAAAAATGACACTGTACAAGTGCCAATTATCCCTATAGCTGTCTAAATGATTCATCTATGACATTTATGGATCGGAATTCAACGACAGAGTTTAAATTTAAAACATTTACTTTAGAGCATACGATAACTTTCTAAAAGCAATAGCTATCATTTACTAGTATAATGGTAAGAATAATTAAAGGACAATAACATTTTGTTTTCATAGTCACGGAACACATAGATTGTAATATAACATTCAAATTATGTTAATTTATATTCAAATAAACATTGACGAAATGCCCATAAATTATTCAATCTCAATGTCAATAATGTAAGGCAAAATCATTAGAATTTCCATTGGAACAGTTGCGAACCCCGGGATTAACAATATTCCGAAGTGAGACAAGGTGCACGTGGAGAGTCAGCGTCTCTTCGTCTCTTGTTTGCATGCAAAAGTTCTATGAAAACTTCGGTGATTGTCTCGATGTACATATCGATGTACATATCAGGTAAAAATGTCTTTTGAATTAATGGTGCCAGCCATTCAAATGCAGTCGAGAATGTCTCTGATCATTCTAGAAAGAGTGATCTCATATCTATGATTTCATAAGATCCCAGTAGCTACCGAAGAATATCCTCAATGATGATTTCAGCAATTTCATAATATAAAATATGATATATAGAATTGGTTTCAAATTATTTTTCAAGAAGGTAACGAGATTAAACACTTCAATCTTTATAAAACAAAATCGGAAAAAGAATAAACTTATTTGCCGGAAAATCCTAATCATTGGGAACAATTGACTAGCGCACACATTTATATCAGAGGTTTCAAGTACCCCGATATAGCATTCTTTTATCTAGTAAATATTTTCTATGAATATTCTAGGAAAATTAGTTTTTGTCTTTACCTTTGATGGAATCCAGATCAGTCATAAGCTTAAGCCTAAAATTGGTTCTGCTTAACGCCTCTATCTTTTCCGCTAACCCATAATTTAGTTGGCGTATTTGTTCTTTATAATTCTCCTCTAATATCCGGTTTTGTTTTATGAGTCGCTCCTTTTCTTCACAAAGACGTAAATACAGTGTTCCTTTTAATCTCCATTCTCTGATCAATGGACATTGTCCGTCATATGTGTTAAGAAGATATTGTCCGTTGATGGTGATGATCGTCAACATCAGAAGAAAAAGAAGCATCTGCATAACGAAAGAGAGAATGAAAGCCAAATTCCCCAAAATTACAATTCGAAAGTCAGGACTTGGTCATACAAAAATATGAATAACGGAGAGCTAAACAAAACGATTACTTTTACATTCTACGAATACGTTTATCCGAAGTTGCTTCGAGATACACATTTGTGTTTGCTGTGACGAATGTAAGGTTAAAACTTTATCAATCGCCTTCTGATCTTTTAGTAGAATATAGATCGAATTTGCGGGGAGGGTAATAATCTTCTGCTTGCAAGCAACACCCGTTGTTTCAGTGGCACAGAAAATGTCAGTATAAGTTAAGGTATAGAAAATCCAACAAACATGTTTTTTTTTCAGTAATAAGTAGTTTAATCACCATGTGTTACAAATTACTTTGTCCGTTATGAATCCAAAGTCTATCAATTTAATGATATTTGTGCCTGAAAAAGTTTGAATTCAGTTAATGAGAACAAAAGTATACATACACTTTATAACAATAATCTTAACAATTTCAGAAGAATGTCTTGTTGTGTACAAATTCAAATCATAAAAACGATACGAAATAAATAAAATTCTTAAAGATATGTTATTACCGTGACAAAATTGTACCTTCCTATGGTATTCCACTTAATGATGATGGGTGTGCTTAACAAAGGTAATTATCAATTTTGTTAAAAACGGAAGAAAAACAATTATCTAAGGATGAAATAATGAATGCACCAACTGTAATAAAACAGATTAGACACAAAGAGCTTATTAATCTAGGGTGTGATCTAGACGCTTTCCTTCCTATGAAGCAATACTTGGAATCCCAACGCGTAGGAAAAACGACGTTAGATTATATCCTGAATCCTCATTTGTTCAATAAATACAATAGCGTATGCATTATTCCAGGTTCCTCCATTTAAGCGTCTTCAAATTCAATGGCATTATTTAAGAACAGAAAAATTTGCAGCATGGACCAGGCATACGCGTTTCGGGTACTTAACCCTCGTCAGTGATCCTCAATCTCAACAATGTAATATGGCTTAAGAGTCAGAAATGACAAAGATGGATAATGACCATATCCCTGTATACAGCACAAAATCGATAATTCAGAAAATCAGAAACCGAAGGCATACAAAATCAGCATAAAACAGGAACCAAAGTAAACAAACAAAAACCTCAACCATATGAAAAGAAGCGACCTCCCAATATAAGAGTGAGATCAGGTGCCCAGGAAGAGTAAGCATCTCCTGCTTGCATGTAACACCGCCGCTTCAATTCGATAGAACTGTCCAACCGGTTACAAAGTTATAACGCTTTATATCTTTGTTCCTTATATAGATGATCTAAAATGAACATCTTTATCATACTGTACGAAACAATGAAAATATACATATATATATATATATATATATAAAACATCATTTTAATAACATCTCAACATCTCGTTGTCTTTTTGTCTAAGAAAAAAAAAAACTCCGAATTTAACACATTCAACGGATTCACTTTTCTGCACAGATTGAGTGACGGGTGTTGCTAGCACACAAAAGATGTTTACACTCCCCATCTATCTGATTACATCTCCATCGGGGTATCACTCGTGCTTCTTTGCAGAAAGTTTAAGTTAATTTCATTCTGTTATGGGAGAGTGTTTTCGATGTTTCTTACTTTTTGAACGTGGAGTGACTGTATGTCCATTGTTTATTTCTTCCCATCTAGAACTACTTCCGTGTTGAATCCCTGCGAGGAACAACCCTAGACATCAGGGGTACATTTGCATACCAAGATTTCTGGTCTCCGGTAAATAACGGATTAGGTAAATGGACAATATTGGAAAAAGTTTTATGAAAATACTAAAAGCTAAAATATAAAGTGTTACCACCTAAACAATGGCAAATACCATCTGTAACTTTCATCATAAAGCTGAACTCTTTGCGCCTCGCGAGATGTCATCCTTATCTGTCTTTGTTATTTGGCTTGGGTGGTTGCTATGCAAATTTCGAGTCTAACTTCGTTATTTGCAGGCTATTTCTTTATTTTTACATTACATTTGATATATTAGAAAATTAAATTTAAATCTGAACTCAATACGATCTTCAATTTTGCGTTTAAAATAATGTTCAGGTATTGCTGTTCAAATCTTGTTACCAAGGAAGACGTTGTTTTTGCGGGAAACTTGCTCAATATTTCGAAACGCAAACAGTGTCATTATGACGTCGGAATGTTTCCATTGTCTTGACGTAAAAGAAAAAACAATGAAATTTCCCTCTGAAATTCTGCGTAGGAAAAATTGACCGCTGAATGCAAGGATACATTGATAAGGCCTATATCCTTGAGTGCAAGTTGATTTCTTCCTTTACAAAAAAACCTTTAAAGACCGACGTTGGGAACCACCCGGTCCTCAATAGTTATACCTGAGTGACAAAAGATATGACGAGATAACATAGGCGTGGCATACCGTCTTCCAAGACAAGGCCGGCTGCGAGCGGCGTGTTACATCAAAGACAAACTGACAGGTAATCATTTATTATGCTAATGAGATACCCGAGTCTCATCTGTTTTAAGCTGTCAATCAAAAATTGATTGAGGTAAAAGGATTAAAGGGAACCAATCAGATACCAATAAGAGATGTTAACCCTATAGCGGTCAGTGAGGAAATGACATAGTCCCCCGTCGGCCTTTAAAAACAACAAAGAGATGTAAACAACACAGACAGACAGTCCTATGAAACAAGAGTGACAGCATATCTTTGGTTACTCTCCTCAAAGTGGGATATTCTTCAGGTCTGGTTGAAATCTTTGTCATTTCAGAAGACGTCGATTTGTCACTAGGTAATACTGTCCTGCCGTATGGGAACTTCATTTTTCAAACTCCAAACATATATTACTTAAAGATAGATATTGATGATGGGTACGACGGAGACTTGTACAGATGCTCTGCTGTAGGAAAAAGGAAACTTGAAATTCAAGTAGGTGATGAGGGAGCAATGGTCAATGGAACCACCTTTCCTCATGTGTACGTCAAGAACGGACTCCAACATGATCTGTACGTCATCCGGCAACCAAGAGAATCCGGTACCGCTGATCTGTTTGCAAGGCTTTCTACAGGCAACCGGACGACTTGACACCTAGACCTAAGCTACCTATAAAGACAAAAGTCGTCCAGATGCCACTATGGAACAAATCTTGGTATTCCATGCTCGAGCGGGACAATGAATCTATGAGCAAGTGAAGCGGGTGCGACTAGCCAACAGGGGGTGCTTACTCCTCCCGGGCACATGGTCCTACCTCTTGCTTGCTAGGGGTCCATCGATGCTCAGTGAGGTGCTCTAATGTAAGTGCTGTTGAGATTATCGTCAGGATCTTCTTTAACTCATTTGCGTCACACTTATGCCCTTTGCTGTGTGGAGTTCGTTAAACGGTTCCCGCGAGGTATTTCACAGTTACTGTAAGTTGTTTTGAATTTTTTCCCCTGACATGGTCGCTATAGCACTTTCTATATAGACAAAACGACAGACAGTGCATGTATTCTTTATATACTGTTTTCATTTTCGTGCATGAACATCGACGGCGGGTGCGGTTAGCCAACAGGAGATGCTTACTCCTCCCTGCCACCTGGTCCCACCTCTAGCTTGCTAGGCATCCGTCGATGCTCCATTTGGTGCTCTATTGTGAGTGCTGTTGAGATTATCGTCAGGATCTTCTTTAACTCATTCTATTCTGCGTTTAACAATAAAATCATCAGAAAGTAGAATCAATATAAAATATACTTACGTATGTATAAATCAATGCAATGAAAATATGAACAGATTCAATATCTTTTTTTACCATAAACACATTTAACAATGAAGTAAAATGACGACACATGGTAGCTTGAGTTATGATGTACTAGTATATTATATTTATGAATGTTGATATGGTCCTGTTGTCAACTAATTGTCAAAATGCATTGTACAAAATGCAAATATACGGATTTTGTTCTGACAGCTAGGCGTCTTTCAGATAAGCTTCTCAGTCAGGGATATGTTTGTGACCGACTAACATCGTCACTGAGGAAGTTCTACGGTCGATATGGGGAAATCGTCATACGCTATGATGTCCCACTCTCCAGAATGGTGGATGATAGACCATTTGAACCATCCAACCAAAGATTGTACTCTATGTCTTCCAAAATGGAAGTTACCGGATGTGACATTTCTATCGAATTGAAGCGGCGGGTGTTGCATGCAAGCAGGAGATGCTTACTCTTCCTGGGTGCCTGGTCTCACTCCCATATCAGGAGTTCGCTTCTTTTCATATGGTGGAGGTTTTTGTTTGTTTGCTTTGGTTCCTGTTTTATCCTAATTTTGTATGCATTCCGTTTCTGAATTTCTGAATTATCGATTTTGTGCTGTATACAGGGATATGGTCATTATCCGTACTTGTCATTGTACGTATACCGTCTACAACCTCGTACAAGCGCATTCTTAATAATTGCACACTGCCGGCAATGACAACGGGACTCTATGACGGGCGCTGTCCAAACCTTGTCGAGGGAGGCAAAACATGACCAATTGTTCAATCCGTCTGACTCTTCGGTTCGGCTGGAAGCATCACCGATGAGAATCTTATACCGTCTAACCAGAAATTTTCACGACTATCAAATTTCGCGATTTTATGGTAAAGTAAGGTGTCTTTATTTTCGCTAATACGATTTTTCGTGATTCCTAAATTACATACAAGCGTGTTCATATGATGTTACTGTTTTGTACCTTGCGTAACTGTTTTAGTTAGTTCTATCATAAGAGTACACTCAATTCACTCCTCGTTACGTTTAATCAGGAAAAGTGAAGAATGACACATGTGCAATATGAACAAATGTAACGGATATACCAATTTATGATATACTTTTCAAACACAATTTTTCGCGAGAATACTTTTTGCGTTTCCAAATCAATCGCAAATATAGCGAAAATAAGTACCTCGCGAAAATTTATGGTTATACGGTATTCGAAACACATGTCTGGCCCTGGTGCATAATGAATTAATTTGAAATTTTCTTCAAGAAGGTATAGATTTGGAACTCTTCCGTGTTATTCGCAGATATGAACAGGCTCATGCCGGTGTACCATCAGCGCACGAACTAATTTTCGTTCTCATGCATTTGATAATTATGTATTTACATATTCATCTGTTTGTAACATAGTCTCCGGTGTTTTGCTGTCCTGGTTTTGTTGTCATCTTACAATGAGGAGGCAAGGATGCCCATCAATTGATCAATTGTGTGTTCTTCGAGACGACTTGTGAACTTTATAAGAAGGATGGTTCAACGCTGTAAACCAGATAGAGACACCATTTGCTACTAGCGTAGGAGATGGCGTTACTAAGTCGGTCCGCCTGCATGCCCAGTAGTCTCGTTAGTTTATTTTTAGTCTTTGTGTTAAATGTTTTGATGTCGTATTTGGTGTTTTATCTTTAATTGCCCCTTTGTAATATCTCTAATGTTGCCAATTCTGCTAAGTATATTTGCATGGGGGTGTTCCATTTTTTGCTTGAATCCTTTCTTTTTCATATTACATGACGTATGGATAGCCATGTTTTGTCAGTCAAAAGTGTTGCCAGATGACTACCTGTGACCCTATGCCTTATAAATCTTTGTTTGAATGATTCTTTTGTAGAATAAAAGAAATTAGAGGATCTCCAGCGAGACTTTGTTACAGAACCCGAAACAAAACATCCTTTGCAAATGTACAAAGCAGAAAAGCACAAGAGCCAATAAGTCAAGAAACATTTAAACACCAATCTACTACATAAAAACCAATGAGACCTATGGGCAATCGGTAACGACGTAGGACGGCCATCTGACTCATTTGTAGCAAAAGGTGTGATTTCCCGGATTACCGCAAATAACATTTCAACTTGTCAGATTTCACAACATGATGTGTATGCTTGTTTCCAAGGGCTAAGGTGACCGCAAGGATAAAGCAAAACCTAGGAATCTAAGCAATATGTAAGCAGGTAAGCATATCCTATGTATACAAACGCATGTGCCTCACAGAATTTGAAACGAATACGCAGCAAATGAAGGGAGGAAAATAAAGTGTGGATGATTAAGGACAGAATATCCTAGATATATGGAACAAAGTTCCGGGCAGAATTTCATATGTTTACCTAAGAAACACAGGAAGGACTCTCTTATAGAAAAAAAGAGGGTATCTCACATGATGATGGAGCAACGGGAGGAGGGAGAAAAGGGGAGGGGGAGGGGAAGAAAGGGGACGGGAGGGGGAGGTAAGGGAAGGGCTAAAAGGAAGGGGGAGGTGAAGGCGAGAGGGGGAGTTAAGGGGTGGGAGGGGGAGAGAGGCCTCTAGAGGTACCCCCTGTCCGCCCCTTTTAATAAGAGGGAACCAGTACAGGAACCATGCATGTAGATCTACTTTCCGTTTTATTTGGTTGTTGTTTTATTTGCATGTCAGAAGGGGTGGGGTTGATATCTCTTTCACGTTCTAGAATCATATTAAATTATAGAGTTTATAAAAAATTCGTCCGGGGGGGGGGGGGGGGTCCAGCTTATCAGACAAGGCCCCGTAAAGATGGGAAATAATACGTGTGATGAATAATTTTAAAAAATTAAAATTTTGTCACAATAATTTCAGTAAATAAACATTATAAAATGAGGTCTTGCCAACTTCACCTTTTGACTTTTGAAATAGACAACATGCATTTATTCCCAAGAATCCGTGGAGGATAGATACACCGTCATGTCATTGTACATTTATGATTATTATACAGTACTGTCAAGTCAAATCATGCATGCATAAACTTTCAGCGACAGCATATTAAATGCAGTGTAGTACAGTACAGTGACAGAGATTTCCTATAGGCCTAATAGGGGGAATTTATGTAACGATTACAGTGGGCCTAGATCTACTTCATGTAAGAAAAGCATTCTATTGTTTAAATCTTTCAAATTGCCTTTAGTACAATTTTAAGCGATATATTCAAGTACATACCGAATGCTATGCCTTCCTGCAAATGCTTGGCTTATAATCATGTAAATAACATATGACGTCATTTCTGCACGTCATTACAGCTTTATCAGATGCCTTTTCAAAGATTACTGAATGTCATATGTGTATCTGAATATGTTGGTAGATGCATAAGAACCTACATTTTCCATACATGATTACTTTTGTTCCAAATCTCATCGATATATATGCTTAAATTGCTACAAGTTCCTTACTTACGTGTACTCTGAACTCTACACGTAGTGGACAACTTCTGAAATTTCGCGGAATTCAAAACTGATGACGTAATACACAAAATAACCGGGGAATCCCCTGATACACGTACACGTACCCGTACACGATCGTGTGCTTAACCTCTCTATTAACACAACAGAAAATGAAACTGCAAAAACCAAGAAAAGACACAAAAGACAAATAGCCTCTACCTACAAGTAAAACAAAACAAAACACTGAACTGAAAAGATTATATATGAACCAACTAATTAGGACGTTCATCCTCCACGTTTGTAGTAAATGTATACGAAGTGATGAAGGGACAAACATCTTATATATACACAGCAAATAGAGGGAAAAGTATTTCATGTATATACAGCAAGTGCGACAGTAAAATTTTCTCGTATTCAAATAAGAAGAATGTTTCTTCGAAAACAAAGATGGTGCTCTCCGACAAGACTTAGGTACATCTCCGATAGCAAAACACCAAAACACCGCGATTATAAAACACAGAGTCTAGAGATACAAAAGGAACGAGTAACGCCAAAATAAAAGGAATCCCCACAAAATACTACACATAAACCAACGAGACCAATGAAAAATCGGTGCCACCCTTAATGGCTAGCTGTCACGTTAGTAGAAATGGTTTGGTTATCCGTATCACATAAGCACAACCGGTGACCAACAGGTCTCGAAGAATGTGCAATTGGTGTGTTCAACAATCTAACTATTGAAAGATGACCGAACAAACAAGGCACAAAACACACGGATGAATATTTAAATGGATATGTTAGACAAAGACCATACGTTAAACAGTCCGTGCAGTGCCGATTGGATCGTGATCATACATGTAATTACCAGAATAGTTCGACATTCGCTTCTTTTCATGTGGTGGAGGTTTTTGTTTATTTGCTTTGGTTCCTGTTTTATTCTGATTTCGTATGCCTTCGGTTTCTAATTTTCTGAATTATCGATTTTGTGCTGTATACAGGAATATGGTCATTATCCATATTTGTCATTCAAAGTAGAAAGGTGGATTGGGCCCTGTCTTCTGTAACGAGGTATTGAAGAGTTCGTCATTAAGTCCAATCGTCAAGTCAGTACAGTTCTGAAGAATTTGCTGGTACAAGGCTGTAAATTCATAAAATAGCATGAAGAATATCAGGCTGGTGACAGCATCATTTCGACGGGATATGAAGCAATTGATGATTTCTGACTTTATTTCGATTGAACTTCTTTCTACCTTTGATCCATTTTATTCTGTAAATTACATGTTATCATGAATGGCAAAAAATCTCCTAGGTCAATTACGTCATTAATTTCCTATACATCGTCTTATTTATAGCTCTGTTTCCTTAAAGTTTACGCTCGTTTTCATATGATTTGTTGACGTCGCAACTTCTTGACGTCGAATACCTGCACAAATGGACGAAATTGTGTTCTTAAGGGAGCCCAGAGCAGTATCCGAAAGATCCCCATTTATTATGTCGTCATAATAGAAACGCCGACATTGGCGCGTTTTTCGCAAGAATTTCAGCCTTAGATAACGTAAAAATAAGGAGGAGGCGGTAACAAAATCACTATAACTTAAAAACTGACGGTCATATTTCAACTTATCGGTGTTTAACTTGACATATGAAGATAATAATATCAAGTTTTTACGGAAAATAAATGATAGGGTTTCAGATACACGGACTTTATTATTAAAAATTAAAAACTCAAAGATGTTCTGAAAATAGACATTGATTTATCAACTTTCGACAATTTCTTTTAAGTCTATGTGATCATATATAATTCTAAACACATCCGATTGCCCACATCATATCTAAATGAAAAATACAGCACTTGTTAACTTTCTGCCTCCATAGAAGATTTGTAACTGTTTTTCGTTCCCTAAAATTTATTCGAACGTCGCATTTACGGTCCATGAGGGGTCTTCCAAAGGGTAAATACGTACATCCGTAGCTTCAAACAGACGATAAAAACGATGAAAGTTTGCATATCGAATAAGTATGCTTCAATACTTAACATTTATAATTTTTAGCAAAATTAGATTATAGGATCGTTTTTAAGTGTGGCTGCTCTGGACCTCCTTAAAAGAGACTGAATAGTCAGAGTATCATCCAAATACATAGTGAAAGCATGTCAACATTTAATTCATTTAGCATTCTTTGCTTTTGCAGAGTTTGGATAAGATAATCAGACATAAATATTCTCCAAGAGGAAGGACACGGCTATACGCAGGTCAATTCATGTCAACGGCTTCAATGTTTTATAATTTGTAGGCTATTGAGGAAAAGAGAAGAAAGGAGGGGATTTACAATGTCGAACGTCTTAAAATTCAATAGCATCATTTACAAAACTGATAAATTTGCAGCATGGCCCAGACATGCACGTTTCGGGTACTTAGCCATTGAAATTACAAATCCTCAAGTTTTGTTTGCGTTTTGTGATTTTGGATCAATTCTTTTTCATAAGTGTGTAGCGCTCAGTAAGTACCCATAGGGGTCTAGGCAATCTGCTTGAAGATATTATATATCTAATGACAAATATGGATAATGACCATATCCCAGTAAACAGCACAAAATCGATAATTCAGAAAATCGCAAACCGAAGACATACAAATGTTAAGCGTCTTTAAATTCAATAGCATGATTTAAAACCTGATAAATTTACAGCATGGACCAGACATGCACTTTTCGGGTACTAAACCCTCGTCAGTGATCCTCCGTCTAAACAATGTAATATGGCCAAAAAGTATGAAAATTATTATGTCCAAAAATGTACCAAAAGACGTAGCAGAATGGGTGGGATATGATGCTACAGGACCCACGTTTTAGAAATTTCAAGTAATTTTGTAACAGAAAATTTCAAATGCGTTGAAAAGACAGACGATCAACCAAAGTTGATCGAACTTGGCTACATGTGCCCTCGGGGACTCTTGGTCCACCAGCAGTGACACTCACCAAGTAGTTCAAATGTTAAACGTCTTTAAATTCAATAGCATCATTTAAAATCTGATAAATTTACAGCATGGACCAGACATGAACGTTTCGGATACTAAACCCTCAATCAGGATAAAACAGGAACCAAAGCAAACAAACAAAAACCTCCACCATATGAAAAGAAGCAAGCTCTAAATAAGCGAGAGAGACCAGGTGCCCAGGAGGAGTCAGCATCTGATTGCATGCATCACCTGTCGCTTCAATTCGGTTGAAAAAAATATAACATCCGGCTTCTTCAATTTCAGAAGATATTTAGTGATTGGATGCTTCAAATGGTCTACGACAGAATATCACATACCATTCTGGACTTTGGGACACCATAGTGTTTGACGATATAAATTAAGGGTATAAAACATACAGAGTTGTTTTTATGTTTGATTGTTACCATATATATCTCATACACCCATACACTATTCATGCCGTTTGGATTTTTTGTAGATAACTTTTAATCGTTTTATTCGGAATAAACATCTAAGAAGCACGAATAATCCATTCAGTCTCAAAGCCGAGAAGACTAAGCAAATTCATCAGACAGATGCGAAGCTCGAAACAAACAGAATTTCGAAGTGAGACCAGGTGCCTGTGGAGAGGCAGCATCTCCTGCCTGTCTGCAAAACCCACCGCAACTGATTCATGGAAACCTGTTAAACTCGGCGACTATCTCAATGTACATAAATTGATATACACATCAGGATACGATGTCTTGATTGGTGATGAACACAGCCACATAATCGCAATCAAGAATGCCACCAATCACCCTGGTTAGAGGGATCCAACATGATTCCACAAGATCTCCGCAGCGACCGACGAACTTCCTCAATTATATTTCAGCCGTTGTATAACACAACCCTGAACGAGCATTTTACTTGCAAACCATGATTTATTTGTCAATATGTTCGGTACGTCGCTTTTTGACTTCCAACAAGTATATCGCTTTTGACTTCAAGCAAGAATTTTAGTGAGGACATTAATATTCCAATATGAAATTGTACCCTTGCATTCAACTATTTCCATGATGACCGCATTGTCCATTATTTAACCTTAAACTTTCTTAAGGACATACCCGGCACCCAAAATTTTGAACCTTCACCTCGAAGAGTATTCTGTATTCCTGACCTACAAAGAACGATGACTCCGATTTCCATCATAAGGTTTTTTGAAAAATATTTTAAAATAAAAGATTTTATGTTATTTTACAGAATGGTATGTACAAAAAGGTTTCAAATACTTCGCTTCAATCAATTAGTAGAATATCCAATATATTGTACATCTGAATCGAAGGGTTTCTTTTCCTCGACAGACTACAAATCATACAAATCATGGACATGTAGTGACCTGTGTAATGCCTTGTCCTTCCTCTTGGACAATATTTATGTTAGATTTGGTGAGGATCTATACAAGCAGGTTGTAGGAATTCCTATGGGTACTAACTGTGCGCCTCTTGTTGCAGATTTATTTTTATACACTTATGAAAAAGAATTTATCCAAAATCTTCAAAAGCAAAGAAAATTTGATGAGCTGAAATGTTTCAATAATACTTCTAGGTATCTGGATGATATTCTTACCATTGACAATCCTGCTTTTGAATTATATAAGAATGAAATTTATCCAGAAGAATTAACCCTTAACAAGGCAAACCTTTCAAATACAGAAACACCCTTTTAGGACCTAAATATCAAAATTGTAAACGGAAAGATTCATACAAGTGTATATGACAAAAGGGATGATTTTGGATTCAACATGGTAAATTTCCCCTGGCTTGACGGTGATGTTCCAAGACTACCGTCATACGGCATTTACATATCACAGCTCATCCGGTACGCTAGAGCATGTACTGATATTTTGGATTTTCACAGTAGAAATTTACAAATTACCAAAAAAACTTTTAGGTCAAGGTTTCCGCTTTCATAAACTAGTTAAGACTTTCTGGAAATTTTACAAAAATTACAGTCAACTTCTTTTAAAATTCGGATCTATACATGCAACAGAGTACATTACTATGGGTATTACACAACCTGTCTTTTATGGTGATATGATAAACAAAATAAAAAGGATCAAAGGTAGGCAGCATAACCATCGAAAATGCGTCAGAATCATCAAACGCCTTTTATACCGTGGATATGATCCTTATGTCACCAGACGGACACTAGGCTTGGTACTTGACCAATCTACAGTCTTGTACAAGCGCATCATTGAGACTTGCACTCTGACTGACTGTGACGACGGGACTCCATGACGGGCCCTGTCCAAACCTCTTTAGAGAAGACAGGGCCCCGACCACCTGTCCTCTCTGAATGTCAGTCGGACTCCTCGGGTGATTACATACATGAGCTCGCTACAGCCGGCAGAGCACGGACTGTATTAAGCATGCCCTCTTTTTATATCCATTTACATATTCATCTGTGTCTCTGGGGCCTCTGCTTTTCGCGGTCGTGTTTGTATGATGTCATCTTACAATGAGGAAGTTGTTTTACACCACAATTGTACGTTCTTCGAGACCACTGGGTAATTGGAGAAGTGAGAGGGTTGTGCGCACGTAATCCAGGATAACCACACCATTTGCTACTTGCGTGACAAATGGCCGTCCAAAGTCGGCACCGGTTACCCATTGGTCTCGTCGGTTTATGTGTAGTCTTTTGTGTTTGATGTTTACATGTCGTGTGTCTTTTTTCCGTCTCGTGCTGTACTCGTCTTTTGTGTTTTTGCATCGGGTGTTGTGGTGTTTTGCTGTTGATGCTGCAACGGAGTCTTGTTGGAGATCTCCTCCCTTCTTTCCAAATATGAAGGAAAATCATACAACAATAAAAAGTTATGGAGTATAAATTTGAATTTTCAATAATTGGCCATTGAACATATCTGCATGAGTCTATTTGGGAAGTGCAATGTATTCAGAACTTCAATGTTTCCTATGGCAACTTCATGAAGTGTCACTACACATCACTTTTAATACAATAATGAATTGAAACTGATTCAAATATAAAGGATATCTATCCTAAAACTGAATAAACAGTATATGTCCTTAACTTGACGTCACAATGCGATTTCGATGTTTGACCGAGGTTCGAAGCTTGTTTGTCCGAGGTAAACACATGGTAAAAGCATTGTGACGTCACGAAATTTTGCATTTTTCCCCGCAATCGGAAGGGTCAATTTTATTTACTGCTAGACTCGACAGACACACCAAATACACGTATCACAAAGTTTGATGGTTTTTTTTACTGTGAAGTCATACAAAACGTCAAATATTATGATGTCGGGTCTTGGTCTTCATGAAATTCGTGTCGTCTACTGCGATAATATAAAAATTGTTACTATAGGTAAACTTTAAGTGACCTTTATAATTTTTAGATTTAAAATGATCGTCCCGATTACGCATGTTAACCTGCTGTTACCTTGGTCCATTGGATATATAATGATGGTTCATCATCAATTCTTCACTTCTGCCGCCATCATCATGGTGTCCGAGTATGTCAGTCTTTGTCTGATTTCCTTTTTCTTTAGCGGAATAACAGCCATTCGAACAGAGGTAGGGCAAATAAATAGGTAACGAAAAATAAAAATCAGCAAGTAAGCTAAACTGTAAAATGAAAAATATGATCAATTAAAAACTGAATTTGCTATTCTTCAGAATGGAAATAGCAAACGACTTCTAGATGATTTTGACATCAAACTGGAAGAAGTTTCTGTTGACATGGTGACGAATAAGTCTTCAGCTTTCCTCGTCAAATTTACGTCTTCGAAAGAAGTTTCCATCTTCTGGTTTGTGGATAGGGATATTCCAGTTATCGGTAAGTATACTATACCTTATCTTGGAATGATATGTCTATGATCTTTCTTTTGGCTAGGTATATCCGAATTATCAGTAAGTTCACTATCACTTACCTTTTAGAAAGATACCTCTTCTATCTAGTAATTTTCAAGCCAATACGATTTCTTCTTACGACTTACTAAATATGTACCCCACATTTCCACACGACAAAATCAAGATCAATTGTCCAAGCTCATTAAATGGCGCTTTTATCGAGAAGGGAAAACTTATATTTGTACATCTGAATCAAAAGGTTTCTTTTCCGCTACAGAATACAAATCATACAAATCATGGACATGTACTGACATGTGTAATTGCATTGTCCAACCTCCTGGACAACATTTATAATGTAAGAATTGGTGGGAATCTGTACAAGGGATCCCTATGGGTACTAATTGTGCGCCTCTTGTTTCAGATTTATTTTTATACTCTTATGAAAAAGAATTTATGCAAAAACTTCTAATGCAAAGACAACATGATGATCTGAAATGTTTCACTGGTACATCTAGGTACCTGGATGATATTCTTACTATCGACAATCCTGTGTTTGAAAAGTATAAAACTGTTATTTATCCACAAGAATTGACTCTAAACAAGGCAAACATTAAGAGGCCCTGCCAATAAGCATCAAGCTTTGGGTGGAAAGTCAAAATTTTAAATATGGCTGAAATGACTTGATAATGCAGCAACATAACAAGTTAAACATTATAAATGTCAATATTGAACATTTAATTTTGAAAAAGATGGTTTATACGCGTTGTCATGGTAACAAGCACATAAATAAGTGAAAATGACTGAAAAATCACTGTTTTGTGTCTTCAACAGCAGAAATATGTAAAATTCTACAAGTCATACATTTTCTGTAGCATTAATTAAAGTAGAAGTTTGGTTCTGATGAAATTTTATATCATAATTCATTTTCAATAACAAACACGGTTGCTATGGTAACCAAAAATACGAGTATTTGAAGGTTTTCTATAATATGCAAAATTTAGTTAGTTTTGATCGTTCGTATCTAAAGTGCGCAACCACCACCAATAGTGTTACTTATTTTTTAGTAAATACAAATACCTAAATGTGACATAAGCTATCTAATTCATGGGGGGAGGGGGGCATATGCTGTTGCACCCTGACGTCTTTCTGTCATTTCGTGCTTCAGATATTTGCATCAGGGCATTTCCTCTGCAAAGAATTGATGAATCTTAATCATGCTTACCGGATGTAGATCTATTATAGGAAGTGACAGGTCACTTGTATATGGGTGTCATCTAAATATTTCTTATGCAGAGTTATATGTACTTGGATGTAGAAAATCTCATGAAAATAAAAGTAGTGTTTGAGCTTTTCCTTTTCAAAGGTTTGATAGATTCGAATGACATATCATACATTTTTAGACATGTAATGAAAAGAACCTTACCTTACCTTCTCATTTTCCTTTCTTGTTTATTAATTTGCTTATGGTTGCTATGGCAACAGACAAGGTTTTGAATTCTAGAATACATATATATGCAAAAATATGCTATTTTATGAACTGAAAATTGCGAAAGCTCAACAATCCTAGATGTTGTCTAAACTATCATATTTCATAATTCATAAAAAAATTGGGTTGTCAAGTCTTCAATTCAATTTAATTCAGGGGGGGGGGGGGGGGGGGGTTCAAATTGAAATTTGCAATTATTATGTTTTTTTTCTCGTGCAATTTAGATGTTGACAACCTTTTGTTTATTCAACATGTTCAAGACAACAAAATTTCATAGAAAAGTAATGGAGTTTAAGAATTATAATACTTTAAGATAATTTCTTAAAACATGTGAATTTTTATGAAGACACATATTGTGACAAAAGACAAACTTCCTTAGCAACACAATGTATACCTTAGCAACCAACGAAAACAAGATGAACACTAAAGTAACAAGTTAAAAGTCATGTTTGTAAAACATTAATGCCCCCCTACCACTTCTGTGATTAAAGTCTGTCACAACTTTATACTTGCATTGATACAACCTATGGGAGTATAAAGTAACAGTTTCATTTCAATATGTAACTCCACTCAAGAGATATTGAACAGAAACCCTGAAGTTTTGGTATTTTTCAAAGTGCAAGGGGCATAACTCTGTCCAAATTTTTTTAATCGGACCTAAATATGAACTTGACCTAGATTTTCATTTGATGTGTCTGTATACAAAATTTCATTTTTATATGTAACTCCACTCAAGAGATATTGAACGGAAACCCTGAAATTTTGGTATTTTTCGAAGTGCAAGGGGCATAACTCTGTCAAAATTTTGTTGATCGGACCCAAATAAGAACTTGACCTAGATTGTCATTTGATGTATCCGTATACAAAATTTCATTTCAATATGTAACTCCACTCAAGAGATACTGAACAGAAACCCTGAAATTTTGTTTTTTTTCGAAGTGCAAGGGGCATAACTCTGTCAAAATTTTGTTGATCGGACCCAAATATACACTTGACCTAGATTTTCATTTGATGTGTCTGTATACAAAATTTCATTTCAATATGTAACTCCACTCAAGAGATATTGAACAGAAACCCTGAAATTTTGGTATTTTTCGAAGTGCAAGGGGCATAACTCTGACAAAATTTTGTTGATCGGACCCAAATATAATTTTGACCTAGATTTTTGTTTGATGTGTCTGTATACAAAATTTCATTTCAATATGCGAATCCAATCAAGAGATATTGAACAGAAACCCTGAAATTTTGGTATTTTTCGAAGTGCAAGGGGCATAACTCTGTCAAAATTTTTTCGATCGGACCTTAATACGAACTTGACCTGGATTTTCATTTGATGTGTCTGTATACAAAATTTCATTTCAATATGTAACTCCATTCAAGAGATATTGAACGGAAACCATGAAATTTTGGTATTTTTCGAAATGCAAGGGGCATAACTCTGTCAAAATTTTGTTGATCGGACCCAAATATGAACTTGACCTAGATTTTCATTTGATGTGTCTGTATACAAAATTTCATTTCAATATGTAACTCCATTCAAGAGATATTGAACGGAAACCCTGAAATTTTGGTATTTTTCAAAATGCAAGGGGCATAACTCTGTCAAAATTTTTTTGATCGGACCCAAATATGAACTTGACCTAGATTTTTGTTTGATGTGTCTGTATACAAAATTTCATTTCAATATGTTAATCCATTCCAGAGATATTGAACGGAAACTGATGTCGCGGACCGACCGACAGACCGACAGACCGACAGACCGACCGACCGACCGACCGACCGACCGACAGCGGCAAACCTATATGTCCCCTCTTCTTCGAAGGGGGGCATAATAAATTTCTCAAGCATAAAATAAGAGTTTACCTGTATGAAAAATAAATTTTCCCTTCGATAGGGTGATAGATCTCGAAATATCGTAACTCAAAATGTAAATGATATGTCCGTACAACTAATACTACGCTCACAGTCAAAGAAAATAGTTTTAGAGGGGGATTTTTCCATGTCAATTTCAGCGTAACATCGTTGACATTCTCCATAGACTCATGTCTCGTTTACACGGAGAGTTTATTGCGCAATAAACGTAAATTTGTTGCGCAATAAATTTGTTTGCGTTCACACGATAAAATTTATTGTGCAATAAATTTTCAGATTTTTTTTGCAATAACTTTATTGCTCATCAAGCGCTTATCGAAACTGTTGCGCAATAAATCTGACGCATGCGCATCATCATGACAAGAGAAGGAGATCGTTATACTTACGAATATAGCTATTCGACGTTTCTATTTTAAGTACTATTGAGAGATTCCGATTTTTCGTATATCTATAAGTATGGACCCCTTGTAGAGAATGACATCATAATTGAATGACGTCATGTTCTAGACTGAAATGACAAAAAAAAATGAATGTTTTGTTATATAGGCTACATCTCAAAATAGCTTTAAATTAAGACTTTAGGAAAATTATTCGAACAATATTTCATTAAGTGATCCGTTGTACATGTTAATTCATGATTCTTGTGCATGTTCATTGGCCTTTTATTGCGCAAAAGTATTGGTCTCGTGTGAACGCAAAAAACTTATTGCGAAACAAATTTGTTGTGTGAATGAGGCATCAAAGACTGGCAATCGTTCTTGGTTTTCTCCGTTCGTTTTTACTTCCTCCTTTCTGAGTAGCTTAGCGTAAACGAAGGAACCAGAACGGGTACCAGTCTAGAGGCATCAATGTTAAACATCGGCGACGTCACGTTAAACTTCCCATATATTTTCTTTCACTTATGAATCGAGCGTTATATATTAGTCATACGGACATAGTATCTTACACCGTTCTATCCAACTATATAAATTTCAAACTTCAAAATTTGCCGACAAAGTAGACAAAACTTCAAAATTTCAGAAATGAGCTGCGCGATCTGTAGGTGTTTTATACAATGCTATATATTTTGTCAAAAACAAAAACTATTGTCTTTGATTTCAATGCAGTGATCTTCGAAATTCAACTAACACTAAGTTAATCACTCCTCAGTCCCTCATTTTTCTCCCTAGAAGATTTGAGCTTTAGGTTATGTTTTCAATTTGATAAGAGAATCAACATTATCTGTCTTTACACTTACTTCAAATGAACAAGTAGTCAAGTGCATCATAAAAGAACAATGATTACTCATAGCCCCCCCCCCCCCCTTTCCCTTTTCTTTTTACTATATATAATTTGGAGCTGATTTACGAAAGAGGCACAAAAAAAATTCCATACAACCACAAACTATCCCGATAAACCAACAAACAAGCAAGCAATAAAAAAGAGTAACCCCTCTCCGATTTTTTCGTTTTTCTATTTGGGTTATCTCCCTGAGTTAGAAGCAATCACAGATTGAAAGATGTATACCCCTGTAAATGAGTCAATATAATTCAAAAGATTAAATTACTAGTAAAAGTATTGAAACAGTGATTAAAAAAAGAGATATAAAAATTATAGATGTTGTCTTATTCATATTGAAAATAAATACGTAAACAATATTACAAAACTAGCTTAAACACTTTTAACAATAAAAATGAAATAGATTTTATTAGCCAAAATGACCCTCCCTCCTACTAGTGTGTCGAAACTAAAAAAAAGAAGAATCTAGACTGTTGAGTATAAGGGCGAACATACTGTGTAGGAAGGAATCTTAGAGAATTTATGATGGGTTCAATGAGAACTAATCTCAGTATAATACAGCAATACATGTAGACATACACATGTGCCAACTCCTGAATGCTTGATGAATGATTTTGTATTAAAGTTCTGAATCTAAAAAAAATGAGAAATTTAACCGAATATAGTAAATAGTCCCTCCCCATCTCTTCTTGTCCGCAATATGACATTTCGTATTCTCCACATTAGAGAGTTCCACACCAAATTGCATGATTAGCTCACTTTATTAACTTATACAACGATTATGCGTTAGTGTATACCCAATTTTACTTTTTAAACAAACAGTTTATTATATGGTCCTTCAGTTGATGTTGCCGAAATGCATCAGCGGTGTTGTGCATTTGAAAAAATATGTTCCGAATAGGCCTAAAATTTGTAAATTCTACGCTACATTCGGTTGCCATTGTACCTCTCAGTACAGTCCATATACTACGAACTCACTTTCTGGTGTATCAAAATAGTCCCTTTTGGTGTAAGGGAGTTGTCTTGGGATACAATTCTATTTATTATATAAATAAAGTTCTAATCTAGGCAATTATTTGAAAAAGTAGATAAAATAACGTTTTTTTGTACTTTCATTGCCCGTTACCATGGTAACGTAATGGTGTTGAGACAAACTTCATCAATTTTTTTCAAGTACAACCAAAGGGTAACAAAATTTAAAAGAATAAGGAAAATCTAATTTTTGCACTTTCCATGTTTATATAGCCCAAAGCTCAATGGTTACTGACACGGCCTCTTAAAAACACAGAAACACCATTTTTTCACCTAAATATCAAAAATGTTAACGGAGAGATTCATACAAGTCTGTATGACAAAAGAGATGATTTTATATTCAACATAGTAAATTTTCCCTGGCTTGACGGTGATGTTCCTAGATTATCGTCATACGGCATCTCCATGTACAGCTCATCCGATATGCTAGAATATGTACTGATGTTTTGGATTTTCATTGTAGAAATTTACAAGGTTATCGCTTCCATAAACCATAGACTTTCTGGAAATTTTGCAAAAAATATTGTCAACTTCTTTTGAAATTCGGACCCATACAAGCATCAGAGTATATTAATTTGGGTATTTCACAACCTGCATTTGATGGTGACATAATAAACAAAATAAGAAAAATCAAAGGTAGACAGAATTACCATCGAAATTTTATTAGAACTATATAAGAATCATCAAACGCCTTTTATAATATGGATTTATCCTTCTGTCTCCAGACGGACATTTGGCTTGGTACTGGACCAATCTACAGCCTTGTACCAGCGCTTTCTTAAGAATTGCACTCTGACTGACTGGGACGACAGGACTCCATGACGGGCAATGTCCAAACTTCTTAAGAGACGACAGGGCCCCGACCACCTGTCTTCTCAGTCGAACTCCTGCGGTGATAACATGCATGGTCTCGCTACAGCCTGCAGAGGACGGACTGTATTTCGTACGCCTTATGTTTTTATATGCATTTACATATCCATCTGACTGTGCGTTTCTAGAGCCCCTGCGTCATGCTGCATAGTCATCTTACAGTACTTAATTGTACGTTCTTCGAGAAATCTTGGTAATCGGAAGAGTTGGAGGGGTGTGCGCAAGTAATCTGGATATCCTACCCATTCTGCAACGTCTTTTGGTACAATTTTTGACATAATCGTTTCCACACTTTTTGGCCATATTACATTGTTTAGACTGAGGGTCACTGACGAGGGTTTAGTACCCGAAACGTGCATGTCTGGTCCATGCTGTAAATTTATCTGATCTTAAATGATGCTATTGAATTTGAAGACGTTTAACATTTGAACTACTTGGTGAGTGTCACTGCTGGTGGACCGAGAGTCCTCGAGGGCGCATGTAGCCAATATCAATCAACATCGGTTGATCTTCTGTCTCTTCAACCCATTTGAAATTTTCTGTTACAAAATTTCTTGAAATTTCGAAAACGTTGGTCCTGTAGTATCATATCCCACCCATTCTGCTACGTCTTTTGATACAATTTTTGACATAATAATTTTCACACTTTTTGGCCATATTATATTGTTTAGACAGAGGATCACTGACGAGGGTTTCGTACCGAAACGTGCATGTCTGGTCCATGCTGTAAACTTATCTGGTCTTAAATGATGCTATTGAATTTGAAGACGTTTTACATCCACACCGTCTGCTAATGACGTTGCAGATGGCAGTCCTAAGTCGGCACCGATTGCCAATTGACCTCGTTGGTTTATTTGTAGTCGTTTGTGTTTGATGTTTCTATGTGATTAGGCGTTCCTTGTACCTCTCTTTGCGTCTCTTTCTGTGCGTGTCTGCTTTGTGATTTTGCAGTGGGTGTTTTGGAGATTTGCCGTTTGTACTGCAACTGGGTGCTGTTGGAGAACCCATCCTTTCTTCTATATTGCTTGTAGATAGGAAAATCCCAAGAAGCAGTAAATGCAATATCCTCGACTTTGAGACTGATTGACGGTTAGGTACTTCTTTGATGTTTATTATTATCTTAGACATATCTCTATGGTCTTATGGAAAGAGATATCCAAGTTATAAGTAAATACATTTATGTTAAGCGTCTTCAAATTCAATAGCATCATTTATGACCGGCAAATTTTCAGCATGGACCAGACATGCACGTTTCGGGTACTCAACCCTCGTCAGTGATCCTCAATCCAAACAATGAAATATGGCCAAAGAGGGTGAAAATTATTATGTCAAAAAATGTACCGAAAGATGTTGCTGGATGGGTTGGATATGATGCTACAGGACCCACGTTTCAGAAATTTCAATAATTTTAGTACCAGAAAATTTTGAATGCGTTGAAGAGACAGACGATCAACCGAAGTTGATCGAACTTGGCTACATGTGCCCTCGGGGATTCCTGGTCCGCCAGCAGTGACACTATTCAAGTAGTTCAAATGTTAAACGTCTTCAAATTCAATAGCATCATTTATAAACGTATGTATACTATTCCTTACTGTTAGGCCATGGAATGTATACTATTCCTTACTGTTAGGCCATGAAAATGTATACTGCTTTCCTGTTCTGCAATTCACTTATGCGCAAAGAAATAATTGACAAAGAGTCTTGACTTACGTATCACTAGGTTAGTATATATTAACTTAAAATGAAGTATACAATCCCTTATCTTGAATGATGCTTAAAGGATGTTTATTTGGATAGAAATATCCCCGTGACCAATAAGCATTCTAAATGTATCCCTTGTTACGCTTGCAAAGCCATACTTCGTTTTATATCTATTACAAAAACAAGATTGGAAAAGTAGCTAGACGTATAAATCGTCAAACGTTTTTCAATATGATGTGATGTCTGTGTCTATATTTCTTTTTTATTGTGATGTTTTAGACTATTTTACCTTAAGTTTTCAGAACTTTACGTGATGTATTCTGTTATATTTCTATTCAGAAGGCGCGGCAGGCGGAAAATGGTTTATGTTTAGCGTAGCTACCTTGAATGTATCAGTCCAAGAGAATACTGAAAACAGTAATATTACTAAAAATAATAATATAACTGAAATTGGAGTTATCTTCCTTGGAAATTTATCTTTTTATATTACTGTAAGCAGTAATACTATTTAGATAATCAGTTCGCTCTTATACCAGTGGATTCGGGGAGAAATGGGGGTGATTAGGAGTTGTAACTCATTCAAATGTACACTGAAAAATTGTTTAAAACATCAGGAAAATTTTTTCCTCAACATATTTGAAGAAAATGTGATATCAGAAAGTAGAAAAAGTGAAAAATAGGTTCCAAATGGACATTGTTTTCACTTCTCAGTAGAAGAATTGGTACACATTTATTGAATTTGATGTTGAATGAAAGAATTGTGTGATAAAAGCTGAGCTTGTAGCTTTAAAACGTTGCTTTGTCTATATTACAGAAAGATGTAATATAAGATTGTAACATTACTGTTTTCAATAATATTAGGGATTATTGTTAACAGTAATATTACAGTTTTAAGTAATATTACTATTTCTAGTATTCTCCTGGACTGTGTATGCTTGTACATTTTTTACAATGATTTGTCTCTTAGATTGTAATAGCATTTTGGAATTTTGGAACATTTTGGACTAGTTAGCCACTTTTGTCCAATCAGAGATCTGACCTTGAAAAAAATGTCACGGAAGTTATATAAAAATATACACAAAAATATACAATTTTCATGAAAATCACCGTTCTAATATTGCCCCTGTTATGTTCTGATATATTTAACAGCTCATTGATAAAGGACTGTTTGTGTTTTATAAACATTTATGAAGAAGCTGAGTAAGTTGCCAGTGAATACAATACCCTCGGATGTTCCTCGAATATATTGAAAAATCAATATGCCACCGTCTTAACCTCTATCTAAAAGAGTAAAGGAATAAGTGTAATAATGAAATAGATGTTTAAAGGAATCATTATAAGTTAGACATATTTTCATATTAGAACATTTTTTATTGTAGGCGGCGACAAGACTTTCATGGTATTCAACACAGTTTTAAAGCCGACATATGTCACAAAGCTGGCTATCGTGGAGGATTATGACGTCATAGTGACAATGGATATCCGTCTGCTTCTGGTTGCAGACGACAAGTCAGTTGAAGTACGACTGAATACTAGCAACATCCTTTCTGTGCAGTCACAGACATTCAGTATGATGAAATTTGAAAACGATTTGGTAGACCAAGGGGACAAAGTAAGTATAGGTGTTCCTCTACTTGATATAAGGAGTAGCCAGGAAGCTGATGTCCTTGAGTTCCACACCCTTAAATATCAAATAGACAGTTGGGGAGGAGGAGTACTTTATATTCATGACACGAATCCAATAAGAAGAGTTGGAAGTATGATTGTACGTTCTATCGAGAGGAAGAGTGATAACATGGTTTATATTATGCTCCTCAAAGTAGGTTATTCTTCAGGTCTGGTTGGAAGCTTGGTGATTTCTGAAGAGGTCAACTTGTCAAAAGGTGGCACTGTACTGCCAGATGGAAACTTTAGTTTTCGACGCGGAAACATTTACTACAGAAAAATAGATATTGGTAATGGGCACGAAGGTGACTTGTACAGATGTTCTGCTGTAGGAAAAATTAATCTTGAAATTCAAGTAGATAACGACGGAACAATGATCAATGGGACAACTTTCCCTCATGTGTACGTCAGGAATGGACACCGACATGATCTTTTCGTTATCCGGCGTCCAGGAGAGTCATGTACCCCTGCCCTGTTTTGCCAGGCCTTCTACAGTTATAAAGGGTTACCTATAAGGCCAACATCACATCAGCTGCCACCAAGGTATAAACCATGGTATCCAATCCTCGAAAAGCACTAGTTTCTAAGAAAAGAAAAAACACTTCTGATGCTTAAATATCATCTAGTACCGTCTTGGAAGTGTAGACAATATTAACATTTCTAAAAAATGAATGTTAAAATATCAATTATCCTTTTCGATGAACACTGTCATCAATCAAGAAAAACGACAACTTATGAAGACTTGTCGAGAGTTTGAAACTTCGTTTTCCTTTATGTAAAGATCGGATAATTCACGTTTATAAATTTTGAATATTATTTTGTGTCCATCTTTGTGTATCGTTCATAGCTGATTGCTTGTCTAATCAGTCTTTAGCGTTTCACACTAAAGAATATATGACCTTATGCATTGTTTAAACAATGTCAAAGAAGACAATGCCCGCCCCGGATACATCGTCTCTGACATTTACCAGTTTTCCTCATGATTTGACAGTATGTGTTTTGAATTCTTTCCCTGACATGGTCGCCATAGCACTTAATGTTAAAATGTCAATGATCCTTTGCCATGAACACAGTCATCAATCGAGAAAAACGACAACTTATGAAGACTTGTATAGAGTTTGAATCTTCGTTTTCCTTTATGTAAAGATCGGATAATCAATGTTTATAAATTTTGATTCTTATATTGTGTCCATCTTTGTGTATTATTCATAGCTGATTGCTTATCTAATCACTCTATAACGTTTCAACTAAAGAATGATAGGTTCTATTACAATCTACTGAGTGAGACATAAAAATTTACACGAGTGATGGAGATTCATCTTTTCCCGAGTGGAGCGTAGCGGAGTGTAAATTTTCATGTCTCACTCAGTAGAAAGTGAAATGAGTTAAAGAAGATCCTGACGATAATCTCAACAGCACTCACAATAGAGCACAAAATTAAACATCGACGAACCCCTAGCAAGCTAGAGGTGGGATCAGGTGCCCGGGAGGAGTAAGCATCCCCTGTTGGCTAGCCACACCCGCCGTCGATGTTTATGAAGCATGAAAATGAAAATATATAAAATTCATGCACTGTCTGACGTTATGTCTATATAGAAAGTGTTATGGCGACAATGTCAGGGAAGTATATTCAAAACACTTACTGTCAAACCCCTCGCGGGGACTTTTTTTACGAGCTCCACACGGCAAAGGGCATAAGTGTGACACAAATGAGTTAAAGAAGATCCTGACGATAATCTCAACAGCACTCACAATAGAGCACAAAATTAAACATCGACGAACCCCTAGCAAGCTAGAGGTGGGACCAGGTGCCCGGGAGGAGTAAGCATCCCCTGTTGGCTAGCCACACCCGCCGTCGATGTTTATGAAGAAAGAATCTTTTTCATCTTCCATGAAACAAGAGAAAAAAGTGAATTCAAACAACGTTTTATGCCATCTTACGCCATGTTTTCTGACGATGTTATTGTGACGTCGCAATAAGATTCTCTGTTTTTTCATTGGTCAAAAAATGAGGTCTTCCGTCATTTTTCATCTTCGAAATTTTGAATGAATAAAAAAGTGAAAAAGTTGAAAATATTAAAACTTGATAGGTACCCCTCGCAAGGCAACCCATACAATTTCTGTTTTTATTATAATTCATTAGAAATGTATATTTGAGGGGGAAATCCAGCTTTAAGTACTTTCTCTAATATGAATGACAAATATGGATAATGACCATATCCCTGTATGCAGAACAAAATCGATAATTAAGAAAATCAGAAACCGAAGGCATACAAAATCAGGATAAAACAGGAACCAAAGCAAACAAACAAAAACATCTACCATATGAAAAGAAGCGAACTCACGATATGGGAATGAGACCAGGTGTCCACGAAGAGTAAGCATCTCCGCTTCAATTCGGTAAAACTGTCACATCCGTCAATATTTGTCAATCATAAACGCGCGTTCATTCAGTACAAGCTGCAGTTTTAGTAGCCAAAAACGGGTCATAACTTGTTTTAAATCAATGGTATATTCAAAACATTAAATCTGCCGTGATCAGGAAAGAAGAAGGTTCCCAAGATGATAACTGTGTATTGATCTCAGTGGATAACGTACGCACAAGACGAGAAAAGGTGGTACGACCCGTCAAAAACAAACAGAGAAAACATACAACAGTCAATTCAAAACGACTTATTCGCAGAGTTACCTCCCCTTTGAGAAGGTATCTGACGTAAATTCGACGTTACCATACCATTTTCATTACGTCACAATGGTTTTACGTCAGATACCGTCTGTAAGCGGAAAAACTCTGTATTCTGCAAACTCAATAAACACGACAAAAGTCTATTGAAGCATACAAAGAAAAGAGATCAAAATGATTTAATGTGTTTTTTCTAGGACATTAGTCGTATACTAAGCGATGCTGGTAATTTAAAAAAAACTCTGTACACAAATCCAACGATCGAGACATTTTTCATAATGAAAATTGATCGAGGAAGGCGCAAGACTTCTCTTATCTAATATCTTCATCAGCTTCTGAAAGTTAATATCAAATTAGTCCAAAAGTCGACAACTTGCTCCATTCTGAAATAAACTGAAATGGGTGAAATACCTCTTGTTTTTTCTATCAATGATCTTCCTGGTATTCATTAATGACATCATAATGTAAGGCGCTTTTGTAGTCGAAGATATGAATTTCTATAAGATAAGAAAAAATTGATAAACTGGAAAACAAAATTGATGAATGCAAAGATGTTTGCCAAGCCTTGTGCAATCATTTCTCCATACCTATAAAAATTCGGGAAAAAACCACATAATTCGAACTGAAAAAAAGTTTCAAAAGCAAGAAAGGAGGGTATCTCCAACAATACTCGGTTGCAACACCCCCAGCATGTACAGATGTCCAAAACACCCCATGCAAAAACACATGGCAGACATGCACAGCAAAGAAAGGAGCAGATCTCCAACAACACCCGGCTGCAGTACCAACAGCAAAACCCCAAAACACTCATAAATACACAAAGCAGACACGCACAGAAAGAGACGCAAATGATACAAGGAACGCCAAATCGCATAGATATATCAAACACAAATGACTGCACATAAACCCTTCCACGAATTCGAAAAGTTCTGTAGGCAAACTTGTTATTAACGAATGATGTAGTTATTTGAATTTCCGTACACACAATGCTTGAGTTCAAGCACGTTACGGAGAGAACAGGTGATCGGGGTCCAGACAAACGAATGCGAATGTCATCAAATCTAAATACAGCATAAATTTGACTAACTTCGAATTTTATGGAATGAATGAATAACATTTGAGGTTATCATGTCGTCAAATGAGAAACAAATTGTATGAAATTATACAGTTGACGAATGTATTTATTGCAGGTATATACATCACATGGCTAATTTAAATACTCCATGCTATTCAAATTAGTGTATTACTATACTCACTTCGTATCGATACCCTATTGGTTAAATGTACGTAGTACAGCACGATATATTATAATGAGATATATGAGTGTTAAGTATTTAAGTGTAAGCTTTGATATGTATTTCAATTCGAAGCTCTATCTCGTAAGCAGCATGTCAGATTTTTGTCACTCTTCTAAATGATCGACAACGAAGATTCCGGTGATACACGTGAATCACAAAATTGGACTTCAAGAAACTTTATTTCTGACGACCGTGATCCAAAGTCTAAAAACTCGGAATCTGATTTGGCTGACACGTTTAACTTGTTCAAAACGTATCTTGACTCTTTGTTGAAAACATTCAAAGCCGATATTCTTGAGTCTCAAGATAGTAAATTATTTGACATTTCTCGTAAAGTCCGTATAGTGATTTCGTCCGCTTCACTCAAGTCGGAAGGAAACAAAATTCAATTTGAATTTAATGAAGATATTCTTCTTGATCTCGAGAAATTGGACAAGCGTTGCGGAAAGGTCAAGGACGTCCAATTATCTGATTGTATAAAGAATATTCTTGATAAATTGAATTAACATAACAAACTTATTCGCATAGCAGACAGTTCACCTGCTGGCTGGGCGACAGTTCGTCAGTACGAATCTCATGAAATCGCTTCGGACTCTGACGATGAGAAAAAGCTCCGACAGGTTGAGAACCGTGCTCTCAAAAGTATCAAGGAAAAGCGACGTCCTAAGCCTTTTGACAATCCTCGTGGCGATAGCCGTAATCATCCTTCTGCCGCTGCAGGAAGCGCCGAACAACTTAGATCCAGATTCCAGTTTCGCAATCAGCAGCTTTTTCGTCCCCGCAGACAAGCCATGCCTTTCGACATGTGCTACGCTTGCAGAGGATTCGGCCATTGGCACAAGGATTGCCCAGTCATCAAGTCAGTCGACAATCAGGCCAGACCAGTCAACGCAGCAAAGTAGAACTGTTCATAATAAGTATCTTTATAACGAATTGTCAAAGTCTACAGAGGAACATAGATTTTTCTTTTCAAATTTAACATTGGAATGTAAAGGTATTAAGAGTACTCTTAAGGAACACTCAATGTTTTGGAAATCTTAATTACAAGTGCTTTCATTTGTTTTAGAGATAATTGAGAAAGGTTATGTTATTCCTTTTATTACACATCCTCCATCTATGTACAAGAAAAACAATAGATATGCTATGTCTAACAGTATTTTTGTTCATGAAGCAATTCAAGTGCTCGTTTCTCTAGGTTGCGCAGTCGAAGTTCCTTTTCGGCCATACATCGTGAGCCCCCTCAATGTTGCTACCAATTCTAGCGGAAAGAAACGTTTGATTTCAGATCTGAGTATTTTCAATCTGTTTGTAAAGAAGGAAAAAATTAAGTTCGAAGATTCAAAAATTGCAGCACAGTACTTTCAACCTGATTATTATCTTTTCAAATTCGATCTGAAATCCGGATATTTTCACATTGATATAAGTCTCGAACAAATGACGTATTTGGGTTTTTCCTGGAACTCGAAGTTCTACTGTTACACTGTTCTACCCTTTGGTCTTAGCTCTGCACCTTATTTTTTCACTAAATGTCTGCGGCCATTGGTAAAGTTTTGGAGAGCTCATTCAGTGCGCATTGTTTTATACCTTGGCGATGGTTTTGGAAAGGCTGAGAACGAAAACGCTTGTTCTCGCGATCGTCAATTTGTCTTATCTTCTTTAAAGAATGCTGGTTTCATTGTTAATTTTCAAAAATCTATCCTTGATCCCACTACGAAATTAGAGTGGTTGGGTATTGAATGGGATTCACGTAACTTTTCTATATGCATTCCAGATCGAAGAATAGAGAATTGTTTGACGGTGATTACTGAAGTCATGCAGAGATTTCCATGCGCATCAGCGTGAGAATTGGCTAGATGTACCGGTACTGTGATTTCGATGTCCCCTGTTATGGGTAATGTCTGTAGGTTAATGACGAGAAATTGCTACAAACTTGTTGAAAGTCGTTCTTCCTGGGACGATACTTTACCATAAAACAGTTTTTCTAACAATGTTTTGAACGAATTAAATTTTTGGTTAGTACATTTGAAACATATTTATCGGAAATTGATGAAATATTACTCTAGATCAGATGCTATTGTGTTTTCAGATGCTAGTGACTTCGCAGCTGGTGCCATCTGTGTGCAGCATGGGAAGAAGATTTTTCATCAGATGTTCTCAGAGAATGAGAGAAATTCTAGTTCTACGTTTAGAGAAATGGTTGCTATCAGACAAGGCTCTGGTTTGTTTTGAGGCTTCTCTTAAAGGTAAAACTGTTAAACTGTTCACTGACAGTATAAGAACTGTGTTCATATTGTGGAAGGAGAAAGTTCAAAGAGCATGCTACAAGAAGTGGCGCTAGATATTTTCTATATATGTCTACGAAATTGTATTTCTTTAGATGTTCAGTGGATACCTAGAAACGAAAATTCTAAAGACGATTACATTAGCAAATTACACGATTACGACGACTGGGGCGTTTCTCGAGAGTTTTATCTCTTTATAGACAGATTATGGGGACCCCGTGTAGGGCTTTTGACGCGTTCAGTCAGTTTTGGGGAGGAGACAATAACTGGTTAGTACCCCCCTTTAATTCGATCATTAGAGTCATTCGTCATGTTTTATATTGTAGAGCTAAAGCCACTTAGATCGTTCCAAAATGGCCGTCCGCGGCTTCTTGGCCTTTCATATTTGACGAATTTTCGCGATATCAGCCAGGGGTTTCTCAAGTTCATGAATTTGGGGAAACCGGAAATATTTTAAGATTAGGATCTTCACGTTCTATTTTCGATCCAGATACTTTAAAAAGTCATATTTTGGCAATTGGATTTGGGCCAATTTAGATGTTTCTTGATAATTTGACATGGTCCAAGTTCTTGAACTTGTAGACAAGGTCAGTTGACATTTAATTCTGTTCATACTGTATTGCAATTATATGTCAAATTGATTGACGAGGTCCGGAGACGTAGCTCATGGACATAGTTAGTTGTATATATTGATAGATGTATCATATGGAATATGATCTTTCCAAATTGTTATATTCTTTGTAATCGACATGATCAGTTGCTATGTGCAAGGTTGATTGTTGACGACAAGGCTAGACTATAAGTTAGAGCACGGTCGTCGCTTGCTGTTTCTTAAAACGGTTGTTTGAACTTTTGTGTAACTTTTATACGTTTTTCAGACATCTTCAATCTTAGAAGATTTCAGGAGCATGATCTCACAGACCCCAGTCTCATTGAATTCTCTAGCATGATTCCTGAATTTTGTCTGCAGTCAAGATCGGATAACACCAGAAAGAAATATAGGTACGCTTTTAATGCTTGGTGTCGTTGGTGCAATTGTTCACCACAAAATGTGAAAACTTTGCCTGCTTCTGACTTTTATGTTTCACTTTACATAATTCATTTATCAAAAACATTTCATTCAGCTGCCAAAATTTATGAAGCAATTTATGCCATTAGTTGGGCTCACAACTTAGCAGGTTTTTCTGATCCATGTCAATCTCAACTAGTTAAAGATGGTGCTCTTAGAATGACATCCAAACTTCTTGTTAAGAAAAATCCGATTACACCAGATATTCTACAAAATTTAGTTTTGAGGCATGGTCAAGTTACTTCAAATTTATATGACTTGCGTATATCTTGTATGTGCTTACTCGCCTATTCAGGATTTTTGAGATTTTTCCGAACTTGTAAACATGAGGCGTTCTCATATCAGTTTTCAGAATGATCATTTTGCATTGTTTATACCTCGGAGTAAAACAGACGTTATGAATAAAGGTTCTACAATAGTCATAGCCAAAACTGATAAATGTACATGTCCCTTTGCCATGCTTCAGATGTACCTCAACGCAGCCAACATTTCGGACTCTGATGATATCATTATATTTTTAGATCTTTGTCTTTTTGCAAAAAGAGTTCTAGTTACAAATTGAGGGGATCTCGACCTTTGTCTTATATACGAGCCAGAGAAACACTCTTGTCTGCTCTATCTGAGCTATGTTTAGATAAGTCTAGATTTGGTTTACATAGTCTCAGATCTGGTGGTGCTACTACAGCCGCCAATTCTGGAGCGAGTGATCGTTAATTCAAGAAGCACGGAAGGTGGGTGTCCGAAAATGCTAAAGACGGCTATGCTCATGAGAACTTAGTTGAAAATTGTCTGTCTCTAAAAAAATTAGGTATTCAGTCTCCCCGTTTCTTTATTTTGTCGAACGCTGCCTTAGAGCTGCTTCCAATAATATGATGTTGTTTTATGTTTTAAATAATTCATGTTCGGTTGAAACTTGGTTGAACTAGAACATAAAAGTATTTATTGCAGGTATATACATCACATGGCTAATTTAAATACTCCATGCTATTCAAATTAGTGTATTACTATACTCACTTCGTATCGATACCCTATTGGTTAAATGTACACAGTACAGCACGATATATTATAATGAGATATATGAGTGTTAAGTATTTAAGTGTAAGCCTTGATATGTATTTCAATTCGAAGTTCTATCTCGTAAGCAGCATGTCAGATTTTTGTCACACCCAGCCTCCCACCCTCTTTTAAAATTGAATTTAAGATTTTTTGATGTACTAGTTTATATGATTGCTATTTAGTCATATGGATATGATGGTGTATTTATGATTGCATTATGATTTCTGACAATGATTTCTTATTTTGTAGTATGTTGTTACTAGTATGCTGAGGAAGCGCGCATCGAAATGAATTGTGTACTTATGTTTAATAAACGCTGCCTTAGAGCTACTTTCCATAATATGATGTTGTTTTATGTTTTCAATAATTTATGTTCGGTTGAAACTTGGTTGAATTAGAACATAATAGTTTCCTCCCTTCCTGTATTTGTCTATGGAATCATCTCCCTCAATCAATTAAAGATAAATCCTCGTTGATTTTCTTCAAAAACGCACTCACTGAATATTATAATCCCATAAACTTCCCAAAATATTACTATGTTGGTACATGACGAGGACAGGTCCTCCACACGCGGTTAAGAACACAGAGCAGCGAACTGAAACAACATCTATGTGGCATAGAGCCTGACCCATTTTGTTAATGCGGCGAAATTGAAACAGTGACTCACTTTTTATGAGAGTGTTCGAGATATAACCATATACGCAACATTCTCTCTGACAACATAGATGCTCCCCTTTCACTTACTCTTCTTCTTTTTGGTGATGAAAATAGATCCTTCCATTTTAATGAAAACATATTCGTCCATGTTCAAGAATTTATAATACGGAGTGAGCGTTTCATCTAATCTTATGAATTATAATGAGTGACATTTTTATACACGATTTTACCACTTTTCTGCACATTGTATTTTGAAGGTCCTTAGTGGAAATCGCCATTTCATTTCTTTTCCCTTGCTTTATAAATTTATCTACTATCATATTTTTTCTCCTTTCCATCATATTAATTTACAATAGCTTTCATTCTAAAGGTTTTTTGTTTTTCTTTAATTTCATATACACAGTTTACGCATATTTATGAACTACTAGTATGTCACTTTCTTTGTATCGTTAACTTTCTCTGTCTAGTGTATTTGTCTCAAAAAATTTGGGAGAAGAATTAACATAAGCTTTAAGCTTCTTTTCTGATCCCAAATATTTGTACTTTCTAATGTGTTTAAATGTAATTGTGATGAATAAATATGTTTAAACTAAATTTAGTGGTGACGAAAGATTTCCTGAAAAGAAAATGACAATTTGGCCGTTTTGTGCAACTAGATATATATGAACAATAACGGCGAAATATGGTCAGCCCCGAAAACATGGAACAGGAATATTTGACATTTTATAAGAAAACAATCAAATGAGTGAAATAAATGAATTTTGTAGTATTTCAATCAAGAATGAGTTAAATTGAATACATCAAAAGCAATTTATTGATTTGGCCTCCAAGTATTGAAATTTTCTGAGAAATGTACAAAAAATACGGCGAAATATGGTCACTTGCTCTAGTCTCAGTGGCTGATCTAGTACCCCCTTTGCCGGGGGGTCAAGGGGCGAATTTTGACGATTTGTACTGACAATGGGCAGAAACATACCAGTTTTGGAAAATTCTGGGTAAGTGGGGGGTGTCAAACGCCCCTCCACCCTCCCCTCCTAAATCTGCCTCTGAGACTTTATGGGTAATACATACTGTGAAATTCTTCATTTTGGTGAGAATCAAGAATGCCTCACATTTATTTCTGCTGTGAATCACATGTGAGGAAGTCTTAGGATTTCCTGTACGGGAACACATTTGAAAATATATTTTTAAAATATGTATATTTATAACATGATACACAGGTTTGGTTTGTTTTTGATAAATTACAAATATATATTTACATATATGGTACACATTTACTTTTTAAATATATTTTACATACATATTTTTTCTGATGTATGAAAAATATATACAAAAAATATGTACATGAAATTCATGTATGTAAAATATATATAAAATGTATAATATATACATGTATTTTTCATATATATTTTATATGCATATTTCTCCTATGCATAAAAAGTATAAACAAAAAATATATTTTTCCATATATTTTTCCATATATTTAACATATATACAAAATATACATTTTCATATACATACATTTTTCAAAGTACGTTTTATATAAATTAAATATATATTTTTAGAAACGTATGTAAAATATATGTAGCAATTTTTCCTGTGTATCAGTCCTGCCCCCCCCCCCCCCCGATTACCAGTCCTGCCCCCTCCACCCCCGATTACAAGTCCTGTCCCCCCTCCCCCCGATTTCCAGTCCTGACCCCCCGATTACTACTCATGCTCCCCCGATTACCAATCCTGTCCCCCCGATTAGTCCTGGTTTCCCCGATTACCAGTCTTGCCCCCCCCCCCCCCGATTACTAGTCCTGCCCCCCTCCCGATTACCCGTCCTGTCCCCCTGATTACTAGTCCTGTCCCCCATCCGATTACCAGTCCTGTCCCCCGATTACTAGTCCTGTCCCCCTCGATTTCCTGTCCTGACCCCCTTCCCCCCGATTAATTGTTCTGTTCCCCGATTACCAGTCATGCCCCCCCCTGATTACCAGTCCTGTCCCCCCGATTACTTGTAATGTCCACCCTATTACCAGTCCTATATCCCCTTCTTACCCCCCCCCCCCCCCCGATTACCAGTCCTGTCCCCCCGGATTACCAGTCCTGTCCCCCCCCCGATTATCACCACTAGACCACGTACATATAAACATGTTTAAATCGAAGGGACCATTGGAAATTCGAAGTCGACTAAGAACTAATACGTACCAAATTAACAAATTTGTATTTTTCTGGACCGATCCTTGTATATGGATATCAAATAATTGGCGCCTTTAGATTTTTTTGCAGTGCAGTGTGGGGTTTCCATACTTGTATTTTTGGAGGAAAAAATCTTCCACCAAATTGTTGAAACTCCAATGGGAACGAATTGTGCCCCACTATTTGCTGACATATATCTTTACTCGTACGAAGCTGAATTCATTCAATCTTTGGTCCCTGAAAGGAAAAGATACTTAGCTTCTGACTTCAACTTCACTTACAGATATATTGACGATGTGCGACAGATTTTGCTCTGAGAGCTAGGCTCTTTCAGATAAGCCCCTCAATCAGGGATACTTTTGTGATCGACTAACATCGTCTACGGTCGATTCGGGAACTCGTCATACTCTATGATGTCCCATTGTCCTGAATGGTGGATGATATTCTGTCTTAGACCATTTGAACCATCCGACCACAGAATATACTTGTATCTTCCGAAATGGAAGTAACCGGATGTGGTATTTCTGCAGAATTGAAGGGGGGGGGGGGGGGGGGGTCCATGCAAGCAGGAGATGTTGACTCTTCCTGGGCACCTGGTCTCACTCCCATTATGGGAGTTCGCTTCTTTTCATGTGGTGGAGGTTTTTCTTGTTTGCATTGGTTCCTGTTTTATCCTGATTTTGTATGTCTTCAGTTTATGATTTTCTGAATTATCGATTGTGTAATGTGCATGGGATATGGTCAATGTCCATATTAGTCATATTAATGGATAGATAGGCTAAGATAGGTGCCCATCGCTTGACCGGGTGCTTAACAAAGAAAACAAATAAAAAACAAAGGTATGACAGAAGGATAAATTAACTTAAACTGAAACATATACATAATGCATTACTGGTAATAGATTATCTACATAAAAATCATTTTCCATCCCCACGTGTTGCTGAAATATTGGGACACTCCATTTTGATTAAATCCATCAATCAAATTGTAGTTACATCTGCTGTGACTTTGTCAAACCTGTTTATATTGCCACCCTTAGGCACTAGCAGCATTGAAACATTCACCGATCACTTTTATATTAAGTGTCCTTGAATTAAATTAAATAAAACAAAAGCGGGTAGATTGAACGTTTTATCATCGATGACAGAAGATATGTTAGATTAGAACCATCCAAAAACAATGAATTTGACACATTCAGTTGGTTTTCTGCACGGATTCTGATCGCTGTTTGTTCTTCTTTAGTCCCTTTTGCATTTCAAGCCGTGCTTGTCTTTTCTGTGTTTAAGCATAAATATGTTTCAGGGAATGCATACTCCCCCGACACCTGGTCCTACCTCTAGCTTGCTAGGGGTCCGTCGATGCTCAACTTGGTGCTCTTTTGTGAGTGCTGTTGAGATTGTTGTTAGGATCTTCTTTTTCTCACCCACCTACATCGTTAGACGTAAGAAAAAAAAACGTAGACGTAATAGTTTGAGATTTCATTTTCTCTCACTTGAGACTGATTTCTCCGCGAAATATGCTGTCAGGAAAAATGTTTTCTTCTCCAGTTTTACTCGTACTCCTGTGTGAGACACATAAATTGTCTCAAAGGCTTCATTTGACCAATGATAAAAGAGAAGCTTATTGTGACGTCACAGTAACGTCGTCAAAAAACATGGCGTTAGATGGTATGAAACGTTGTTTGAATTCCCTTTTTTCTTATGTTTCATGGAAGAATAAATAGATTCCATCACTTTCTAATGAGTGAGATATAAAAATTTACACTCGTGATGTAAATTTTTCATCTTTTCCCTCGTTCCGCTACGCACCACTCTGTAAAGAAGACGAAATTTCCGCCACTCGTGTAATTTTTAATGTCTCACTCATAAAGATTGTGAAAGAACCTATTAGCCTCAGTCGCAACGTCGTGATAGATTCTATTAATAAGGAAGACCGCAAAATGTTCAGTTAGATCTCCATTGTTATGACGCCATCAATTTACTTGGGCAGAAAAGGTGCCGAAATTGGAACAATAGGGAGGTGACTAAATGAAAAATCAGAACGGACACGCTGCACGCGCTGTATTTGCGATCTTGAGTTTTGTTTTGCAGCGGTTTCTTGAACTGAGACCTGTCGGAGATCCCCTCCATCATCGTCGAAAACAAAGACTCTGACTTTAACCGAGACCTGTTGAAGATCCCCTCCATCCTCGTCGGAAACAAAGACTCTGACTTACACCGAGACCTGTTGGAGATCCCCTCCATCCTCGTCGGAAACAAAGACTCTGACTTACACCGAGACCTGTTGGAGATCCCCTCCATCCTCGTCGGAGACAAAGACTCTGACTTACACCGAGACCTGTTGGAGATCCCCTCCATCCTCGTCGGAAACAAAGACTCTGACTTACACCGAGACCTGTTGGAGATCCCCTACATCCTCGTCGGAAACAAAGACTCTGACTTACACCGAGACCTGTTGGAGATCCCCTACATCCTCGTCGGAAACAAAGACTCTGACTTACACCGAGACCTGTTGGAGATCCCCTCCATCCTCGTCGGAAACAAAGACTCTGACTTACACCGAGACCTGTTGGAGATCCCCTACATCCTCGTCGGAAACAAAGACTCTGACTTACACCGAGACCTGTTGGAGATCCCCTCCATCCTCGTCGGAAACAAAGACTCTGACTTACACCGAGACCTGTTGGAGATCCCCTCCATCCTCGTCGGAAACAAAGACTCTGACTTACACTGAGACCTGTTGGAGATCCCCTCCATCCTCGTCGGAAACAAAGACTCTGACTTACACCGAGACCTGTTGGAGATCCCCTCCATCCTCGTCGGAAACAAAGACTCTGACTTACACCGAGACCTGTTGACATAGTCAATCACTATGGAAGAGATGAGAATGAAATAAATGAGTCAGATCTTGTTGCATTGTTTCCCGTTTATTCTACAATAATGTACTTTTTACGAGGTGAATATGGTGTAATATTTTCTTAAATTTGAAAATATTGACCGAGGCGACAGCCGAAGTCAATATTTTTGTATTAAGAAAATATCACATCATTTTCATCCAGTGAAAAGTCCACAATTGTTTTATTACATAGCGGTCTTAATAATCACCTATAACATTACCTTTTCGAAAATGGCTGGCATCGACTTTAAATTTCTTATAAAAATATATTTCACGACTTCTAAAGTTGGGTAAATTGTTGGTGAATCATTCTGAATGTAATTCAGCAAACATTCAATGAGCAAATTGAAGATGCTTTCAGTGTCAAAATCCGTTGTAATTCTAAGATTGGTTCATAATTCAAGGATTTATTTTTTAGCTCAGCTTCAACCTCCTTCATGCTGTTTACAAGCGTACATTAATGACTTCACATATGTAAATTTTGCCTGTTTTCGAAATTCCACGGTAAACCGGAAGCAAGAGTTTTTGCTGTAGAAATATTTAATTGAATCGTACCTCACAGGTCAATATGATGTGACAATGACTCGTCACATGACAGTTCTCAGCCAATAATAGATATCATTATACCATGATGTCCTTTTCAAGATGTTTATAATACACTTTAATCTTTGTGTCGCTTGTCTTCCTGCTAGAATTAACATGTAAGTGAAGGCATTATGAATTCAAGTTGGGAAATTGTAACCTTGATGCAAATAGTTTTCATTATTACATCTAGATGTTCTTCTTTAAAATGTCATGAAATACCAAATGATGAACCTTAGGTGACCTGTATCATTTTGCCTGTATCAGTTTCAGATTCAGATTTCAGATTTAACGAGATGATAACGTTAATAGTCACATGTGTCAAGCTCCAGTAAATTAGGTCCATTATATATTATATATATAATGAGAGTATATCATCATTACTCCATTTGTCAGCATCATGGGATCTGTGTATTTCTGTCTGATTTTGTTAGCCGTTAGCGTAATTTCGGCCAGTCCAACACAGGTAGGACAAGTAATTTATTATATGGTCATTGACAGGACGTAGCACGTATAATTATTTATTCTGTAACTCATTTTCAGAGTTCATTTACGAATGCTTGAGGAAATACGGATTCAGAGGTAGATGTCAACATATGAATCCTGAATCCAATGAAAATTTTAATACCGAACCAAGATTAATGTAGGACTTGTGAATAAAAATAATTAAACAGAATATTTCAATTATTCAATTCAATGGATGAAATAATCAACAGCTAAATAAAAGAATGTTAAAGTCAAAGTCAATATCTACATAAGTCAAAAGCGGTCAATATAGAAAAATGATGATTTGCGATTAGCTATTCTATCAGAATTGGCGTGCTATCCGTTTTGTATTGTATGGGTGGTTGAGTATTGTATTGAATATTGTATTGCTATTGTATGGGTGATTGAATATTGTATATGTTCATGTTTGTAAACCATTACAGAAGAAATGAAAAACCATGATTAAGTTTGCACAACACAACATTTGCTACTAACAGAGCAGATTTCCGTCCTAAGTCAGCACCGATCACCTATTTTGTCCCTTGGTTTTTTGTATGGTCTTTTGTGTTTATAGTTTTAATGTCGTGTTTGGTATTCCTTACCATTCTTTTCTGCTTTTTTTTTTGTTTTCGTGGCAGACTGACGTCCTAAGTCGGCACCGGTCGCCCATTGGTTCTCCTTAGTTTACATGCAGTGTCATGTTTCTATGGTGTGAGATGGTGTTCCTTGTCCCTTTTGCGTCTCTTTCTGTGCTTGTCTGCTCTGTGTTTTTGCATTGGATGTTTTGGAGATTTGCTGTTTGTGCTGCAACCTGGTGTTGTTTGAGATCCTCCTCCTTTCTTTTGCATAGGGGTGTTTTCAATGTTTTGCAGATTTTGTTGGGGATCCCATCTTTTCTTTTTGCATTTTCTTCATTATCATACATTAGAGAGAAAATGGAATATGGAAAGGTTCGAAGTTTTCCGTCGCGTTACATGAAAAATTGTCGAGTTCTTTTAAAATTACCTTTAGTGAACGCCAACTGATAGTAATGAATGATATATTAGATAATTGTAAATTGCCTCAGAACATCCATATGTTACAGGTTTCATTAGTTTACGTCAATCGGTAAAGTTTAATCTGTTGGTATAAAAGCCATTCTAAAGGATAGCTTAATCGAGATGATTTCTAGTAAACTAATTGGTATATGAATTCATATGGACGTCATATGAACAACTGTTTATAGGGTTGTCACCTTTGCCTTGCGGTATGAGCGGTCTGCTTGGTATGCTAGGCGAAGCCGCCATACGGAATTTATCGACTTTAGGCACGGTCCATTTGATATTCTGGGGGGGGGGGGGCTTGGATTTTTTGTAGGAGCAAGATTATTTTTTCGCCTTGGACCGGAGCAAAATCATATTTTTCTTGCAAAGTTGGAGCAAGGAAATTTTTTTAACATTATTTATGTATGATAGATTAAGGATGTTTATGTTTTATCAATAGAAATTCTTTATTATGACTAAAATCTCTAAACTATTTTCTTTATTTTTATGCAGAAATCTAATTCACACCAAAACAGAGAGATAAAAGAATTTTACAATATAATCCTAAGTAAACAAAATGTATATAAGGTACAGGTAAGAGGGTCTGAGGAGAGGGTCTTATTTTCAAATTTAGAAATGAAAATTGGTGAAAGACTGAAGTTTTCCATCAAAGCTTGCATATAAATAAGGAAGCTCCTTTTCTTATTAACATCCATCCTTTTGATATTTTTTTAATATGAACTTTATGTTTTGATAGAACCTATCATATGGCGAGCGAAGCGAGCCTAAAATTCTGATTTTATTAATTGAAAACTGCGGCGAGCAAAGCGAGCCGGAAAATGTTCAGGAATTTTAAGCAAACTTTTATGGTAACTCTTCAAATTGAGATTACTTGTAAGACCAAGATTATTTTTTTCTCTAAAACCAAAATCAAATTTATTTTATTCATCAAAATTCAGAGCAAAAAATTTTTTTTCGAGAAAAACCCAAGCCCCCCCCCCCCCAGAATATCAAATGGAACGTGCCTTATATATATTATCTGCACCTATTTGGGAGTCCGCTGGTCGATAAAGGACAGGGTCCGTTTCCTCGGATGAGCCCAAGTGCAATCAAATTCAAATAACAACGAATTCTTCACTTCCGGTGTGTGCTAAGTAGGCCGTATTCATATGGACATCATAAGAAACAACTCTTTTTAGGGTTGTCACCGTGGCGTTGCGGTATGAGCGGTCTGCTTTGTATGCTGGGCGAAGTCTCCGTACGGAATTTACCGACTTTATATAAATGTTGTACATAGTTACTGCAAATAGCAATACATCCCAGGTAACACAAAACATGTTACAAATATTTTCGAATGGTTCCAAACAGGTTTCTGTTGAAACATTTCTGGCAAAACGTTCCAAGAACATTTTTAAAACATTGTGCAGTGGTATAGAATGTTTTTAAAACGTTTTAACAACATTTAAGAGTGCTGAACAAAATGTAATGTATCTAAAAATGTGTTATTGATATTTCTGGAACCATGCAAAATCATGTTTCTATAACATTTACTGAAATAATTTGAACATGTTTTTAAAACATGCTTGTGTTAACTGGGTACAATCCAATGAATGCTATTGTCACGAAGCGGCTAAATATTTATGTCAAAGTCACTAGTTAAGACCAATTCTCTGTTACCATCAAAATTCTGGTATCACGGCATGTCATGCATTTTCATGATTTTCTGCGTATCGGGTATATATATTATGCCCAGATTGCAAAAATAAAGGTTTTCGGTCATAGTGAGTTCTAGTTGCCATGGCAACGAAATAAGTCTTTTGTGCTACTTTTATGACTGTGAACTAACCTACTAGAAGCTCCCGGGCACCTAGTCCTACCTCCTCTAGCTTGTTAGGGGTCCGTCGATGCTCAATTGTGTGCTTCATTGTGAGTTCTGTTGAGATTATCGTCAGGATCTTCTTTTACTCTTTCCTGATTTTTGTCATTTTGTAGCTTTTTTTTCGGAATTTTCCGATGACTTTAGATATATATTTTGGAAGATGATGAATTTTCAAAAGAAATTCCATTATTCATATTCAATAATACGGAAGTGTTCCGACTCTTTAACTTATTAAATAAGATTTCAAACAAGTTTTAATGCACCCAACATGTGTTTCAGATAGTAAATCCCTCATCAGTGATGCTTCCAGCCAAAGTTATTTTCCGACACAGCCAAAATACATTTAGTACATTTAAGTAGAGCCCTCTGGTTTTATTTTTGTTTTGGATTTAAATTTGTGCAATTACTTTGCAGAAAGTTCGTGGCTCGAAATTTCCTGTAGGGTCGATTCAATAGCAAAGTAAATAAAATCAATGACCTAAATAGAATTGTAGGATGGTAACCACCTTTAATTTAGATGTTTTGTTTGGCTGTAACTACAGTTTTCCGAAAATGCAAATTAATACATATGCTGTCAAATTGATCAAGGGCCAAATCAAAGTTTCTTTCATGCTACAGAGCTGGAAAGAAGTAATTATTACACTTTGAACATCAAGTAACGGGGATCGAGTTGAACTGCTTCACATGGCAACAAGAAATAAGTGTTCATTATAATCATACGGTAGTGTTACAACTCTTTACCCTCTTAAAGAAAATTTCAAACCGATTTCAATGCACCAGACACGTGTTTCGGATAGTCAAATCCTCATCAGTGATGCTTCCAATGATTTTCAGACACAGTCAGACACAGTCAGACACAGCCAAAATTCTAACATATTTTTTGCAAGATTTTAATTTTTATCCCTTCTTCTCTCGATATCCATACTTAAATCTAAGAAGGTCAGAGAGTTGATTAAACGCTTAAACTTATCCTACGAAATAACTATTATATCCATTATTTTATTGCATATAGCCATTTAATTTGTGTCAAATGATTCTTTCTATGGCCAAATTACATTGTTTACATTGAGGATCATTAACGAGGGTTAAAAGAAGGGGGGATCTCCAACCAGACCCTGTTGCAGCACCAACAGAAAACACCAAAACACCCGATGCGAAAACACAAAGACAAACACACTAAGATACGAAAAAGAGACATACGACATATAAACATCAAACACAAAAGACTACACATAAACCAATGAGATCAATGTGCAGCTTTGGACGGCCATTTGCCACACAAGTAGCAAATGGTGTGGTTATTCTGGATTAAGTGCGCACAACCGTCTCACTTCTCCGGTTACCCAGAGGTCTCGAAAACGTACAATTGTGGTGTAAAACAACCTTCTATCTGTTAGATGACCACACACAAACAAGACCGCAAAACGCAGGGGCCCCAGCAACACAGATTAATATGTAAATGTTATCACCCGAGGAGTCCGACTAGCATTCAGATAGGACAGGTGGTCCTCATGGAGTCCCGTGACATCACAGTCAGTCAGAGTACAAGTCTTAAGAATGCGCTGGTACAAGACTGTAGATTGGTCAAGTACCAAGCCTAGTGTACGTCTGGTTTCATCAGGATCATATCCACGGTATAAAAGACGTTTGATGATTCTGACGCATTTTCGATGGTTATGCTGTCTACCTTTGATCCTTCTAATTTTGTTTATCATATCACCATAAAAGGCAGGTTGTGTAATAACCGAAGTAAAGTTGCGTGTATTTATCCGAATTCTAAAGAAAGTTGACTGTAATTTTTGTAAAATTTCCAGAAAGTCTTAACTAGTTGATGAAAGCAGAAACCTTGACCTAAAAGTTTCTTGGTAATTTGTAAATTTCTACTGTGAAAATCCAAAATATAAGTACATGCTCTAGCATACAGGATGAACTGTGATATGCAAATGCCGTATGATGGTAGTCTTGGAACATCACCTTTAAGCCAGGGGAAATTCACTATCTTAAGTACCCGCAGCGTGGATGTCTGGTCCTTGCTGCAAATTCATCTGTTCTTAAATAATGTAATTGAATTTAAAGACGTTTAACATTAGCATTGATCATTTTTTTCTACCAAAATCACAATTTTGATAAATTCTGCTCAATTACAATTCAATGACCTTGAAAATACAAAGCATGGCTTTGAACAAGTATCAAGGTCACCTCTATATAAATGTTTCTTCTGTAGAGATATAAATAAAGTTTTGTTTGAATATTATACAAGGGCAGTTTAAAATAGACTACATGTAATATCATAACCATTATAGCATAACCTTTGCCATCACCGGCTTCCATGGCTAAAAGTTGCCATGGTTACTAAATTGAATGCAGTTCCCAGCGAAAAAGATATATTATCCAAGTCAACTGTTTACAGTTTCTTATAGTTCAGGTACAATTTATATTGAATATATAACACACAAACTACAAACTACTCTGCATTTATGAAATTTGAAACCATAAAAGAAGGGAGGAGATCTCCAACAAGAACCCATTGCAGCATCAATAGCAAAACACCAAAACACCCGATGCAAAAACACAAAAGACGAGTACAGCACGAGACGGAAAAGAGACACACGGCATGTAAACATCAAACACACAAGACTACACATAAACCAACGAGACCAATGGGCAACCGGTGCCGACTTTGGACGGCCATTTGTCACGCAAGTAGCAAATGGTGTGGTTATCCTGGATCACGTGCGCACAACCCTCTCACTTCTCCAATTACCCAGAGGTCTCGAAGAACGTACAATTGTGGTGTAAAACAACCTCCTCACTGTAAGATGACCTCACACAAACAAGACCGCGAAACGTAGAGGCCCCAGAAACACAGATGAATATGTAAATAGATATTAAAAGAGGGCATGCGTAATACAGTCCGTGCTCTGCCGGCTGTAGCGCGCTCATGTATGTAATCACCCGAGGAGTCCGACTGACATTCAGATAGGACAGGTGGTCGGGACCCTGTCTTCTCTAAAGAGGTTTGGACAGGTCCCGTCATGGAGTCCCGTCGTCACAGTCAGTCAGAGTGCAAGTCTCAAGGATGCGCTTGTACAAGACTAGATTGGTCGAGTACCAAGCCTAGTGTCCGTCTGGTGACATTAGGATCATATCCACGGTATAAGAGGCGTTTGATGATTCTGACGCATTTTCGATGGTTATGCTGCCTACCTTTGATCCTTCTAATTTTGTTTATCATATCACCATAAAAGAAAAAAAAGTAATGTACTCTGTTGCATGTATAGATCCGAATTTTAAAAGAAGTTGACTGTAATTTTTGTAAAATAAGAATACACGATAAAAAGCTTAATAGGGTCAATACAAGCCAATATTGGAAGGTTTTAAAACCTTTTTTTATAATTTGCCATTGTCATATGTACCCGTCTCCATGGCAACAAAGGCTACAAAATCGCTAAGTCTCATGAAAGTTCCGAATGCTTCAAACTTTAGAGATAGTTACCATGACCATGGCACTCTTTTTCTACATTCGAAAGTTAATTTTCATCCTTGCACTCCATATTGAACTTCCAAACCCAAAATCTCTAAAATCTTTGACATACCGTGCCAATGTGTCATTGAATTTTTTTTATCCTTTCGGGGAATTGCTCTTAACTACATATAATTCAAAAAATATGTTCAATCGCAAATTTTCAGAATAAAAGGTCAATAATCTAGGTCAAGGTTGCTCTGTCAAAACTCTTGTTACCACATGAAGGTTTCATCATATGAAATACAATTGTGAAATATCATAGCCATATCACTCACCAATAAAAATATATAAAGCCAATCTTCTTTTTAAGTAGGTCAAATATATCGGTGTTCGTCGTAGAAAGTGCTATATAGCAATACAGACGGGACCTATGATAACGCGAGGTCTGACTGATATGTTGTGAGCCTCGTATTTAAGGATCTGAATTGTATCAAGACATTTTGCATTATTTTTCCGCAAAATCCCCTTCAGTATCTATACAGTTTTGACACAGGGCTATAAGGGCCTCAACACCACTTTTAAAGATCTCCTAATCTTGACTGGTCAGAAAGCATGACGTCATCATCAGACTGATAGTGGGTGCCAGAAATAGCTGCTTTCAGTTTTGGGAATACATGAAATTCTGATGGAGCAAATTAGGTGAATAAGCGGATGCTCAATCAAATTAAGGCAAATTCATACGACTTTTCTAATATGTACAACACGCTTCCTCACGACAAAATAAATGTTCGACTGTCCAAACTCATTAAATGGTGTTTTGATCGAGAGGGGAAAACTTATATTTGTACTTCTGAATCGAAAGGTTTCTTTTCCGCCACAGATTACAAATCATGGACATGTGGTGACCTGTGTATTGCCTTGTCCTTCCTTTTGGACAATATTTATGTAAGATTTGGTGAGAAACTCTACAAGCAGGTTGTAGGGATTCCAATGGGTACTAATTGTGCGCCTCTTGTTGCAGATTTATTTTTATACACGTATGAAAAGGAATTTATCCAAAATCTTCAAAAGCAATGAAAAAATGATGATGTGAAATGCTTCATTGGTACTTCTAGGTACCTGGATGATATTCTTACTATCGACAATCCTGTTTTTGAAAAGTATAAAAATGTTATTTATCCACAAGAATTGATTCTAAACAAGGCAAACGTTTCAAACACAGAAACACCATTTCTGGACCTAAATATCAAAATTGTTAACGGAGAGATCCATACAAGTGTGTGTGACAAAAGAGATGATTTTGGATTTAACATAGTAAATTTCCCCTGGCTTGACGGTGATGTTCCTAGATTACCGTCCTATGGTATCTATATTTCACAGCTCATCCGGCATGCTAGAGCATGTACTGATGTTTTGGATTTTCATAGTAGAAATTTACAAATTACAAAGAAACTTTTAGGACAAGGTTTTCGCTTTCACAAACTAGTAAAGACTTTCAGGAAATTTTACAAAAATTATTGTCAACTTCTTCTGAAATTCGGACCAATACAGGCAACAGAGTTTATTACTTTGGGTGTTTCACAACCTGCCTTTTATGCCGACATTATTAACAAGATATACAGCTGATATTCCGATACCTGTATATCTTAACAACGTGTTTATTCTAATCAAGAAGGATCAAAGATAAACAACATCACTATCGAAAATGCGTCAGAATCATCAAACGCCTTTTATACCGTGGAAATGATCCTAATGTCACCAGACGGACTCTAGGCTTGGTACTTGACCAATCTACAGTCTTGCACAAGCGCATTCTTAAAACTTGCACTCTCACTGACTGTGACGACGGGACTCCATGACGGGCCCTGTCCAAACCTCTTTAGAGAAGACATGGCCTCGACCACCTGTCCTCTCTGAATGTCAGTCGGACTCCTCGGGTGATAACATACATGGGCTCGCAGCGGCAGAGCACGGATTGTATTACGTACGCCATCTTTTTATATCCATTTACATATTCATCTGTGTTGCTTGGGCCCCTGCGTTTTGCGATCTTATTTGTGTGTGGTCATCTTACAGTGAGGAGGTTGTTTAACACCACAATTGTACGTTCTTCGAGACCTCTGGGTAATCGGAAAAGTGGGAGGGTTGTGCGCACGTAATCCAGGATAACCAAACGAGGGGTTTGCCAGTAAGTGTTTTGAATATATTTCCCTGACATAGTCGCCATAGCAATTTCTATATAGACATAACCTCAGACAGTGCATACATTTTATATAGTGTATTCATTTTCGTGCATTAACATCGACGGCGGGTGCGGCTAGCCAACAGGGGATGCTTACTCCTCCCGGGCACCTGATCCCACCTCTAGCTTGCTAGGGGTCCGTCGATGCTCAACATGGTGCTCTCAACATGGTGCTCTGTTGTGAGTGCTGTTGAGATAATCGTCAGGACCTTCTTTAACACATTTGACAGATCTCATGGCTTCTTAAGAAATTGTTTCTTCATACACTTCAATTGCAATGTAGATCTGATATACATTATAATAATAACTCTTTTACCCAGAATGGAGAGAATAATAGACTTCTAGATGACTTTGATATTAAGCTGGAGGAAGTCACCGTAGAAACGTCATCCCAGAAATCTTTAGCCCTCAATGTCCGATTTTCGTCTTGGAGAGATGTTTCCATGATCTGGTTTGTGGATAGGGACATCCCAGTTATCAGTAAGTACACAAGCTATCTCCTTTGCCTCTGTGATCTAGTATGTGGATTCCGTTCATGTGGATATCCAAATCAACAGTAGCACTTCATCCCTTTTGTCTATATGATCTAGTATACTGGTCGGGGTTCATATTATCGACACCTTTTTCTACGTTGTTGGCTTTAAAATCTTTATTTCTTTTGATGAAATTTACATAGAAGGAAGAAAACCATCGATACACTTTAATTTCAATTTTCATGAAAATCTGATGATCGGTTCTTGTTCACCGATGATTCGTAAACGTAAGGGATGGGTAAAGTTTCAAAGAAGTCTGAGTACATATTATCGCCACCTCAACCCGTTCTTACTGAAAATCAAAAAATGTTTCGAAGAATTCACATCATTTAAAATCTTTGAATTTTCTTATTTAAAATTTTCAAGAACCACAGAGATATAGGAGGATTAAGTGACCTACCCTTTCTCCCCGAGAGGCTGGGGGAAAACATTCAGATTATACATAAATGTACACTATCCCTGAAAAGTCTATTATAAGCTGGGTTTTTTTTTTCTTTTTCAATAAAAACGAATGAAATGTTGAATAAGCCAATATTAAGATTTATCACATGATACACCCGTTATGCAGTTTCATAAGCCATTTCATAAATATATGATATGATAACACGTTACATATCGCTTTGCTTGAATGCGACTGGTCAAGTTTGGAACCTTATAACATAAACCTTGACAAATGTGACCTTTCAAATATCGGTCAACAGTTAAATTCAGACCCGGGGTCAATATCAATGATTAAAATTGTTGCTGCTGAATCAATTCTTGCATTAAAATACTATTCAAAATTGAAATACTTTTCTCTTACGCACATAATATCTATACGATGGGAACACTACTTCTCATGGCGTAGCAGACGACTTCTAGATCACGGCGTGGTTCGCCTCAGTCTATAGTTCTCGGAAACGTTGATTCCTCGTTAGAAATACACATTTTTAGGCAATATCATGTAATAAAAAGAATCTCAAATGAGTTTTCATTTCATACGATGTATTATGAAACTCGTTGTGCGTTTTATATCCCCTCGCCAAGGCTCGGGGATATAAAACACACAACTCGTTTCATAATACATCGTATGAAATGAAAATTCATTTGAGATCCTATATATATACTTTTATAATAAAAATTCAGTAAATAAATTAATGTAAATGTTTAAATAATCTGGTTTGTGGATAGGGACATCCCAGTTATCTGTGAGTACATTAGCTATCTCCTTTGTCTCTGGGATCTAGTATGTGGATTCCGTTCATATGTATATCCAAATAATCTGTAGTACTCCATTCTTTTCGCCTATATGATCTAGTATACTGTTCGGGGTTCATATTATTTTTCTTTTTTTTCTTTTTCAATAAAAACGAATGAAATGTTGAATAAGCCAATATTTAGATATACTTTTATAATAAGAATTCAGTAGATAATTTAATGTAAATTGGACATTTCCTCTTTTATCAAAACAATTTGTTTATAACAGGCGACAAAAAGTTCATCGTCTTCAATACAGTTGTAAGGCCGACCTACTTCACAAAGCTGGTCATCATAGAGGACCATGACGTCATAATGACGCAGGATATCCGTCTGCTTCTAGCTGCAGACGACAAGTCAGTTGAAGTACGACTGAATACTAGCAACATCCATTCCGTGCAGTCACAGACATTCAGTATGATGAAATTTGAACACGATTTGATAGACCAAGAGGACAAAGTAAGTATAGGAGTCCCTCTATTTGATATCAGGAGCAACCTGGAGGCTGCTATCCTTCGGTTCGATATGCTTACATATAATATAGACAGTTGGGGAGGAGGTGAATTTTCTACTCATTCAAAGATGCCGATAAAAGATGGAAGTATGATTAGTAATATCCGTTCTATCGAGAGGAAGAGTGATAACATGGTTTTAATTTCGCTCCTCAAAGTAGGTTATTCTTCAGGTCTGGTTGGAAGCTTGGTGATTTCTGAAGAGATCAACTTGTCAAAAGGTGGCACTGTACTGCCAGATGGAAACTTTAATTTTCGACTCGGAAACATTTACTACAGAAAAATAGATATTGGTAATGGGCACGAAGGTGACTTGTACAGATGTTCTGCTGTAGGAAAAATGAATCTTGAAATTCAAGTAGATAACGACGGAACAATGATCAATGGGACAACTTTCCCCCATGTGTATGTCAGGAATGGACACCGACATGATCTTTTCGTTATCCGGCGTCCAGGAGAGTCATGTACCCCTGCCCTGTTTTGCCAGGCCTTCTACAGTTATAAAGGGTTACCTATAAGGCCAACATCACATCAGCTGCCACCAAGGTATAAACCATGGTATCCAATCCTCGAAAAGCACTAGTTTCTAAGAAAAGAAAAAACACTTCTGATGCTTAAATATCATCTAGTACCGTCTTGGAAGTGTAGACAATATTAACATTTCTAAAAAATGAATGTTAAAATATCAATTATCCTTTTCGATGAACACTGTCATCAATCAAGAAAAACGACAACTTATGAAGACTTGTCGAGAGTTTGAAACTTCGTTTTCCTTTATGTAAAGATCGGATAATTCACGTTTATAAATTTTGAATATTATTTTGTGTCCATCTTTGTGTATCGTTCATAGCTGATTGCTTGTCTAATCAGTCTTTAGCGTTTCACACTAAAGAATATATGACCTTATGCATTGTTTAAACAATGTCAAAGAAGACAATGCCCGCCCCGGATACATCGTCTCTGACATTTACCAGTTTTCCTCATGATTTGACAGTATGTGTTTTGAATTCTTTCCCTGACATGGTCGCCATAGCACTTTCTACATAGAAATGGCCTAAGTCAGTGCAGTTCATGTTTTTCATATGTTTTCATTGTTAAGCATGATCATCGAGGCGGTTGCGGCTAGCCAACAGGGGATGCTTCCTCCCGGACACCTGGTCCCACCTCTAGCTTGCTAGGGGTCCGTCGATGCTCAATTTGGTGCTCTATTGTGAGTGCTGTTGAGATTATCGTCAGGATCTTCTTTAACTCATTTGGATCTGCTTACCAGTTTTTAAGGGGAACCTAGGTTGTCCCGATGAAGACGTTTGAATGAGGGTCATAAATAGTTTTGAAATTTTAGTTGAGAAGATGATTATGAAGATATTCTCTAATTGTAAGATATATGATGGAGTAATGATGCCTACCTTATGTAACATCGGGCGGAGCAACTGACACGGGACTCCAAGCTACAGTTTTAGTAGCTAAAAAGGGGACATAACTTTAATTAAATAAGTGGTATATTCATAACTTAAATCAGCCGTGATCAGAAAAGAAGAAGGTTGCCAACATGACAACTGTGTACTAATGACACACGCACAAGAATAGAAAAGGTGATACAACCCGTCAAAAACAAACAGAGAAATCATACAACAGTAAATTCAAAACGACATGTAAACACGACAAAACTCTATTTCATTGTTTAGATTGAGGATCACTGACGAGGGTTTAGTACCCGAAACGGCGCATGTCTGGTCTACGCTGAAATTTAATCTGTTCTAAAATGATGCTATTGAATTGGAAGACGTTTAACATTTGAACCACTTGGTGAGTGTCACTGCTGGTGGACCAGGAGTCCCCGAGGGCAACAAATGATGTAGTTATTAGAATTCCATGTACACAATTGTTAAGTTATCCGAATTACGTGCACACAGCCCTTCCACTTGTAAGGTCGGCTAGTAGTCTTGAAGAACCCACAATTGTAGTGTTTAACAGTTTCCTCACTGTAAGATGACCACAGAAACATATCAACAAAACGCATTGCCTACAGTAGACACTGATGTACATCTAAATAGAAATCAAAACTATAGGGCGTACGAGAAAAGTCCCCGTGCTTTGCTTGCTTGAGCTCAAGCACTATACGACCCGAGGAGTCTGAACTACACATAGAGAGAACAGGTGATCGGGGTCCAGACAAACGAATGCGAATGTCATAATATCTAAATACAGCATAAATTTGACTAACTTCGAATTTTATGGAGTGAATGAATAACATTTGAGGTTATTATGTCGTCAAATGAGAAACAAATTGTATGAAATTATACAGCTGACATATGATGCAAATAATGGTTTTATTTACGAGGACGAAAAATTATCCCTTGCCATAGTGGTGATATTAAGCAATTTCATATGTGCAAGTAAGAGATGGTAAGATTATAATTGCGCCTATGACAATAGGTCCCTTTTGCGGCCACTGTCCCCCTGCATTCGCAGTACCGGTTTATTAAATCTCGTTCGTCTGTGTTTCCTACTGTCTGTTCAACCATCTATGAAAGAACTTTACCTTCAGTATAACCACTTGAAACAAAGGTTAGAACTTGATATCTCATATTTGAATTCGTTATGATTAAGTTCATCTTTCATGTGATACGAAGGCATTTGGCCTAGTAATCTTGACCTTTAACTTTATGATTGGATCAATGGAATTATATTTTTGAATTATAAAAAGGGAGATCTCCCACCAGACCCTGTTGTAGCACCAACAGCACAACACCAAAACACCCGATCTGAAAACACAAATAGGAGCATACTAAGAGACGAAAAGAGGCACACGACAGGCCAACTTTGAATGAGTTAAAGAAGATCCTGACGATAATCTCAACGGCACTCACAATAGAGCACAAAATTAAACATCGACGTTGAACGGCAATTTGCCATACAAGTAGCAAATGGTTTGGTTATCCTGGATTACGTGCGCACAACCCTCTCACTTCTCCGATTACCCAGAGGTCTTGAAGAACGTACAATTGTAGCGTAAAACAACCTCCTCGTTGTGACCACACACAAACAAGACCACAAAACACAGGGACCCAAGCAACACAGATAAATATGTTAATGGATATAAAAACAGGGCGTGCGCAATACAGTCCGTGTTCTACTGGCTGTAGCGAGCTCATGTATGTTATCACCCTAGGAGTCCGACTGACATTCAGCGAGGACAGGTGGTCGTGGCCCTGTCTTCTCTAAAGAGGTTTGGACAGGGCCCGTCATGGAGTCCCGTCGTCACAGTCAGTGAGAGTGCAAGTATCAGGGATGCGCTGGTACAAGACTGTAGATTGGTCAAGTACCAAGCCTGGTGACATTAGGATCATATTTACGGTATAAAAGGCGTTTGATGATTCTGACGCATTTTCGATGGTTAGGCTGTCTATCTTTTATCCTACTAATTTTGTTTATCATATCACCATAAAAGGCAGGTTGTGTAATACTCATAGTAATGTATCCTGTTGACTGTTATATTTGTAAAATTTCCACAAAGTATTAACTAGTTTATGAAAGCGGAAACCTTGACCTAAAAGTTTCTTCGTTATTTGTAAATTGCTACTGTGAAAATCCAAAATATTAGTACATGCTCTAGCGTACCGAATAAGCTGTGATATGTAAATGCCGTATGACAGTAGTCTTGGAACATCACCGTCAAGCCAAGGGAAATTTTCTATGTTGAATCCAAAATAATCTTTTTTGTCATAAACGCTTGTATGAATTTTTCCGTTTACAATTTATATATTTACGTCAAAATATTTTTTTATTCACATTTTATATATTTCATCAAATAAAACAAACTTTTTCTTCAATTCAAAGAAAATTTTACAGACAAAATATTAAGTCTATGTAACGTCCATCTTTGCGCTTCTAATGTAAACATTACAAGCAAAAAGATGGGCGTTACATAGACTTTATATTGTGTCTGTAAAATTTTCTTGATAAAGACCACGCGGTCGAAAATCTGAAGAAAGAGTTTGTTTTATTTGATGATTTTACACCACTTCCTTAAGGAAGATTACTTTGGACATAATATATCATATTACAGATATACAATCTTAAATCTATTCTCTCACCTTTCATTCACGTTTACTACAGGAAAACAAAAAGTAAGATTTATTATACATTTAAGTGACTATTCCAACAAGGAGATGAAAGCGCCTTTCTCTATTTCATGTCTTTCAACCCTCTACAGTTTAACGATGCTATTTAACGGTTGTCATAAATTATGATATAAAATGCTAAGAAATATTGTACAAAATCATTCTCACACCTCTCACAAAAAACACTCAAAAAACAAATCAAAATTGCTGTCTGCACTATAATATACATATTTCATAAGATTAAGTCCCAATTCCCCTTTTGTTGTCATAATATTTGAAAAATATATCAGGAATTTATATAGTTCTGGATAAAAAATCTTAACACTGCAGCGCCCTATGGGTGCAATGATAATATCAGCAGCATAGGAAACTTAACAATTCCCGGTTGTCAATAAGTAAATGTGACTAGCTTATTCAACAGACCACAAAGAAGACCTCGAAGTCATGGCATTCGTAAATATAATAGGCCTGAGATACATAGCTCTCCTTCGATGACTTAGTTCCATGTTTGAATGAGCCTCTAGGCCTGCATTATATTCGTACCAAATTAGACTCTGTTCCTTTATGGAACTTATACGAAATCTACGAATATACGAAGGACCTCACATTTACGGATACACGTTCCCCAGAATACAGATTACAAGGAGTCATCTTGGACATTTCTACTTTTCGTATATTTAGCAGTTAGATCAGATAAATTAGAGGAGAAAACAAACCGTCCTTTCATTAAAGTAAAATTTGCAAACAAAGTTATTGATAAATTGAATCTTGGTCAAATTTTGAATCACAAAACTGTCACAGAAAAAATCCCACCATATTTCAAAAGAAAAAACTCCTTGTATTTCCTATAGCTACACACCAACAGTTGCATCTAAAATTTACAATTACAAACGATTCTTGCAGTGTATTGATTTAAGTAATCCCTCACTATATCCACTTCCTTGCGAATGTTCTTCATCGGATTTCAACTACTCTCCTTGTGGACACGTTATTACTGGTGACCTTAGTATAGTCAAGAACTATAAGTTGAGAGAATTGTTGAAAAAGGGGTCCCAAACACAGAGTAAGAATGTCCTTTACATGGAAAAAGAATGTCAAAATTATCATGGACTTTTGTGAGGAATATGCAAGACATTGGGCAAAGAAAGAGGAGGTACAGCTCGACACCTTTTCCGAATGGATAAACTCCATCAGAGGGTTACTTTTACCTAGAGTTTACCGTTTAAAATCAACTGTGAACACCAGATTCGAGTCTATATTTTAAGACCCTGATGTTATGACAAAGCTTACCTACTTCCAATAACATTATGTCATCACACCAGCGGACAAAGCCTCAAATAATTACACATTTACTTGCAAAAAGTACTATTTCGACAGTCTACGTGAAGAATTTGGTTAAAATTCGACACCTGGAAATCCCACTTACACCCCAACAAACCTTTCTGCCTCTGAAATAATAACCACAAATCAGCTCTTGCTTCCTATGGCCAGCTTCTCGAGATAAGTGCACGTAATACCTTACTCCCCTTGTCGGATGTCATACACAAAACTACGTCTCCGATGAGTGTCGTAGTGGAGACTTATCAGGCCAAAAATTCGTATAATTTACTAGCAATTTAAGTGCTTATTAATGTGTTTCAATGATTTTACTCCCAAGATTGCTTCTATATGAAAGTATAATATAATATGGACTCTGATCTTGTTGTATATACTCTCCACTACGACACTCGCCGGAGACGCATCCGACAAGGGGGAGTAAGGTTTTACGTACACTTGTCTTGAGAAGATGCCTTTGGCTTCGACACTAACAATTTAGATTTAGATTTACCATACTTATACTGCATACCTAAAATGCAAAAGAATACGTACATATGTAACGTTTCATCGCTGGTTCCTCAAAATGTTCTACTAAATCTGTATCGGTCTTACTCACCAAAGTTTTATCTGAAATCAAATCTGGGCTTCAAAAATATTGTTTGACAGTATGTTCTCGCAGTGGTATCAACCAGATGTGGATTTTAAAGAATTCGAAGGAACTTTTAGAACATCTGAAATCCACTCATTTTAGTAGAGTCCATTCGATCAAAGCATTTGATTTTTCGACTCTTTACACTACAATTCCACATTCTAAGGGTAATCACAAATAATTTATTGTTGTTAACTATGACAAAACCTACTTTGTAAAAGAAAAGTCCGATTCTGAAAAAAAGTACACTGACATAGATATTATTCAGATGTAAAACTTTCTGATCGACATTATTTTTGTGGTGTTTGGAGGAAAGGTCTTCCAGCAAATTGTCTGAATTCCAATGGGGACCAAGTGTGCCACACTCCTTTCCGACTTTTTCCTTTACTCGTACGAAGCTGAATTCATTCAATCTTTGGTCTCTTAAGGGAAAAGATACTTAGCTTCTGACTTCAACTTCACTTACAGACGATGTGTTGTCCATCAATAATCCAAAATTCGCGAATTACATGAGCAGTATCTATCCTTCCGAGCTTGAAGTAAAAGAAACTACAGTCTGAGACAAATAATTCAGCATCCTATTTGGACATAATGTTGTCCTAAGACACTGATGGTCACATGAACACCTCACTCTATGACAAACGTGACGATTTCAATTTCAGCATTACAAACTTTCCCTTTCTGAGTAGCAACATCCCTTCATCGCCAGCATATGGCATGTTCTTATCTCTGTTGATACGCTATGCCAGAGCAAGTACCAAATATACTGATTTTGTTCTGAGAGCTAGGCGTCTTTCAGATAAGCTTCTCAGTCAGGGATATGTTTGTGACCGACTAACATCGTCACTGAGGAAGTCGATATGGGGAACTCGTCATACACTATGATCTCACACTCTCCAGAATGGTGGATGATATTCTGTCATAGACCATTTGAACCATCGAAACAAAGATTGTTTCTATGTCTTCCGAAATGGAAGTTACCGGATGTGACAGTTCTACCGAATTGAAGCGGCGGTTGTTGCATTCAAGCAGGAGATGCTTACTCTTCCTTGGCACCTGGTCTCACTCCCATATCGGGAGTTCGCTTCTTTTCATGTGGTGGAGGATTTTCTTTGTGTGCTTTGGTTCCTGTTTTATCCTGATTTTGTATGCCTTCGGTTTCTGGTTTTCTTTCCTTCAAATGAGCGGTATGTCTCCATTTTGCGTTCATGGTTTCACCAACTTAAGTCAGGTGATGCTACACAGTGGATGTACTGAGACAAAAATAAACTTCTTTTTCACAAATTAAGTTTTCGTTGCCATGGAAACCATGTCTGAAATTTTACGCATCAGTAGAATGTCATTTTCACAGGCTCGTTTCCATGGTAACAGCTATTATAGTCAACTGTGATTTCCTTAATTGTTCTCTTTATATCTTTTTTTTTGTATGAATACTACACAAGAAGTATGCTTCCGTCCGCTATTCTTTTTGTCAGTATGTTCAAAATGTATTCAAAATCCTGTTTTGAAGAGCCCCTTTTTAAGACCGAAAAAGCTCCGAATCTAACATAATTTGCTCAATTGTAAGGGCAAATATTCTGAAATGTCAGGCTAACGTGATTTCTACTGCCAATTATCTTTAAAGTTTAATCCTTCATCTTTAAGAAAATGTCAAAACTGGAGTGGGACCTTTTCACAATTTTATTCAAAAGGGTATATAAAATGGTTACCATGGTGACATTCTGTTTAGTGCTATAACACATAGAGTAATTTACTGGTAGAGTTTTAGCTGTCCGTTATATATGTTTAAGCATTCTATATCAGTGAAAGAGCATTTTTGATTAAAAAATCACCTTAAAAGTTTTCAAGGCCACAGGACCCAATGTCAAGGTCATCTTGAATGCAATTCACAAAATTTGACAAATTCTGTGATTTTTCAAAAATATGCGAGGCAGTAACTCAAATATCATGTGGTATTGAGTAAAACAAAAACATACATAGTAATTTTGGATATATTCCCTATTTATTGACCAAAATTGCAAAAATCTCAAAATCAATGGTTGATCGTCTGTCTCTTCAACGCATTTGAAATTTTTTGTTACAAAATTTCTTGAAATATCTAAAACGTGGGTCCTGTAGCATCATATCCCGCCCATTCTGTTACGTCTTTCGGTACATTTTTGGGACATAATAATTTTCACTTTTTGGCCATATTGCATTGTTTAGACTGAGGATCACTGGCGAGGGTTAAGTAACCGAAACGTGCATGTCTGGCCCATGCTGCAAATTTACCTGGTCTTGAATGATGCTATTGAATTTGAAGACGTTTAACATTTGAACTACTTGGTGAGTGTCACTTCTGATGGACCGAGGGCAGATGTAGCCAAATTGTCTATTTAACGCATTTGAAATTTTCTGTTACATATTTCTTAAAATTTCTAAAACGTGAGTCCTGTAGCATCATATCCCGCCCATTCTGCTACGTCTTTCGATATATATTTGGACATAATAATTTTCACTTTTTAGCCATATTACATTGTTTAGACTGAGGATCACTGACGAGGGTTAAGTACCCGAAACGTGCATGTCTGGTCCATGCTGCAAATTTACCTGGTCTTGAATGATTCTATTGAATTTGAAGACGTTTAACATTTGAACTACTTTGTGAGTGTCACTGCTGGTGGAACGAGAGTACATAGCCAAGTTCGATCAACTTCGGTTGATCATCTGTCTCTACAACACAGTTGAAATTTTCTGTTACAAAATATCTTGAAATTTCTTAAACGTGGGTCCTGTAGCATCATATCTCACCCATTCAGCTACGTCTTTCGGTACATTTTTGGACATTATAATTTTCACTTTTTGGCCATATTACATTGGTTAGATTAAGGATCACTGACGAGGGTTAAGTACTCGGAACGTGCATGTCTGGTCCATGCTGCAAATTTACCTGGTCTTGAATGATTCTATTGAATTGGAAGACGTTTAACATTTTGACAAAGATACATCCACAGGATTCATAATAATTAAGTATCAACTACAGTCAATTGGCTCGGAATTGCAATTTTTAGAGCGATAGTGTCCTGTTTTATTCTAGTATCCTACCTTTGTTTTAAACATAATTCATCTGATTTTTTCCATATGTATGTGCAATACATTTATAAAGATGCATATTTCAAAGTCTCATTGATAATTTTTCTGTGGATAGAATCAAATGTAAGTTTGTATAACCAAGGACAGACAAGTAATATATAATTTCAGAAATTTTAACAAATATAAATTTGGCATCCAGGTGTTCAATACCTCAATAAAAGACTACCGTCAAACGGCATTTACATATCACAGCTTATATTCGGTACGCTAGAGAATGTATTAATATTTTGGATTTTCACAGTAGATAATAACAAATTACCAAGAAACTTTTAGGTTTCAGAATTATCAAAAGCCTTTTATACCGTAAATACGATCCTTATGTCACCAGATGGATACTAGGCTTGCATCAGCGCATTCTCGAGACTTGCACTCTGACTGACTGTGACAACAATGACGGGCCCTGTCCAAACCTCGTTAGAGAAGACAAGGCCCCGACCACTTGTCCTCTCTGAATGTCAGTCGGACTCCTCGGGTGACAACATACCTGAGCTCGCCACAGCCGGCAGAGCACAGACTGTATTACATACGCCCTTTTGTATATCCATTTACATATTCATCTGTGTAGCTTGGGCCCATGCGTTTTGTGGTCTTGTTTGTGAGTTTGTTGATTTACACCACAATTGTACGTTCTTCGAGATCTCTGGCTTATCGTAGAAGTGAGAGGGTTGTGCGCACGTAATCCAGGATAACTACTTAATTTGCTACTTTGTGTGTCAAATGGCCCTCCAAAGTCGTCACTGGTTGCCCATTGGTTTCGTTGGTTTATGTGAAGTCTTTTGTGTTTGCTGTTTATATGTCGTATGTCTCTTTTTCGTCTCTAAGTATGCTCGTCTTTGTGTTTTCACATCTGGTGTTTTGCTGTTTTGCTGTTGGCGCTACAACAGGGTCTAGTTGGAGATCTCCTCCCTTCTTATATTTCAAAAATACAGTTTTATTTATCCCATTCTCAGAGTTAAAAGTCCAGGTTATTAGGTCGAATGCCTCCGTATCACATGAAAGATGAACCTTATCATGATGAATTCACATATGAGATATCATGATGAATTCACATATGAGATATCAAGCCCTATCCTTTGTTTCAAGTGGTTATACAAAAGGTAAAGGTAAAGGATGTAGATTTTCTTATATAATGATAAGGTCATTTTTGGTTTAAGGTCAAGGTCATGAAAATAGATGTTTGAGACAAAAGTCATTCGTTTTCATTTCTGAAAGGTCAATGCCTTTAGATTAAACAAATTAAAATTCATATTAAGCACATAAATACTTTGAATTTCAGAGCAAATATCAAACTGATTTCAATAATGAAAATATTACCCACATGGCGACAGCGACACACACACATTCAAGAAACAATTAGAGGTAGATGGAAAGCTCGTAAAACTACCACGTCAACACACGGCAGAGACCACCAGCAAAATGTTTATTTTACCACAGAAAATGCTTCGGAATAGCCAATCGCCTTATTTACCATGGAAATGATCCTGATATCACCAGTAGAACGCTATACATGTACTTTAACCATATGTAGTCTTGTGTATCGGCGATTTATGACAAAGGAGGGGATCTCCAACAACACCAGGTTGCAGCATCCACAGCAAAACCCCAAAACACTCAATGCAAAAACACAAAGCAGACAAGCACAGAAAGAGACGCATAAGGGACAAGGAACGTCAACGCACAACACAGAAACATCAAACACAAAGGACTACACATGAACCAACGAGACCGATGGGCAACCGGTGCCGACTTAGGACGGCCACCTGCCACGGAAATAGCAGAAGGTTTGGTTATCCTGGATTACGTGCGCACAAACCTCCCACTTTTTCGATTACCCAAAGGTCTTGAAGAACGTACAATTGCGGTGTTAAACATCCTCCTCACTGTCAGATGACCACACACAAACAAGACCGCAAAACGCAGGGGCCCAAGCAACACAGTAAATGGTGTGAAAGAAGTGCCTCAAACTGACTGACTGTGACGACAGGACTCCATGATGATTCCAATCCAAAACCCGCCAGAAAGACAAGGCCCTGAACAATCCTCCCACATGTTGGTTACCAATTATTGTTAAACTACCGGTATATAGTTGCACCCTCTTGAGGATGGTCCTCAAACATGTATATGTATATATGTACACGATTAAAGCTCATTTTGTCTTGGAAATCCCTTAATAAAGTTCAAAATACTACAATAACTTTACAACATATCAATTTTACTGCATTGTGCATATTATGTTACCCCGGTGTTAAATGGCCATGAGGACATTTCTACACTACATGTACATGTAAATTTCGGTATTTTCTACAAAACATGCAAATTCAGAAAACGCTTTTGGGTGTTTGTCACAAAACAACACCAAGGTAACAATGAAAATTGTATTATTAATTGGACAATCTTCTGAAGGAAAACATAAATGAAAAGGGTAGGTTCAATAACTCCCAAATTTATTGCGAAAATTCTTTTATGAAAATTATGATTCAGCATTTTTATATTTATCTCAATTCTTTTCTGCCAAAATAGAAAGGATATATTTTTCATTGTCAAAACGTTACGTGCATTAGTTATGACGTCACATTTTGATGTCATTTGCTCTGCATGACGGAAAATGAAGGAAAATCGCCATATTTTTTGCATAAATTTTTAAAATTGGTATAGGCGCCAACCTTCACCCAACATAAATTTTATGTAAATCGAAATGAGTTCAAGAAGATCCTGACGAAAATCTCAACAGCACTCACAGTAGAGCTCAAAGTTGAGCATCGACGAATCCCTAGCAAGCTAGAGGTGGGACCAAGTGCCCAGGAGGAGTAAACATCCCCTGGTGGCTAGCCGCACCCGCCGTCGATGTTCATGCACGAAAATGAAATCAATATATAAAAAACATGCACTGTCTGAGGTTATTACCATATCGAAAGTGCTATGGCGACCATATCAGGGAAAATATTCAAAACACTTACTGTAAAACCTCTCGCGGGGAACTTCTTTCCACACGGCAAAGTGCATAAGTGTGACATAAATGAGTTAAAGAAGATCCTGACGAAAATCTCAACAGCACTCACAGCAAAGCACAAAATTGAAAGATAAATTACAAATTTTACTTTTTAAATGAAAATTATTTTGGGTAAGGACTGGCGCCCTACTTATTGTCATAAAAGTGACCAGAATTTTGTCAATTTATTACGATTTTTCAGTTATTTACGACTTTAAGATGATTTTGAAGCCATATCTGTCGGTGTATTACACGTAAATTAAGATGTTTATTTTGTATTTCAAACAACATCACATTTTACTTCCTTGATACGAAATATAATCGAAGCCTGAAAAAAAAAATTAAGGCCGATTTTCCATGTTACCAAACCTGCTCCTTTAGTAAAAATTCTATCACTTACCGTTCATACGTTTTGCATAATAAAAAAGTCTTTCAAAAGGTTGTCAAACTCGGAGTTCAAGGTCTATCGTTTTGGTATCAACATAAATGAATAGTCAGAAGAAGAAATACATGTACCACGTATAATTTGACAATCTTGTGTCATTGTTACACCCTAGATTAAAGTTTTTCCAAAGCAGGTCAAACTCCTCGGTCAAGGCCACGGGGTCATACATTCTGGTATCATTAGAAAAAATTATTAACAAGGAATATGTAAGAAAGATATCGTTACAAGATGTTTCCAGTTGAAATCAGTAAACCCTAACTCTCACAACTTAAAAATTGCCCATAGTAATTTCTTTTCATACGAGGGTCACACTCTAAAGTCAAATTCACAAATGCTTGTCAACAGGAATATTCATTTGAAAAGTGAAAGCCGTATCACTAATGATTCAAAACTTATACCCAAGATTAAAGTGTTAGTGACTGACTGACAGATAGACGAATAGATAGAAGTAAATACACAAGAACGAGATTTAATAAACCAGGAGTTTTGCGAATGCAGAGGACGTATATCACCACTATGGTAAGGGATAATTTTTTCGTCCTCGTAAATAAAACTATCTTTTGCCTACATATATCTTTGACTACAAAGGCACCTTACCAAGAAAAAGAGTCTTCGAGGGCACATGTAGCCAAGTTCAATCAATTTCGGTTGGTCGTTTCTTCAAACGCATTTAAGAATTTCTGTTTACAAAATTTCCTCAAATTTCTAAAACCTGGGTCCTGTAGTATCACATCCCAGCCATTTTGCTACGTCTTTCGGTATATTTAGGACATAATTTTCAAAGATTTTGGTCATATTACATTGTTTAGATTGAGGATCACTGACGAGGGTTTATTATCCGAAACCCGCATGTCTGGTCCATGCTGTAAATCTATCTGCTCTAAAATTATGCTAATGAATTTGAAGACGTTAAACATTATGATGCCAAGGAAGATCATTGATAGAAAAATCAAGAGGTATTTCACCCATTTCAGTTTAATTCAGAATGGAGCAAGTTGTCGACTTTTGGACTAATTTGATATTAACTTTTAGAAGCTGATGGAGATATTAGATAAGAGAAGTCTTTCGCCTTCCTTGATCAATTTTCATTATGAAAAATGTCTCGATAGTTGGATTTTTGTACAGTTTTTTGTTTTAATTCCCAACATCGCTAAGTATACGACTAATGTCCCACAAAAAACACATTAAATCATTTTGATCTCCTTTCTTTGTATGCTTCAATAGACTTTTGTCGTGTTTATTGAGTCTGCGGAATACAGAGTTTTCCGCTTACAGACGGTATCTGACGTAAAACCATTGTGACGTCATGAAAGTGGTATGGTACAGATACCGTCTCAAATGGGAAGTAACTCTGGTTTTCGAAAATTGCAAATAAGTCGTTTTTAATTGACTGTTGTATGTTTTCTCTATTGGTTTTTGACGGTTTGTACAACCTTTTTCGTTTTTTACGTATGCCACACTGAGATCATTAAACAGTTGTCATGTTGGGAAGTTCAACCCTTTTCTTTCCTGAACACGGCAGATTTAAGGTATGAATATACCACTGATTTAAAACGAGTCATGCCCCGTTTTTAGCTACTTAAACTGTAGCTTGGACTGAATAAACGCGCGTTTATGATTGACAAATATTCATTTCAGAGAAAGTACTTAAGAAGGATTTTCTCCTCATATATACATTTCTAAAGAATTATGACAATAATAGAAATTGTAAGGGTTTCCTTACGAGAGGTACCTATCAAATTTTAATATTCAACTTTTTCACTTTTTTATTCATTCAAAACTTTGAGGATCAAAAGTAACGGTCGACCTAATTTTTATTACATTAAAAGGTAGAGAAATTATTGTCATGTATGTACTATGGTAAAGGTTTATTTTTTTAAATCGCCCATTTATAACGCTAGAAATGGAAGTATATTGGACAATTTAGGAATTTTAATAACTTTAATCAAATGTAAAGCAGTATTTCCATTTGATTGCGCTTTAATATCAATGTTGTCGTAGCAAACTACATTGAACGGGAAGGGCTTACGTTTCCCCTTGTCTTAAGATTTTAATTCCTACCAGGGGATATAAGAGAACGGAAATAGCAATTAATGAAATTAAACTCTCACTATTCCCGTCCCGTCTCAGCTGCTCTTCCCGATCTTACATAGTGTTAAATTCAATAGCATCATTTAAAACTTGATAAATTTACAGCATGGACCAGACATGCGCGTTTCAGGTACTAAACCCTCGTCAGTGATCCTAAGTCTAAACAATGTAATATGGCCAAAAACTATAAACATTATTATGTCCAAAATGTACCAAAATGACGTAGCAGAATGGGTGGGATATGATGCTACAGGACCCACGTTTTAGAAATTTCAAGAAATCTGGTAAGAGAAAATTTCAAATGCGTTGAAGAGACAGACGATCAACCAATGTTGATCGAACTTGGCTACATGTGTCCTCGGGGACTCTTGGTTCACCAGCAGTGACACTCACCAAGAAGTTCAAATGTTAAACGTCTTTAAATTCAATAGCATCGTTTTAAACCTGATAAATTTACAGCTGAACCAGACATGAACGTTTCGGGTACTAAACCCTCGTCAGTGATCCTCAGTCTAAACAATGTAAAATGGCCAAAAAAGTATGAACATTCTTGTGTCCAAAATGTACCAAAAGACGTAGCAGAATATAATATGGCCAAAAACGGTAGGTATCATTACTCCATCATATATCTTACCATTATAGAATATCTTCATAATGATCTTCTCAACTAAAATTTGAAAACTATTCATGACATTCATTCAAACGTCTTCATTGGGACAACCTGGGTTCCCTCTAAAAACTGGTAAGCAGATCCAAGTCATGAGGAATACCGGTAAATGTCGGAGATGATCTATCCTGGGTGGGCATTGCCTTCATTGACATTTTTAAACAATGCATAAGATCATATATTCTTCTCCAATTTTGCTCTTAACTTCTGAGACAGCCTATGTGAGACACAAAAGTTGTCTCAAAGGTTCCAATTGACCAATGAAAAAAATGAAGACAATCTTATTGTGACGTCACAATAACGTCGTCAGAAAACATAGCGTAAGATGGCATAAAACGTTGTTTGAATTCACTTTTTTCTTAAGTTTCATGGAAGAAGAAAAGATTCTTTCACTTTCTACTGAGTGAGACATACAAATTTACACTCGTGACGGAAATGTTTCATCTTTTTCCTCGTTCCCCTACGCTCCACTCGGGAAAAGATGAAATTTCCATCACTCGTGTAAATTTTTATGTCTCACTCAGTAGATCGTGAAAGAACATATTTTTCTTTATTTTGAAACGTTATAGAGTAATTAGACAAGCAACCAGATATGAACAATACACAAAGATGGACACAAAATAATATTCAAAATTTATAACCATGAATTATCCGATCTTTACATAAAGGAAAACGAAGTTTCAAACTCTGTACATGTACAAGGTTTCATAAGTTGTCGTTTTTCTTGATTGATGACTGTGTTTATGGCAAAGGAATATTGAAATTTTTATATATGCCTATACTTCCAAGACTGTATTAGATAATATTTAAGAATCAGAAGTGTTCTTTTCTTAGAAACTAGTCCTTTTCGAGGATTGGAAACCATTGCTTATACCTTGGTGGCAGCTGATGTGATGTTGGCCTTATAGGTAACCCTTTATAACTGTAGAAGGCCTGACAAAACAGGGCAGGGGTACATGACTCTCCCGGACGCCAGATAACGAAAAGATCATGTCGGTGTCCATTCCTGACATACACATGGGGGAAAGTTGTCCCATTGAGCATTGTTCCGTCGTTATCTATTTGAATTTCAAGATTCATTTTTCCTACAGCAGAACATCTGTACAAGTCACCTTCGTGCCCATTACCGATATCTATTTTTCTGTAGTAAATGTTTCCTTGTCGAAAATTAAAATTTCCATCTGGCAGTACAGTGCCACCTTTTGACAGGTTGATCTCTTCAGAAATCACCAAGCTTCCAACCAGACCTGAAGAGTAACCTACTTTGAGGAGCGTAATTGAAACCATGTTATCACTCTTCCTCTCGATAGAACGGACAACCATACTTCCAGCTCTAGTCGGATTCGTTGAGAGAATAGAAAATACTCCTCCTCCCCAACTGTCTATTTGATATATAAGGGTGTGGAACTCAGTGGCATCAGCTTCCAGGCTACTCCTTGTATCAAATAGAGGAACACCTACACTTACTGTGTCCCCTTGATCCACCAAATCGTTTTCAAATTTCATCATACTAAATGTCTGTGACTGCACAGAATGGATGTTGCTAGTATTCAGTCGTACTTCAACTGACTTATCGTCTGCAACCAGAAGCAGACGGATATTCTGTGTCATTATGACGTCATGGTCCTCTATTATGACCAGCTTCGTGAAGTACGTCGGTCTTACAACTGTATTGAAGACGATGAATTTTTTGTCGCCTGTTATAAACAAATTGTTTTGATAAAAGATGAAATGTCCAATTTACATTCATTTATCTACTGAATTTTTATTATTAAGTATAAATTATATCTAAATATTGACTTATTCAACATTTCATTCGTTTTTATTCAAAAAGAAAAAAACCACCAGCTTATCATGCACTTTTCAGGGATATTGTATAATCTGAATGTTTTCCCCAGCCTCTCGGGGAGAAAGGATAGGTCACTTAGTCCTCGTATATCTCTTCTCTATGGTTTTTGAAAATTTTAAATAAGAAAATTCAAAGATTTAAATGATATGATGTGAATTCTTCGAAACGTTTTTGTTGATTTTCAGTAAGAACGGGTTGAGGTGGCGATAATATGTACTCAGACTTCTTTGAAATTTTACCCAACCCTTACGTTTACGAATCAACAGTAAACCAGAACCGATTATCAGATTTGGTGTATCGATGGTTTTTCTTCCTTTTATGTAAATTTCATCAAAAGAAATGAAGATTTTATAGCCAACAACGTAGAAAAAAGTGACAATAATATGTACCCGACCAGTATACTAGATCATATAGACAAAAGGGATGGAGTGCTACTGATAATTTGGATATCCATATGTCATTGAACGGAATCCACATACTAGATCCCAGAGGCAAAGGAGATAGCTAGCGTACTTACTGATAACTGGGATGTCTCTATCCAGAAACCAGATCATGGAAACATCTCTCCAAGACGAAAATCGGACATTGAGGGCTAAAGACTTCTCGGATGACGATTCCACGGTGACTTCCTCCAGCTTGATATCAAAGTCATCTAGAAGTCTATCATTCTCTCCATTCTAGGTAAAAGAGTTATTATTATAATGTATATCAGATCTACATTGCAATTGAAGTGTATGAAGAAACAATTTCTTAAGAAGCCCTGAGATCTGTCAAAAATCAAATTAGATATGGAAGAAGTATCCATCAGTTATTCCGTCTCAAAGTGGAGAAAGTAGGGCAAAATCATTTGAATTTCCATTGGAACGGTTGCGTACATAAGACAGAATGTTCTGTGCCTGTCTGATCTGTGTTTTTGCATTGGATTTTTTGGAGTTTCGCTGGAGATCCCCTCCTTTGTTTTAACTAAGACAGAAGGTATTTTGAGTGCTTGTTGAATCATTTGTTTATATGTAATAAGCTATGGGCATGAGGGACTAAAATCACCAATTATCTCGATCAGTAGTCTGAAACAATATACGAGGGCTGATTGATATATTGTGAGCCTCGGCTTTCTTGGATTCAGAAAGTAATCTGCTGATAATCTCCAAAAAGGACAATCAAGCAATGGTCATCTGACACAGTTATGGGAAAATATTAAACTTTCGCGCCGCGAGAAGGTCACTAGTTATAAAGGTGTGTTATTCCATCAGGACAATGCTAGTGTTGTTCAAAAGTCTGTCACTGCCATGGCTGCCATTCATGATTGTGGCTTTAAGGTAGAGCATCCCGCTGGTCTCAGATGCTTATATTTCTTAAATAACAAGTTTTACAATATTTTCATTTCCATATATTCCCAAGCTTATATTAAACCTGATAAACAAACAAAATATAGTTTGTGGTTTCATGATTATACCGAGACCTGAAGCCGTTTGAACTTTAACATTAGACCCTATGGGAAAAGTAAGAAAAATCCCCTTTTAGAGGTGATAAAATGTAACTATAAAAATTTCTTTTCCCAAAACTATATTAGTTTGATAATCTGAACGATAATCTGAAGAGAAAAAATAGGTATCCAGCCAAAATTTACAGCAATTCTGACCTGTGGGAAACTCTACCTTAATTTGATTGAGCATCCGCCTTATTCACCTAATTTTGCTCCATCAGAATTTCGTCTATTCGTAAAACTGAAAGCAGCTATTTCTGGTATCCACTATCAGTCTGATGATGACGACATGCTTTCTGGCCAGTCAAGATAAGGAGTTCTTTAAAAGTGGTATTGAGTCCCTTATAGCCCGTTGACAAAACTGTATAGATACTGAAGGGGATTTTGCGGAAAAATAATGCAAAATGTCTTGATAAAATTCAGATCCTTAAATCCGAGGCTCACAACATATCAGTCAGCCCTCGCATTATCATAGGTCCCGTCTGTATCGCTATATAGCAGTCTCTACGACGAATACCGTATTATCTTTGACCTACTTAAAAATAAGATTGGCTATATATATTTTCATTGGTGAGTGATATGGTTTTGATATTTCACAATTGTATTTCCCGCGAAAAAAGTTTATTTATGTGCAAGGGTACCTTTCTACAATGCACTGTATCTTTGATGAAAAAAAATTACATATATATGTCTGTGTTTTATTTCTCATTTGGACCATAGTGTTTAGGAAAAACCCTAAAATACAAATTTCATCTGTTAATTCTTTGAGTAAGGACCCACCTTAAGAGCAATTCCCCGTAAGGATGAAAAAATTCAATCACACGTTGGCACTGTATGTCATAGATTTTAGAGATTTTGGGTTTGGAAGTTCAATATGGAGTGCAAAGATGAAAATTAACTTTCGTTTGTAGAAAAATTATAACCAAGATTTTTTTCTTTCAGTCCTCTTTGTTATACATATCTGAAATGATTTTCACACTTTGTCTCAATGTCTCTTGTGTGAAGGGTCAAAGAGAATGCCTAAAAAGGTTTTAAAACCTTCCATTATTGGCTTGGAATGACCCTATTTAGTTTTTTTCGTGTATTCTTATGGTTTCAAATTTCATAAATGCAGAGTAGTTTGTAGTTTTTGTGTTATATATCCAATATAAGTTGTACCTGAACAATAACAAAACTGTTAAAAAGTTTACTTGAATTATATATCTTTTTCACTGGGAACTGCATTAAATTCGGTAATCATGGCAACTTTTATCCACGGAAGCCGGTGATGGCAACGGTTATGCTATAATGGGTATGATATTAGTCTATCTTAAACTGCCCTTGTATAATATTCTTACAAAACGTCATTCATATATTTACAGGAAACACATTACTAATTGTGATTTTGGTAGAATAAAAGGATCAATGCTAATGTTAAACGTCTTCAAATTCAATTACATCATTTAAGAACAGATGAATTTGTAGCTAGTACCAGACATTCACGCTGCGGGATAGTGAATTTCGCCTGGCTTAAAGGTGATGCTCCAAGACTACCATCATACGGAATTTACATATCACAGCTCATCCTGTACGCTAGAGCATGTACTAATATTTTGGATTTTCACAGTAGAAATTTACAAATTACCAAGAAACTTTTAGGTCAAGGTTTCTGCTTTCAATAACTAGTTAAGACTTTCTGGAAATTTTACAAAAATTACGGTCAACTTCTTTTAGAATTCGGATAAATACACGCAACAGAGTACATTACTTCGGTTATTACACAACCTGCCTTTTATGCATGGTGATATGATAAACAAAATTAGAAGGATCAAAGGTAGACAGCATAACCATCGAAAATGCGTCAGAATCATCAAACGTCTTTTATATCATGGATATGATCCTAATGTCACCAGACGTACACTAGGCTTGGTACTTGACCAATCTACAGTCTTGTACCAGCGAATTCTTAAGACTTGCACTCTGACTGACTGTGATGTCACGGGACTCCATGACGAGCCCCTGTCCAAGACAGGGCCCCGACCACCTGTCCTCTCTGAATGTTAGTCAGACTCCTCGGGTGATATTATATACCGATATGACTGTTTGACCTCAAAAACTTGTGTTCTACACCCAAAAGCTGACGTCATTTACTGACTAAAAATGAATGGCTTATATAGAAAGTGATATATCAAAAGAAAGATCATTTCCTGTTGATTTTATTGGTACCAAATGATATATACCTTTCCGTTTCCATTTTCACTCCGAAAATTTTGACATGTCATTTAGATGGACTTTGGTCCCATTTTGACCATTGTTCCAAGAAAATTCTCAATAAAAAAATTATGCTGAATGGAAGCTCAAATCTGTCTAAATGATATATGAAAGTTATTTAGGGATTCGCCGATTCGTTTTTGAGAAATCCACAATACACCACGGAGAAGCGAATTTCACAAGGTCCCATTCTGAAACCCTCGCCGGAAAGCACCTCTCCGTTGTGACTCCTTCCAGTTTGATTTTTATATGCATATCTATAAATAGAACCCATGAAAATCTTACAAAAATCTGACAGAATCTAATGATATCTTAAAACTTGCCTTCATTTTAATTATAGCGATATCAGTCTCTGACTCTTTATATAAAGAAAATTGACAGGGGACAAATCAGCTTCGAGGCTATAGGGTTTATACTATTAAAACCTGAGCTCGCTACAGCCGGCAGAGCACGGACTGTATTTCATACGCCCACTTTTTATATCCATTTACATATTCATCTGTGTTGCTGTGGACCCTGCGTTTTGCGGCCTTGTTTGTGTGTGGTCATCTAACAGATAGGAGGTTGTTTTACACCACAATTGTACATTTTCGAGAGCTCTGGGTAATCGGAGAAGTGAGAGGGATGTGCGCACGTAATCCAGGATAGCCACACCATTGTTTCTTGTGTGACAAATGGCCGTCCAAAGTCGGCACCGGTTGCCCATTGGTCTCGTTGGTTTATGAGTAGTCTTTTGTGTTTGATGTTTATCTGTCATATGTCCCTTTTTGTATCTTAGTATGCTCGTCTTTGTGTTTTCGCATCGGGTGTTTTGCTGTTTTCTGTTGGTGCTGCAACAGGGTCTGGTTGGAGATCTCCCCCTTCTTTTTACCCCCGTCAATGATCCCCAATCTAAACAATGTAATTTGGTCATAGAAAGAAACATTTGACACAAATTAAATGGCTATATGCAATAAAATAATGGATATAATAATTTTTCGTAGGATAAGTTAAAGCGTTTATTCAACTCTCTGACCTTCTGAGAATTAAGTATGGATATCGAGAGAAGAAGGGATAAAAATTAAAATCTTAAAAATATATACTAGAATTTTGGCTGTGTCTGACTGTGTCTGAAAATCATTGGAAGCATCACTGATGAGAATTTTACTATCCGGAACACGTGTCTGGTGCATTGAAATCGGTTTGAAATTTTCTTTAAGAGGGTAAAGAGTTGGAACACTGCCGTATGAATATAATGAACACTTATTTCTTGTTGCCATGTGAAGCAGTTTAACTCGATCCCCGTGACTTGATGTTCAAAGTGTAATAATTACTTCTTTCCAGCTCTGTAGCCTGAAAGAAACTTTGTTTTGGCCCTTTATCAATTTGACAGCATTTGTTTTATTTTGCTATTTCGGAAAACTGTAGTTTCAGCCAAACAAAACGTCTAAATTAAAGGTGGTTACCATCCTCCAATTCTATTTCGGTCATTGATTTTATTTACTTTGCTATTGAATCGACCCTACAGGAAATTTCGAGCCACGTACTCTCTGCAAAGTAATTGCACAAATTTAAATCCAACACAAAAATAAAACCAGAGGGCTCTACTTAAATGTACTAAATGTATTTTGGTTGTGTCTGAAATTAAATTTGGTTGGAAGCATCACTGATGAGAGATTTACTATCTGAAACACATGTCTGGTGCATTAAAACTTGTTTGAAATCTTCTTTAATAAGGTAAAGAGTCGGAACACTTCCGTATTATTGAATATGAATAATGGAATTTCTTTTGAAAATTCATCATCTTTCAAAATATATATCTAAAGTAATCGGAAAATTCCGAAAAAAATCCTTCAAATTTATGACAAAAATCAGGAAAGAGTCAAAGAAGATCCTGACGATAATCTCAACAGCACCCACAATAAAGCACAAAATTGAGCATCGACGGACCCCTATCAAGCTAGAGGTGGGACCAGATGCCCGGGGGCCATCTAGTAGTTTAGTTCACAGTCATAAATGAAGCACAAAAAGACTTATCTCGTTGCTATGGCAACTAGAACTCACATTGACCGAAAACCTTTATTTTTGCAATCGGAGCATAATATATATACCCGATACGCAGAAAATCATGAAAATGCATGTCATGCCGTGATACCAGAATTTTTGTGGTAACAGAGATTGGGTCTTAACTAGTGACTTTGACTTAAATATTTAATCCACTTATAAAATATTTATTTAGCCGCTTCATGACAATAGCATTCATTGGATTGTTTTAAAACATGTCAAAATTATTTCAGAAAATGTTATAGAAACGTGATTTTGTATGGTTCCAGAAATCTCAATAAAACATTTTTGGAAACATTACATTTTGTTCAGCACCCTTAAATGTTGTTAAAACGTTTTATAAACATTCTATACCACTGCACAATATTTTAAAAATGTTCTTTGAACGTTTTGCCAGAAATGTTTCAACAGAAACCTGTTTGGAACCATTCGAAAATATTTGTAACATGTTTTGTGTTACCTGGGACGTATAGCTATTTGTAGTTGACTATATATAACAATTACATAAAGTCGGTAAAGCATACAAAGGAGACCGCTCATACCGCAACCCCACGGTGACAACCCGAAAAAGAGTTGTTCCTATGACTTCCATATGAATACGGCCTACTTAGCACACACCAGAAGTGAAGAATTCGTTGTTATTTGAATTTGATTGCACTTGGGCTCATCCGAGGAAACGGACCCTGTCCTTTATCGACCAGCGGACTCCCAAATAGGTGCAGATATTATATATAAAGTCGGTAATGCTTCGCCTTGCATAACCTTTCTGCCTCTGAAATAATAGATTACCACAAATCAGCTCTTGCTTCCTTTTGCTTCAACACTAACAAATTAGATTTAAACTTACCATACTTATACTGCATACCTAAAATGCACAAGAATCCGTACAAACAACGTTTCATCGCTGGTTCCTCAAAATGTTCTACCAAATATGTATCGATCTTACTCACCAAAGTTTTATCTGAAATCAAATCTGGGCTTCAAAAATATTGTTCGACAGTATATTCTCGCAGTGGAATCAACCAGATGTGGATTTTAAAGAATTCGAAGGAACTTTTAGAACATCTTAAATCCACTCATTTTAGTAGAGTCCATTCGATCAAAGCCTTTGATTTTTCGACACTTTATACTACAATTCCACATTCTAAATTGAAAGAGCGACTAGAAAAAATTATAAGTAATGCGTTTACAAGTAAGAACGGTAATCGCAAATACAAATTTATTGTTGTTAACTATGACAAAACCTACTTTGTAAAAGAAAAGTCCGATTCTGAAAATAATTACACTGAAACAGATATTATTCAGATGTTAAACTGTCTGATCGACAACATTTTTGTAGTGTTTGGAGGAAAGGTCTTCCAGCAAATTGTCGGAATTCCAATTGGGACGAATTATGCCCCACTCCTTGCCGACATTTTCCTTTACTCGTACGAAGCTGAATTCATTCAATCTTTGGTCTCTGAAGGGAAAATATAATTAGCTTCTGACTTCAACTTCACTTACAGATACATAGACGATGTGTTGTCCATCAATAATCAAAAATTCGCGGATTAACTGAGCAGTATCTATCCTTCGGAGCTTGAAGTCAAAGAAACTACAGAGACAAATAATTCAGCATCCTATTTGGACATAATGTTGTCCTACGACACTTGTGGTCACATGAACACCTCACTCTATGACAAACGTGACGACTTCAATTTCAGCATTACAAAATTTCCTTTTTCTGAGTAGCAACATCCCTTCATCGCCTGCTTATGGCGTGTTCATATCTCAGTTGATACGCTATGCCAGAGCAAGTACCAAATATACAGATTTTGTTCTGAGAGCTAGGCGTCTTTCAGCTAAGCTTCTCAGTCAGGGATATGTTTGTGAACGACTAACATCGTCACTAAGGAAGTTCTACGGTCGATATGGGGAACTCGTCATACACTATGATGTCCCACTCTCCAGAATGGTGGATGATATTCTGTCATAGACCATTTGAACCATCCAAGCTAAGATTGTACTCTATGTCTTCCGAAATGGAAGTAACCGGATGCGACAGTTCTACCGAATTGAACCGGCGGGTGTTGCATGCAAGCAGGAGATGCTTACTCTTCCTGGACACTTGGTCTCACTCCCATATCGGGAGTTCGCTTCTTTTCATGCGGTGGAGGTTTTTGTTTAATTGCTTTGGTTCCTGTTTTATCCTGATATTGTATGCCTTCGGTTTCTGATTTTCTGAATTGTCGATTTTGTGCTGTATACAGGGATATGGTCATTATCCATATTTGTCATACAAAGCAGACCGCTCATACCGCAACGCCAAGGTCACAACCCTAAAAAGAGTTGTTCATATGGCGTCCATATGAATTCATATAACAATTAGTTTACTAGAAATCATCTCGATTAAGCTATCCTTTTGAAGGGAGGTATTTCAATTGGCTTTTATATCAACAGATTAAACTTGACCGATTGACGTAAACTAATGAAACCTGTAACATATGGATGTTCTGAGACAACTTACAATTATCTAATATATCATTCATTACGATCAGTTGGCGTTCACCAAGGGTAATTTTAAAAGAACTCAACAATTTTTCAGCAAAGCGACGGAAAACTTCGAACCTTTCCATGAGTTAAAGAAGATCCTGACGATAATCTCAACAGCACTCACAATAGAGCGCAAAATTAAACATCGACGGACCCCTAGCAAGCTAGAGGTGGGACCAGGTGCCAGGGAGGAGTAAGCATCCCCTGTTGGCTAGCCGCACCCGCCGTCGATGTTTATAAAGTATGGAAATGAAAATATAAAAACTTCATGCACTGTCTGACGTTATGTCTATATAGAAAGTCCTATGGCGATAATGTCGGGGAAGTATATTCAAAACACTTACTGTCAAACCCCCGCGGGGAACTTTTTTACGAGCTCCACATGGCAAAGGGCATAAGTGTGACACAAATGAGTTAAAGGAGATCCTGACGATAATCTCAACAGCACTCACAATAGAGCGCAAAATTAAACATCGACGGATCCCTAGCAAGCTAGAGGTGGGACCAGGTGCCAGGGAGGAGTAAGTATCCCCTGTTGGCTAGTCGCACCCGCCGTCGATGTTTATGAAGTATGGAAATGAAAATATAAAAACTTCATGCACTGTCTGACGTTATGTCTATGTAGAAAGTGCTATGGCGTTTGTGTCCATATTCCATTTTTCACTCTAATGTATGATAATGAACAAAATGCAAAACGAAAAATGGGATCCCCAACAAAATCTTCAAAATATTGAAAACACCCCTATGCAAAAGAAAAGAGGAAGATCTCCAACAACACCAGGTTGCAGCACAAACAGCAAATCTCCAAAACACCAAATGCAAAAACACAGAGCAGACAAGCACAGAAAGAGACCCCAAAGGGACAAGGAACACCATCGCACACCATAGAAACATGACACTCAAGAGACCAGATGTAAACTAGGGAGAACCAATGGGCAACTGGTGCCGACATAGGACGTCAGTCTGCCACGAGAACAAAAAAGCAGAAAAAAAGGGTAAGGAATACCAAACACGACATTAAAACTATAAACACAAAAAAGAACATACATAAAACCAGGAGACAAAAATAGGTGATCGGTGCTGACTTAGGACGGTAATCTGCCATGTTAGTAGCAAATGTTGTGTTGCGCAAACTAAATCATGGTTTTTCATTTCTTCTGTATTTGTTTACATATATGAACATATACAATATTCAATCACCCATACAATAGCAATACAATATTCAATACAATATTCAACCACCCATACAATACAAAACGAATAGCACGCCAATTCTGATAGGCTAGCTAATCGCAAATAATCATTTTCCTATATTGACCGCTTTTGACAGATATAGATATTGACTTTGACTTTAACAGTCTTTTATTTCATCCATAGAATTGAATAATTGAAATATTCTGTTTAATTATTTTTATTCTTAAGTCCTACGTTAATCTTGGTTCGGTATTATAATTTTCATCGGATTCATATGTTGACATCTACCTCTGTCATCTTAATCCTTATTTCCCCAAGCATTCGTGAATGAACTCTTAAAATGAGTTACAGAGTAAATAATTATACGTGCTACGTCCTGTAAATGACCATATAATTTATTACTTGTCCTACCTGTGTTGGACTGGCCGAAATTACGCTAACAGCTAACAAAATCAGACAGAAATACACAAATCCCATGATGCTGACAAAAGGAGTAATGATGAAATACTCTCATTATATATAATATAATATATAATGGACCTAATTTACTGGAGCTTGACACATGTTACTATTAACGTTATCATCTCGTTAAATCTGAAATCTGAATCTGAAACTGATACAGGTAAAATGATACAGGTCACTAAAGGTTCATCAATTGTTATTTAATGAACATTTTAAAAAAGATCATCCCATATCGGGAGTTCGCTTCTTTTCATATGGTGGAGGTTTTTGTTTGTTTGCTTTGGTTCCTGTTTTATCCTGATTTTGTATGCCTTCGGTTTCTGATTTTCTGAATTATCGATTTTGTGCTGTAAACAGGGATATGGTCATTATCCATATTTGTCATCTAGATGTGATAATGGAAACTTTTTGCCGCAAGGTTACAATTTCCCATCTTGAATACACAATTCCCTCACTTACATGTTAATTCTTGCAGGAAGACAAGCGACACAAAGATTAAAGTGTATTATAAACATCTTTAAAAGGACATCATGGTATAATGATATCTATTATTGGCTGAGAACTGTCACGTGACGAGTTATTGTCACCTCATATAGACCTGTGAGGGGCGATTTAATTAAATGATACTACCGTAAAAACTCTTGCTTCCGGTTAACCGTGGAATTTCGAAAACGCGCAAAATTTACATCTGTGACGTCATTAACGTAAACTTGTAAACAGCATGAAGGAGGTTGAACCTGAGCTAAAAAATAAATCCTTGATCTATGAACCAATTTAGAATTACAACGAATTTTGACACTGGAAGCATCTTCAATTTACTCATTGAATGTTTGCTAAATTACATTCAGAATTATTCAGTAACAATTTACGCAATTAAGTCTTGAAATATTTTTTAAAAGAAATTTAAAGTCGATGCCAGCGATTTTCGAAAAGGCAATTTTAAAGGTAATTATTAAGACCACTAAATAATAAAACAATTGTGGACTTTTCAATGGGTGAACATGATGTGATATTTTCTTAATACAAAAATATTGACTTCAGATGTCGCCTCGGTCAAAATTTTCAAATTAAGAACATGTTGTACCATATTCACCCCGTAAAAAGTCCATATTGTAGAATAAACTGGAAACAATACAACTAGATCTGACTCATCGATTTCATTCTCATCTCTTCCATAGTGATTGACTGTAAACAGGTCTCGGTGTAAGTCAGAGTCTTTGTTTCCGACGAGGATGGAGGGGATATCTAACAGGTCTAGGTGTAAGTCAGTCTTTGTTTCCGACGAGAATGGAGGGGATCTCCAACAGGTCTCGAAGTGAGTCAGAGTCTTTGTTTCCGACGAGGATGGAGGGGATCTCCAACAGGTCTCGGTGTGAGTCAGAGTCTTTGTTTCCGACGATGATGGAGGGGATCTCCAACAGGTCTCGGTGTAAGTCAGAGTCTTTGTTTCCGACGAGGATGGAGGGGATCTCCAACAGGTCTCGGTGTGAGTCAGAGTCTTTGTTTCCGACGAGGATGGAGGAGATCTCCAACAGGTCTCGGTGTAAGTCAGAGTCTTTGTTTCCGACGAGGATGGAGATCTCCAACAGGTCTCGGTGTAAGTCAGAGTCTTTGTTTCCCACGAGGAGGGAGAGGATCTGCAACAGGACTCAGTTCAAGCACCCGCAGCAAAACAATACTAAAGATCGCAAATACAGCGCGTGCAGGGTGTTCGTTCTGATTTTTCATTTAGTCACCTACCTAATCCACTGTTCAAAACTTCGGCACCTTTTCTGCCCAAGTAAATTGATGGCGTCATAACGATGGAGAACAATCGAAGGGTGCCCGAGAACATTCGTATAGTCTTAGTTAGAAGTATTTGCGGTCTTCCGTATTAATAGAATCTATCGCGACGTTGCGACTTAGATAGGGGAATCTGATCCGAGTGTAAAAGATTTGCAATCCACGAGGAGACGAGGCTTGCCGAGTCGTGGATGTAGCAAATCCTTTGCACGAGGATGAGATTCCCCTTCCTCAGTCGTAATGGATTATTCATCTCACTCACTTCATCACTATAATGATTTTTTAAAACTAGAATCGATACCTACACAAATCTAACGATGGCTATGACGTTATAATAGTCACGTGGAGTGTGAAACTAATAGAATCTATTCCCATATGTGATCAGGGACTAATATAATCTTACACCACCATGAGGGAGGGATGGCGATTTCTCAACCCGAGTGTACACATTTTGCAAGTCCATTGCCGAGTCATGGACAAGGAAAATTTTTACACGAGGGTTGAGAATTAGCAATCCCTCCCTCATGGTGGTGTTTGATTGTTTTTCTCCCACGTAATCGACTATCTAAAGTGTCTGTTATAATCAACAGTTTGCCTTACTTCCATAACGTCGCTTTGGTAGCGATGACGTCAGAGGGTGAGATCGATGATCGATTTATCTCACCCCAGGGAAATTTGAGAGTTCTCAGTCTCAAGTGGGAGAATAATAGGTTCTATCACGATCTACTGAGTGAGACGTAAAAATTTACACGAGTGACGGAAATTTCGTCTTTTCCCGAGTAGAGCGTAGCGGAACGAGGGAAAAGAAAACATTTCCGTCACGAGTGTAAACTTTTATGTCTCACTCAGTAGAAAGTGATGGAATCTATTTCTTCTTCATTTCTAAGAAGCTACGATCTTGTCGTTACTCCTTGACAACGGTTACTACGCATTGTCGAGACAAAATGCTAACTAGTAGAGAACAGTGGTGGACTAGATAACGATCGTGCGTTTCTTACTGATAAATGGAATTTCACAATAGTTTGTCCCGCGTCTGCAAAATTACATGATAGCCATTTGACGTCAAACTCAAGCTTCGTCAACATTCCATTGCCTTTTACCGGAAGTTCTTTAAAAAGCCGCACGCGTCTTTAGTAGAGAATCTCTGATTGGTCGTTTGGAACAGCTGATTGGTATATGACGTTTAATGATGGGATGATGTAGCCTTTGAGACAACTTATGTGTCTCACATAGGCTGTCTCACAGGGTACGAGCAAAAGTGAAGAAGAAAAGGAAATCCAACCCTGGTTTCCATGATTTGCTTTTGTCCTCGGCTCGGCAAGCCTTGTCGTGGTACAAGCAAATCCTTGACACCAGGGTTGGATTTCCGTATCCCTGATCACATCTTGAAATTGATTATTTTTCTCTCACTGGCTAAAAGAGCTCAAACATGAGGTTTTACATGTAATGTTTTTCATATTATGACACAGGGGTGAGGTATCATCGCTTTTTCACAAACCCTTTCCTCAATACAAACACTCTCCTCTATATGTCTATATTAATGTACACATATAGAGGAAAATGTTTGTATCGAGGAAAGGGTTTGTGACCAAGCGATGACACCTCATCCCTGTGTATTATGATTGGCAAACACAGCAGTAATGTATCACGTCTTAATGACGTTACAGTTAAAAGCACTTCATATTTCGCGGACAAATCAGTCTCAAGTGAAAGAAAATGAAATCTCAAACTATTACGTCAACGTTTTTTTCTTTTGTCTAACGATGTAGGTGGGTGAGAAAAAGAAGATCCTAACGACAATCTCAACAGCACTCACAAAAGAGCACCAAGTTGAGCATCTACGGACCCCTAGCAAGCTAGAGGTAGGACCAGGTGTCCGGGGGAGTAAGCATCCCCTGAAACATATTTATGCTTCAACACAGAAAAGACAAGCACGGCTTGAAATGCAAAAGAGACTAAAGAAGACCAAACAGCAAGCAGAATCCGTGCAAGAAATGTCAAACCAAATAAATGTGTCAAATTCATTGTTTTTGGATGGTTCTAATCAAACATATCTTCTGTCATCGAGGACGACGTCATAAAACGTTCAATCTACTCGCTTTTGTTTTATTTAATTTATTTCAAGGACACTTAATATAAAAGTAATCGGTGAATATTTCAAAAAGTACTGCTAGTGCCTAAGGGTGGCAATATAAACCGGTTTGACAAAGTCACAGCAGATGTAGCTACAATTTGATTGATGGATTTAATCAAAATGGAGTGTTCCAATATTTCAGCAACATGATGGGATGGAAAATGATTTTTATGTAGATAATCTATTTACAGTAATGCATTATGTATATGTGTCAGTTTCAGTGATTTTATCCTTCTGTCATATCTTTGTTTTAATTTGTTTTCTTTGTTAAGCACCCGGTCAAGCGATGGGCACCTATCTTAGTCTAGTTATCCATTAATATGACAAATATGGACCATATCCCATACACATTACACAATCGATTATTCAGAAAATCTAAAGACACACAAAATCAGGATAAAACAGGAACCAAAGCAAACAAAGAAAAACCCCCACCACATAAAAAGAAGCGAACTCCCATAGTCGGAGTGAGACCAGGTGCCCAGGTAGAGTCAGTATCTCCTGCTTGCATGAAACACCCGCCCCTTCAAATATCACATCCGGTTACTTCCATTTCAGAAGATACAAGTGTATTCTGTGGTTGGATGGTTCAAATGGTCTAAGACAGAATATCATCCACCATTCAGGACAATGGGACATCATACTGTATACATGACGAGTTCCCGAATCGACCGTAGACGATGTTAGTCGATCACAAACGTATCCCTGATTGAAAAGCTTATCTGAAAGACGCCTAGCTCTCAGAGCAAAATCTGTATATTTGGTACTTGCTCTGGCATTATGTATCAATTGAGATATGAACACGCCATAGGCAGGCGATGAAGAAATGTTGCTTCTCAGAAAAAGAAAGTTTGTGATGCTGAAACTAAAGTCGTCACATTTGTCATAGAGTGAGATGTTCATGTGACCATCAGTGTCGTAGGACAACATTATGTCCAAATAGGATTCTGAATTATCTGTCTCTGTAGTTTCTTTGACTTCAAGCTCCGACGGATAGATTCTGCAAAGGTACATTGTTGATGAACAGCACATCGTCTATATATCTGTTAGTGAAGTTGAAGTCAGAAGCTAAGTATCTTGTCCCTTCAGGGACCAAAGATTGAATGAATTCAGGTTCGTACGAGTAAAGATATATGTCAGCAAAAAGTTGGGCAGAATTGGTTCCCATTTGAGTTTCAACAATTTGTTGGAAGATTTTTTCCTCAAAAAATACAAATATGGAAACCCCACAGTGTAAAAGAATCTTATCGCGCCAATTATTTGATATCCATATTCAAGATCAGGATCGGTCAAGAAAAATAGAAATAATAATTTGTTAATTTGGTACGTATTAGTCCTCAGTCTATTTCAAATTTCAAATAGTCTCTTCGATTAAAACGTGTCTATATGTACGTGGCCTAATGGTGGTAATCGGGGAGGGGGCAGGACTGGTTATCGGGGGGGGGTGGGGGCGAGGACTAGTAATCGGGGGGGGGGGGGGGGAGACAGGACTGGTAATCGGGGGGCAGGACTGGTAATCGGGGGAGTGGGGGGACCGGAATGGTATCAGGGGGGGGGGGAGGACTAGTAATCGGGGGGGGGGGGGAGACAGGAAAGGTAATCGAGGGGGGCAGGAATAGTAATCAGGAGGCAGGACTGGTAATCGGGTGGGGGACAGGACTAGGAATCAGGGAGGACAGGACTGGCAATCGGGGGGACGGGACTAGTAATCGGGGGGACAGGACTGGTAATGGGGGGGGGGGCACGACTAGTAATCGGGGGACAGGTCTGGTAATCGGGGGGGGGGGGGGGGGGGGGGAATGACTAGTAATCGGGGGGGGGGGAGGACTGGTAATCCGGGGGGGGGGGGGGAATGAGTAATCGGGGGGGGGGGGGGGACTGGTAATCGGGGGGGGGGGGGGGGCAGGACTAGTAATCGGGCGAGGAGGACTAATAATTGGGGGACAGGACTGGTAATGGGGAGGACTAGCAATCGGGGGATCGGGGGATAGCAGTCATAGAACTAGTAATCGGGGGGAGGACTAGTAATCGGGGGGACAGGACTGGTAATCGGGGATGGAAACAGGACTAGTAATCGGGGGGACATCACTGGTAATCGGAGGGGGGACAGGACTGGTAATCGGGGGGAGGGGGGGGGCAGGAGTAGTGATGGGGGGACAGGGGACTGGTAATCGGGGGGACAACACTAGTAATCTGGGGGGGGGAGTACAGGACTAGATAACGGAGGGGGGAGGCAGGACTGGTAATCGGGGGAACAGGACTAGTAATCGGGGGAGGACTATAAATCGGGAGGACAGAACTAGTAATCGGGGGAGGACTAGTAATCGGGGGGGGAGAGGGCAGGATTAGTAATCGGGGGAGGACAGGACTAGTAATCGGGGGGACATCACTGGTAATCGGAGGGGGGACAGGACTGGTAATCGGGGGGAGGGAGGGGGCAGGATTAGTAATCGGGGGAGGACAGGACTAGTAATCGGGGGGACGGGACTAGTAATTTGGGGGGACAGGACTGGTAATTGGGGGACAGGGTTGGTTATCGGTGGGGACAGGACTAATAATCAGGGGGGACAGAACTAGTAATCGGGGGGGACAGGACAATAAATTTTTTGGGGGGATGGACTGGTAATCGGGGGGGGACAGGACTGGTTATCGGGGGGACAGGACTGGTTTTCGGGAGGTGGGAGGGAACAGGACTGGTAATCGGAGGACTGGTATCCGGGGGGAGGACTGGTAATCGGGGGGGGGGGGGGGGGCAAGCCTAGTAATCAGGGGGGGGGACAGAACTGGTAATCGGGGGACGGGGGTCAGGACTTAAAATCGGGGGGGCGGCTTGTTTGGTAATCGGGGGGGGGGGGGGGGGGGGCAGGACTGGTAATCGGGGGGGGGGGAGAGACTGGTAATCGGGGGAACAGGACACCCCTCCTTCGGTTTAGAAATTATCATAAACTTTTATTGTTATCTACGTAAACTATACGTACGTTACCCCAAAAGCATAAGTTGGATCTGGCTTGACCTCCTCCCCTCCTGGAAGAAATCCTTGATCCGCGTATGAGCACTGTACATTTCTTTTGTTATTGGGATTTTTTTCTTTTGGGGGGGGGTTGTTTTGTTTTGTTTGTTTGTATTATATTTTTTTCTTTGCTTTTGTATCTATTTTGGGGGGGGGGGGGGGGGGTAGATGTTGTTGGTGATTTTTTTTAGCTCACCTGAGCCATAGGCTCAAGTGAGCTAATGTCATAGTGTTGCGTCTGTCGTCCGTCGTCCGTCGTCGTCGTCGTCGTCGTCGTCGTACGTCGTCGTAATCTTTTCACATTTTCAACTTCTTCTCCAGAACGGCTGAAGAAATTTTGATGAAACTTGGTAGGTATGAAGTACTCATGGTCCCCTACAAGTGTTGTTGTTTTTCGTCCGGATCTGTCAACAGGTGGCGCCACCACAGCAAAAAGTAGGTCACGGGGGGTACCCTCCTTTGACAAACTTCTTCTTCAGAACCGAAGCATGCATCGACAAACCGAAAGCATCGGGATGATCTAGAGAGATGTCTTAAGAAGTGTTGTTATTTTTGGTTCCACTTCGAAGTCAAATTTTTGACGCGTTTTTGACGTCTTTTCGGACTTAGTCAGAAATGCACATTTTTGCACTATTTCTTTAAATAACTCAATAAGTGTATGATTTTACACACTCATTTACTACATATTTATCATATTTAACTTACTTAATGCTTTGATATGTATTTTATGCTTAAATTTTATTTTTTTGATTTTTTTATGAATTTTTTTCTTATGTAAAAAGGAAGGGGGGGGGGGGGTGATTTTCATACATTTTCTGCTTCTTTTCTATAACCACTCTTCAGATTGTCATGACAATTTGTAGGTATGAGGTAATCATGCATGGTACCCTACAAGTGAAAGAATTTTGTCAAGATATCCACTTTTGGATTTTTAAGGAATATTTTTTAAGATTGTACATAGGTATAATGTATGTTTTCCATTCCCAATGTTTCAGGTGCAACTACAGGAAAAAACCTTCTTTGTATGATTAATCATTTTAGATCGACCTTTCATCCATAGTTACAGCTGATAATTCAACAAGTGACACATGCTTCACTGTCTTATTGATTGACCTTTTATGTGATATGATTCAATTATTTAAATTCTTTATACTTATTTAGAATTTTATTTTTAAAGTCGGGAACAAGATTTCAAAAGCGGCCATGTTTTGCCGTGTACCCGAAGGGGAATCCCCATGTAGAAATGTGATACCTTTAGTAATGCGATACATTTCAGGAGATACAGTGCAAACGGAATAGATTTTTATTTAATGTGCATTATACTTGGAACACTTTCATAATGGTTATCATTCATGTACTTGGAACACTTGCATATACTTGTTGTTATCATGTATAAAGTTTGCTCGAATTTCTTCTGTCTTAGACTCTCTTAGATGAAGTAATTTACGGACTGATTTCTTGAAGAAACGTCTAATGAGTAATCTCTTCCTCTGGATTTTGAGAATGCATCTATAGGACATTTAGTATCTGAAATTCTTGAAATAAATAATTCAGTTCAGAGTTCCTGAAATCTTCCTATGAAATGTTGGACCACAGAAAGCTGTTGATTAAATAGAGAAAATAAATTATTATTTACAACCATAAGCCACTGTGTTCGCCATCTTGTATGCATAATATTTCTAAGAGGAACACAGAGGCCTGAGGTTGTGAATAATAAAATATTTTCTCTCATAAAATGACAGGTTCCTGTGATAAGACATTTGGGAATTTTTATCTGTTCAAATAATAGATACATGATGAGTTTTTATCGGACCAAAGAACTTTTTGTCGGCAAATCCTATGCAACCGATACATTTCATGAACTCTCTCCGCTAACAACTTTTCCATGTAACAGACCTTTTAACAGTAAATAATGATGTCGTAGGTCTGCTAGTTGGACAAGCTTAACAATTTCATGGATCTTTTAATTTGTTTCAAACTACGCAACCTAGAGAAACCACTTGAGTTGTTGAACAGCGTATGCTGAAATGCGACGCTCCTTCTCGCCTGTTGAAATATGCATAGGCAAGAAGCGCCGCATTTCAGCATATTCACTTAAAATTATTTGTTCAAGTGGCTTCACTGGTCATGAGGTTTGATACACCATACACTGATTTTTTGAAAACAAACTGGCCCAATTTCTGCACAACTCACTTGAACTGATAAATATTGGATTAAAACGATTTTAACTGTAACACTTGGACATTTAACTTCGGAATGGACATTTTTCCGAACTTGAGGTCCTAAAAATACTATTTCTAGGAAAATTTCGAGTTGTTCTATGTGAAGTACTGATCAAAATAAGGTGTTTCATCAACTTTTGATTTACCTAGGTCAACAGGTATGAGAGCTAGAGCCACTTGAAAAAAAAAATCCCACGGGCCTGCCCGTGGGATTTTTTATCCTGTCAAAATCCCGTCAAAAATCCCGTGGGATTTTTGTGAATCCCGTGGGATTTTTTATCCTGACTTTGGATTGACAGGATTTTTTATCCCGTCCCAATTGAAGACGGGAGAAAAAATCCCGTCAATTTAAAGACAGGATAAATAATTCTGTAAAAGGTATTGACAGGATAAATTATCCTGTCAACTGTCATTACGGGAGAAAAAATCCTGTAAGTTGTAAGTCAGGATAAAATATCCTGTCAATAGTTACGGGAGAAAAAAACCTGTCAATTTTTTCATAACATTAATTAACTTTTTAAACTTAGATCAATAACCAAATACCTTGTATGTTATTTAATGCCAGTATTACATGTACATGATGTAAAATGAACGAAATTCATGCTTTTCTTAAGCGGTTGTCTCATGGATTTAAAATTGTAAATTTTACGCCATAGACATAAGTCTAATGCACGGGATGTATTTTGTACATTATGACACGTGAATGTTGTGACATGGTCACCGTACATAGTGCACAATACACCAAGAGATGAAAATGAGGAAACTCGAGCTCAAAGTAACACGGTAAAGATAAATACGAAGGAACAACCCAGCAACCATATTATCTAATGCAACTGAAAAATATGATTGCGAGTAAACATTATTATTGCAGTAATAACACTGTCTTTCTTTCCAGCTTTTTCTCACTCAGCTCAGCTCCGTCGACCGCCTTCTTCTGTAAACAGAGGTTTCAGACAACTCGATTGTTTGTATGGTTCGCTCTGCCTGTATTCACTCGAGCACAGAGCAGGGACGTATATATAGACGTCCCTGAAGAGAGCTCGTACAAAAACCATCCAGACAAACAGACAAACAAAACAAAATCTAAAAAAAAAAAATTCCCCTTAAAAACCGGAATTAAGAAAGTCTTTCCACGCTATCGATTTATTCGACGGAAGACCCTCCTTTTTCTCTAGACTCCATGAAGGAAGGTGAAATGCCACACGGCCAAAATGTTAGAAGAACTTTTTTTTTTAATTGCCTCTATTTCAGTAGAAAATGACGTCTCTCCCTCCCCTCAGCCCCCTCCCCTTTCCTCCTATCCAATAACCACTGACTAACTCCATTCACTTTACATGTGTCGAAGGACCTTTTTTTTTTTTTAAATAATGAATCGGAACCGTTAAAGATGACTGATTGGAGGGATGGGGGTAGGTTTTTTCATATTATTTATTTCATTTGATTATTTTTTATTTATTTATTTATTTGTTTATATTTTTTTGTTGAAAATTAGAAGATATGTAGCTCCAGATTTTTCTTCGATTTATTTCAAAATTTTCCTGGGGTGGGGGGGGGGGGGGGGGGAACAGGAGGGAACGACCTCCTCCCGTGCTATCCTCGACTCGGCGCCACGATCCTTGAATCGGCGCTTTAGGCAAATACAAATCACCACTTCCCCGCATCGCACTTTCGAATCGTCCCTGTAAGATTTATACTCTCTCTGAATTTTTTTCTGAGTTTTATTTTTTAGCCTAAGATTTAGCTATTCAAAATTACTCAGGTCAAACTAAAAAAAAAAAAAAAAAAAAAAGAATTACATACTCTATAGTTGGGTGTGGGATCGGATTTATTTTCAGTTTGAATTTGTTATATTTCATGATACATGTACATATTTCGAGTAATTTATTAATCACCTTTGAATAAATTTGTAGTGACGAATTTAGGAGGAAGGGGGGGGGTTATGAAAACCCTCCCGGTCTGGACGTTCAAAAACTGCAATTTTTATGTCGCCTGCAATACAAGAGCTACATAATAATCCTATTTGAAATTTCATTCCATTGTTATACGTACATGTATATGAAAAATAGCTCGATCTGGAGGGGATCGAGTACGGGTAGTGGATGCACCCCTTATCCAATATTTTTTCTGGTGTACCATTCTATTCTTTATGTATATATAAAATAAACATAATATGGTATTGTTATTTATAGACTGTTTTAGCTGTACGAATTATTTTACACAAACCTCAAAAAAAAAAAAAAATTCATGATGATGATTACGACGACGACGATGATGATGATGATGATGATGATGATGGTGATGACGATGACGATGATGATGATGATTACGATGATGGTGATGATGAGGAGGAGGAGGAGGAGGAGGACGACGACGATGATGATGACGATGACGACGATGACGACGACGATGATGATGATGATGATGATGATGATGTATTGAAGTTTTCTCTGTTTCATACACTTTTAAAAAAGTTAATCCGTATGCTGTCGTGGTCAATGGTGAATATAACACATATGATGTCTGGAAACTTGTTTTATAGGCTCTCTCTCTCTCTCTCTCTCTCTCTCTCTCTCTCGAGTATGTGTATGCCTCTTATGACGAAATTGTATGATATGTATATTAAAGAGAGGGCGTTTATAATGTTGTATAACTTTTGTTCATGGTTTCGGAAAAATGAAATATGTTTAAACTACTTGTTTTAATTTCCATGCATTCAAAAGACAACAAGTGTGAACGTCAGTAGTTGGTAAGTTGGTTTCTGCGATTGGTGCTTTCCATTACGACATTTTAAAAAGATTCATCGACAACTGAAAGCAATTCATCGACAATCGACATTCATATTTGTTTTCTTTTGACTTCAAAAGAAGCTTTATTTAAAAAAAAATAAAGTAAATCAGAATTAATTAACTAGTAAGGCAATGCTAATTCATTATTCCGTTTTACGTCCTAAACTTTTACTGTGAGGTACCCTAGCTCCCGTCAGGCATTCAGACAATTAAATGCACATTCAAACACATGATCAAAATGGCTGAATTGGGAAAGAAAGACTGAAAACAAAAAGAGCTAATAAAAATATCTCTTAAATGAATAGTTCAAGTGCTACAAAAAATGAGAACAAGTTGTTTTATTTGCCACATGGATGACGAGAGAAAAATTTACTAAGGCGTTTCAACCCCCCCCCCCCCCCCCTTAAAACATTATGAAATATATTACAAAATATTAAAATCAATCAATAACTTTCAGCATTGTGATCATTTTGTAAATTCAACTGCAGTACACGGTTTTTAGCTCACCTGAGCGAAGCTCAAGTGAGCTATTGTCATAGTGCGCCGTCCGACGTCCGTCCGTCCGTCCGGCGTAAACTTTTTTACATTTTCGACATCTCCTCTGCAACCACAGCTAGCACATAATTTCACGAAACTTTACAGGAAGCAAGTACTCAAGGTCCTTTACCAAGTTTGTATTTTTTGTGCCGATCGGTCAACAAATATGGCTAACGATGACTCTGATAGGCTGACGCATTTTCGACATCCTTTCTACAACAACTACACAGAATTTCACTAAACCTTACAGGAAGCAAGAACTAAAAGTCCTATATCAAGTTTGTGTTTTTTGTGCCAATCGGTCTACAAATATGGCCACCGAAGGCTCTGATTGGCTGACGCATATATTCGACATCTCCCTACCACCACTGCACAGAATTTCACGAAACCTTACAGTAAGCAAATTTCAAGGTCCTCCAATATTAATTTTTATCTGCAGCTCAGGTGAGCGATGGGGCCCCCCCTTGGGCCTCTTGGTTTTTTGTTGTTTTTTTTTGGGGGGGGGGGGGGGGGCACGTATTTATTTTGGTCGCGGTGAATTGAGTTAATATATAACAATGTAAGAAATTAGTTAAAATGTTCGGCAGATTAAATATCTCTTCCAAAGGGAAGGGATGATATAATAAAAGCACAAACACTCGTTTACACAAATTTTCTGCCCCTTGGCTTCAGTGCAGTGGCGGATTTAGGGGTTGCGGAAGGGGCGTCCGCCCCCTAACCCCTCCCCTCCCCGGCACTGACCCAAAACATGCCAAAAACAGGTATATTATGGCCAATTTTAAATGAAAATTAGCATAATTCGCCCTGTGACCTCCCGTCAAGGGTGCGCTGGATCCGCCACTGGGCCTTTATCAAGTGTAAAAAACGACAAAAGTATACAAAAAGTGACATCCATCCTTGGCTCCTAAAAAGACTAAGTGCATCCATCCTTGCTTGTGTAAACGAGGGTCTTTGTTTTCAGATAAGTGATGTGGGAAATAAACCTGCATATGAACATTCTCAAGAGGAATAAGTAACAATAAAGAAGGCGTGGATACCCCAGGGGCGGATCCAGGAACCCTACTGCCCGGGAGGGGGGGCACATACAATTTTGATGGGAATCAGTTGCGAGCCACGAAGGGCCGAGGGGGAGGGAATTTAGGAGGGATTAGACGCGCATGATTCAGTCAGTGTCAGTAACGATAATTAGTATATTTTTAAAAATCGACATTTTCTGATGCTATATGTTTTTTGCACGGCATGCAGAAGTCAACATGTTCAGGGTTTTCTAAGGAAATTGGCGGATCATGAAAAGTTTTGAAAGGGCTGGGAGGTCAGCCCGTGGGCGGGGGAGGGGGGTGTTCCAGCCGTAAATTCACGTAAAACTAGGATAAAATCAGCATTTCCTGCATATACCTGACGGGACCTTACCCACCCCCCCCCCCCCCCCAACGACACAACATCCTCGACAAACAAGGTATAATTATTCATTGGCAATTCGATTTTAAAATAAAGAAAAACATGCATTTTTGACTATTTGCAAAATTCTTGGAGGTAGCCGGTCCAAATCTGGCCTTATTTTAATAATGAACTCAAATTTGAAAATATGTTAAAAAAGTAAAAAAAAAAAAAAAAAATAAAAAATAAACAGAAAGGATCCGACTTCAATTTTATAGAAGATTACATCAAATATTTGGTTAAGAAATGTGTGTTTTATGACTTGCATACATGTAGGACTGTTAAGTTATTCCCGATTCATGCCTCAGGCTCAGATGAAGAAAAATCCTATATGAACATCATTCAATGCAGTTGTTTCCGAAACGTGTACGTCCACGTACATACGATGGACATGGCAGCAATGCATCCTTCCCGACTTTGTAATCTATCTCCGAAAAAATTTTAGAAAATATATTCAAATCGGTAAATTCTGGTGTGTTTTGGGGCTATTTCTGACCAATTCATAGATTTTGTAGGAAACAGTAGTTCAATGCTTCAAAAAGCATGTCATACATGTAAGTGCCCCTTCGTTGGGCACTGCCGGGGGGGGGGAGGGGCATATGCCCCGTGCCCCCCCCCCCCTCCCCGGCTGAATCCGCCACTGATACCTACACTCATATAACACGTTTGACAAACAAAATAAAAAATATACATCGAGTTTTCTCCTCGTAACAAATAACACAGATATTTTTTTTTTTTTTTTGCTTGTCAAAAATTCCAGATTTGAGCCTTTTCCCATCACCTTTTCTCATCCGAGCTGGAAAATGAAATGCAAGATGGACGACAGGCAGTTCAGATACATGCACACAAAAAGCCAACCATCGTTCTCTCAATCTCAGACTGTGCCTGCACCATAATGCCGATGGGGATCGTCGCTGAACTTCAACGAAAGCCGTTTGGAGAGGTAGAGATTGACCAATTCCGAGACGACGGAGTTAAAAAAAAACTGCGGCAAAACGGAGCCACACACATTTAATTATCTCTATAATAGCTTTTCGTTTAATCACAATATTTAATATCCCTGCTAAATCGTAATTTTCATATCTTTAATCATGATTAATTAATATTCTGGTAAAAACCAATACTGGGTAAATTATACCAAAAAATATTTTACAAGTACGTCCCTGATGATTAGCTTTATACGTTGTTTAAGGAATCCCCCTGCGCCTCCTTTTTTTTTTTTTTTGTTTTTTTGTTTTTTTCTTTTAGAAATAATAAACCTGAGCTGAATCTCGGATACTTACCGAAGTGAATATATAAACACATCGCGGTAAATTCAGGGGAGGGGGAGGGTAGGCAGGAAGACTTTCAGGTCGAATTATTCTTTTGGATGCTTTTCAGTGCAAGAATTTTGTTCACGGCCCACCGGGCGGGATTAGTAATTTCTTATCATTATCCTGGACGTATATTAAATTTAATTATAATGTGTTTTTAATCTATTTATTATCCGTATTTTTTTGTAATAAAGGTTAGGGGTAAAATATTTTGTTCAAATTCTTTAACCCCCCCTTGAAAATATGATTGGTGACCAGTGTCGGGTAAAATACCCTTCGCCGTCCCGATTTTGTCAATGGTTGCATCGGTGCTGGTAATAGCCCCGGGCTGATCCGTAACCATAGTGACGACGGCAGTGAACCGTGAAGGTGTTGGTCACCAGCGCGCAACGATACTTGGACTCTGCGGGATGTATATTTCAAGTTTCGACGTGACAGCTCGAGGGTAAAACCACTGATTGAGCCAGGATATTCGAGGGGCGATTTTGTTGAAATTACATATTATAACTAGCAATCATTTCCTGGGCAATGGGGGGGGGGGGGGGGGGGGGGTAGGAGGGATGATTTCCAGTCTTTCAAGATGGTGAGGGGGGGGGGGGGGGTGTTTTAATAAGCATTTTAATTTTACACATCAAATCAAGTACAATAAGATTTTTTTGGCAGAAAACAATGGAGGGGGGTTTAATCCCCATCCACTATAGCAAATAATCAAATTAAATATATATATATGGCATAAGAGAGAGTTCAATCTCTTTATTCCTGATGTATATATAAGATAAAATAATCGTAAATTAAAATAAAATCAAATTATATAGTTAAAATGCAACCCCACCCCTTCTCCATGAAAACATTTACACATTCCACACTTTGACAAGACAGCTAACTAGAGAGGGGACATTTTTGTCACATCAAAACTGTAAAGATTCTAAAAAGATTTGCTTGAGTTGGCGTCAATTTTTCACCAAGTAAATATTGAAAAGTATAGGCGGTTAAAATAATACGTGTTTTAATTAAAATCAGAAAAAAAATCTTCAAAAGTAGAAATCTTTGAAACCACTATAGCCTCCCCCCCCCCCCCCCTTCTTTCTCTCTCTCTCTCCGAATTGTTTACATCTATAATCTAGACTTCGGTACGATAGCAAGTCCCTAACCCGTAACCATAGTGATGGGAGCAGCGAACCGTGAAAGTGTTGGTTTTGCACCCGCGATAGGTACCTATAGACCATGCGGGTTGCATATTCAAAGTCTCGAAGGGAAGGGAGTTGGAAGGACATAACCTGTGCGGAATCAAGAAATTTGTTGTTATTCACGGGGAGGTCGACCGTCCACATCGTCGGGGTATCTCTATGAAATTGAAAACAAATTTACGTAAAACGGGAAAAATGATATTTTTGGGGAAAAATGCAGGGATTTTGACTCCTCTTACGTACCCCACCTAAACCCCTCTATATCCACGCTTATTTTAAGTCCTCGGATAAGGGAATTTTCGTATACATGTAACTCTATAAATTTTTAATTTCAGTTCAAAACGAAAAACATAAATCTGCTATCAGAGCGTCCCTTTCCCCAATCCTCAAGAGTTTTTTTTTTTTATTTGGGAGAATTATTTGATGTGAATTTTCCCATAAAAGACATTGCATATCTTCCTAATGTCCGTAATCGAGGGCGAATTTCGTAAATCTTAAACTCGGTACACCCCAACCCAACCCCGACTTTTTTCTTGATAGCGATAATTTGGTCCCGCGATGGAAGGGTAAAGAGAAGACACCTCTCTTTTGTGCGATTTTTGGCGATTTTAACTTTTTGTCAAAGCAGTATTATATTAATTAATTTGAACAACAGAAATGTTAAACTGTAAGTTTGATTATTTCATTTCAAAAATATATATTTATAGGAAAAGATTCAAATTAAATTAACTTGATATGCAAGATATGATTTATTATAATGAATTAGAAAAATACAAACACATTAACATCTTGGAAATAATTTTTTCTCGATTTAATTAAACTGAGCTCCATTGATTGCGCCTTTTGAAAGATGGTTTTGAAATTTTGAAGTAAAAATTGGGGCCATGGAGCTTATTAGAACTGAATTTAGAAGAGATCAGGCGCATGGTACAATTTGAATTTCTTTCCTCCGAGAAATCTTTGAAAAGTTTATCAAAATCTATCGGCTTGTTTTTGACTATAATGGCACTTAATTTGACGTAAACGGTATCTTAATTACTTAAAATAATTTCATAAGCAGTGTTGGTTTCAGGAGGGGGTGCGGGGGGGGGGGGGTAGATGCGCGGCGGACCGGGCACTGACCCAAAATTTAAAAAAAACCCTATATTTTGGCCCATTTTCAGTTAAAATCGGCAAAATTCGCCCCTTGATCCCTCGGCAAAGGGGGTGCTGCAATTTCATTAAAACTCGTTCAATCACACTCCTCGTTGTCTACAAAACTAAAAATATAGGAGTGTGATTGAACGAGTTTTAATGAGATTGGGGGGCGCTGGATCCGCCACTGATAAGTTTTGTCTTCCTTGGTCACTACCGAAAGGGGAGGGAGGTGTCTAACTCCCCCCTTCCCTGTATCAGACACTGTCAAAATATGGTGTTTCATTTCAGGATGGAGATATAGGCTAGAGTCGAGGAGGTGTGAGGACGCTTTTTGATCTTTTTGTGTCTTTCAAAAAAATTAAAGATTTATAGACCAATGAAAAATGAAAGCATGCACTGACCCAGTAAGCTTTTCATGTGGGATGCTGATAATTGCCTACAGTCATTATTTTTTGCAGATTTTCAGCAGTTTTGTATTAACAAACTTTATTTTGTAGTACAGTACGGATGATAACTATATGTATATATGTCTTTTTCCAACTTTCAATTCTGAATCATTTAAAGTGAGCACTTTTTACTTTTCACCGCAAAAACGACTTGGAAGCACCTCCATACCCCAAGTGTATACGCCTGACCAGAGTTCTCCATATATCAATATATATTTCTTGTCTTCAATTGTCTATCAGTGGCGAATTCAAGGGGGAGGGGTGTAGGAGGCCTATGCCCCCCCCCCTTTAATTTGCAAATCATAGGTAAAACGTTAACGATCATTTTTCATCTGAAAATGAGAAAATACTAGTAAATATCTTTTAGTTAATATAATTGTGAAATGTATAATTTCTATTCTTTAATCAATTACAGTCACGAAAATGGATCCTGAAAGGCTATTTGCATGAACTATCGGGGAGCTTCCCCCACATAGCTCCACCCCACCCCCCCCCCCCTCCCACCCTGCACCCGCTGGGGACCTAGGCGGTCCCCAGACCCCTTGCCAATTTTTACGCCCCCTTTAATGGATTAACATAGGTCTGTAGCTTTTTTTCTATACCCTTGATAATTGTGTATCACGGTACACAATAACTATTGCTCATATATTGAATAAATAAATCTTTAACTAATATCATGGTTTCATTTTTGATCCATCTATAGGGGCTTAACCAAAAATGTTATCATGATACATGTACCAATATATATTACCTCTTTACTTTTGGAAAAAAAAATCTTCATTAGATGCCAATATTTTCCATTACCTTTCTTTGCTATCATGTTTTCATGGATCCATATATAAATTCAAAATAAGTCTTGAACAATTACTAAATGCTTCATTATTATTCATTGGCCGATCTATGCATGGCCAGGTCAGACGTAGTGGGGTTGCAATGCCTTAAACCTTCCTTCCATCCCCCCTTTTGGTAAAAAAAAAACAAAAAAAAAAAAAAACATGCAAAGAGAGAGAGAGAGAGAGAGATCGCGTATTCATGAGACAAAATAATTATTTATTCCCAAAATTTTCGCTATTATGTCTTACATGCAGTAACACACAACTCCCCCCCCCCCCTTCTTTAATTAAACTTATTTGACTTAATATTTGCAATTTCGTCTTTTTTTATGATTGTCAGCTGGACTTCGGAGCCCCCCCCCTTTTCTGAAATCCTAGATCCGCCACTGTTATAGATATGCATGTACCACTTTTCCATTATGTAGGGATTTAAACAAGCCCCAGTATGAATCAGATGCTCATGCATGTATGTAAAACCCCCTTTTTCAAAAGGAAATGCGTTCTTTTTCGTCATCTCAGCTCACAGAAATGGCTTTATTGGTCGTCTGCAGAAGAAATATTGGCCATAAAGCTACTACTCTATCATTTTCTTATTTTTTTTTCTCTTCTGCTTAACATGCTAAATAAAAATAAATTCGATCCAAAAAAAACTAGCTTGGTATCTTATACGCCGCTTTACGCTGACAATATACAGTGTGTCATTGGAATAAACAGCGGCGAAACTGACGTCACAGACTTGCATACGCTCCGCGCCAAGAGCAGTATATTCCAAGGCTTTATCAGTTTCGCATAGATGATATAAAATTTATGAATAAAGGTTTAAACCATTGGCGATTTGCATACCTGTTTTAAATACTTTATCTTATCACATTCAAGAAACAAGAAAATATACGATCAAAGTCTGGCAAAATGCACGTACGTGCACCACACCTCAAAATCGATCCCAGCTCTTGTCTCGTATAGTTAGCAATTTTTCTACATCCTTATGGCTCAAGGTCACAAGGCGGGTATGATCTTCTTCAAAGACAGAGAGTGTGAGTTACAAATGTATTTACTTACATTTACCCTTTACAAAGACTATGGGTTAATCGTTTTTCATATTTTCTTGATATTGCACCATTCATTCAGTCAGTGGCTGACTCAGGGGGTGTGGAGGGGGCGTCCCCCCTGCACTGTCCCAGAATTTCCCCAAAAACCTATATTTTGGCCCATTTTCAGTAAAAATCGGTAGAATTCGTCCCTTGACCCCCCGGCAAAGGGGGCGCTGGATCCGCCACTGTCAGTAGGCCGAAAAAGGGGGTGGGGTGTCTGGAATCACCCTGAGGACGGCGATTGGAAGAAAGATAAGCAACCACTCTGACAAATTGATTTATTCTTATATTTATTAGTTTAAGTTTTATTTTACCTTGTATTTTGTTGTATTTTGATGTATGCCAACATGTTTGGTGATATTTGAATTGTAATAGGAAGACCTCTACATTTATGGTTAAAATATTTCACGCAACATAAGACACCATATTGCACTCCGTATTTTAGCCGAAATCTTTCCGGGGAATGCCCCGATCTCCGGCTTGCTCCCGTATCCTTCCCAGCTCAGCACGGGATGTTTCTGAACATTTGGAATGTCCCTCTACTATTCCCTCCCTGGATCCGCGTCTGTGTCACAAGGATGAAATTATGAATAAATTAACTGTTAACATTTGTGCTGTTATAACATGCCCGATCTAAATAAATATTATTTGATTTGAAGAAATATGTGTGCTTGTTTTATCATACGACTTCTTGGGTCCTGACCTACATGTAGTAGGTGCTCCTCATATCAGGTACAAACTTCGAATCAAGAACGGAGCGAATCAGGTATTCGTTCGAGATGACAAATGACTTTGTTTACCTTACCGAAGAAGATCGAAGAGCCGAAAGAAGTTGGGAGAGTCTATAAGCCCGTGAACTCATCGCACTAGAAATACCGTGAGCTCGTCTACACATAAAATGATTACGTATGTACTTTCGCTTTAGTTAAACATTTTTTTTTCATAGAACATGTAGAAATCTAGTAAATTATTTTATTGTGAGTAGCTATTATGCTGACAAGGGTGGGGGGGGGGGGGGGGGGAGTAAATACATGGTCATATAAGTGAGAGCTTTGTTCTACATACGACACTACGAGAAATAGATAGGGCAACATAACAGTCCTGTGTCTGTATCTGTATGAGCTGGAAAATGTCTCACTTTTGAGTATACTGGTCGGGCACATATTATCGCCACTTTTATCAACATTTTTTGCTCTAAAATCTTTATTTCTTCATAAAATTCAATAAAATTTTCACAGATAGAAGAAGAACCCTCGAGATACATTTCTGATTTCATCTAATTTTCATAAAAATCTGATGATCTGTTATTGTTTATTGGTGATTTGTGAATGTAAGGGTTGGGCCACTTAGTTTGAAAGAAGGGAGGGTACATATTATCCCCGCCTTCAGTATTTGCAGATTATGGTCATCTACATACAGTATAAGGCTATATAACAGGCCCATGACCTCATACACATATAATTAACAGGCCCGTGAGGTCATCTACATACAGTATAAGTCTATATAACAGGCCCGTGAGGTCATCTACATACAGTATAAGACTATATAACAGGCCCGTGAGGTCATCTACATACAGTATAAGGCTATAGAACAGGCCCGTGAGGTCATCTACATACAGTATAAGGCTATATAACAGGCCCGTGAGGTCATCTACATACAGTATAAGACTATATAACAGGCCCGTGAGGTCATCTACATACAGTATAAGGCTATATAACAGGCCCATGAGGTCATCTACATACAGTATAAGGCTATATAACAGGCCCGTGAGGTCATCTACATTCAGTATAAGGCTATATAACAGGCCCGTGAGGTCATCTACATACAGTATAAGACTATATAACAGGCCCGTGAGGTCATCTACATACAGTATAAGGCTATAGAACAGGTCCGTGAGGTCATCTACATACAGTACAAGGCTATATAACAGGCCCGTGAGGTCATCTACATTCAGTATAAGGCTATATAACAGGCCCGTGAGGTCATCTACATACAGTATAAGACTATATAACGGGCCCGTGAGGTCATCTACATACAGTATAAGGCTATATAACAGGCCCATGAGGTCATCTACATACAGTATAAGGCTATATAACAGGCCCGTGAGGTGACATCTACATTCAGTATAAGGCTATATAACAGGCCCGTAAGGTCATCTACATACAGTATAAGACTATATAACAGGCCCGTGAGGTCATCTACATACAGTACAAGTCTATATAACAGGCCCGTGAGGTCATCTACATACAGTATAAGTCTATATAACAGGCCCGTGAGGTCATCTACATACACTATAAGTCTTTATAACAGGCCCGTGAGGTCATCTACATACAGTATAAGTCTTTATAACAGGCCCGTGAGGTCATCTACATACAGTATAAGACTATATAACAGGCCCGTGAGGTCATCTACATACAGTATAAGACTATATAACAGGCCCGTGAGGTCATCTACATACAGTATAAGTCTATGTGTGTAAGTGTTGATACAAGAGAGAATTCTATTTGTTATTTATGTGTGAAAAATGTGTATTATGCTGTTTTAAAAGAAGGCCTCGAGGAAGAAAAGCATACTGCTTATCGAGTAACCTTCATAAAATAAAGAATTTGATTGATTGATTGATTGATATAACAGGCACTTGAGGTCATCTACATACAGTATAAGTCTTTATAACACAGGCCCATGAGGTCATCTACATACAGTATAAGACTATATAACAGGCCCATGAGGTCATCTACATACAGTATAAGACTATATAACAGGCCCGTGAGGTCATCTACATACAGTATAAGTCTATATAACAGGCCCGTGAGGTAATCTACATACAGTATAAGACTATATAACAGGCCCATGACCTCATACACATACAATATAAGTCTTTATAAGACCTCATCCATGTACAGTGTTAGACTACATAATTAAATAAGGCCCTTGAACTCGTCAACATGAAATAGGTTATAGTAGTTGGTGTCTACAGAATGTGTATTAATCAATATAATGTTACTGCCAGGAAGTTTCCATTCCACTAAAACATATTATTTTCCGTGAGGAATTTTAAATACATTGTACCCAGAAGTATTCAATTAATTGTTTGCAATTCTATGTAATACTAGAATAGTATGACTTGCACTTGTATTTTCATTTTTTAATTGACCCTCCTTTTCAGCTCTATTTAAAAACTTTTCCTCTGCATTTACAAGGGCTTGGAACCTTCAAATTTGGAATAATTTCCTATAAATTATTTCAAATTTGGCTGCATTGAAAGTTTTTTTTCATAAATGTCTTTATATCTGAAAGAAGTATAATAATAGTGTCACTATCAGCCACAAGTAATTCATGGCTACTATCTGAGTTATGAATTAACATATTTTCAATATGAATCACTTATATTAATCCATATTTGATTAATTGGTGTATAAATTATATTTCCTGTCAGAGTTGGAGTCCATGCCTAAATATTGGTTTATCCTAAATTTTCTTTTTGGCCGGATTGCGAAGCAAATTCCGGTCTATAAAATGGCCAAGCTCTTATGTTCGTCAGTCTGTCCATCAGTGCGTCAAAATTTTGGTTAAGGCGTTGAGAGAAAACTGCTTGGAGCAGCAACTTGAAACTTGACATGGTGATAGACCATAATGAGACAAATCAAACTCAGCAACAAATTTGACCCCTGACCTTGACCTTGGAGTTTGACCTACAAAAAAAATTTAAACTAATTGGATATTAATATATCTCATGAACTTTTGAGAATATTTCACATGCAGAATCTTCATATGACCAGACCTTTCATTTGATATCATGACTTTTTGATCTAGTGACCTTGACCATGGACTTTGACCTACTTTAAAAAAAAATTTAACCTGGGCTATATCTCATGTACTAGAAGCGGTAGGGATTTGCTATTTAACAAGTAGATTCCTCATGACTAGATCTTTCTTTTGATATCATGACTTAAAATTGACCAGGTGACCTTGACATTGACTTTTGAAGTACTTTTAAACTATAAAAGTCAGGGTTTTGATATTTCACATATAGATTCCTCATGACCAGATCTTTCATTTGATATCATGACTTTAACCAAGTGACCTTGATTTTGACCTTTTACCTACTTTTGAACTAAAAGGGGAACCCTGAAGGGTTTCAATATTTCACATGTTGGATCCTCATTACCTTTAGGAAAAGGATTTATATAAGTATCATACTTGTTTCCTAATCCTGCATGATCTTATTTGTACTTATATTACATTATGAAAGTGAAATAAATACCAGTTTAAACTAACCCTGAAGAGTTTCAATATTTCACATGTTGGATCCTCATTACCTTAGCTTTTTGCAATAGTATTAATGACCTTTGACCTAATTTGCACAAAAATGTATACGTTATCTTATACACACACTTCACAAGCCTGCCTTACCACCTTTAGCAGTATATATAGTTTAATTTGTTTATCATCTGCCAGCAATAGCATCCCAGACATTTAAGGCCACTACTGCACTAGGAAAATCCACACTTCTTTATAAATCCAGAAAAAGGCATGTGTTACAATCCAAAGCTATCCTGAAAAAATAAAGAATGTCACATTTAGAGCATTTGCTTTTCTTTTTTCAAGAACTAACAAGGTACTGTCATGCCGCTGTTAAAATAGTATTTAGTAATTGTTTTATTGCATCAATAATGTATTATTAGAGATCTCTTTTGATTCTTTTAAGGTCGGTGCAATAAATGTGTCTTATACTGTATGTGTATGAGGTCACGGGCCTGTTATATAGACTTATACTCTATGTGTATGAGGTCACGAGCCTGTTATATAGACTTATACTCTATGTGTATGAGGTCATGGGCCTGTTATATAGTCTTATACTCTATGTGTATGAGGTCATGGGCCTGTTATATAGACTTATACTCTATGTGTATGAGGTCATGGGCCTGTTACGAAGACTTATTTTGTATGTGTGAGGTCACGGGCCTGTTATGTAGACTTTTACTGTATGTGTATGAGGTCACTGTCCTGTTATATAGACTTATACTGTATGTGTATGAGGTCACAGGCCTGTTATATAGACTTATACTGTATGTGTATGAGGTCATGGGCCTGTTATATAGTCTTATACTGTATGTAGATGACCTCACGGGCCTGTTATAAAGACTTATATTGTATGTAGATGACCTCACGGGCCTGTTATAAAGACTTATGCTGTGTGTAGATGACCTCACAGACCTGTTATAAAGTCTAATACTGTATGTAGATGACCTCACGGGCCAGTTATATAGTTTATACTGTATGTAGATGACCTCACCGGCCTGTTATATAGACTTATACTGTATGTAGATGACCTCACGGGCCTGTTCTATAGACTTATACTGAATGTAGATGACCTCACGGGCCTGTTATATAGATATTATACTGTATGTAGATGACCTCACGGGCCAGTTATATAGTTTATACTGTATGTAGATGACCTCACGAGCCAGTAATATAGTTTATACTGTATGTAGATGACCTCACGGGCCTGTTATAAAGTCTTATACTGTATGTAGATGACCTCAAAGGCCTGTTCTATAGACTTATACTGTATGTAGATGACCCCACGGGCCTGTTATATAGTCTTATACTGTATGTAGATGACCTCACGGGCCTGTTATAAAGACTTATACTGTATGTAGATGACCTCACGGGCCTGTTATATAGACTTATACTGTATTTAGATGACCTCACAGGCCTGTTATATAGTCTTATACTGTATGTAGATGACCTCACGGGCCTGTTATATAGACCTTTACTGTATGTAGATGACCTCACGGGCCAGTTATATAGTTTATACTGTATGTAGATGACCTCACGGGCCAGTTATATAGTTTATACTGTATGTAGATGACCTCTTGGGCCTATTATATAGACCTTTACTGTATGTAGATGACCTCACGGGCCTGTTATATAGACTTATACTGTATTTAGATGACCTCACAGGCCTGTTATATAGTCTTATACTGTATGTAGATGACCTCACGGGCCTGTTATATAGACCTTTACTGTATGTAGATGACCTCACGGGCCTGTTATATAGTCTTATATTGTATGTAGATGACCTCACGGGCCTGTTATAAAGTCTAATACTGTATGTAGATGACCTCACGGGCCTGTTTTATAGACTTATACTGTATGTAGATGACCTCACGGGCCTATTATATAGACTTTTACTGTATGTAGATGACCTCACGGGCCTGTTATATAGTCTTATACTGAATGTAGATGACCTCATGGGCCTATTATATAGACTTATGCTGTATGTAGATGACCTCACGGGCCTGTTTTATAGACTTACACTGTATGTAGATGACCTCACGGGCCTGTTATATAGACCTTTACTGTATGTAGATGACCTCACGGGCCTGTAATATAGACCTTTACTGTATGTAGATGACCTCACGGGCCTGTTATATAGTCTTATACTGAATGTAGATGACCTCACGGGCCTGTAATATAGACCTTCACTGTATGTAGATGACCTCACGGGCCTGTTATATAGACTTATACTGTATGTAGATGACCTCACAGGCCTGTTATATAGACTTATACTGTATGTAGATGACCTCACGGGCCTGTTATAAAGTCGTATACTGTATGTAGATGACCTCACAGGCCTGTTATATAGTCTTAAACTGTATGTAGATGACCTCATGGGCCTGTTATATAGACCTTTACTGTATGTAGATGACCTCACGGGCCTGTTATATAGTCTTATACTGTATGTATAAGACTATAGTATATAGACTTTTACTGTATATGTATGAGGTCACGGGCCTGTTATGTAGACTTATACTGTATGTGTATGAGGTCACGGGCCTGTTATATAGACTTATACTGTATGTGTATGAGGTCATGGGCCTGTTATATAGACTTATACTGTATGTGTATGAAGTCACGGGCCTGTTATATAGTCTTATACTGTATGTAGATGACCTCACAGCCCTGTTATATAGACTTTTACTGTATGTGTATGAGGTCACGGGCCTGTTATGTAGACTTATACTCTATGTGTATGAGGTCACGTGCCTGTTATATAGACCTATACTGTATGTGTATGAGGTCACGGGCCTGTTATATAGACTTATACTGTATGTGTATGAGGTCATGGGCCTGTTATATAGTCTTATACTGTATGTGTATGAGGTCACGGGCCTGTTATAAAGACTTATACTGTATGTGTATGAGGTCATGGGCCTGTTATAAAGACTCATACTGTATGTGTATGAGGTCACGGGCCTGTTATATAGACTCATACTGTATGTGTATGAGGTCACGGGCCTGTTATATAGACTCATACTGTATGTGTATGAGGTCATGGGCCTGTTATATAGACTTATACTGTATGTATAAGACTATAGTATATAGACTTTTACTGTATATGTATGAGGTCACGGGCCTGTTATGTAGACTTATACTGTATGTGTATGAGGTCACGGGCCTGTTATATAGACTTATACTGTATGTGTATAAGGTCATGGGCCTGTTATATAGACTTATACTGTATGTGTATGAAGTCACGGGCCTGTTATATAGACTCATACTGTATGTGTATGAGGTCATTGGCCTGTTATATAGTCTTATACTGTATGTATAAGACTATAGTATATAGACTTTTACTGTATATGTATGAGGTCACGGGCCTGTTATGTAGACTTATACTGTATGTGTATGAGGTCACGGGCCTGTTATATAGACTTATACTGTATGTGTATGAGGTCATGGGCCTGTTATATAGACTTATACTGTATGTGTATGAAGTCACGGGCCTGTTATATAGTCTTATACTGTATGTAGATGACCTCACAGGCCTGTTATATAGACTTTTACTGTATGTGTATGAGGTCACGGGCCTGTTATGTAGACTTATACTCTATGTGTATGAGGTCACGTGCCTGTTATATAGACCTATACTGTATGTGTATGAGGTCACGGGCCTGTTATATAGACTTATACTGTATGTGTATGAGGTCATGGGCCTGTTATATAGTCTTATACTGTATGTAGATGACCTCACGGGCCTGTTATATAGTCTTATACTGTATGTGTATGAGGTCACGGGCCTGTTATAAAGACTTATACTGTATGTGTATGAGGTCATGGGCCTGTTATAAAGACTCATACTGTATGTGTATGAGGTCACGGGCCTGTTATATAGACTCATACTGTATGTGTATGAGGTCATGGGCCTGTTATATAGACTTATACTGTATGTGTATGAGGTCACGGGCCTGTTATTTAGTCTTATACTGTATGTAGATTAGGTCACGGGCCTGTTATTTACTCTTATACTGTATGTAGATGAGGTCACGGGCCTGTTATTTAGTCTTATACTGTATGTAGATTAGGTCACGGGCCTGTTATTTAGTATTATACTGTATGTAGATGAGGTCACGGGCCTGTTTATATATGGGCCTGTTTATATATAGGCCTGTTACATTAACTGATTTTTTAAAAGTCTTAAACTGAATGTAGAATTCTTAAAGATCACTGAACTCTTTTCTAGGACTTACACAGATTTATTGTCTTTTGGAAATAGTGATATATTTTTGTAACTTTTTAATCCGATCCTACACCCTTTTTTGATGGTTTTGACAACTCTATGTACTACTTGCAGATTCGATCTATTCTCACTCAAACAGTAAAAGTCTATGTTTCTCTGTTTCAATAAAGTGAATGCTTACCATGTAACAAACTGACATCTGTATCGACTGAATGTGCTTCAATAACGTGTCTTCGCTGTACAGTTATCTATTAAAAACGAAAGTAGAAATGACGTACGCAAACCATGTGTAGACGAGCTCACGGTATTTCCGGTGCGATGAGTTCACGGGCTTATAGGTATCACAGTACTAAATGGGGAATTCCCTTTGGGTACACGGCAAAACATGGCCGCTATTGAAATCTTGTTCCCGACTTTAAAAATAAAATTCTAAATAAGTATGAAGAATTTAAATAATTGAATCATATCACATAAAAGGTCAATCAATAAGAAATTGAAACATGGGTCACTTGTTGAATTATCAGCTGTAACTATGGATGAAAGATTGATCTAAAAGGGATCCCATGAATTCAAAAATCGTATTTTAGATTTAAGTGCAAAAAATGGACCTAAAACTTCAAGTGGCTAGATCTTTCTAGACTCTGTGGTCACTTTTTCTAGAGATAGCATTTTAAAGTATCACAAACCTTTGTGTACAAAACGTATATAGTGAAACTTCGGGGTGAATGTTGTGAGAGACGTGGGAAGCCATTGAACAGAGGTGGGTGCTCCATAGACTTCAATGGAAAAGGCTTTTAGTACTGTGATACCTGCAATAGACTCTCCCAAAGAAGTTCCAGAATATTAGAAGAAAGAACCTTTGAAAAGTTTGCATTAGCCTGTGTACTCGCAATCATATTTTCACTAAAACATTGGAGAATATGGTTGCTGGGTGATCACTCCGTAATTATCCGTGGTATCTTGGTTTAGGTCGAGTTTCCTCATTCCTGCATGCTACTATATGCATATGTACATCACATTACACATGTCATGTGTACAATTAAGCACTGTCATTAATAAGATGCAGTATAAGACTGATAAGACAACAACTTAGCAATAGCATGAATAATTTCTTTCATATTTCATCCATCAAAATTATTTGCATAAAATTTGTAAATAGTGACAAATAATTATGTATCAGCATATTTGACAGCTTACAAAGTTTCGAGTTTTAACTTAAGATGCTTTGGGTTGTTGTACTTTGCTGTATATAGAAACACTTTTAAAAAAGCCTAAAATTTACAAGGGTCACTTCTTTAAATGATTAAATATTATATAGCAAACTGTAACACATCAAATTTGATTCTTCTATACATGCAGTAGTACACAATATTTTGATATTGGTCCATGCTTTGATTCTTTTATTGGTCGAATCAAAAAATTGACAGGTTTTTTTCTCCCATAATCATTGACAGGATATTTTGTCCTGACTTACAACTTACAGGATTTTTTCTCCCGTAATGACAATTGACAGGATAATTTATCCTGTAAATACCTTTTACAGGATAATTTATCCTGTCTTTAAATTGACGGGATTTTTTTTCCCATCTTTGATTGGGACGGGATAAAAAATCCTGTCAATCCAAAGTCAGGATAAAAAATCCCACGGGATTCACAAAAATCCCACGGGATTTTTGACGGGATTTTGACAGGATAAAAAATCCCACAGGCAGGCCCGTGGGATTTTTTTTTTCAAGTGGCCCTAGCTCTCATACCTGTTGACCTAGGTAAATCAAAAGTTGATGGAACACCTTATTTTGATCAGTACTTCACATAGAACAACTCAAAATTTTCCTAGAAATAGTATTTTTAGGACCTCAAGTTCGGAAAAATGTCCATTCCGAAGTTAAATGTCCAAGTGTTCTGTACGTTTCATGTATTTGAGATGAAATCAATACTATTCAAAAGTATTCATAGATTTCAGTTTACTTTAATATGAATAAAGGCAAAACCGAAAAATCTTTGTTTTTTATGCCCCTGGAATAAAAGATTTGGGAGCATATAGTTTTTGGCCTGTCCGTCTGTCTGTTTGTCTGTCTGTTTTCCGAAAAACTTTAACATTGGGCATATAACTTTTAAATGGAAGCTGGTGATACAGGTTTCATATTTCACATGTGTATTCCTTGTGACAATACCTTTCCATTGATACCAAAATTTTTGACCTCGTGACCATAACCTTGACCTTTGACGTACTTCTCAAAAACTTTAACATTGGGCATAACTTTTGAATGGTTAGTGATAGAGGTTTCAATTTTTACATGTGTATTCCTTGTGACAAGATCTTTCCATTGATACCAATATTACGCTGACCCTGACCTCTCACATACTTAACAGAAAATGGCCTTTATACTAACAAAGATGCCGCCGGGGGCATTCTCGTTTCACAAGCACAGGCTTTATAATTTCTGGCATGCTAGCTATCAATAATGAAAGGTTTTGTGTTCAATTTTAAATAAACTTAATTTATGAAATCATTTCATTGTTTTATTCTTTGTCTGCTGCACATTAATGTACAATATGATTTTATTTTTGATGTTGCATAATTGAACTATACTAGCTGGGCATATGACGTTGGACCACTTATCCGTCTTTTCAAATCAGTAAAAAAGTTATTGTTTTGAAATGTGACTATTTTTTCTTTTTTGTAGTTTTAAAGGTTGTCTGAAAAAAAAAAAAACTTCTTTGCATCCGGCAAAAATCTTTTTAGAAAGGTTGTGGGCTAAAATCCTGGTACTGGCACTATCAGTATTCAATGTCAGTAAGTCAATTAGAGCGTGCATGGGTATCAGGTGAGCGTTGTGCCCCCCTGGGGCTCTTGTTTATCATTCTTGTTATTTTTCTGTTTGTTTGGGGTTCTTTTTCCTTGTTTTTGTTTTTGTTCTAGGTGGTGTTTTATAACGTTTGCTTTGTTTTGTTCATTTGTTCTTATTTGCTTTTAATATTGTTTTTGATAGGGTTTTTTCTTATTATAATTCTTGTATTGGGGAATTATTTCATTTATTATCTCTTTTGTTCTAATCCCAGGTCATCTTTGCTTTCTGTTTCTTTAGTTTTGTTTAGTTTAGTTTTGTTTTGTTTTTGTTTTGTTTTGTTTTGTTTTTTTCTACACTGCCGGACCGAGCAAATAAAGACACCCACCAGTGGTAAATGACTTAAGTTACATATAGGATATAGATCTCAGGGATTATAAACGTTGTAACCCCCCCCCCCCCCCCCCCCCTCCCTTCCCCCGTAAAATAGGTTACTATACATTTAAATACGCACAGCCACTTTACTGACATACTTTTCGTCCATGTCTGCACGTTTCTTACTCCGCGTTGAAAGTAAGTGCATTTAATATTCTCTCACACGAAAACAAATATTCGTAGAGTAAAAACACACTGTCTATACACATTATTTATATATATATACATACATCATGCACGTATTAACATAGAATATACTAATCCTACATGTAGGTTCTCGATTAGAATTAGCTGAAACTCGATAAACTTTACACTGTACTATATTTTCTCACCGGTCGACATTTAATTTTTTACAACAGAAGGTAAGCACACTTATCTCTTTGTGTATTTATACAAAATTCAACATTACCTAGGGCATTTTTGTACAATATAAACATTTCTATATTTATTAGACATGTTACTTAGACGGGATAGAAACTCATTAATGTGTGTATAAAACGGAAGGGAAAATGGTAGGGAGGGGGGAGGCGGTCAGGACACATGCCCGTTTCCCCATAATTTGCATATCTACAGGGTCTTGAAAAGACTTTATATAAGATGGATCCCGAGTCCTGAACAATTTTGTAGGTTCGACAACGCCTTCTTTTCTATTTAGAGGTTTATTTGCGGATTCAAGCAGAAAAAGGGAAAGGGGGGGGGGGGGGGGTACTGATATACTTGAATATACATTGTACGACTAAATGGACACAACGGACTGATGAATAAAACATGCAAGTCTGTGAAAGAATGTTATGTTTTAAGAGATGGCTTCATAAAATCTTAGTGCAATATGTATTACTAGTTCAACATAAATTATCTAATGCATTTTATCACATGATACACCCGTTATGTAGTTTCATAAAGCCATTTCATAAATATATGATATGATAATACGTTACATATCGCTCTGCTTGAATGCGATTGGTCAAGTTTGGAACCTAATCACATAAACTTTGACAAGAACGGTCAGTCGTTAAATTCAGGCGCGGATTCAATATCAATGATTAAAACTATTGTAGAATTAATTGTTGCATTAAAATACTAACCCATTTGAAATATTTTCCTCTTACGTACAGAATATATCTATACGATGGGGAACTACTTCTCATGGCGTAGCAGACGCCCTGTAGGTCACAGCATGGATCGCCTTTGATGATTTTATGTTGGAAATACACAATAAGTCATATTTATTTAAAATATGTGATAAAAAGAATCTTAGGCCATACCAAATTAATTTAATGTTCTTTGGATTTCCCGCACCATATTTTTCAAAATTCAAAAAATGATATAAAAATAAAATGCTCGCCTACATCATTAAATTTCTGGCTCAAGAATTTTTAGAGTCGGTTCTGATTTCTGTAAATCTTAAAGCTTCTAGAAGTCTTAGATTGTACAAAATTCGAAGAAAATTATACTTCATGTGTTTAAAAAAAACTTGTTGGGAGCAAATTTGTGTCCCGTATACATAGCACTGAACGTCAGGGAGGGGGAATGTTCGAAAATCTTTTCCGTACTGCTGTGTGCCAGGCTTTCTAGTCACCAGATTCCTATGGGGATTCCTTTTTGAGTACAGAAAACATCAGAAATGTATTTCTGGGGTAACATATCAAAAATAAAATTATTTCATTCGCTCGCACATAAAAAATGCAAAATCTGTAAAAAAAAAAAAAAAAAATAAAATAATTATATTTGCGACCGCTCGCACCCTTTTTTTCACAAGAAAATCCGAAGAACATTTTATTAATTTGGTATGGCCTTAAATGAATTTTCATTTCATACGATGTATTATGAAACTCGTTGTGCATTTTATATCCCCTCGCCAATAACTCGTTTCATAATACATCGTGCGAAATGAAAATTCAGTTGAGATCCTGTACGTATGTTATATGACTGATTGATTATACTTTGTACTTGTGAACCAAATATTTCCATTTTCATTTAATGCATATCATGTGTTGTGTTGATATATGCCAATATGGTGAAAGTTAATATTGAATTTGCATTTGAAATATGAAGTTTTCACAAATCAATTTTAAAAATGAAAAAAAAAAGACGTGAGCTTTAAATTTCTAAAAGTTAAAAAGAAAAGTATTGATATTTTCAAAATTACTTCAATTTTCTTGGAATCTTAGAATGTAGACAATTGTTCATAAAATGCATTATTTTCAGGACACACATTTGCATTCGTATAATCATGTTGTTAATCTATGCATTTAATACTTTTCTTTTGCTGTGCTATGCGTGAGAATAATGAAGATCGTGGAACATTTCGTGGTATATATTTTGGCCTGTACTTTCTATTTACCATTACATCGCGGACTGAAATTGGTGAAAAAAGCTCAGTTGGAGGAAAGAAAACAGGAACTGCAATAATTGCTTTGATTAAATCTTATCTTTTCATAGCCTATAACCTTGTCTAAACTGATACTTTTACAATCATAGACTCGTTAGTAAGTAAAACGCCGTTGGTTGTTTTTACAAACATTGTGACAAAATCTGTAGAAATTTGCATGGAAACCACCACAACATTGTGTTTAACATATTTCGACCACGACGTTCCTTTTGTCAGAATGTTTGTAAAAACTACAATGATTTCTTGACTGACAAAACAAAGAATCATCAAAATATCATTTTTCACACGGACATCGGATATGAAAAGATAAAATTGAATCAAAACAATCATCACGGTACCTCTTTTCTTTCCTCCAAAGGAACGATATGCCTCCATTTTGTGTTCGTGGTTTCACCAACTTAAGTCACATGATGCTACACAGATGATGAAATTTATTTCAAAGTTTTCAGACATGTTTTCATTCTCATGAGTCTGTCAGACGGAATAATGTAATGTAATAAGATCTAGGGTTTGTGAGACCGAATAATTTTTTGGAAGACATGTATTCCCTGCGGTATGACACTTTTCAAATACTTCTTCTCCACCTTTATCTCACAAGATCAAACTGAATTGCTTTTATTTCTGAATACCTTTTGTGTACAGACATCACCTTTGACAAACTGACAAAATAAGTGAATTTTTGATTTATATCATTAACTTTTACCTGAGGTTTTATACAAGTGTGTAGCTTCCCAAGGGGGATGTATACCTGTACTTAGCTCATATCTTATTCTCTACATACATATAGTCTATTTCTTGTGTTATTTTCAACTATATGGAAGTACAGGTATGAGCTAAGTTATTGGCCAAATCTAGATTATTGGCCATACTTAAATTATTGGCCAAATCTGAATTATTGGCCATACCTATAAATTATTGACCAAACCTAAATTGTTGGCCAGACCTAAATTGTTGGCCAAACCTAAATCATTGGCCATACCTAAATTAAAACTATTGGCCAAACCTGTATTATTTATTGGCCATACCTAAATCACTGACCAAATCTAAATTATTGGCCATACCTAAATCATTGGTCATACCTAAATTATTGGCCATACCTAAATCATTGGTCATACCTAAATCATTGGTCATACCTAAATCATTGACCATACCTAAATCATTGGTCATACCTAAATCATTGGTCATACCTAAATCATTGGCCATACCTAAATCATTGGTCATACCTAAATCATTGGCCATACCTAAATCATTGGTCATACCTAAATCATTGGTCATACCTAAATCATTGGTCATACCTAAATTATTGGTCATACCTAAATTATTGGCCATACCTAAATCATTGGTCATACCTAAATTATTGGCCATACCTAAATCATTGGCCATACCTAAATCATTGGCCATACCTAAATCATTGGTCATACCTAAATTATTAGCCATACCTAAATCATTGGCCATACCTAAATCATTGGTCATACCTAAATTATTGGCCATACCTAAATCATTGGTCATACCTAAATCATTGGTCATACCTAAATCATTGGCCATACCTAAATCATTGGTCATACCTAAATCATTGGCCAAACCTGAAGTATTGGCCTTACCTAAATTATTAGTTTATTATTATTATAACTGAAAATGAGAAAGCAGCAAGTAAAGTGACCTCAAACTTTTTCTTCGAAAACAAGACATTATAGGCTAAGTTTCATGCATACATGTACTTAGGTGTTTATACATTGTACTCTCTTAAAAAAGAAATCAACACTTGCTGTCAACACTCGTGTTATAATACTACTTTGTAATGCAATCTCTTTTCTATAATTGTCCCCCGCTTTCGCGAAAGCGCGGGGACATTACAGGGATTTTTTATTTGCTACCAATGAGGAAAGGTATCTTTTTTCCCAATTGTGGCTCTAAAATTTCCCAATCACATAGAGATGGAATAAGAACTGAAATTAGTGAAATTTACTGGTTCAAAAGTAGCAAATTTATTAATTATTTGCCATATTGTTGTAAGCATAAGAAATTCAATCTTATTTAAAAAAAAAATAATCTGATTAAACATTCAATTCTGAACTTTTGATTGTATATAAGTACTTCCCAAAATATTCCCAAACGTCGTTTATTTTCCCAATTGCACGGGCCCCGACCCCATTCCCAAATTACTGAAAAAAAAAATCACTGATCATTATAACCGCCCCGTCTGTTTGTCTGTACGTCTGCCATTTTGTCTATCTGCCCATCTGTCTGTCACAAAAACTTTAAGCTGGTCCATAACTTTTGAATGGTAATTAAGTGATAAGGCTCTCGTATGTCACATATGTACTCATTGTGACAAGACCTTTCCATGGATACCAAAAATTTTGACCTTGGAGTTTGACATACTTTTCAAAAACTTTAACCTTGTCCATAACTTTTGAATGGAAATTGATAAGGCTCTCATAATTCACATGTGTATTCAATGTGACAAGACCTTTTCATGATTACCAAACATTTTGACCTTGTGACCTCGTCATTGGAGGTTGACCCACCTTTAAAAACTCTAACATCGACCATAACTTTTGGATGGTAAATGATAGGACTTTCATATTTCACATGCGCGTACCTTTTCACAAGATCTTTCCCTTGGTAACAAAAGTTTGGACCTTTAGACTTTTTCTTAGATAAGGGGGGGGGGGTTGTAAGTATTTCTTTAAAGACAAACACCAAAAGCGGGGGACCACAATTCCTTGAATTTGATTTTGACTATATATATATTGTGCAGAGTTAAAAAAATTTTTAAATCCACACAAATTCATGTAAAAACCAAAGGAAATTGCTAAGTAACCTCGCACTTTAACATCTCAAAGTGGCGCTTATCACTGAAGATCGAACTCCACTCTCCCGCGTGTAAAATGTAAACAGTTGATAAGAAGGTATTAGCGCACGCACAGAAAAATTTCATTATCGCGAGCAGATCTAATATTCTTGCGTAATATTCACATCGCTTTAAACATTTCGCTGGCATAACCGATTTGTAAGAAATTAAATGCTATATCTGCGAGGAAAATTAATGCATCATCATGGATATAAATGTAAATTGTGGTACATAGGAACTTAATTATGAACGATGGTATAATGATGCAAAAGATAAGTTTTTCACAATAAAACACCTTCAAATTATTTTCTTTTTAAGATCTAGGAAATAACAAAATCCAGTATGGCGACCGGATATCTTCTGCAAGCAGCTCTTCCAACATGCAAACATCACCCCGACGAAGAACTGTTATTCTTCTGTTACACGTGTAGAAGGAGAGTGTGTGAACAGTGTTGCCGGGACACATGTATGACACACGAGTGGAGATTGTCAAAAAAGTTTGCAAGAGAAATAAGGCAGAATACAGAGGGAAGATGTAAGGAGTTGGAGAAAATGATACAAAGGCTTAGTAAGGACACGGAAGAAGAGGAAACGGAAGCGGATATAGAGCGAATTGAAAAATTGCGAATCAAATGGAACTCGGCCATCAACGAAGCAGCCGATATTCTGAAAAGAAAAAGAAGGGGAGGGAGGAGGCTTCCAAAAAATATGTCAGAGGAATTAAAATTATTGAGAAAGATGCTGGAATTCTTCCGTAAGGATATTCACGAAGGTATTTACTTATTTATCTATTTATTTATTCAATCGTTCATTTACTTATTGGAGTCTAACATGATTTAAAGAAAGCAACATACTGTATATATAACTTTTGAATTAAACGTTATACTGGCGTTCATATTTTAATTGCTTTTATCTGTAATGGTTGAGTCTAATTTTTTTTATTCGTTGGATGGATTTATACATGGCACGAAAAAAGGGCTGAAAATTGTATCATTGTATCGTAGCGCATGATAAAGAAGTGCTTCGTCTTTTTTTTTTCTTGGCATTCCTCCATCCATCGAAAAACAAATTAGAGTCTTTCCTTATCATTTGATTTCCTACCAATGATCTTAAAAGTTTCTGCAATCCATCCATAAAGCCTGTACTTTTTCTCAATCTTCTAGAAATAAGTCGTCCGCGAGGAAGTCACAGAGTAGTATTTTTTTTAATCATTCAGAGTATTTCTAACAATGAAAATGAAATGATAAGACCTTTCTTTTGAAACCCAAAGGTTTGATATTTTTTTAATTGAAATTTTAGGAAATTTTCAAAATTTCACAGAGATTTATAGCTTGGGTATTTTTGGTCCTTCGATTGACATTTCTAGAATTTTGGTAGCAGTCTCTCATTGATAGTAAATATGCATTCGCACTTTCGTACATGTAACGTATAGTTGCCTTGGTTACAGCTGACGACAACGTTGCCGTGGAGATGGAGGAAGAATTTTATATCAAGAAAGAAATGTTATCATTCATAAATATCAGACTATCCAACAAACTGGTATTCAAGGAGGGGAAATTACCACCAGACGACCTCTGTCACATGATGGGCGAAATTGTGGAGGAAATGACGCACACAAAGGTCAAGGTCACAGAAATATCACACTTTATTCATATCGACGATTCAGACTATGTCAATAATATCGTTCCTATAAGCTTTACTGAGGCACTGTTTACCAAGCACTATGGTACCCATATCTGCCATGTGAACACGGCAGGAAAAGTTATCAAAGAAACACAGACAAGTTGCGGAGATTTCGTCAAGATTGATGGCGATATTACTCTTTTTACACTCTTCAACAGTAAGGTAATTCGTCGACTTTTACCCTCGGGTACAGTCGATGATTTCTGTTCCACCGCGCCGCTACGTCCATCGGGCATCTGCAAGTCACAAGATGGCGGAGTTCTCGTTTGCTTGTGTAACTGTTTCTCCAAATCTATCAAATCGGACAGCATGGGAGAGGTACACCATATCGACACCTCGGGCGGAGTCCTGCAACGATTCATTCACACAGAGGATCGGAAAACCAAGTTATTTATAAATCCCGACCGGATCTCACAAAACATCAACAAGGATATTTGCGTAGTAGACACTGTAGATAGGGACTTCCAGTCCCGCCTCGTTGTGATATCAACATCCTCAGAGTTAAGGTTCGTGTACACGGGACAGCCAGATCTGCCGGAGAAATTTTCTTCAAATGATGTTTGTTGCGATGAATGGTGTAGAATTCTCGTGAGTGACGTTCTCAATCACGCTGTGCATCTTCTTCGTGAGGACGGACATTTTATCCAGTATGTGCTGACGGAGGACAGCCCTGTATGGGGTCCGCGGTCATTGGCTGTACACGGTGATACGATGTGGGTGGGGTGTGAAGGCGGGGTAGTCAGGGTGTACAAATACGAGGAAGAGGACTCTTAAAACACGCACTGATACTAATTTTCAGTGAAAATCAACATGAAGCAAGAATGGGCCAAATCGTATAATAAAGGTTAAAGTCAGGCATTGAGAAACAAAAGTAATATATGATATAAATTTAAAGGAGTCAAATAAATGTTAAATATTGCACACTTATTGCGTTTTTATTTTCTTTATTTTATTGTCTTAAAAAAAGAAAAGGAACGAAATTTACTGAGATAAAGGCTTAGTTGCGGGGAACAAACAATAGATCGTACAATCACCAGCACTATTTAGTCCAGAATAATTTGATAAAACGTGATGCGCAGCAGTCTAAATGATGTTTTATTATTATGACGAAAGTTGGAAAAATGTACAAAAACTGTAAAGGTGATGTGCGGTTATCCATGTGTAAGATATGGATGGCCAGTTGGAAGCGTTGTGGTCGTCTAGATACAGGATCCCGATGTTCAGTAATAAACGGTTCAGTTTGTTATTAAAGATACAGGATCTCTGTGACCAGGGAGTAACAGTATTGTTGTCTATGTACAGGATCACGATGTTCAGTAATAAACGGTTTGGTTATTTAGATACCGGATCTCCATGACCAGTGAGAAACGGTATTGTTGTCTACATACAGGATCACGATGACCAGTAAGAAACGGTGTGGTTACCATGATGACCAGTTATAAACGGCGTGCTTATCTAGATACAGGATCACGATGACCAGTAAGAAACGGTGTGGTTATCACGATGACCAGTAAGAAACGGAGTGGTTATCTAGATACAGCATCACGATGACCAGTAGTAAACGGTGTGATTATCTTGATACAGGATGTCAATGACCAGTAAGAAACGGTGTGGTTACCATGATGACCAGTTATAAACGGCGTGCTTATCTAGATACAGGATCACGATGACCAGTAAGAAACGGTGTGGTTATCATGATGACCAGTAAGAAACGGCGTGCTTATCTAGATACAGCATCACGATGACCCGTAAAAACGTTGTGGTTATCTAGATACAGCATCACGATGACCCGTAAAAACGTTGTGGTTATCTAGATACAGCATCACGATGACCAGTAAGAAACGGAGTGGTTATCTAGATACAACATCACGAACGGTGTGATTATCTAGATACAGCATCACGATGACCCGTAAAAACGGTGTGGTTATCTAGATACAGGATCACGATGGCCAGTAATAAATGGTGTGATTATATAGACACAGGATCTCGATGGCCAGTAATAAATGGTGTGATTATATAGATACAGGATCTCGATTGCCAGTAATAAATGGTGTGATTATATAGATACAGGATCTCGATGGTCAGTAATAAATGGTGTGATTATATAGATACAGGATCTCGATTGCCAGTAATAAATGGTGTGATTATATAGACACAGGATCTCGATGGCCAGTAATAAATGGTGTGATTATATAGATACAGGATCTCGATTGCCAGTAATAAATGGTGTGATTATGTTGACACAGGATCTCGATGGTCAGTAAAAAGCGGTGTGATTATCTTGATACAGGATCTCGATGGCCAGTAATAAATGGTGTGATTATCTAGATAAAGGATGTCAATGACCAGTTAGAAACGGTGTGATTTTTAAGTACAGGATCTCAATGATCAGTAAGAAATAGTGTGGTTATTATCTAGATACAGGATCCCAATGGCCAGTCATAAATGGTTTGATTATCTTGGTACAGGACCCCGATGGCCAGTCATAAATGGTGTGATTATCTAGAAACAGGATCTCGATGTCCAGTAATATATAGTGTGATTATATAGATACAGGATCTCGATGGCCAGTAATAAGCGGTGTGATTATATAGACACAGGATCTCGATGGCCAGTAATATATAGTGTGATTATATAGATACAGGATCTCGATGGCCAGTAATAAGCGGTGTGATTATATAGACACAGGATCTCGATGGCCAGTAATAAACGGTGTGATTATCTAGATAGAGGATGTCAATGACCAGTTAGAAACGGTGTGATTATCTAGATACATGATCTCAATGATCAGTAAGAAATAGTGTGGTTATCTAGATACAGGACCCCGATTGCCAGTCATAAATGGTGTGGTTATCTAGATACAGGATCTCGATGGCCAGTAAGAATTTGTGTGGTTATTTAGATACAGGATCTCTATGACCCGTAAGAAACGGTGTGGTTATCTAGATACGGCATCTCTATGACCAGTAAGAAACGGTGTGGGTACTTAGATACAGGATCTCTATGACATGTAATAATCGATGCGGTTATTTCGATACGGCACCTCTATGACCAGTTAGAAACAGTGTGGTTATCTAGATACAGGATTTCTATGACCAGTAAGAAACAGTTTGGTAATTTAGATACAGGATCTTTATGACAAGTAATAATCGGTGTGGTTATTTATATACAGGATCTCTATGACTAGGAATTAACGGTGTGGTTTTCTAGATTAAGGATCTCTATTGTCAGTAAGAATTGGTGTGGTTATCTAGATACATGATCTCTATGACCAGTAAGAAGTGGTGTGTTTATTTAGATACAGGATCTCTATGACCAGGAATAAGCATTGTGGTTGTCTAGTCACAGGTTCCCGATGTTTAGTAATAAACGGTTTGGTAATTAAGAAACAGGATCTCTATGACCTGTAAAAAACGGTGTGATTATCTAGATACCGGATCTCTATGACAAGTAAGAAATACTGTAGTTATCTAGATACAGGATCTCTATAACCAGGAAAAAAAATAGTGTGGTTGTCTAGATACAGGATCTCTATGACAAGTAAGAAACGATGTGGTTATCTAGATTCAGGATCTCTATGACCAGTAAGAATTGGTGTGGTTACTTTATGACCAGTAAGAAACGGTCTTGTTATCTAGATACAGTATCTCTATGACCAGTAAAAAACGGTGTTGTTTTCTAAATACAGGATTTCTATGACCAGTAAGAAACTGTTTGGTTATTTAGATACAGGATCTCTATGACAAGTAAGAAACGGAGTGGTTATTTAGATACAGGATCTTTATGACCAGTAATAATCGGTGTGGTTATTTAGATGCAGGATCTCTATGACTTGAAAGAAACGTTGTGGTCATCTAGATAGAGGATCTCTATGACCAGTGAGAAACGGTGTGGTTATCTAAATACAAGATCATGATGATCAGAAAGAATTGATGTGGTTATCTAGATACAGGATTCCTATGATCAGTAAGAAACGATGTGGTTTTCTAGGTACAGGATACCTATGACCAGTTACAAACGGTTTGGGTATCTAAATATAGGATCTCTATGACCAGTAAGAAACGATGTGGTTTGGTTTTCTAGATACAGGATCTCAATGACCTGTGAGGAACGGTTTGGTAATCTAGATACAGGATCTCTATGACAAGTAAGAAACGATGTGGTTATTTTAATACAGGATCCCAATGACCAGTAAGAAACAATGTGGTTATCTAGATACAGAATCTCAGTGACCAGTAAAAAACGATGTAGTTATCTAGATACAGGATCTGTATGACCAGTAAGAAACGGTATGGTTACCTAGATACATGATCGCTATGACCAGTTATACACGATGTTGTTTTCTAGATACAGATTCTCGATTACCAGTAAGAAACGGTGTGGTTATCTAGATACAGGGTTTCTATGACCAGTAAGACTTTGTGTGGTTATTTAGATACAGGATCTCGATGACCAGTGAGAAACGCTGTGGTTATCTAGATACACGATCATGATGATCAGAAAGAAACGATGTGGTTATCTAGATACAGGATATCTATGACCAGTAAGAAACGGTGTGGTTATCTCGATACAGGATCTCTATGACCAGTAAAAACGATGTGGTTATCTAGATACAGGATCCCCATGACCAGTAAGAAACTGTGTGGTTATCTATATACAGGATCTCTATGACCAGTAATAAACGGTGTCGTTATCTAGATACAGGATCTGAATGACCATTGAGAAACGGTGTGGTTATCTAGATACAGGATCTGAATGACCAGTGAGAAACGGTGTGGTTATCTAGATACAGGATCTGAATGACCAGTGAGAAACGGTGTGGTTATCTAGATACAGGTTCTATATGACCAGTGAGAAACTGTATGTTTATTTAGATACAGGATCTCGAAGACCAATCAGAAAAAGTATGGTTATCTAGATACAGGATCTAAATTATCAGTGAGAAACTGTGTGGTTAGCTAAAAAAGGGGTCTTGATGACCAGTGATAAACAGTTTGATTCTTTAGAAACATGATCTCGAAAGTTAGTAAGAAACGGCGTGGTTATCTACAATGTACAAAATGTAGATACAGGATCTCAATGACCAGTGAGAAACAGTTTGGTTATTTAGATACAGGATCTCGCTGACCAGTAAGAAACGGTGTCGTTATCTGGATACAGGATCTGAATGACCATTGAGACACGGTGTGGTTATCTAGATACAGGATCTCTATGACCAGTAAGAAATACTGTGGTTATCTAGATACAGGATCTCTATAACCAGGAAAAAAAATAGTGTGGTTGTCTAGATACGGGATCTCTATGACCAGTAAGAAACGGTGTGGTTATCTTAATACAGGATCTCGCTGACCACTAAGAAACGGTGTGGTTATTTTGATACAGGATCTCAATGACAAGTAAGAAACGGTGTGGTTACCTAGAAAAGGGGTCTCGATGACCAGTGGTAAACAGTTTGGTTATCTAGATACAGGATCTCGAAGACCAGTAAGAAACGTTTTGGTTGTTTAGATACAGGATCTCGCTGACCAGTAAGAAACAGTGTGGTTATCTAGATACAGGATCTCGCTGACCAGTAAGAAACGTCGTGGTTTTCTAGATACAGGATCTCTATGACAAGTAAAAACGGTGTGGTTATCTAGATACAGGATCTCGCTGACCAGTAAGAAACAGTGTGGTTATCTAGATACAGGATCTCGCTGACCAGTAAGAAACGTTGTGGTTATCTAGATACAGGATCTCTATGACAAGTAAGAAACGGTGTGGTTTTCTAGATACAGGATCTCTATGACAAGTAAGAAACGGTGTGGTTATCTAGATACAGGATCTCTATGACAAGTTAGAAACGGTGTGGTTATCTAGATACAGGATCTCGATGACCAGTAAGAAACGTTGTGGTTATCTAGATACAGGATCTCTATGACAAGTAAGAAACGGTGTGGTTTTCTAGATACAGGATCTCTATGACAAGTAAGAAACGGTGTGGTTATCTAGATACAGGATCTCGATGACCAGTAAGAAACGGTGTGGTTTTCTAGATACAGGATCGCTATGACAAGTAAGAAACGGTGTGGTTTTCTAGATACAGGATCTCTATGACAAGTAAGAAACGGTGTGGTTATCTAGATACAGGATCTCGATGACCAGTAAGAAACGGTGTGTTATTATCTAGATACAGGATCTCGATGACCAGTAAGAAACGGTGTGTTATTATCTAGATACAGGATCTCGATGACCAGTAAGAAACGGTGTGTTATTATCTAGATACAGGATCTCTATGATTATAAGAAACGCTAACGTTGTAGTTATCTCTATGACCATTAATAATACAGAAGTGTTCAAACTATACGTTCCCGAAGGATATTTCAAACCAATTTATTACGGTATGCACCAGACACGTGTTCCGGATATCAAATCCTCATCAGTGATGCTACATCCAAAGTTTTATACGCAGCCAAAATTCATTTTAGTTGCGCCCTCGGGTAATATTTTTCAAAAATGAATTTATGCAATTTGCAGAGAGTGCGCGGCTCCTAATTTCCTGTAGGGTAAATGCAGTAGCATATCCAAATAAAATCTATGTTCAAAATACCATTGGAGGGATGATGCTTAGACGTTAATACCTCCTTTAATTTCGATAATATTTTTGAATGAAATGACATGTTTCCGAAATGGCAAAATAATATTTATGACGTCAAATTGGAGAGGTTGTGATTTCCTACGTGTAACTTGTAAGGGTACGTCTAGTGTACAAGTTGAATTACACGTTACTGTTGTTGAGATTTCTTTTCAAAGATGACTACGCGTAATTGTAAAAACTTATTGAACTTGAGTTGACTTTTTGACAGGTTAAATCCAAACGACGGATTAAGTTCGGTATTTTTTTTTTCTTGGGATAGAAACTTGAAATATGAATTGATTGCCATCCATTTTATACTATTTCATAAAATTAAGCTGGTGAAATATCTTGAAGTAAAGACCTACGTGTATATCGCACTATACACGTTCACTGGCGACGTGTAACTTGTAAAGCAAATGACGTCAAACGCAATAAATGATGACGTCACAAGAGCAGAACAGAATGCACTTCAAAACAATCATGTCACGGGGAACGAGTTTAACTGCTCCACGAAGCAACAGGAAATAAGTGTTTATTTTAATAATACGGAAGTTTTCAAACTCGTTACCTTCCGGAAGAAGATTTCAAATTAAGAGACAGGAGACAGGATCTCAAATACCAATGAGAAACGTAGACCGAGAACAGGCCAAATTTTTTATTTGGACTGAGACAAGGGCATCCAAAAAAGTGGTAGAATTTAAAATTATACATTTTTTCATAATCTGCCCATACCTTGAATTTTTCGGTTTGATACGTAATAATTTGGGTTATTTTCATTTCCTTTATATCATTTGATTCCTTTAAGTAAGATTTCTAGTCAGTTATCTGGGTACCACATTACTTTCATTTTCCAACTTGTTTATTATTAGTAAAAGTTATCTCGTGTTGATGACTTTTTGCATTGAATTCTTTTATGTTTTTGCTCACAAAATCGGAATTATGCATATCAGTTTCATATTGGGATGAAAATTCCGATACAAGTATTGAATACTTTCATAATTTAACCAAATACATGTAAATAGAAATACTGACTACAATTGCTAGTATTTCTGTGAATGTATGGTTTAGAATTAAGACTGAAAAGACATCAACACGAAACATACCGGAAAGTTGAAGAAGGAGAGAATCTTGAATCACAGAAAATTGAAAGGAAATCTTTATGAATGGACTTGAAAATTGCAAAATCAAAGGAACAAAGGTAAATAATGATACAACTAATAGAAAAATCCAAAATATAGAATGATCTTTGTATTTATGAGTGTATATTTGCACAGCCAATGTAATTCCCTGCGATGTTACTTTTGAAAGGAACGTGCTGCAATTCGTGTATTAACACTCGTGACGTCACAATGCATAAGATCTAAAGAAACATGCCGCGACGGCTGTTAGAACATGCAAACTGAACCCTCGGTGATCTGAATTATAACGTCACCCTTTTTCCTAGAAAAAGCAATTTCAGAAAACTAGAATGAAACTGACAACTGCGGTGCATATAGATAGAATACATGTCATAATTTGTGTTTTGTTACGGGTATGCAACACACAGCAAGTGCATTTATCGTACATGTAATGCGCGTTAATACCCGTAACAAAACACAAATTAAGACACTTATTCTCTATAAGACAACAACTATGTGAAACTTCTTGTACCTTTTCTTTTTGTTGATAAGTTCACCCATGCCCCCGCTAGAATAAACTGAGGGTCAAATCTTTAAAACCCTTATAACCCCTGAACTAGTCTAACCGTTCAAATTGAACGAAATCTGTTTCATATTGTTCTTTGGAAAGTTTGCAGAGTTTACATGCTCTTAAAAATTATTAACGGTTTCCTGCTATTGCCAATTGAAAATGGACCTTTAAATTGGCAAAGTGCAAATTTCTACAGTTCTTTTTTTTTTTAGATTTGTAGTTGAAACTTGGATGTTAGGTTTATTTTGGGTAGACATTTAGTGTTGACCTAGTTTGAATGTCACATTTCAATTCTCGAGGCCACAACAACTTTTTGCGTATAGTACAGAGATTGTTTGACATTGAGAGTTCAAACTTTACACAGATATTTCTTGCATCAATTTATTTCACCTTGACCTTTACCCAAGGTCATTTGTTTGATTTCAAGATCAAAACTTTACACAGATATTTCTTGCATCAATTTATTTCACCTTGACCTTGACCCAAGGTCATTTGTTTGATTTCAAGATCACAACAGACTTTTGATGATGAAAGATTGAGCTTTGGTCAGATTAAGATCAATCTTTATGAAAATAATCTCCAATACTTTTCATTTATCCGTGACCTTGGTTTAAGGTCAAATATTCATTCTCAAGGTAATAACAAACATTCACATGTAGAATACATAGTTATGTATACTTCAGAAAAATAACTCTTTTATTCTTATTCTTTGTTGAATTCCTTTTTGCATGACTTGTCTGTCCTTTCATGCTGTTGTCATTTTCTATACTTATAGAAATTTTACTCATTGCAAAATAATTGGGCAATTTCTGTTTTGAGATAGCAATTTGAAAGGATTAAACGTTGAAAGATCATGGAGTTTAAATCTTTCGTAAACATGAAAGGTATTTATGATCTTTTTTCTTCTATTTCGTGGACACTTGTAAGCTCTTTTTGACCATTATTCCTCCCTTTTTCTTTAATGTTTGTTCAAGTTTCTCCTAACCATCTTTTTTTTATTTGGATTGGAACAATCATGTTCTGGGGAAGAGTAATAAATGGAGGAATCCGTCTATTGCTTGCAACAGTAGACATCTAGTTTATTTACTTTTTCGTTATTTTCAATATTTTATCAGATGAATAAGATCCCTGAATTTTAATTACTGTACTATTTTACCCCTGTACACTATACAAAATGGTCGGAAAGTATTTTGAGCATATCATTCAGTTAAAGGCACGCTGTCCCTGAAATTAATCATTAATTTTGCAAAATTTTATAATGCAAAATCTTTCTTTTCATATGAAAGTTTACATTCTCATTTGTATAAATTCAAATTTTCAGGCGACTCTAACGCATACATTCGCAGTTTTAGCCATTTGAAAACGTCATTTTGAATTTGGGGTGCGCAACTCTATTATGCATTTCACTGGCGCCACCTACAATGTATTGCGTTTTTACAATAGAGGTATATAGAGCTTTAATTATACAAATTCGTCAATATTATGGTCGTTACTGCATATTTTCAAATAAAACTTTTTATGTCTCCTTTTTTCCTCAATCTAGACCCTTCGGAATAAATTTTATGTTTTCGATAAAACTTATTTTCAGGGACACTGTATCTTTAAAGTATATATCATGACACGTTTTGGCATGTTAACAAGTCAATAAAAAGTGAGGAAAAAGAATTTTTACAGAGGAAAACACACGTGTGAGACGAGACCGGGAACTATCCCAACACATCACCGACTCTTAGAGGAAAACAGGTATGAGAGCGGAGAGTTGTGATCTTAAGTAGGGAGGGGAGGGGGAGCAGGAATACTTTGTTAGCCGGATTTTTTTTTTTCCGTGCCGTATTATTATCATTTTGGTTCCACTCCACCATTTCGTATAAGATTAGGGGACTGAATATTAATGTAAAAGGCTATAATGGCATATGCCCCTTAATAAGACAGCTTATATAAAGCATGGGTGAAAAGCAGTGAATTTGTTGAAAAGTCTTAGGTAATATGTCTGTAACAAGACACTGACAATTTTTGAATCCTTATTTTCGTATCCTACACTCAACACTGCAACGTGCGATGGGCCATGTGAGTTTTGCCGGAATTTCACCGCGCCAAAAATCATAGAAGTTGGTTCGACAGCGGTTTCCGCCAAACTAGCCGTAAGGACCTCCTGATTTTTCCATATGTTTTAGAGTAAGAATATATCTTTTAGACTATTGATTGAAATATCTGAGAAAAATCAAGCAACTTAGTGAAATTTTGGCCTAAACATTGCCCAGTATGGTACTTTTTGGATGAAATTTCACCCCATTTTCATGTCATTTTAGCATAGGTAATGTGGCTATTATATTAAATTTTACCCTTACATTGTCTATAAATGAATAATTTAAATCTTTCTAAATCGTTTGATACAAAATACATAGTATGACATCACATTAGATCGTCCATAATGAGGAATGTAAGTGGTGGGAGGTAAGCGATAAAGCGAAATGTCAAAATAATGGTGGAGGGCAACCTTTTCCTTCTTAATTGCAGCGATAACTTGATCCAATTTGTTTTGTTTTTGTTTTTTTTTTTTTTCATTAGCCCTCCGTTTTTGTTTTTTGTTTTTTTTTTTTGTTTTTTTTTTGTTTTTTGTTTTTTCGTCAAAAAATTTTAGCCTTCTTCGTTTTTCTTTCTTTCTTTTCTTCTTTTTTTTTTTTGGTTTGCAAAGTCTTCCGCCCCCTACCTTAAAATGCAAAATTAATATACGCCTATTTCATCCGGCAACGAATCTTGGTAGCTGTAATATGTCTGGTCCATGTTGCTAATTTATCTGTTCTTAAATGATGCTATTCAATATGAAGACGTTTACATCTAACACTTTGACGGGCGATAATCAGGAAGTTTGTCAAATACACAGTGTTACAATATCGTAATAAACATGTACTATATCACATTATAACCAGCATACATGTACCCGAGGGCATACATTTCATACTATTTATTTTTTCATAAATGATTACGAAATGCACATCGATATTTCGTACATTTTTTTTTCATTAGGAAATTAATTCACATCGAAAAACGTTTTAAAAAATCCTGGATTTTTAGAAATTTTGAAATTAAAATACATGTATATGTGAAAATGAAAAAGCGAGGACGGAATTCATGTCGTAACTCGTCTTTTCGTATAATTATATTCTTTATTTTTCTGGAGCTATCATGTCTTATTCAAGGTAAGTGGTAGTCTATGTAAGTCTATGTAAGATAATGATAAATTCAGTGGTTGTCAGTTCGTTACTATCGAGGGTGGATAGGACAATTATAGCCAGCCGAGCTTGATTTTTAGCTCAGCTCGACGAAGTTGAGATGAGCTTATGCTATAACCCCGGTGTCCGCGTCCGCGTCCGGTTAAAGTTTTTGGGCAACTCAGTATCTGACAAAGTATTGATGCTACAGTAACCAAACTTGCACAAGTGATTCATCTTTGGATGCTGAGGTGAACCCATGCATCGGATGCTGCATCTGACCTACATTTTCCGGTTGAATGACTTTGTCAATGTCTGGTTAAAGTTTTTGGGGTAGATCAGTATCTGACAAAGTACTGATGCTACAGTAACCAAACTTGCACAAGTGATTCATCTTTGGATGCTGAGGTGAACCCATGCATCGGATGCTGCATCTGACCTACATTTTCCGGTTGAATGACTTTGTCTATGTCTGGTTAAAGTTTTTGGGGTAGCTCAGTATCTGACAAAGTACCGATGCTACAGTAACCAAACTTGCACCAGTGATTCATCTTGGGATGCTGAGGTGAACCCATGCATCGTGCAGCATCTGACCTACATTTTCCGGTTGAATGATTTTATCTTTAAAGGCCAATATTGAGCAAAGTATTAGTGCTACATAAACCAAACTTGCATATTAGATGTATCTTTGATCAAACTTTCATAAAATGACCTTGACCTACTTTTTCTGCTTGAGTGATTTTGCCTTTAAAGGCCAATATTGAGCAAAGTATAAGTGCTACACGTACCAAACTTGCATATTGGATATATCTTTGATCAAACTTTCATAAAATGACCTTGACCTACTTTTTCCGCTTGAGTGATTTTGCCTTTAAAGGCTAATATTGAGCAAAGTATAAGTGCTACATGTACCAAACTTGCATATTGGATGTATCTTTGATCAAACTTTAATAAAATGACCTTGACCTACTTTTTTCCACTTGAGCGATTTTTCTTTTAAAGCCAATATACATGTACCTAGAGATGTTTTAATTGAATTTTGCTGCCGCGAGGTGAGCTTCGTAATCTTTGATTACACTATGTTTTTTTTTTTTTTTGAGGGAGGGGAGAGGGCTTCGATTGGACCGAAATATCATGTTTCCTTTAAATACATTGCCGTTGCAAAATCCGCAGTTTTTGTCGGCCCTTCAGTCTGGTTTTTTTTTTTTTTTTTTTTTTTTTTTTTTTTTTTTGAGGGGGAGAGGTTCCAATTTTTCCGCAAATCTCTCTTTCCCAATAAAATTCAAGTGGGTGCTAGACTAAATTGTATCCTTTTCTGATTTTTCATGATACATTTTCCTTTAGTAAAAGGCCTGTTTATATGTGGCCGTTGATACTGACAATACATATAAAATTTCTATGTAATAAGCTGTATCCCAATACTGGAAAGAGTGTAGTGTTTTTTACTATAATAATAGTTCTGATCCATTTGCAATTATACGGAAGTGTCATATTTGACATCGTCGGAAACCCACGGAATCTTCTCCGTCCTACTACGTAACTATAATCGTTGGGCAATAGGCTGTGGGTTTCCATGCATATTTGAAGGTTTATCAAACATCTTTTTTAGTTGAGTAATATTAATCAATGATATTTTTTTAATTAAAGAATATTGTTTCTTTTTTCTCTTTAAATTTTTTTTTCAAGATTAAAACAATAGGGAATTCCTAGATTATGATTTATTCTTACACCATATCACCATTTCTTATTAATCAATGATGTCAAAATTGTATGATCTTAAAATAGCTCACCCGAGCCGAACGCTCATGTGAAGTGATGTCATAGATTCTTAAGATTCAAAATCACCGCGTGGGGCAGAAACGTCCATTTCATTATCTAAGCTAAACTTTACAAAACTGATTAGCCGTTTGCAGTATGGCAATGCCTGATAAATCAATCCATATCGTCTAGGTAGTTTTTGCAACTTGAACACTTCAATGGCTTGTCGACGACAGAAACGTTCTGGACCTAGCAGAACTCTTGAAGTGTTTGCAAAAACTATAGACTTTTCAGATATATAAATGATACGGACTTATTAGGCATTGCCCAACTGCAACGTCTCATCAGTTTTGTGCAGTACCACTTAAAAGACGAGAAAACAATCAAAAACCTCCGTAAGGAATTACAACATCATACTTTCGATCACACGCGGTGACAATGTTGTGGTCTTGAATTTTTTTGTGTGGGGGGGGGGTGGCATTTGTTCGTCGTTGAAACATAAATCTAGAAGAAGGAAGGAGGGGGTCATGTAGGAGGAACCATATCTCGTGGAATTTGCCTAAATTTGGATTCTTTTATGTATATATATTTTTCAAAACCATAAGCCGAACCCCCCCCCCCCCCCTCTCCCTGACGTTTTGCCCCTGGGGTAGTTTTCTGGATCCACCCTTGAAACATGTTGGGTAATTGTCAGACAGTAAATTTTACACACTTGTATCCTCAAATAATGTAGTTTATGCCCTGATTAAATATTTGATATACATTTAGATCTACTTGTACAATATATGATAAAAGGAAAATAAGTATTTTGTTGAAATTAATGAAAATGTGTCATTTTCAACTTATTTTTGCTCACATTCTATTTGGTTTATTTTCATTTTCGTACAGACGCAGAGGCTGGTGGCATGATGGGTAACTTCTTTTTGTATTATCTTTTCGTATAAAAAGTGCAATCGTAATGTGCGAGAGCTCTGGATATTAAAAGTGAAAAAAAAAAATCAAAAATAAAAATAATATTGATGAATTTTGTTATGCCTTGCAGTGGTGTAGCTACAATGTATTCTTGTATACTAAAACATTCACCTTTAAAAAAATCGAATTACATGACTTAAAGTTCTTATATTTTATAGAGTATTTAATGTAGAACTTCATGCCGGAGGCAAATCCCATATACTTATTCGGCCTCCTTCATGACATGACATGGAAACGATTAGGACGCTATGGAGACTCCAAATCCAACCCCGGTTGAAAAGCATCCAATTAATTATGTTCTAGCTACGCCACTATCTTGTTATGTAATGATACGGTCATAAAGAATTTTAATTTTTTGGATCAGTTTCAAAGGTTAAGGTCACTGTTATGAAAGAGAAACTTCAAAGACACATGATGAAATAATTTTAGATGATAACTAAACGACCCTTTCACCATTTAAAGTCAAGGTCGATGCTGCTGAAAAAGTGGAACTAATACAGCGAGGTCGTGTGTTTTACAAAACATCTGTTTGTAGTTATCATTTTGATTTTTGATAATTATATTTTTTCCACTGTTCATTTTGATTAATTCTTTATTACTCTCTCTTTGTAAAAATATGAGTTTTATATGTGATATAGTGATGACGTTACGTTATTGAAATATTATTTTACAGTCATGTGTAGTTATGGTAAGTACATCTTTTACCAACTAAATATTTTATATAATGTTATAGAAGTAATCAACTGGAATTGCAACTTTAACGTATATCAACTTCAAAGATGTAGTATATACATGTACATGTAGCTATAAATAAAAGCATAAACAACGGCGTAGCTCTCCCTGAAAAAAAGGAAGGGGCACAACATTCAAAAATTTCTTGCACGCAAAAAAAGGGAAGGGGTGGATGGAGAGATAAAGAATGGGGGTTTCATGTTCTGTATGCACCAATTTAGATATATAGGTGCAGTTATAAATTTTTAGGATCTGTTTAATAAGTACATTTAATAAATGTCTTGCGAGCAAGAGTTTTTTTTGGGGGGGTGGGGGGGGGGGGGGGGTGGGGGGGAGGGGGGGGCAAAAACTAGACTTATCAGAAAATACTTTCTATACCCTCTATTAATGAAAAGTACATGTAATAATATTCTATATCGTTTGAGTTAAATGTCTTCATGTACATTGATAAAGTAATATGGATATAGGATTGACTTATTCAGAAAGTTTATAAAGAGCGAGCGAAAGAAAAATTTGAACATTGACCAAAAAATTGTAGATTTTATGGTACAAAATGTTTCTAATTTAAACAATGTTAATATGTCATGAAATATTGTGATTGAAAAGTGGGGGGGGGGCACAAACATGGTTGTGCTCCCCCACTTTTCAAAGGTGTGTGTGTGGGGGGGGGGGGGGGGGGGCAGATGTGCACCGGCTGCCCCCCTTCTCCTACGCCCTTGATAAACCTTTTATACATGTAGCGATGTGGTACATATATCCAAATGCTTACTGCATACAATGCCACATGTATCAATATCGATCTGAAGAATACATGACATAATACTATAATGTATATTATTTTGCCAAGGACTAGTTTGAACCAACCAGAGAGCGTAAATTACGTCACGTGCAAGCCGTCTTAATGTCTATAGACCGTCAGCAATTCCGCCATTGCCATATAAACGAATTCGCATGTAAAAGGAGTAGCGAAACGCCAATTTTCTGCAACAGAAAACGGAGACTTTGGTCCTCGACAAAATAAAACAGTTATTCAGTTTGTTACTGACCGTCCACAGAGATTTGTCGGGTTGATCAAGCCAATAGAAGGTTCATTAGCTTGATCAACCCGACACATCTCTGTAGTAACAAACCTAATAACTAATAATATGTACATGTATATTATAATATTATGACCCTCTGATAGACAGAATTACAGACGGATAGATGACGAACAAAATTATGTCTGCGTGTCACCCTTTCGTTACATGCAGGCGCGGATCTAGCATTTTACTTCAGAAGGGGTCCAAACTATAGTCATGAAACTTAACCAGCTCAATTGATACATTGTATTCATTAAAAGCAAGTTAGTGCCATTATTCCCTATGTTCCCTTCCCTCCCTTTCATTAAATAAAGGAACCTTTGCAAGTTATGACTTTTAGTTCACCTGAGCCAAAGGCTCAAAGTGAGCTATTGTCATACCGATTTATCCGGCGTCCATCGTCCGTACATTAAATTTTCACATTTTCGACTTCTCCGGAACAGCTTTGAGAATGTTGATGAAAATTGGTATGCATGAAGTAGTAAAGGTCCTCTTCCAAGTTTCTTCATTTCGGTCGGATCCCTTCAGGGGTGGATCCAGGGCGGGGTCAAATAGGCCCCAGAGGGTACCCCTCTTCTTCTCCAGAACCGCTGCATGGATTGAAAAACTAATGGCATCTGAGTGATCAGGAAGGATGTACAAATGTATAATGTAAGTTTGTTCGTTTCGTTAAAATTCGATAACTAATTTTTGACGCGTTTTTGACGTCTTTTTCAACTTAGTTATTTTAGTGCAAAAATTGAGATTTCTTTTACTCTTTTCTCTCTTGGCTAAATTTGCTACCCCAATTTAGTTCATTTAGCCATGATAAACCAGAGGAATGCTTATGTGAAAGTCTTTAAAAAAAATTTTTTTATAATTTTTTTAAACTGCATTTTTATCATTTTCAACATCTCCCCTGAAATTGCTTATATACTTTTTGATATTTATAGTAAGAAATGCAACTGTGAAAGAATTTTGTCAAAACATGCACTTTCGGATTTTTAAGGATTTTTTTTAAGTTTGTACATGTTTAGGTATGGATAGACCCAAGGGTAGTGGGTTCAAATCCCGGTGGGACCTAAAAAATTTTTTTTCCTTTTTCAGTTTTTTTTTTCTCATTCTATTTTAGTATTTATTATTAGAAATGTAACTGTGAATTCAAAGAATTTTGTCAAAATATAAACTTTTAGATTTTTAATGATTTTTTTAAAAATCTAAAGATTATATATTGTATGTTTTGCACGCCCAATGGACCCAAGGGTAGTGGGTTCAAATCTTGACAAACTGAAAGCATCAGGATGATCTAGAGAGATGTCCTAAGAAGTATTGTTAATTTTGGTTCCACTTCGAAGTCAAATTTTTGACGCGTTTTTGACGTCTTTTCAGACTTTGTCAGAAATGCTCATTTTTGAACTTTTTCTTTGAATAACTCCATTAATGTATGATTTTGTGCATTCATTTACTGCATATTTATCACATTTTAATCGTTCAGTGGCTTGGTATTAACTTTGAGTGAAATTTTTATTTTCTTCAATTTTTCATGAACTTTTATGTAAAAAAGGACAAGAAGGGGGGGGGTGTATTTTCATACATATTGGACTTCTTCTTCAGAACCAGCACAATGATTTTGATGAAACTTAGTAGTAATGAAGTACTAATGGTCCCCTACAAGTGTTCTTGTTTTTTGTCTGGAACTGTCAAAAGGTGGCGCCACCACAAGCAAAAGTAGGTCACATTGGTTACCCTCCTTTAACAAACTTCTCCTTTAGAACTGAAGCATGTATCGACAAACCAAAGTATCAGAATGATCTAGAGGGATGTATTCACCCATCCACAGAACTCCGTCAAGTTGCGTTATTTCATTGTTTACTTATCATGTAACAATGGTGAGGTACTTATAGTTAGCGCTTTTTTGGAGCAAGAACAATAAAATAGCGGGAATTGTGGAAGGTTGAATTAAGAAGTGGTGTTATTTTTAGTTCCACTCTTTTGACGCGTTTTTGACATGTTTTCTGACTTTGTAAGAGATGCTCATTTTTGAACTTTTTCTTTGAGTAACTCTATTAATGTGTGACTCATTTACTGCATATTTGACACATTTAGGATTCTAAATTCTTTTCAATTGTTTATTCCTTCAATTTTTTTTAAGTACAAAAAAGTGATAGGGAATTTATTTTCCTCAATATGCAAGAGTTGTCTTTCTTTCATCAATTGTTACACATCCTGATGGTACCTATAGATACTTTTATTCGAACACGAAAATCTGTATCTGCCCTGGTAAAGTAAAACTACAATAATTATCACTATGCTTTGTCAGTGTGGTAAGAGTGTACATGGTTACCAGGTGAGCGTTTTGCCCCATGGGGCTCTTGCTTTTAGCTCACCTGAGCCAGTTGTTGCGTCCGTCGTCCGTCGTCCGTCGTCGTCGTCGTCCGTCGTCGTCCGTCGTCGTCGTCCGTCGTCGTCGTCCGTCGTCGTCGTCCGTCGTCGTAAACTTTTCACATTTTAAACTTCTTCTCCAGAACGGCTGAAGGGATTTTGATGAAACTTGGTAGGTATGAAGTACTTATGGTTCCCTACAAGTGTTGTTGTTTTTCGTCCGGATCCGTCAATAGGTGGCGCCACCACAGCCAAAAGTGGATCACGGGGGGTTACCTTCTTTGACAAATTTCTTCTTCAGAACCGAAGCATGTATTGACAAACCGAAAGCATCAGCATGATCTAAAGAGATGTCTAAAGAAGTGTTGTTATTTTTGGTTCCACTTCGAAGTCAATTTTTTGACGCGTTTTTGACGTCTTTTCGGACTTGGTCAGAAATGCACATTTTTGCTCTATTTCTTTAAATAACTCAATAAGTGTATGATTTTACACACTCATTTACTGCATATTTATCATATTTAACTTACTAAATGCTTTGATATGTATTTTATGCTTGAATTTTATTTTTTTTTTTTTTTTTTATGATTTTTGTTCTTATGTAAAAAGGAAGGGGGGGGGGGGGGGGTGATTTTCATACATTTTCTACTTCTTTTCTATAACCACTCTTCAGATTGTCATGACAATTTGTAGGAATGAGGTACTCATGCATGGTACCATACTAGTGAAAGAATTTGTCAAGATGTCCACTTTTGGATTTTTAAGGAATATTTTTTAAGATTGCTCATAGGTATGATGTATGTTTTCCATGCCCAATGGACCCATGGGGAGTGGCTTCAAACCCCAGCGGGACCCCAACATTTTTTTTTTCCCTTTTTAGCTCACCTGAGCCAACGGCTCAAGTGAGCTATTGTCATAGTGTTGCGTCCGTCGTCCGTCGTCGTCCGTCGTCGTAAACTTTTCACATTTTAAACTTCTTCTCCAGAACGGCTAAAGGGATTTTGATGAAACTTAGTAGGTATGAAGTACTTATGGTCCCCTACAAGTGTTGTTGTTTTTCGTCCGGATACGTCAATAGGTGGCGCCACCACAGCCAAAAGTAGGTCACGGGGGTACCCTTCTTTGACAAACTTCTTCTTCAGAACCGAAGCATGTATTGACAAACCGAAAGCATCAGCATGATCTAAAGAGATGTCTTAAGAAGTGTTGTTATTTTTGGTTCCACTTCGAAGTCAAATTTTTGACGCGTTTTTGACGTCTTTTCGGACTTGGTCAGAAATGCACATTTTTGCTCTATTTCTTTAAAAAACTCAATAAGTGTATGATTTTACACACTCATTTACTGCATATTTATCATATTTAACTTACTAAATGCTTTGATATGTATTTTATGCTTTAATTTTATTTTATTTTTATTTTTTATGAATTTTTTTCTTATGTAAAAAGGAAGGGGGGGGGGGTGATTTTCATACATTTTCTACTTCTTTTCTATAACCACTCTTCAGATTGTCATGACAATTTGTAGGTATGAGGTACTCATGCATGGTACCCTACTAGTGAAAGAATTTTGTCAAGATGTCCACTTTTGGATTTTTAAGGAATATTTTTTTAAGATTGCACATAGGTATAATGTATGTTTTCCATGCCCAATGGACCCACGGGGATTGGCTTCAATCCCCGGCGGGACCCCAACAAATTTTTTTCCCTTTTTAGCTCACCTGAGCCAACGGCTCAAGTGAGCTATTGTCATAGTGTTGCGTCCGTCGTCCGTCGTCCGTCGTCGTCGTCCGTCGTCGTAAACTTTTCACATTTTAAACTTCTTCTCCAGAACGGCTGAAGGGATTTTGATGAAACTTGGTAGGTATGAAGTACGCATGGTCCCCTACAAGTGTTGTTGTTTTTCGTCCGGATCCGTCAATAGGTGGCGCCACCACAGCCAAAAGTAGGTCACGGGGGTACCCTTCTTTGACAAACTTCTTCTTCAGAACCGAAGCATGTATTGACAAACCGAAAGCATTAGCATGATCTAAAGAGATGTCTAAAGAAGTGTTGTTATTTTTGGTTCCACTTTGAAGACAAATTTTTGACGCGTTTTTGACGTCTTTTCGGACTTGGCCAGAAATGCACATTTTTGCTCTATTTCTTTAAAAAACTCAATAAGTGTATGATTTTACACACTCATTTACTGCATATTTATCATATTTAACTTACTGAATGCTTTGATATGTATTTTATGCTTAAATTTTATTTCTTTTTTAAAATTTTTTTATGAATTTTTTTCTTATGTGAAAAGGAAGGGGGGGGGGGTGATTTTCATACATTTTCTACTTCTTTTCTATAACCACTCTTCAGATTGTCATGACAATTTGTAGGTATGAGGTACTCATGCATGGTACCCCACTAGTGAAAGAATTTTGTCAAGATGTCCAATTGGATTTTTAAGGAATATTTTTTTAAGATTGCACATAGGTATGATGTATGTTTTCCATGCCCAATGGACCCATGGGGAGTGGCTTCAAACCCCGGCGGGACCCCAACAATTTTTTTCCCTTTTTAGCTCACCTGAGCCAACGGCTCAAGTGAGCTATTGTCATAGTGTTGCGTCCGTCGTCCGTCGTCGTCCGTCGTCGTAAACTTTTCACATTTTAAACTTCTTCTCCAGAACGGCTGAAGGGATTTTGATGAAACTTAGTAGGTATGAAGTACTCATGGTCCCCTACAAGTGTTGTTGTTTTTCGTCCGGATCCGTCAATAGGTGGCGCCACCACAGCCAAAAGTAGGTCACGGGGGTACCCTTCTTTGACAAACTTCTTCTTCAAAACAGAAGCATGTATTGACAAACCGAAAGCATCAGCATGATCTAAAGAGATGTCTTAAGAAGTGTTGTTATTTTTGGTTCCACTTCGAAGTCAAATTTTTGACGCGTTTTTGACGTCTTTTCGGACTTGGTCAGAAATGCACATTTTTGCTCTATTTCTTTAAAAAACTCAATAAGTGTATGATTTTACACACTCATTTACTGCATATTTATCATATTTAACTTACTAAATGCTTTGATATGTATTTTATGCTTAAATTTTATTTTTTTTTTATTTTTTATGATTTTTGTTCTTATGTAAAAAGGAAGGGGGGGGGGGGTGATTTTCATACATTTTTTACTTCTTTTCTATAACCACTCTTCAGATTGTCATGACAATTTGTAGGTATGAGGTACTCATGCATGGTACCCTACTAGTGAAAGAATTTTGTCCAGATGTCCACTTTTGGATTTTTAAGGAATATTTTTTTAAGATTGCACATAGGTATGATGTATGTTTTCCATGCCCAATGGAGCCATGGGGAGTGGCTTCAAACCCCGGCGGGACCCCAACAATTTTTTTCCCTTTTTAGCTCACCTGAGCCAACGGCTCAAGTGAGCTATTGTCATAGTGTTGCATCCGTCGTTCGTCGTCGTCCGTCGTCGTAAACTTTTCACATTTTAAACTTCTTCTCCAGAACGGCTGAAGGGATTTTGATGAAACTTAGTAGGTATGAAGTACTCATGGTCCCCTACAAGTGTTGTTGTTTTTCGTCCGGATCCGTCAATAGGTGGCGCCACCACAGCCAAAAGTAGGTCACGGGGGTACCCTTCTTTGACAAACTTCTTCTTCAGAACAGAAGCATGTATTGACAAACCGAAAGCATCAGCATGATCTAAAGAGATGTCTAAAGAAGTGTTGTTATTTTTGGTTCCACTTCGAAGTCAAATTTTTGAGGCGTGTTTGACGTTTTTTCGGACTTGGTCAGAAATGCACATTTTTGCACTATTTCTTTAAATAACTCAATAAGTGTATGATTTTACACACTCATTTACTGCATATTTATCATATTTAACTTACTAAATGCTTTGATATGTATTTTATGCTTAAATTAAATTTTTTTTTTTTTTTTTGATTTTTTATGATTTTTGTTCTTATGTAAAAAGGAAGGGGGGGGGGGGGGGGTGATTTTCATACATTTTCTACTTCTTTTCTATAACCACTCTTCAGATTGTCATGACAATTTGTAGGAATGAGGTACTCATGCATGGTACCATACTAGTGAAAGAATTTTGTCAAGATGTCCACTTTTGGATTTTTAAGGAATATTTTTTAAGATTGCTCATAGGTATGATGTATGTTTTCAATGCCCAATGGACCCTTGGGGAGTGGCTTCAAACCCCAGCGGGACCCCAACATTTTTTTTCCCTTTTTAGCTCACCTGAGCCAACGGCTCAAGTGAGCTATTGTCATAGTGTTGCGTCCGTCGTCCGTCGTCGTCCGTCGTCGTAAACTTTTCACATTTTAAACTTCTTCGCCAGAACGGCTGAAGGGATTTTGATGAAACTTAGTAGGTATGAAGTACTCATGGTCCCCTACAAGTGTTGTTGCTTTTCGTCCGGATCCGTCAATAGGTGGCGCCACCACAGCCAAAAGTAGGTCACGGGGGTACCCTTCTTTGACAAATTTCTTCTTCAGAACCGAAGCATGTATTGACAAACCGAAAGCATCAGCATGATCTAAAGAGATGTCTTAAGAAGTGTTGTTATTTTTGGTTCAACTTCGAAGTCAAATTTTTGACGCGTTTTTGACGTCTTTTCGGACTTGGTCAGAAATGCACATTTTTGCTCTATTTCTTTAAAAAACTCAATAAGTGTATGATTTAACACACTCATTTACTGCATATTTATCATATATAACTTACTGAATGCTTTGATATGTATTTTATGCTTAAATTTTATTTTTTATTTATATTTTTTTATGAATTTTTTTCTTATGTGAAAAGGAAGGGGGGGGGTGATTTTCATACATTTTCTACTTCTTTTCTATAACCACTCTTCAGATTGTCATGACAATTTGTAGGTATGAGGTACTCATGCATGGTACCCTACTAGTGAAAGAATTTTGTCAAGATGTCCACTTTTGGATTTTTAAGGAATATTTTTTTAAGATTGCACATAGGTATGATGTATGTTTTCCATGCCCAATGGACCCATGGGGAGTGGCTTCAAACCCCGGCGGGACCCAAACAATTTTTTTCCCTTTTTAGCTCACCTGAGCCAACGGCTCAAGTGAGCTATTGTCAAAGTGTTGCGTCCGTCGTCCGTCGTCGTCCTTCGTCGTAAACTTTTCACATTTTAAACTTCTTCTCCAGAACGGCTGAAGGGATTTTGATGAAACATAGTAGGTATGAAGTACTCATGGTCCCCTACAAATGTTGTTGTTTTTCGTCCGGATCCGTCAATAGGTGGCGCCACCACAGCCAAAAGTAGGTCACGGGGGGTACCCTTCTTTGACAAACTTCTTCTTCAGAACCGAAGCATGTATTGACAAACCGAAAGCATCAGCATGATCTAAAGAGATGTCTAAAGAAGTGTTGTTATTTTTGGTTCCACTTCGAAGTCAAATTTTTGACGCGTTTTTGACGTCTTTTCGGACTTGGTCAGAAATGCACATTTTTGCTCTATTTCTTTAAATAACTAATTAAGTGTATGCTTTTACACACTCATTTACTGCATATTTATCATATTTAACTTACTGAATGCTTTGATATGTATTTTATGCTTAAATTTTATTTTATTTTTATTTTTTATGAATTTTTTTCTTATGTAAAAAGGAAGGGGGGGGGTGATTTTCATACATTTTCTACTTCTTTTCTATAACCACTCTTCAGATTGTCATGACAATTTGTAGGTATGAGGTACTCATGCATGGTACCCTACTAGTGAAAGAATTTTGACAAGATGTCCACTTTTGGATTTTTAAGGAATATTTTTTTAAGATTGCACATAGGTATAATGTATGTTTTCCATGCCCAATGGACCCATGGGGATTGGCTTCAATCCCCGGCGGGACCCCAACAAATTTTTTTCCCTTTTTAGCTCACCTGAGCCAACGGCTCAAGTGAGCTATTGTCATAGTGTTGCGTCCGTCGTCCGTCGTCCGTCGTCGTCGTCGTAAACTTTTCACATTTTAAACTTCTTCTCCAGAACGGCTGAAGGGATTTTGATGAAACTTGGTAGGTATGAAGTACTCATGGTCCCCTACAAGTGTTGTTGTTTTTCGTCCGGATCCGTCAATAGGTGGCGCCACCACAGCCAAAAGTAGGTCACGGGGGTACCCTTCTTTGACAAACTTCTTCTTCAGAACCGAAGCATGTATTGACAAACCGAAAGCATTAGCATGATCTAAAGAGATGTCTAAAGAAGTGTAGTTATTTTTGGTTCCACTTTGAAGACAAATTTTTGACGCGTTTTTGACGTCTTTTCGGACTTGGCCAGAAATGCACATTTTTGCTCTATTTCTTTAAATAACTCAATAAGTGTATGATTTTACATACTCATTTACTGTATATTTATCATATTTAACTTACTGAATGCTTTGATATGTATTTTATGCTTAAATTTTATTTCTTTTTTAAAATTTTTTTTATGAATTTTTTTCTTATGTGAAAAGGAAGGGGGGGGGGGGGGTGATTTTCATACATTTTCTACTTCTTTTCTATAACCACTCTTCAGATTGTCATGACAATTTGTAGGTATGAGGTACTCATGCATGGTACCCCACTAGTGAAAGAATTTTGTCCAGATGTCCACTTTTGGATTTTTAAGGAATATTTTTTTAAGATTGCACATAGGTATGATGTATGTTTTCCATGCCCAATGGACCCATGGGGAGTGGCTTCAAACCCCGGCGGGACCCCAACAATTTTTTTTCCCTTTTTAGCTCACCTGAGCCAACGGCTCAAGTGAGCTATTGTCATAGTGTTGCGTCCGTCGTCCGTCGTCGTCCGTCGTCGTAAACTTTTCACATTTTAAACTTCTTCTCCAGAACGGCTGAAGGGATTTTGATGAAACTTAGTAGGTATGAAGTACTCATGGTCCCCTACAAGTGTTGTTGTTTTTCGTCCGGATACGTCAATAGGTGGCGCCACCACAGCCAAAAGTAGGTCACGGGGGTACCCTTCTTTCACAAACTTCTTCTTCAGAACAGAAGCATGTATTGACAAACCGAAAGCATCAGCATGATCTAAAGAGATGTCTTAAGAAGTGTTGTTATTTTTGGTTCCACTTCGAAGTCAAATTTTTGAGGCGTGTTTGACGTTTTTTCGGACTTGGTCAGAAATGCACATTTTTGCACTATTTCTTTAAATAACTCAATAAGTGTATGATTTTACACACTCATTTACTGCATATTTATCATATTTAACTTACTAAATGCTTTGATATGTATTTTATGCTTAAATTTTATTTTTTTTTATTTTTTATGATTTTTGTTCTTATGTAAAAAGGAAGGGGGGGGGGGGGGTGATTTTCATACATTTTCTACTTCTTTTCTATAACCACTCTTCAGATTGTCATGACAATTTGTAGGAATGAGGTACTCATGCATGGTACCATACTTGTGAAAGAATTTTGTCAAGATGTCCACTTTTGGATTTTTAAGGAATATTTTTTAAGATTGCTCATAGGTATGATGTATGTTTTCAATGCCCAATGGACCCTTGGGGAGTGGCTTCAAACCCCAGCGGGACCCCAACATTTTTTTTCCCTTTTTAGCTCACCTGAGCCAACGGCTCAAGTGAGCTATTGTCATAGTGTTGCGTCCGTCGTCCGTCGTCGTCCGTCGTCGTAAACTTTTCACATTTTAAACTTCTTCTCCAGAACGGCTGAAGGGATTTTGATGAAACTTAGTAGGTATGAAGTACTCATGGTCCCCTACAAGTGTTGTTGCTTTTCGTCCGGATCCGTCAATAGGTGGCGCCACCACAGCCAAATGTAGGTCACGGGGGTACCCTTCTTTGACAAACTTCTTCTTCAGAACCGAAGCATGTATTGACAAACCGAAAGCATCAGCATGATCTAAAGAGATGTCTTAAGAAGTGTTGTTATTTTTGGTTCAACTTCGAAGTCAAATTTTTGACGCGTTTTTGACGTCTTTTCGGACTTGGTCAGAAATGCACATTTTTGCTCTATTTCTTTAAATAACTCAATAAGTGTATGATTTTACACACTCATTTACTGCATATTTATCATATTTAACTTACTGAATGCTTTGATATGTATTTTATGCTTAAATTTTATTTTTTATTTATTTTTTTTTTATGAAATTTTTTCTTATGTGAAAAGGAAGGGGGGTGATTTTCATACATTTTCTACTCCTTTTCTATAACCACTCTTCAGATTGTCATGACAATTTGTAGGTATGAGGTACTCATGCATGGTACCCTACTAGTGAAAGAATTTTGTCCAGATGTCCACTTTTGGATTTTTAAGGAATATTTTTTTAAGATTGCACATAGGTATGATGTATGTTTTCCATGCCCAATGGACCCATGGGGAGTGGCTTCAAACCCCGGCGGGACCCAAACAATTTTTTTCCCTTTTTAGCTCACCTGAGCCAACGGCTCAAGTGAGCTATTGTCAAAGTGTTGCGTCCGTCGTCCGTCGTCGTCCTTCGTCGTAAACTTTTCACATTTTAAACTTCTTCTCCAGAACGGCTGAAGGGATTTTGATGAAACATAGTAGGTATGAAGTACTCATGGTCCCCTACAAATGTTGTTGTTTTTCGTCCGGATCCGTCAATAGGTGGCGCCACCACAGCCAAAAGTAGGTCACGGGGGGTACCCTTCTTTGACAAACTTCTTTTTCAGAACCGAAGCATGTATTGACAAACCGAAAGCATCAGCATGATCTAAAGAGATGTCTAAAGAAGTGTTGTTATTTTTGGTTCCACTTCGAAGTCAAATTTTTGACGCGTTTTTGACGTCTTTTCGGACTTGGTCAGAAATGCACATTTTTGCTCTATTTCTTTAAATAACTAATTAAGTGTATGCTTTTACACACTCATTTACTGCATATTTATCATATTTAACTTACTGAATGCTTTGATATGTATTTTATGCTTAAATTTTATTTTATTTTTATTTTTTATGAATTTTTTTCTTATGTAAAAAGGAAGGGGGGGGGGGTGATTTTCATACATTTTCTACTTCTTTTCTATAACCACTCTTCAGATTGTCATGACAATTTGTAGGTATGAGGTACTCATGCATGGTACCCTACTAGTGAAAGAATTTTGTCAAGATGTCCACTTTTGGATTTTTAAGGAATATTTTTTTAAGATTGCACATAGGTATAATGTATGTTTTCCATGCCCAATGGACCCATGGGGATTGGCTTCAATCCCCGGCGGGACCCCAACAAATTTTTTTCCCTTTTTAGCTCACCTGAGCCAACGGCTCAAGTGAGCTATTGTCATAGTGTTGCGTCCGTCGTCCGTCGTCCGTCGTCGTCGTCGTAAACTTTTCACATTTTAAACTTCTTCTCCAGAACGGCTGAAGGGATTTTGATGAAACTTGGTAGGTATGAAGTACTCATGGTCCCCTACAAGTGTTGTTGTTTTTCGTCCGGATCCGTCAATAGGTGGCGCCACCACAGCCAAAAGTAGGTCACGGGGGTACCCTTCTTTGACAAACTTCTTCTTCAGAACCGAAGCATGTATTGACAAACCGAAAGCATTAGCATGATCTAAAGAGATGTCTAAAGAAGTGTAGTTATTTTTGGTTCCACTTTGAAGACAAATTTTTGACGCGTTTTTGACGTCTTTTCGGACTTGGCCAGAAATGCACATTTTTGCTCTATTTCTTTAAATAACTCAATAAGTGTATGATTTTACATACTCATTTACTGCATATTTATCATATTTAACTTACTGAATGCTTTGATATGTATTTTATGCTTAAATTTTATTTCTTTTTTAAAATTTTTTTTATGAATTTTTTTCTTATGTGAAAAGGAAGGGGGGGGGGGGGTGATTTTCATACATTTTCTACTTCTTTTCTATAACCACTCTTCAGATTGTCATGACAATTTGTAGGTATGAGGTACTCATGCATGGTACCCCACTAGTGAAAGAATTTTGTCCAGATGTCCACTTTTGGATTTTTAAGGAATATTTTTTTAAGATTGCACATAGGTATGATGTATGTTTTCCATGCCCAATGGACCCATGGGGAGTGGCTTCAAACCCCGGCGGGACCCCAACAATTTTTTTTCCCTTTTTAGCTCACCTGAGCCAACGGCTCAAGTGAGCTATTGTCATAGTGTTGCGTCCGTCGTCCGTCGTCGTCCGTCGTCGTAAACTTTTCACATTTTAAACTTCTTCTCCAGAACGGCTGAAGGGATTTTGATGAAACTTAGTAGGTATGAAGTACTCATGGTCCCCTACAAGTGTTGTTGTTTTTCGTCCGGATACGTCAATAGGTGGCGCCACCACAGCCAAAAGTAGGTCACGGGGGTACCCTTCTTTCACAAACTTCTTCTTCAGAACAGAAGCATGTATTGACAAACCGAAAGTATCAGCATGATCTAAAGAGATGTCTTAAGAAGTGTTGTTATTTTTGGTTCCACTTCGAAGTCAAATTTTTGAGGCGTGTTTGACGTTTTTTCGGACTTGGTCAGAAATGCACATTTTTGCACTATTTCTTTAAATAACTCAATAAGTGTATGATTTTACACACTCATTTACTGCATATTTATCATATTTAACTTACTAAATGCTTTGATATGTATTTTATGCTTAAATTTTATTTTTTTTTATTTTTTATGATTTTTGTTCTTATGTAAAAAGGAAGGGGGGGGGGGGGTGATTTTCATACATTTTCTACTTCTTTTCTATAACCACTCTTCAGATTGTCATGACAATTTGTAGGAATGAGGTACTCATGCATGGTACCATACTAGTGAAAGAATTTTGTCAAGATGTCCACTTTTGGATTTTTAAGGAATATTTTTTAAGATTGCTCATAGGTATGATGTATGTTTTCAATGCCCAATGGACCCTTGGGGAGTGGCTTCAAACCCCAGCGGGACCCCAACATTTTTTTTCCCTTTTTAGCTCACCTGAGCCAACGGCTCAAGTGAGCTATTGTCATAGTGTTGCGTCCGTCGTCCGTCGTCGTCCGTCGTCGTAAACTTTTCACATTTTAAACTTCTTCTCCAGAACGGCTGAAGGGATTTTGATGAAACTTAGTAGGTATGAAGTACTCATGGTCCCCTACAAGTGTTGTTGTTTTTCGTCCGGATCCGTCAATAGGTGGCGCCACCACAGCCAAAAGTAGGTCACGGGGGTACCCTTCTTTGACAAACTTCTTCTTCAGAACCGAAGCATGTATTGACAAACCGAAAGCATCAGCATGATCTAAAGAGATGTCTTAAGAAGTGTTGTTATTTTTGGTTCAACTTCGAAGTCAAATTTTTGACGCGTTTTTGACGTCTTTTCGGACTTGGTCAGAAATGCACATTTTTGCTCTATTTCTTTAAATAACTCAATAAGTGTATGATTTTACACACTCATTTACTGCATATTTATCATATTTAACTTACTAAATGCTTTGATATGTATTTTATGCTTAGATTTTATTTTTTTTATTTTTTATGAATTTTTTTCTGATGTAAAAAGGAAGGGGGGGGTGATTTTCATGTATACAATTTCTACTTCTTTTCTATAACCACTCTTCAGATTGTCATGACAATTTGTAGGTATGAGGTACTCATGCATGGTACCCTACAATTTATTCTATTAAGAATTTTATTTTTAAAGTCGGGAACAAGATTTCAAAAGCGGCCATGTTTTGCCGTGTACCCGAAGGGGATTCTCCATTTAGTACTGTGATACCTTTAATACTACGATACATTTCAGGAGATACAGTGCAAACGGAATATATTTTTATTTAATGTGCATTATACTGGAACACTTTCATAATGGTTATCATTCACGTACTTGGAACACTTGCATATACTTGTTATCATGTATAAAGTTTGCTCGAATTTCCTCTGTCTTAGACTCTCTTAGGTGAAGTAATTTACGGACTGATTTCTTGAAGAAACGTCTAATGAGTAATCTCTTCCTCTGGATTTTGAGAATGCATAGGACATTTAATATCTGAAATTCTTGAAAATAAATAATTCACTTCAGAGTTCCTGAAATCTTCAAATGAAATGTTGGACCACAGGAAGCTGTTGTTTTAATAGAGAAGATAAATTATTATTCACAACCTTAAGCCACTGTATTCGACATCTTGTATGTATAATATATCTAAGAGGAACACAGAGGTTGTGAATAATAAAATATTTTCTCTCATAAAACGACACACGTCATGAGGTTTGATACACCGTACACTGCTTTTTGGAAAACAAATTGGCCCAATTTCTGCACACCTCACTTGAATTGATAAATATTGGATTAAAACGATTTTAACTGTACGTTTCATGTATTTGAGATGACGTCAATACTATTCAAAAGCATTCATAGATTTCAGTATATTTTAATATGAATAAAGGCAAAACCGAAAAATCTTTTTTTTTTTTGCCCCTGGAATAAAAGATTCGGGAGCATATAGTTTTTGGCCTGTCCGTCTGTCTGTTTGTCTGTCTGTTTTCTGAAAAACTTTAACATTGGGCATAACTTTTGAATGGAAACTGGTGACAGAGGTTTCATATTTCACATGTGTATTTCTTGTGACAATACCTTTCCAATGATACCAAAATTTTTGTCCTCGTGACCATAACTTTGACCTTTGACGTACTTTTCAAAAACTTTAACATTGGGCATAACTTTTGAATGGTTAGTGATAGGGCTTTCATATTTTACATGTGTATTCGGTGTGACACGATCTTTCCATTGATACCAATATTACGCTGACCCTGACCTCTCACATACTTAACAGGAAATAGCGTTTATACTAACAAAGATGCCGCCGGAGGCATTCTCGTTTCACAAACATAGGGTTTATAATTTCTAGCATGCTAGCTATCAATAATGAAAGGTTTGGTGTTCAATTTTAAATAAACTTAATTTATGAAATCAGTTCATTGTTTTATTCTTTTTCTGCTGCACATTAATGTGGAATTTTAAAATATGATTTTATTTTTGATGTTGCATAATTGAACTATACTAGCTGGGCATATGACTTTGGACCACTTTATCCGTCTTTTCAAATCAGTAAAAAAGTTATTGTTTTGAAATGTGACTATTTTTTCTTTTTTGTACTTTTAAAGGTTGTCTGAAAAAAAAACTTCTCTGCATCCGGCAAAAAATTTTTTTAGAAAGGTTGTGGGCTAAAATCCTGGTACTGGCACTATCAGTATTCAATGTCAGTATGTCAATTAGAGCGTGCATGGGTATCAGGTGAGCGTTGTGCCCCCTGGGGCTCTTGTTTTTGGCGAGCAAAACGAAAAGGCATTGAGATATAGTAAAATGTCAATTCGGACAATTGTCGATCGCAAGAAAGAGTAAATTCTTCATAATTCATTGAAATTGAAATGTTTGTATCTCAAATGTAGGGTGGCCGTAAAGGGTCGCGTAAAAATAACAATTATTTCATAGGAAGGAAATAATATTTCGTGGGAAGAAAATAACATTTTGAGGGAACGAATTGTTAAAGTACTTCGAGGGAACGAAATGATATTTCGTGGGAACGAAATAATTTTTCTAGGGAACGAAATAATATTTCTTGGGAACGAAATAATTTTTCTTGGGAGCCAATTGATATTTCGAGGGAACCAAATTAGTATTTCGAAGAAACCAAATAATATTTCGTGGGAACGAAATTATTCTCCTTTTTGCGCATATGAAGACTTCTGTTTAATTTAAATTATGCCATCACTTACTTTTCTTAACTGTCGTTGTCTATGATATCTGAAATATCAGTCAATATTTGAGTATTGAAGGTCAGGTTTTGACTGAAAAAAATCAGAGAAAGACAAACAAGAGGCCCAAGGGGGCCACATCGCTCACCTGAGGAGACTGTATGTATGTTTTCAATCAAAGTCAAGACCTGAAGGAAATCGCTTTTAGTGAAGCTTTGAGAAGGACAAGGTGTATAAGTTACTTCCTGTAAAGTTCAGTGACATTCTGTGCAGTAGTTTAAGAGGATAAGTCAAAAATGTGTTTTCAAATAGAGCCTATAGAGGACATCTTGGATTTCCAATGGGCTCGAAAAACACAAACTAAGTAGAGGGCAATTAGTACTTGCGTCCTGTGAAGTTTCAAGAAATTCTGTGAAGCAGTTTTAGAGGAGAAGTTGAAAATGTGTCAGCCAATCAGAGCCTGTGGCGGCCATCTTGAATTTCCGATAGGCTCCAAAAACGCAAACTTGATAGAGGGTATGAGTACTTGCATCCTGTGAAGTTTCATGAAATTCTGCGCAGCGGTTTCAGAGGAGAAGTCGAAAATTTGTCAGCCAATCAGAGCCTGTGGCGGCCATCTTGGATTTCTGATCAGCTCGAAAAACAAAAACTTGGTAGAGAGCAATCAGTACTTGCTTCCTGTGAAGGTTTGTGAAATTCTATGCAGCCGTTTGAGAGGAGAAGTCGAAAATGTGTCAGTCAATCAGAGTCTGTGGCAGCCATCTTGGATTTCCGATTGGCTCGAAAAACACAAACTTAGTAGAGGGCATTGAGTACTTGCTTCCTGTGAAGTTTCATGATATTCTGTGCAGTGGTTATAGAAGAGAAGTTAAAAATGTGTCAGCCAATCAGAGCCTGTGGCAGCCATCTTGGATTTCCGATTGGCTTGAAAAACACAATTTGGTAGAGGGCATTGAGTAGTTGCTTCCCGTGAAGTTTCATGATATTCTGTGCAGCGGTTTCAGAGGAGAAGTCGAGAATGTGTCAGCCAATTAGAGCCTGTGGCGGCAATCTTGGATTTCCAATCGGCTCCAAAAACACAAACTTGGTAGAAGGCATTGAGTACTTGCTTCCTGTGAAGTTTCATGAAATTCTGTGCAGCAATTTCGGAGGAGAAGTCAAAAATGTGTCAGCCAATCAGAGCCTGTGGCGGCTATCTTGGATTTCCGATCTGCTCAAAAAACACAAACTTGGTAGAGGGCATTGAGTACTTGCTTCCTGTGAAGTTTCATGAAATTCTGTGACGCAGTTTCAGAAGAGAAGTCAAAAATGTGTCAGCCAATCAGAGCCTGTGGCGGCCATCTTGGATTTCCGATCGGCTTGAAAAACACAAATTTGATAGAGGGCATTGAGTACTTGCTTCCTGTGAAATTTCGTGAAATTCTGTGCAGCGGTTGCCGAAAAGATATCGAAAATGTTAAAAGTTTACGTCAGACGGACGGATGATGGACGGAGGACGCGCTATGACAATTGCTCACTTGAGCTTCGCTCAGGTGAGCTAAAAACAACAATACTTGTAGGGGACCATGATTTCTTCTTTCCTACCAAGTTTAACGAAAATCTGTTCAGTGGTTCTGGAGAAGAAGTTGAATATGTATGAAAATCATCCCCCCTTCTTCTTGAGTAATCTAAGTAACCCGAGAGAGATAGTTATACAGAAGCTAAAGCAAAATAACAGACCCCCTCCCCATCCTTTCACTGTGTTATTGATAACATTGATCTGTTCTTACATTAATATTTTGAGCTGCTCTCAATATTGTAATTTCATAGTTGTATATCTAAGTCTTCACAAGATAAATTTGAAAATACTTATTCATCTTTTTAGCTCACCTGAGCCAAAGGCTCAAGTGATCTATTGTCATAGTGTGGCGTCCGGCGTCCGTCGTCCGTCGTCCGTCGTCTGTCGTCCGTCGTCCGTCCGTCCGTCCGTCGTAAACTTTTAACATTTTCAACTTCTTCTCAAGAACGGCTGAAGGGATTTTGATGAAACTTGGTATGCATGAAGTACTAAAGGTCCTCTACCAAGTTTGTTCATTTCGGCTCGATCCCTTCAGGGGTGGATCCAGGGCGGGGTCAAATAGGCCCCGGAGGGTACCCCTCTTCAAAAATCTTCTTCTCCAGTTCCACTGAATGGATTGAAAAACTAATTGTATCTATGTGATCTAGAAGGATGTATGATTCAAGTTTGTTCATTTCGTTAAAATCCGATAACTAATTTTTGACGCGTTTTTGACGTCTTTTCGGACTTAGTCAGAAATGCACATTTTTGCACTATTTCTTTAAATAACTCAATAAGTGTATGATTTTACACACTCATTTACTACATATTTATCATATTTAACTTACTTAATGCTTTGATATGTATTTTATGCTTAAATTTTATTTTTTTGATTTTTTATGAATTTTTTTCTTATGTAAAAAAGGAAGGGGGGGGGGTGATTTTCATACATTTTCTGCTTCTTTTCTATAACCACTCTTCAGATTGTCATGACAATTTGTAGGTATGAGGTACTCATGCATGGTACCCTACAAGTGAAAGAATTTTGTCCAGATATCCACTTTTGGATTTTTAAGGAATATTTTTTAAGATTGTACATAGGTATAATGTATGTTTTCCATGCCCAATGGACCCATGGGGAGTGGCTTCAAACCCCGGCGGGACCCCAACAAAATTTTTTTCCCTTTTTAGCTCGACTGCACTTTAGTGCAAAAGAGCTATTGCAATACCCCCGGCGTCGGCGTCGGCGTCGGCGTCGGCGTCGGCGTCGGCGTCGTCCGAACTAGATGATAAGGTAATTGTTAAGATTACACATTTACCTTTCCTATATTCATATTCTGTTGGGTTTTTTTGTTGCAAATGTTTAATTATACATCATTTGATATATCCAGATGAGAATATAGCCCCTGGGGTTGGGATTTTTAAAATTATTTCAAATGATAAGGTAAATGTTGAGATGATAAGGTAAATGTTAAGATAGCAATAAAGTCCTTAAAAGCCAATATTGAGCAAAGTATAAGTGCTACATGTACCAAACTTACATATTTGATGTATCTTTGATCAAACTTTCAAAAAATGACCTTGACCTACTTTTTTCCGCTTGAATGATTTTGCCTTTAAAAGCCAATATTGAGCAAAGTATAAGTGCTACATGTACCAAACTTACATATTTGATGTATCTTTGATCAAACTTTCAAAAAATGACCTTGACCTACTTTTTTCCGCTTGAATGATTTTGCCTTTAAAAGCCAATATTGAGCAAAGTATAAGTGTTACATGTACCAAACTTACATATTTGATGTATCTTTGACCTACTTTTTTCCGCTTGAATGATTTTGCCTTTAAAAGCCAATATTGAGCAAAGTATAAGTGCTACATGTACCAAACTTGCATATTGGATGTATCTTTGATCAAACTTTCATAAAATGACCTTGACCTACTTTTTTCCGCTTGAATGATTTTACCTTTAAAAGCCAATATTGAGCAAAGTATAAGTGCTACATGTACCAAACTTACATATTTGATGTATCTTTGATCAAACTTTCAAAAAATGACCTTGACCTACTTTTTTCCGCTTGAATGATTTTGCCTTTAAAAGCCAATATTGAGCAAAGTATAAGTGCTACATGTACCAAACTTACATATTTGATGTATCTTTGATCAAACTTTCAAAAAATGACCTCGACCTACTTTTTTCCGCTTGAATGATTTTGCCTTTAAAAGCCAATATTGAGCAAAGTATAAGTGCTACATGTACCAAACTTACATATTTGATGTATCTTTGATCAAACTTTCAAAAAATGACCTTGACCTACTTTTTTCCGCTTGAATGATTTTGCCTTTAAAAGCCAATATTGAGCAAAGTATAAGTGCTACATGTACCAAACTTACATATTTGATGTATCTTTGATCAAACTTTCAAAAAATGACCTTGACCTACTTTTTTCCGCTTGAATGATTTTGCCTTTAAAAGCCAATATTGAGCAAAGTATAAGTGCTACATGTACCAAACTTGCATATTTGATGTATCTTTGATCAAACTTTCAAAAAATGACCTTGACCTACTTTTTTCCGCTTGAATGATTTTGCCTTTAAAAGCCAATATTGAGCAAAGTATAAGTGCTACATGTACCAAACTTACATATTTGATGTATCTTTGATCAAACTTTCAAAAAATGACCTCGACCTACTTTTTTCCGCTTGAATGATTTTGCCTTTAAAAGCCAATATTGAGCAAAGTATAAGTGCTACATGTACCAAACTTACATATTTGATGTATCTTTGATCAAACTTTCAAAAAATGACCTTGACCTACTTTTTTCCGCTTGAATGATTTTGCCTTTAAAAGCCAATATTGAGCAAAGTATAAGTGCTACATGTACCAAACTTGCATATTGGATGTATCTTTGATCAAACTTTCATAAAATGACCTTGACCTACTTTTTCCGCTTGAATGATTTTACCTTTAAAAGCCAATATTGAGAAAAGTATAATTGCTACATGCACCAGACTTGCATATTGGATGCATCTTGGGTTAGACTATTGAAATATGACCTTGACCTATTTTTTCCGCTTCAGTGATTTTGCTTTAAATTGGCAATATTGAGCTAACTATAAGTGCTACATGCACCAGACTTGTAATTTATAACTTTAATTTTTTTATGTGACTTGATATATGTTGTTGCCTGAGAAAGGGAGTTTTGAATAAATTGGCTGTCATGAGAGATATTATGCTATGCAGTCGAGCATTAGGTGACTCTGGCAACTATTTTTATTAGCTCACCTGAGCCAAAGGCTCAAGTGAGCTATTGTCATAGTGTGGCGTCCGTCGTCCGTCGTCCATCGTCCGTCGTCTGTCGTCCGTCGTCCGTCCGTCCGTCCGTCGTAAACTTTTAACATTTTCAACTTCTTCTCAAGAACGGCTGAAGGGATTTTGATGAAACTTGGTATGCATGAAGTACTAAAGGTCCTCTACCAAGTTTGTTCATTTCGGCTCGATCCCTTCAGGGGTGGATCCAGGGCGGGGTCAAATAGGCCCCGGAGGGTACCCCTCTTCAAAAATCTTCTTCTCCAGTTCCACTGAATGGATTGAAAAAGTAATTGTATCTATGTGATCTAGAAGGATGTATGATTCAAGTTTGTTCATTTCGTTAAAATCCGATAACTAATTTTTGACGCGTTTTTGACGTCTTTTCGGACTTAGTCAGAAATGCACATTTTTGCACTATTTCTTTAAATAACTCAATAAGTGTATGATTTTACACACTCATTTACTACATATTTATCATATTTAACTTACTTAATGCTTTGATATGTATTTTATGCTTAAATTTTATTTTTTTGATTTTTTATGAATTTTTTTCTTATGTAAAAAAGGAAGGGGGGGGGGTGATTTTCATACATTTTCTGCTTCTTTTCTATAACCACTCTTCAGATTGTCATGACAATTTGTAGGTATGAGGTACTCATGCATGGTACCCTACAAGTGAAAGAATTTTGTCCAGATATCCACTTTTGGATTTTTAAGGAATATTTTTTAAGATTGTACATAGGTATAATGTATGTTTTCCATGCCCAATGGACCCATGGGGAGTGGCTTCAAACCCCGGCGGGACCCCAACAAAATTTTTTCCCCTTTTTATTAGCTCACCTGAGCCAAAGGCTCAAGTGAGCTATTGTCATAGTGTGGCGTCCGGCGTCCGTCGTCCGTCGTCCGTCGTCCGTCGTCCGTCCGTCCGTCGTAAACTTTTAACATTTTCAACTTCTTCTCAAGAACGGCTGAAGGGATTTTGATGAAACTTGGTATTCATGAAGTACTAAAGGTCCTCTACCAAGTTTGTTCATTTCGGCTCGATCCCTTCAGGGGTGGATCCAGGGCGGGGTCAAATAGGCCCCGGAGGGTACCCCTCTTCAAAAATCTTCTTCTCCAGTTCCACTGAATGGATTGAAAAACTAATTGTATCTATGTGATCTAGAAGGATGTATGATTCAAGTTTGTTCATTTCGTTAAAATCCGACAACTAATTTTTGACGCGTTTTTGACGTCTTTTCGGACTTAGTCAGAAATGCACATTTTTGCACTTTTTCTTTAAATAACTCAATAAGTGTATGATTTTACACACTCATTTACTACATATTTATCATATTTAACTTACTTAATGCTTTGATATGTATTTTATGCTTAAATTTTATTTTTTTGATTTTTTATGAATTTTTTTCTTATGTAAAAAGGAAGGGGGGGGGGTGATTTTCATACATTTTCTGCTTCTTTTCTATAACCACTCTTCAGATTGTCATGACAATTTGTAGGTATGAGGTACTCATGCATGGTACCCTACAAGTGAAAGAATTTTGTCCAGATATCCACTTTTGGATTTTTAAGGAATATTTTTTAAGATTGTACATAGGTATAATGTATGTTTTCCATGCCCAATGGACCCATGGGGAGTGGCTTCAAACCCCGGCGGGACCCCAACAAAATTTTTTCCCCTTTTTATTAGCTCACCTGAGCCAAAGGCTCAAGTGAGCTATTGTCATAGTGTGGCGTCCGGCGTCCGTCGTCCGTCGTCCGTCGTCCGTCCGTCCGTCGTAAACTTTTAACATTTTCAACTTCTTCTCAAGAACGGCTGAAGGGATTTTGATGAAACTTGGTATTCATGAAGTACTAAAGGTCCTCTACCAAGTTTGTTCATTTCGGCTCGATCCCTTCAGGGGTGGATCCAGGGCGGGGTCAAATAGGCCCCGGAGGGTACCCCTCTTCAAAAATCTTCTTCTCCAGTTCCACTGAATGGATTGAAAAACTAATTGTATCTATGTGATCTAGAAGGATGTATGATTCAAGTTTGTTCATTTCGTTAAAATCCGACAACTAATTTTTGACGCGTTTTTGACGTCTTTTCGGACTTAGTCAGAAATGCACATTTTTGCACTTTTTCTTTAAATAACTCAATAAGTGTATGATTTTACACACTCATTTACTACATATTTATCATATTTAACTTACTTAATGCTTTGATATGTATTTTATGCTTAAATTTTATTTTTTTGATTTTTTATGAATTTTTTTCTTATGTAAAAAGGAAGGGGGGGGGGGGGTGATTTTCATACATTTTCTGCTTCTTTTCTATAACCACTCTTCAGATTGTCATGACAATTTGTAGGTATGAGGTACTCATGCATGGTACCCTACAAGTGAAAGAATTTTGTCCAGATATCCACTTTTGGATTTTTAAGGAATATTTTTTAAGATTGTACATAGGTATAATGTATGTTTTCCATGCCCAATGGACCCATGGGGAGTGGCTTCAAACCCCGGCGGGACCCCAACAAAATTTTTTCCCCTTTTTATTAGCTCACCTGAGCCAAAGGCTCAAGTGAGCTATTGTCATAGTGTGGCGTCCGTCGTCCGTCGTCCGTCGTCCGTCGTCCGTCGTAAACTTTTAACATTTTCAACTTCTTCTCAAGAACGGCTGAAGGGATTTTGATGAAACTTGGTATTCATGAAGTACTAAAGGTCCTCTACCAAGTTTGTTCATTTCGGCTCGATCCCTTCAGGGGTGGATCCAGGGCGGGGTCAAATAGGCCCCGGAGGGTACCCCTCTTCAAAAATCTTCTTCTCCAGTTCCACTGAATGGATTGAAAAACTAATTGTATCTATGTGATCTAGAAGGATGTATGATTCAAGTTTGTTCATTTCGTTAAAATCCGACAACTAATTTTTGACGCGTTTTTGACGTCTTTTCGGACTTAGTCAGAAATGCACATTTTTGCACTTTTTCTTTAAATAACTCAATAAGTGTATGATTTTACACACTCATTTACTACATATTTATCATATTTAACTTACTTAATGCTTTGATATGTATTTTATGCTTAAATTTTATTTTTTTGATTTTTTATGAATTTTTTTCTTATGTAAAAAGGAAGGGGGGGGGGGGTGATTTTCATACATTTTCTGCTTCTTTTCTATAACCACTCTTCAGATTGTCATGACAATTTGTAGGTATGAGGTACTCATGCATGGTACCCTACAAGTGAAAGAATTTTGTCCAGATATCCACTTTTGGATTTTTAAGGAATATTTTTTAAGATTGTACATAGGTATAATGTATGTTTTCTTACCAAAAAAGAAAAGAAATTCTCAAATCGCACCGGGTTATACACATTGATACTACTTTTGAATGAAGAAATTTTATTTGAATCACAAAAAAAAATGCCGTAAAGATTAAAAGTACACAACTTTTTTAATATTTTTTCAAAGCCATGCACCTGGTTCCGGACCGGAATTTGTTCGAATTTTATGATCTGAGGACCCATTTTCACACGTATTCTTCCACACATGTAGATGTCTCACACACTTTAAAACTATATTCAAAATTTTATTTCATCTATCTAGTAAACAATCACGGGAAGACAATTGAAGATAAACATTGTGTGTATTTTCCACCAATTGTTGAAAATAATAAGAAAATAATCGGAACTATTTGACAGGACAATGACCTAGATATGCATTAATTCATCTTCGTCCCCAAGGCGCATCGTATTCCGCTAGGCGCTTCATTGCAATACAAACCGCAAAGCAGTACTGCGATATATTTCAGGAGATACAGTGCAAACGGAATAGATTTTTATACTTGGAACACTTTCATAATCTGTATCTGTATCTGTATGGGTACGTTGAATTACCAATACTGGCTTGTGATCAACGGAATGAGAGAGCGCATAAACTTACTTAATCGCGCTTCAGGCTGAATCTAAAGCCTTCCACAGTCCTTGACAGCACTTGATGGTTATCCAGTTCGTTCCACTCTGTGACTGTACGTATGAAGAATGAGTTCTTCCTGATGACGGAATTACATGTAGGTATGTTAAAGCAGCGAGTATGGTTTGAGCTATGAACAACGTTCATAATGGTTATCATTCATGTACTTGGAACACTTGCATATACTTGTTATCATGTATAAAGTTTGCTCGAATTTCCTCTGTCTTAGACTCTCTTAGATGAAGTAATTTACGGACTGATTTCTTGAAGAAACGTCTAATGAGTAATCTCTTCCTCTGGATTTTGAGAATGCATAGGACATTTAATATCTGAAATTCTTGAAAATAAATAATTCCGTTCAGAGTTCCTGAAATCTTCCAATGAAATGTTGGACCACAGGAGCTGTTGTTTTAATAGAGAAAATAAATTATAATTCACAACCTTAAGCCACTGTGTTCGTCATCTTGTATGTATAATATTTCTAAGAGGAACACAGAGGCCTGAGGTTGTGAATAATAAAACATTTTCTCTCATAAAACGACAGGATCCTGTGTTAAGACATTTGGGAATTTTTATCTGTTCAAATAATAGATACATAATGAGTTTTTATCAGACCAAATAACTTCTTGTCGGCAAATCCAATGCAACCGATACATTTCATGAACTCTCTCTGCTAACAACTTGCCCGTGTAACAGACCTATGATGAGGTAAAACAATTAGTTAACAGTAAATAACGATGTCGTAGGTCTGCTAGTTGGACAAGCTTAACAATTTCATGGGCCTTTTAATTTGTTTCAAACTGCGAAACCTTAGAGAAACCACTTGAGTTGTTGAACAGCGTATGCTGAAATGCGACGCTCCTTCTCGCCTGTTGAAATATGCATAGGCAAGAAGCGTCGCATTTCAGCATATTTACTTAAAATTATTTGTTCAAGTGGCTTCACTGGGTCATGAGGTTTGATACAACATACACTGCTTTTTTGGAAAACAAACAAACTGGCACAATTTCTGCACAACTCACTTGAATTGATGAATATTGGATCAAAACGATTTTAACTGTACGTTTCATGTATTTGAGATGAAATCAATACTATTCAAAAGCATAATTCATAGATTTCAGTGAATAAAGGCAAACCCGAAAAATCTTAGTTTTTTATGCCCCTGGAATAAAAGATTCGGGAGCATAAAGTTTTTGGCCTGTCCGTCTGTCTGTTTGTCTGTCTGTTTTCCAAAAAACTTTAACATTGGGCATAACTTTTGAATGGAAGCTGGTGATAGAGGTTTCATATTTCACATGTGTATTTACCAAAATTTTTGACCTCATGACCATAACCTTGACCTTTCACGTACTTCTAAAAAACTTTAACATTGGGCATAACTATTGAATGGTTATAGTGATAGGGCTTTCATATTGTACATGTGTATTCCTTGTGACAAGATCTTTCCATTGATACCAATATTACGCTGACCCTGACCTCTCACATACTTAACAGAAAATGGTGTTTATACTAACAAAGATGCCGTCGGGGGCATTCTCGTTTCACAAACACAGGCTTTATAATTTCTGGCATGCTAGCTATCAATAATGAAAGGTTTTGTGTTCAATTTTAAATAAACTTAATTTGTGAAATCATTTCATTGTTTTATTCTTTTTCTGCTGCACATTTATGTGGAATTTTACAATATGATTTTATTTTTGATGTTGCATAATTGAACTATACTAGCTGGGCATATGACGTTGGACCACTTTATCCGGTTTTTTTTTTCAAATCAGTAAAAAAGTTATTGTTTTGAAATGTGACTATTTTTTTCTTTTTTGTACCTTTAAAGGTTGTCTGAAAAAAAAAACACTTCTCTGCATCCGGCAAAAATCTTTTTAGAAAGGTTGTGGGCTAAAATCCTGGTACTGGCACTATCAGTATTCAATGTCAGTATGTCAGTTAGAGCGTGCATGGGTATCAGGTGAGCGTTGTGCCCCCTGGGGCTCTTGTTTACATCACCCCTCTATCCATTTCGAAAATTTTACAAATTTCATCTATTTTTAAATCGATCAATAGATTGCATAAAAGACAAAAACAGGTTCAAAACTCAATTTATCCCGACTACAGGGAATGGTACATTGATTTCATGTGCTATTTTTAAATTTTCAATAGTTTTGACCAATGGTGTGACACCTTTTATTCTGCCCTGTTCACCAGTCAAAACTGAGGGGATTCCCCGCTAAACCGATTTCCTTGGATTACACCTGAAGGGGATTCCCCATGTAGAAATGTGATACCTTTAGTACTGCGATACATTTCAGGAGATACAGTGCAAACGGAATAGATTTTTATTTAATGAAATGTGCATTATACTTGGAACACTTTCATAATGGTTATCATTCATGTACTTGGAACACTTGCAACTTGTTATCATGCATAAAGTTTGCTCGAATTTCCTCTGTCTTAGACTCTCTTAGATGAAGTAATTTACGGACTGATTTCTTGAAGAAACGTCTAATGAGTAATCTCTTCCTCCGGATTTTGAGAATGCATAGGACATTTAATATCTGAAATTCTTGAAATAAATAATTCAGTTCAGAGTTCCTGAAATCTTCCTATGAAATGTTGGACCACAGAAAGCTGTTGTTTAAATAGAGTAAATAAATTATTATTTACAACCATAAGCCACTGTGTTCGACATCTTGTATGTATAATATTTCTAAGAGGAACACAGAGGCCTGAGGTTGTGAATAATAAAACATTTTCTCTCATAAAATGACAGGTTCCTGTGATAAGACATTTGGGAATTTTTATCTGTTCAAATAATAGATACATGATGAGTTTTTATCGGACCAAATAACTTTTTGTCGGCAAATCCTATGCAACCAATACATTTCATGAACTCTCTCCGCTAACAACTTGTCCGTGTAACAGACCTATGATGAGGTAAAACAATTAGTTAACAGTAAATAACGATGTCGTAGGTCTGCTAGTTGGACAAGCTTAACAATTTCATGGGCCTTTTAATTTGTTTCAAACTGCGAAACCTTAGAGAAACCACTTGAGTTGTTGAACAGCGTATGCTGAAATGCGACGCTCCTTCTCGCCTGTTGAAATATGCATAGGCAAGAAGCGTCGCATTTCAGCATATTTACTTAAAATTATTTGTTCAAGTGGCTTCACTGGGTCATGAGGTTTGATACAACATACACTGCTTTTTTGGAAAACAAACAAACTGGCACAATTTCTGCACAACTCACTTGAATTGATGAATATTGGATCAAAACGATTTTAACTGTACGTTTCATGTATTTGAGATGAAATCAATACTATTCAAAAGCATAATTCATAGATTTCAGTGAATAAAGGCAAACCCGAAAAATCTTAGTTTTTTATGCCCCTGGAATAAAAGATTCGGGAGCATAAAGTTTTTGGCCTGTCCGTCTGTCTGTTTGTCTGTCTGTTTTCCAAAAAACTTTAACATTGGGCATAACTTTTGAATGGAAGCTGGTGATAGAGGTTTCATATTTCACATGTGTATTTACCAAAATTTTTGACCTCATGACCATAACCTTGACCTTTCACGTACTTCTCAAAAACTTTAACATTGGGCATAACTATTGAATGGTTATAGTGATAGGGCTTTCATATTGTACATGTGTATTCCTTGTGACAAGATCTTTCCATTGATACCAATATTACGCTGACCCTGACCTCTCACATACTTAACAGAAAATGGTGTTTATACTAACAAAGATGCCGTCGGGGGCATTCTCGTTTCACAAACACAGGCTTTATAATTTCTGGCATGCTAGCTATCAATAATGAAAGGTTTTGTGTTCAATTTTAAATAAACTTAATTTGTGAAATCATTTCATTGTTTTATTCTTTTTCTGCTGCACATTTATGTGGAATTTTACAATATGATTTTATTTTTGATGTTGCATAATTGAACTATACTAGCTGGGCATATGACGTTGGACCACTTTATCCGGTTTTTTTTTTCAAATCAGTAAAAAAGTTATTGTTTTGAAATGTGACTATTTTTTTCTTTTTTGTACCTTTAAAGGTTGTCTGAAAAAAAAAACACTTCTCTGCATCCGGCAAAAATCTTTTTAGAAAGGTTGTGGGCTAAAATCCTGGTACTGGCACTATCAGTATTCAATGTCAGTATGTCAGTTAGAGCGTGCATGGGTATCAGGTGAGCGTTGTGCCCCCTGGGGCTCTTGTTTACATCACCCCTCTATCCATTTCGAAAATTTTACAAATTTCATCTATTTTTAAATCGATCAATAGATTGCATAAAAGACAAAAACAGGTTCAAAACTCAATTTATCCCGACTACAGGGAATGGTACATTGATTTCATGTGCTATTTTTAAATTTTCAATAGTTTTGACCAATGGTGTGACACCTTTTATTCTGCCCTGTTCACCAGTCAAAACTGAGGGGATTCCCCGCTAAACCGATTTCCTTGGATTACACCTGAAGGGGATTCCCCATGTAGAAATGTGATACCTTTAGTACTGCGATACATTTCAGGAGATACAGTGCAAACGGAATAGATTTTTATTTAATGAAATGTGCATTATACTTGGAACACTTTCATAATGGTTATCATTCATGTACTTGGAACACTTGCAACTTGTTATCATGCATAAAGTTTGCTCGAATTTCCTCTGTCTTAGACTCTCTTAGATGAAGTAATTTACGGACTGATTTCTTGAAGAAACGTCTAATGAGTAATCTCTTCCTCCGGATTTTGAGAATGCATAGGACATTTAATATCTGAAATTCTTGAAATAAATAATTCAGTTCAGAGTTCCTGAAATCTTCCTATGAAATGTTGGACCACAGAAAGCTGTTGTTTAAATAGAGTAAATAAATTATTATTTACAACCATAAGCCACTGTGTTCGACATCTTGTATGTATAATATTTCTAAGAGGAACACAGAGGCCTGAGGTTGTGAATAATAAAACATTTTCTCTCATAAAATGACAGGTTCCTGTGATAAGACATTTGGGAATTTTTATCTGTTCAAATAATAGATACATGATGAGTTTTTATCGGACCAAATAACTTTTTGTCGGCAAATCCTATGCAACCAATACATTTCATGAACTCTCTCCGCTAACAACTTGTCCGTGTAACAGACCTTTGATGAGGTAAAACAATTTTTTAACAGTAAATAACGATGTTGTAGGTCTGCTAGTTGGACAACCTTAACAATTTCATGGACCTTTTAATTTGTTTCAAACTACGAAACCTAGAGAAATCACTTGAGTTGTTGAACAGCGTATGCTGAAATGCGACGCTCCTTCTCGGCTGTTGAAATATGCATAGGCAAGAAGCGCCGCATTTCAGCATATTCACTGAAAATTATTTGTTCAAGTGGCTTCACTGGGTCATGAGGTTTGATACGCCATACACTGCTTTTTGGAAAACAAACTGGCCCAATTTCTGCACAAGCAGCACAACTCACTTGAATTGATAAATATTGGATTAAAACGATTTTAACTGTACGTTTCATGTATTTGAGATGAAATCAATACTATTCAAAAGCATTCATAGATTTCAGTATACTTTAATATGAATAAAGGCAAAACCGAAAAATCTTTGTTTTTTATGCCCCTGGAATAAAAGATTCGGGAGCATATAGTTTTTGGCCTGTTCGTCTGTCTGTTTGTCTGTCTGTTTTCCGAAAAACTTTAACATTGGGCATAACTTTTAAATGGAAGCTGGTGATAGAGGTTTCATATTTCACATGTGTATTCCTTGTGACAATACCTTTCCATTGATACCAAAATTTTTGACCTCGTGACCATAACCTTGACCTTTGACGTACTTCTCAAAAACTTTAACATTGGGCATAACTTTTGAATGGTTAGTGATAGAGGTTTCAATTTTTACATGTGTATTCCTTGTGACAAGATCTTTCCATTGATACCAATATTGCGCTGACCCTGACCTCTCACATACTTAACAGAAAATGGCCTTTATACTAACAAAGATGCCGCCGGGGGCATTCTCGTTTCACAAACACAGGCTTTATAATTTCTGGCATGCTAGCTATCAATAATGAAAGGTTTTGTGTTCAATTTTAAATAAACTTAATTTATGAAATCGTTTCATTGTTTTATTCTTTTTCTGCTGCACATTAATGTACAATATGATTTTATTTTTGATGTTGCATAATTGAACTATACTAGCTGGGCATATGACGTTGGACCACTTTATCCGTCTTTTCAAATCAGTAAAAAAGTTATTGTTTTGAAATGTGGCTATTTTTTCTTTTTTGTACTTTCAAAGGTTGTCTGAAAAAAAAACTTCTCTGCATCCGGCAAAAATCTTTTTAGAAAGGTTGTGGGCTAAAATCCTGGTACTGGCACTATCAGTATTCAATGTCAGTATGTCAATTAGAGCGTGCATGGGTATCAGGTGAGCGTTGTGCCCCCTGGGGCTCTTGTTAAAATAATTTAGTTTCCTTTTCCATACCTATTTAATAATTCAAAATATATAACATTCAAATGAATCGATAATCCAAAAATTTAAACCTCAAAAACATAAATCTATATTAAAGAAAGACAACTCTTGCATACATGAACATGTACCAACTTATACGAAACTAAAGTTACCAGGGTACCAGAACTTGAACTTACAATCCTTGGGTCCATGTTCACAGTAAACATATCTATTCATGATTGAAAAAATACTCATAAAAATCTGTTCAGCAGTTCTGGAGAAGAAGCAGAAAATGTATGAAAATCACCCCCCCCCCCCCTTCCTTTTTACATAAGAAAAAAATTCATAAAAAATCAAAAAAATAAAATTTAAGCATAAAATACATATCAAAGCATTAAGTAAGTTAAATATGATAAATATGTAGTAAATGAGTGTGTAAAATCATACACTTATTGAGTTATTTAAAGAAATAGTGCAAAAATGTGCATTTCTGACTAAGTCCGAAAAGACGTCAAAAACGCGTCAAAAATTTGACTTCGAAGTGGAACCAAAAATAACAACACTTCTTAAGACATCTCTCTAGATCATCCTGATGCTTTCGGTTTGTCGATACATGCTTCGGTTCTGAAGAAGAAGTTTGTCAAAGGAGGGTACCCCCCGTGACCTACTTTTGGCTGTGGTGGCGCCACCTGTTGACAAATCCTGACGAAAAACAACAACACTTGTAGGGGACCATGAGTACTTCATACCTACCAAGTTTCATCAAAATCCCTTCAGCCGTTCTGGAGAAGAAGTCGAAAATGTGAAAAGTTTACGACGGACGCCGGACGACGGACGCCGGACGACGGACGGACGGACGGACGCCGGACGGTGCGCTATGACAATAGCTCACTTGAGCTTCGCTCAGGTGAGCTAAAAAGGGGAAAAAGTTTTTGTTGGGGTCCCGCCGGGGTTTGAAGCCACTCCCCATGGGTCCATTGGGCATGGAAAACATACATTATACCTATGTACAATCTTAAAAAATATTCCTTAAAAATCCAAAAGTGGATATCTTGACAAAATTCTTTCACTTGTAGGGCACCATGCATGAGTACCTCATACCTACAAACTGTCATGACAATCTGAAGAGTGGTTATAGAAAAGAAGCAGAAAATGTATGAAAATCACCCCCCCCCTTCCTTTTTACATAAGAAAAAAATTCATAAAAAATCAAAAAAATAAAATTTAAGCATAAAATACATATCAAAGCATTAAGTAAGTTAAATATGATAAATATGTAGTAAATGAGTGTGTAAAATCATACACTTATTGAGTTATTTAAAGAAATAGTGCAAAAATGTGCATTTCTGACTAAGTCCGAAAAGACGTCAAAAACGCGTCAAAAATTTGACTTCGAAGTGGAACCAAAAATAACAACACTTCTTAAGACATCTCTCTAGATCATCCTGATGCTTTCGGTTTGTCGATACATGCTTCGGTTCTGAAGAAGAAGTTTGTCAAAGGAGGGTACCCCCCGTGACCTACTTTTGGCTGTGGTGGCGCCACCTGTTGACAAATCCTGACGAAAAACAACAACACTTGTAGGGGACCATGAGTACTTCATACCTACCAAGTTTCATCAAAATCCCTTCAGCCGTTCTGGAGAAGAAGTCGAAAATGTGAAAAGTTTACGACGGACGACGGACGCCGGACGACGGACGGACGGACGGACGCCGGACGGTGCGCTATGACAATAGCTCACTTGAGCTTCGCTCAGGTGAGCTAAAAAGGGGAAAAAGTTTTTGTTGGGGTCCCGCCGGGGTTTGAAGCCACTCCCCATGGGTCCATTGGGCATGGAAAACATACATTATACCTATGTACAATCTTAAAAAATATTCCTTAAAAATCCAAAAGTGGATATCTTGACAAAATTCTTTCACTTGTAGGGCACCATGCATGAGTACCTCATACCTACAAACTGTCATGACAATCTGAAGAGTGGTTATAGAAAAGAAGCAGAAAATGTATGAAAATCACCCCCCCCCCCTTCCTTTTTACATAAGAAAAAAATTCATAAAAAATCAAAAAAATAAAATTTAAGCATAAAATACATATCAAAGCATTAAGTAAGTTAAATATGATAAATATGTAGTAAATGAGTGTGTAAAATCATACACTTATTGAGTTATTTAAAGAAATAGTGCAAAAATGTGCATTTCTGACTAAGTCCGAAAAGACGTCAAAAACGCGTCAAAAATTTGACTTCGAAGTGGAACCAAAAATAACAACACTTCTTAAGACATCTCTCTAGATCATCCTGATGCTTTCGGTTTGTCGATACATGCTTCGGTTCTGAAGAAGAAGTTTGTCAAAGGAGGGTACCCCCCGTGACCTACTTTTGGCTGTGGTGGCGCCACCTGTTGACAAATCCTGACGAAAAACAACAACACTTGTAGGGGACCATGAGTACTTCATACCTACCAAGTTTCATCAAAATCCCTTCAGCCGTTCTGGAGAAGAAGTCGAAAATGTGAAAAGTTTACGACGGACGCCGGACGACGGACGGACGGACGGACGCCGGACGGTGCGCTATGACAATAGCTCACTTGAGCTTCGCTCAGGTGAGCTAAAAAGGGGAAAAAGTTTTTGTTGGGGTCCCGCCGGGGTTTGAAGCCACTCCCCATGGGTCCATTGGGCATGGAAAACATACATTATACCTATGTACAATCTTAAAAAATATTCCTTAAAAATCCAAAAGTGGATATCTTGACAAAATTCTTTCACTTGTAGGGCACCATGCATGAGTACCTCATACCTACAAACTGTCATGACAATCTGAAGAGTGGTTATAGAAAAGAAGCAGAAAATGTATGAAAATCACCCCCCCCCTTCCTTTTTACATAAGAAAAAAATTCATAAAAAATCAAAAAAATAAAATTTAAGCATAAAATACATATCAAAGCATTAAGTAAGTTAAATATGATAAATATGTAGTAAATGAGTGTGTAAAATCATACACTTATTGAGTTATTTAAAGAAATAGTGCAAAAATGTGCATTTCTGACTAAGTCCGAAAAGACGTCAAAAACGCGTCAAAAATTTGACTTCGAAGTGGAACCAAAAATAACAACACTTCTTAAGACATCTCTCTAGATCATCCTGATGCTTTCGGTTTGTCGATACATGCTCCGGTTCTGAAGAAGAAGTTTGTCAAAGGAGGGTACCCCCCGTGACCTACTTTTGGCTGTGGTGGCGCCACCTGTTGACAAATCCTGACGAAAAACAACAACACTTGTAGGGGACCATGAGTACTTCATACCTACCAAGTTTCATCAAAATCCCTTCAGCCGTTCTGGAGAAGAAGTCGAAAATGTGAAAAGTTTACGACGGACGACGGACGCCGGACGACGGACGGACGGACGGACGCCGGACGGTGCGCTATGACAATAGCTCACTTGAGCTTCGCTCAGGTGAGCTAAAAAGGGGAAAAAGTTTTTGTTGGGGTCCCGCCGGGGTTTGAAGCCACTCCCCATGGGTCCATTGGGCATGGAAAACATACATTATACCTATGTACAATCTTAAAAAATATTCCTTAAAAATCCAAAAGTGGATATCTTGACAAAATTCTTTCACTTGTAGGGCACCATGCATGAGTACCTCATACCTACAAACTGTCATGACAATCTGAAGAGTGGTTATAGAAAAGAAGCAGAAAATGTATGAAAATCACCCCCCCCCCCCTTCCTTTTTACATAAGAAAAAAATTCATAAAAAATCAAAAAAATAAAATTTAAGCATAAAATACATATCAAAGCATTAAGTAAGTTAAATATGATAAATATGTAGTAAATGAGTGTGTAAAATCATACACTTATTGAGTTATTTAAAGAAATAGTGCAAAAATGTGCATTTCTGACTAAGTCCGAAAAGACGTCAAAAACGCGTCAAAAATTTGACTTCGAAGTGGAACCAAAAATAACAACACTTCTTAAGACATCTCTCTAGATCATCCTGATGCTTTCGGTTTGTCGATACATGCTTCGGTTCTGAAGAAGAAGTTTGTCAAAGGAGGGTACCCCCCGTGACCTACTTTTGGCTGTGGTGGCGCCACCTGTTGACAAATCCTGACGAAAAACAACAACACTTGTAGGGGACCATGAGTACTTCATACCTACCAAGTTTCATCAAAATCCCTTCAGCCGTTCTGGAGAAGAAGTCGAAAATGTGAAAAGTTTACGACGGACGCCGGACGACGGACGGACGGACGGACGCCGGACGGTGCGCTATGACAATAGCTCACTTGAGCTTCGCTCAGGTGAGCTAAAAAGGGGAAAAAGTTTTTGTTGGGGTCCCGCCGGGGTTTGAAGCCACTCCCCATGGGTCCATTGGGCATGGAAAACATACATTATACCTATGTACAATCTTAAAAAATATTCCTTAAAAATCCAAAAGTGGATATCTTGACAAAATTCTTTCACTTGTAGGGCACCATGCATGAGTACCTCATACCTACAAACTGTCATGACAATCTGAAGAGTGGTTATAGAAAAGAAGCAGAAAATGTATGAAAATCACCCCCCCCCTTCCTTTTTACATAAGAAAAAAATTCATAAAAAATCAAAAAAATAAAATTTAAGCATAAAATACATATCAAAGCATTAAGTAAGTTAAATATGATAAATATGTAGTAAATGAGTGTGTAAAATCATACACTTATTGAGTTATTTAAAGAAATAGTGCAAAAATGTGCATTTCTGACTAAGTCCGAAAAGACGTCAAAAACGCGTCAAAAATTTGACTTCGAAGTGGAACCAAAAATAACAACACTTCTTAAGACATCTCTCTAGATCATCCTGATGCTTTCGGTTTGTCGATACATGCTTCGGTTCTGAAGAAGAAGTTTGTCAAAGGAGGGTACCCCCCGTGACCTACTTTTGGCTGTGGTGGCGCCACCTGTTGACAAATCCTGACGAAAAACAACAACACTTGTAGGGGACCATGAGTACTTCATACCTACCAAGTTTCATCAAAATCCCTTCAGCCGTTCTGGAGAAGAAGTCGAAAATGTGAAAAGTTTACGACGGACGACGGACGCCGGACGACGGACGGACGGACGGACGCCGGACGGTGCGCTATGACAATAGCTCACTTGAGCTTCGCTCAGGTGAGCTAAAAAGGGGAAAAAGTTTTTGTTGGGGTCCCGCCGGGGTTTGAAGCCACTCCCCATGGGTCCATTGGGCATGGAAAACATACATTATACCTATGTACAATCTTAAAAAATATTCCTTAAAAATCCAAAAGTGGATATCTTGACAAAATTCTTTCACTTGTAGGGCACCATGCATGAGTACCTCATACCTACAAACTGTCATGACAATCTGAAGAGTGGTTATAGAAAAGAAGCAGAAAATGTATGAAAATCACCCCCCCCCCCTTCCTTTTTACATAAGAAAAAAATTCATAAAAAAATCAAAAAAATAAAATTTAAGCATAAAATACATATCAAAGCATTAAGTAAGTTAAATATGATAAATATGTAGTAAATGAGTGTGTAAAATCATACACTTATTGAGTTATTTAAAGAAATAGTGCAAAAATGTGCATTTCTGACTAAGTCCGAAAAGACGTCAAAAACGCGTCAAAAATTTGACTTCGAAGTGGAACCAAAAATAACAACACTTCTTAAGACATCTCTCTAGATCATCCTGATGCTTTCGGTTTGTCGATACATGCTTCGGTTCTGAAGAAGAAGTTTGTCAAAGGAGGGTACCCCCCGTGACCTACTTTTGGCTGTGGTGGCGCCACCTGTTGACAAATCCTGACGAAAAACAACAACACTTGTAGGGGACCATGAGTACTTCATACCTACCAAGTTTCATCAAAATCCCTTCAGCCGTTCTGGAGAAGAAGTCGAAAATGTGAAAAGTTTACGACGGACGACGGACGCCGGACGACGGACGGACGGACGGACGCCGGACGGTGCGCTATGACAATAGCTCACTTGAGCTTCGCTCAGGTGAGCTAAAAAGGGGAAAAAGTTTTTGTTGGGGTCCCGCCGGGGTTTGAAGCCACTCCCCATGGGTCCATTGGGCATGGAAAACATACATTATACCTATGTACAATCTTAAAAAATATTCCTTAAAAATCCAAAAGTGGATATCTTGACAAAATTCTTTCACTTGTAGGGCACCATGCATGAGTACCTCATACCTACAAACTGTCATGACAATCTGAAGAGTGGTTATAGAAAAGAAGCAGAAAATGTATGAAAATCACCCCCCCCTTCCTTTTTACATAAGAAAAAAATTCATAAAAAATCAAAAAAATAAAATTTAAGCATAAAATACATATCAAAGCATTAAGTAAGTTAAATATGATAAATATGTAGTAAATGAGTGTGTAAAATCATACACTTATTGAGTTATTTAAAGAAATAGTGCAAAAATGTGCATTTCTGACTAAGTCCGAAAAGACGTCAAAAACGCGTCAAAAATTTGACTTCGAAGTGGAACCAAAAATAACAACACTTCTTAAGACATCTCTCTAGATCATCCTGATGCTTTCGGTTTGTCGATACATGCTTCGGTTCTGAAGAAGAAGTTTGTCAAAGGAGGGTACCCCCCGTGACCTACTTTTGGCTGTGGTGGCGCCACCTGTTGACAAATCCTGACGAAAAACAACAACACTTGTAGGGGACCATGAGTACTTCATACCTACCAAGTTTCATCAAAATCCCTTCAGCCGTTCTGGAGAAGAAGTCGAAAATGTGAAAAGTTTACGACGGACGACGGACGCCGGACGACGGACGGACGGACGGACGCCGGACGGTGCGCTATGACAATAGCTCACTTGAGCTTCGCTCAGGTGAGCTAAAAAGTAAGTTAAAATAATAGCAATTTCTAATTTATATAGTCTTTCATTGGCTGAACACTGCCACATGACGAGTCATTATCATATCATATTGACCTGAAAGTGGCAAATTTCATTAAATAACAGAACCGCGAAAACTCTTGCTTCCGGTTTACTGTGAAATATCGAAAACGCGCGAAATTCATACCACGCCATTCCGTGAACTGCATCAAACATGGAAAACGACCGACATGCGCAATAAGAAGAATTATTTCGTTCCCTCGTAATATTATTTTGTTCCAACGAAAGGATGAAATGATTTATTTTATACACGGGATGAAATGATTTATTTTATACACGGCCCTTTACGGCCACCGTACAAATTCGCATTTGGGCCTAGCTGACGAATTTAATGTATTATCATTTTGCGTGAATCGTTATTTTCTTAAAGTGCCTGAATCTACTCGGACTGTACTTAACTACTCCTCTATCGCCTGAAATCGCTTGAAACTGCAGCTAATACTTATCTATAAACATCAAAGAAGTACTAGTACATCTTTCTATCAGTTATTCAGATTCAAAGTCAAGAAGGCTAGGCAAAATCAGTAGAGTTTCCATTGGAACGGTTGCAAACAAGCATGAAGTCTAAGATTAATTCTTATCTTCCCTTTTCTTATTTTTCTGCAAAGTGTGGTCGTCATGGACGGATTGTCAATGTGCTGGGACAAGCAATACAGGGGTCAGGACTAGGGTGTGTACGTGTGAACAAGCCATGATGGGCGGGGCAGGATCCGGTGGGTGTACGGTCGCCACAGTAGACACCACGGAAACAGACTCCTGTAACTGCCCTGTTGGTATGTAACACCCCCCCCCCCTCCAAATTTTATCATATTTCGTACCTAATTTAAACAAAAAACGGAATAATTTTGCAGCTTTTATATATCATTCCATACTTACTAAGTTTGGTTTTGTTTCAAAGATTTCAGGCCCCTCTTTTCTTTCAATCACTTAATTCAAGGCCATTTGTATTAATTTAACTTTGCATAAAATTTATGTTATTAGTCACAGGGATTTATCATGCTTCACATTTACTTGCATGTACCACCCAAAGTACACCAAGCAACAGGAAAGTGCGACTGATACATGTACCCGTGTGTCATGTCCTTCAGTTTAAGTTGTATTCAAAGATGTGTGACGTCTGATTTTCGGCATATCCGGATAAACCATCTTTTTCGGCCTTTAACATCATATTTTCAATACATATGCAGTAAAGGGATTTATCGTGGTCCCGGTTAATTAATCCATATTACGATAAGCAACCGGGAAGCGCGATAAATCCATGTGATATACAGAAGAGAGATCACAAATAATGTGAACACTACCACCCAGGTACAAACCAAAACATGCTGATAAGCCGATGTAATTTATCTATGCTGTCCGTTACGTCATCTTTTTGGGTGTGTCTATGGATATAAAGAAGGCTTTTTTTCTTTCTTTTTGACTTATTCAAGAATTGAATGTTTATTTTTGCCATTTTATATATTGGATGATGAAATGTCAGTTGTCATATCACAAGCGGTTTTACGCAAAATTTGTGATATGACAACTGACATTTCATCATCCAATAAAATGGCAAAAATAAACAATTACCAAACGTGAATTAATTTTGAATTCGTACAAATTACAAGGAAAATAAACGATACAGTAGGTGGCGTATGAAAATATTTAACTGGTACGAACTAGTTCCCTAACAACAAAAATGTTGGAGAGGTAAAAAAAAATCAAGCCGGCATTTAATCTGAAAAAGCATTTCCCCCTTCAGAACCTCAGTATGTTTTACCTATTTGCACTTACTACTGTACTGTTATGACGTAATTTGTGACGCGTTGTTTATCGAAAGCAGCAGACATGACAGTTGAAAGTAGAACATGAAGCAATTTATGTTGGGATTTATACGGACTCTTAGACAGCATTCTTGTACATGTAGATCTAATGTGTACACAGGTATAGGAATATCAGCTGTGAATTATTTCATAGGAATCAGAATGAAAATAGCATGACAAGTTTGGTAAGTCGCGATTGCGCTGTATATAGCTTTTGCTCATTACTTTGAAAGGGGTAGGGCCACGAACCCCCTCAATCGGTCCTGTTTCTTAACATTTGAATTGAATGAATATTTTTTTCTGATTTGATACTTTGTAAAGTCCTTTACTAAATCAAGTGTTTAGATTTTGTAAATAATGCATTTACCAGTAGCTTTTAGCCCTTTATAATTTCCAAATAAGTTTGAATACACGAATCTATGCATTTTGATTGGTTAATTGATCGTTAGAAAATGGCGAAATACACCTTCATACCCAAATAAACACGATAAAATACCGGAAGAGCCGGAACTACTTCTATCAAAATCATTTATTATGTTGCTAAGATCGGCTTTCGAATGATAATTATGCAAAGAAAAAATAGTTTTATTAACAGTAGCCCTTAGATATAAATACGATATCAGAATTAATGAAAATTTTATGACGTGTCAATTTCGATAACGTGCCGGTATACGTGTTTTTTACAGCGTTGTTCGGTTGCTATGCTCCTGTTTTTGAAGTTTCTTGAACCATTTCCTGCCCTTAAATATTCATGAAAGACAGAAAATGCAGTAAATGACGAGAAAAACAAACTCCCAGCTATTTTTTTCAAAACTACATTCCCGTCGTAACAGTAGCAAGTGCCTGCGTTTGAAATTTTCAAATGGCTGACGACTGTCATCGACAACGTGCGGAAGTTTTGATTGAAAACTTCGAAAGGACCGAAGATCACTGTTTCAAATGATTTCTATGAGGTACAATCGTTCTGAACCTATGAAGTATTGAAACTAGAAACTTTTCTACTAATATATTATATAGAATTATAATAGAAAATATTAACATCGAATAGAAAATGAGAGATCAAATGACGGCGACCTACCTCGGCCTCGATCAGGATACAGTATCGTAATGAATTTTCACAATTAACTTGTCACTTTAACAGAGTTCTCAATAAGTTTAGAAGTAGCAGGTGATTCTGAAATAAGTAGGAGGCGAATACATGCGAGCGCCGAAGGCGCGAGCCCGCTAGGGGGGGGTCCGGGGGCATGCCCCCCCCCCCCCGAAAATGTTTGAAAATTAGAAGGCACTAGGAGGCATTTCAAGGCGTTCAAACACTTAAATAGAGCATAAGGATGATCAGTAAAAGGCCAACCAATTTTGCTTTTTAAGTGATAATTTATACATTTTTTTCTCAAGTATGAATGTCGTATGATACGTTGTATAAAAGTGTCTTCTCTGTGATTTCACTTGGGTGTTTTGATGTGTTGCTGTTGGTGCTGCAACTGGGTCTTGTTGGAGATCCACTCCTTTCTTATTGAAGTACTGGTGGTCGGATGATGTTCAAAATTCAAAGTCTGAAAAATATGACAAATTTCGAAAACACTGTTTAGACATTAGATCATATTCAAATCTCCTATATAGACAGCATCAGGTATATGAAGGAGGAGAAAGTGTATCCTATGTCAACATGCAAATATTCTATGGAAACCTCTCAGATTGATGTAAAAAAGTCATATTTGGTCTAGAAAAAACTTTAATTAAAACTCAATTTCACATCCAAGACAGCAAAATACACATATTTAAGATCATTTGCCAAGAGCTACTGTCTAGTAATATGTCATCACCAAAGATGCTACATGAAGGCTGCACAGAGCTGATCGGGTCACAAATATAGTCAAAAATGTTTTACTATTTACATTCTAAAATTTTCAAACCCCAGTTCTTTTTCAATTTCGTAGTCAGCTTCGTCTTCTTCTGATTCCTCCGACTCAGAGCTTTCTGACACAAGCCCTTTGCTACGAATATTCAGCAATTTCAAAACCTCCTGGACCTTTTCTTGTACGTCCTGCTCTGGAACCCCAATGTCTGCCTGAGTGGATACATCTCGCTGCTCAACTGTAAATATAGGGACTTCTTCTCATTCCTTTGGTTTATCCTCACACTTTGGAAGTTTTCTCTTTTGCTTTGCTTCATACCATTGCTTAACGGTTTGTTTTACAATTGTTTCTGCAGCGGCAGAAGTTGTTTCTAGGCCGTTGATATTCACTTGCATCACTGTTTCCAACATTTTGTTAGACAGTCTATTTCTTAGTCTGGTTTTGATGCGTTTCAATGGCCCTTCTCTTTGGCCATGCATTGCTGATCGGCATAGACAGGATTATTTCTGCCACTTTGGAAAGTAATGGGAAGGACTGACCGAAGGAAGTGGTAAGTTGGAGAATGTGTCGAAGGCAATATTCTGTTGGGGTTGTAGATTCCAGATACTGTGACGTTTCTTTCATTTTCTCAAAATGGTATTTAACTTGCTTCCACTCAGCTGTTAACTTAGTTTGGTCTTCTTGGCTTCTCCATACAAATGCTCGCTTATCGTTTTGATCTGTTCTTCTCCATAATTAGGTCTTCCGACTTTCCGTCGGAAGACCTATTGTTTTCGTAACCGTGGAAAATTGGATCAGCGATTTCTCAGGAACCCTGTAAGCTAGGACAATGAAAGTTCTCCAACGTTACGTTTGGAGTAAAAGCTAGATTGGTCTTTTTTATTTTTGGTCTCTGTTATTTTTTTAATCATGTTTTTTAGTAGATTCAAATATTTGACGGGAGCGTCGAATTACTCAAAAGGACCGAAAATTTCATGTTTTGCTATTTGTAAGCTTAAATATCTCGTATTTTGCTATCTACAATTTCCATTCTTTTTGAAAGTCGACAGCCATGCAAGATATGAAATGCTAGATGCACACTGTAACGATTTATTACGATGACGTCCTTCACCGTCCTTCATATTTCCAAATTCAGAAGTTCATAGGAGGAAGACACTTTTTGCTTATAATAGTAAACAAAAATTAAGCTTATGAAGTTTCCTAAAAATTTCAATATTATTATTTTTTATCCATATATCTGTCTTATTTAGTCTTTCTGATTTTTCCTATCTCTTACTGTTGAAAAGATATGAGCATCGAAATTTTGAGTTGGGTATTTCGATACACCTTCACGCCAACAGATCGGGCGCACACTAAAATTGGTAGTCCGAGTCCGACTCGAGAAAAGCAGTGTTGAGATTTTCAAATTCCGATTTGACGGCAATGATGAATATGCATTTCATAAATACATTTCGATATACACAATTTGATTTTAAAACAGTTGATTAATTTAGAAGAGATCAGCTACAAACCAGAATTTACACACAAAAAGTGGTAGTTTGATTCCGATTTCTAACCTACAAACCTGTTTCTAAACTTCAATAACTATAGTTTGAACATCAAGTTTAATTTCTAATTCTAGCAAACGTTCGAACATAATTTTCGGTTGGTTTATTTACAAATTGATGAACAATTTCTCCAACATTCTTCCCTCCCCTCGTTTTTCGAAAACAGTTCTGTTTATATTGAACGATGTCGCCATGATGGAAATTCAAAATAATCTTTGAAAAAAGGGAAGGGGGGGGGGGGGGTCCAAATTTGAACCTGCACAGCGAGAACCTCATGGTATTTATATATATATATATTGAACGTAACTTGTTATTACCATTTCTCTTCTCAAGAAAATTGGTTCTACAGCTACGAGCTCGCCTTTTTTATGGGGGAAGGGGGCAGGAAGAATTTGCAAAAAAAAAATCCCGGCTCTGAAAAATGCTGAAAAAAAATATTCCGGCCCAAAGGGCCGGCAATTTTTTTTTCCCGGACCATGCAAAAGTAAGGATACATTGCATGATATGGAAATTTTTGCTGGCCCTTTGTGCCAGACAATTTAAAGTCAAAAAATTAATTAATATAAATACAAACTGTTCACATAGCTGTATCTACCAGAGACCTAATACGCATAGGCACAAAAAATCTAGAAAAGGTTCTATTTAAACATCAAACAATCTGTCTGAAATTCGCTAATTGCAAAGAGACATCTGAAGGAACGGATATTAACTCATACTCTGTAACAGCGGCCGGGGAGTTTAACTTACACAGACATTCACAACATTTGACAATTTGTTTAAATCCGGCCCGAAGAACCGGCGAAAATTTTTCTCCGACTCTGGTAATGGCTGAAAAAATGGCCTGCTCAGAAAATTGCTGAAAAAATTTTACCGGCTGGCAATAGAATTCCTGCCCCCCCCCCCCCAAATCAAATGGTTGCTCACCAACAATTATCGGTTTGAAAATTTAATGTTACTGCTATTTGAAAAGTTAAATATATACATGTAATGTGACGTCCTTCATATTTCCAAACCAAAAATTGTATAGGAGGAAGACACTCTTGTTGCAACCGCAACAAGAAACCTTTCTAGTTGTTGAAATTATCATCTCCTCTGTTAGGGGCAAGTGTAGGGTCAAACATGGTTTCCTGCAAGAAAGTAGCCAGCGATTTTGCTCAAAGTAGCAGGCGGGAAATCGCCGGTTCTTAATGAGAACCCTGCCACTTATGAATGGGTTTTCCACACATACTTCAACAAATCCAAATCTAGCGAATATGGGTGTTGTTTTGACTGATATGTCAGACATTTAAGAGAACGTCTAAGCAAAATTGGGCCCGAATCTAAAAGTTATAGGACATGTTTCTTTCGATTTACGAGGCTACTATAATGTTTTAGGAAAAGGACTAGGTGCGCTAACCCCTCATATCGGCCCTATAGTTTTGATGAAAAATGCTTTTGATAAACGAATTATGAGTCATCACTTTTTGCAATGTTGAATGTTTGAGAAAATACGACGTCACCATTTTGAGTCCTCGTAATGTCTCGTGCGTGATGTATGACGTCATTTTCTGACGTCATTGGCCCTGAATGACGCAAAACAAAGGAAAATCATCGGTTTTTTTACACACAAATCTTCAAAATTCATCTATTATCCAGGCCTCGCCCAAGGAATTTATTATGCAAATAAAATGTTGATCAGAGATCTATCGATTAATACAAAAATATTCACGGGCAAGGCCTGGAGTACTACTTGATTTTATAAATTTCTATCGCAATTTCGCTCATTTATTGATATTTTCAATGATTTCAATGTTTTTAGAAGTTTTTGGCGACGCATTATTCAGTATAGGACTGCGAAATCAAAACAGACTTTCCTGATTTGGATTCACCATGCATTTGACCTTTTATAAACTACAATATTATAGATATATGATCAAATTTGAAAATAGGGCCAAAATAGCAGGTTACCGCACCCACTCCTATCTGAACACGATATTTTTAATCACTATAAAGGTCCGCGATCCTTTCGCTTTAAAGCGTAATAAAGTATGAACTAGTGCTTTCAAAGCGAGTACGTCGTACCTGTTTAAAACTAATATTTGATTATTTTGTTTACAGGACTTGTGACTCTACTTCTTATCGGTAGTGCAGCTCTTGGATCTGGCATCCTACCCGGGGTAGGCAACATAAGAGACCTTTTTAATTTTAGATGAAATAAAGGAAACTGATAACAGTCTTATGTGATATAATTAATAAATGAATAAACATTAAAGAAGTACCGATCAGTTATTACAATTCAGGCTTAAAGTCGAGAAGTCAAAGCAAAATTAGATTTTCCATAGGAACGGTTGCGAACCTCGGAATGAATAAAATTCCGAAGTGAGACTTCAAATTCATTTTCTTTGCGAGTGTGGATTTAGAAAAAAGACGGATCAACGCCCACATGGAATATGTCATAAGTTTTGATGTTTCCTCGTTTTTACGTTAACTTTTTGAAGACCACAGCCTAGACTCCTTTATCAGCTTGGACCCCTCCTTGAACAAAATATTTCTTGATCCACCCATGCTTATGTTGTATTTCTGAGTTTAACCGTCAATAAGAATTATATATAACCTTATCTTTTTGTGCATAATTACAGTAGTTTTCTCATTTCTATACATTTAGATACAAGCTTAAAGTAACTGTCAGAATGAATAATGTCCGCAATGTGGAGAAGATGTTAAATGATTGCCATATATTTTTTTTGTATTATTTGACACCTGACTGTTTAATGTATAAACAACACAATACAATACAATACAATACAATACTATAATAAGAGTCCAGTTCAGTACCGGAAGAATACAAGGAATCATTATCTTTACTCCCCCTAAGACCTGAACACATTAGGGTAGACTGATATGGCAAGCAAATGATGAGAGTTAAACAAGGATCATTTTTCTCCGACTAGGTCAACATTTGATCAAGATCAGATGAAAGGAGACATGTGAGAAAAGAGATAATTATTGAGAGATAAGTGGAAAGCAAAATTCATAAATCACTAAAACTTCCTCTGGGAATTTATTCAGGATACTTCTTTCTTTAGACAAGAGACGGATTCACCAAGTATTTAATTTACCCAGACACACTTTTTGTTGGGAAACCCTATTCGAGGCGTTATAAGTTTGCACACAATGCTGTTTAAGAAAAGGGCTTAAATAATTGGGGGACGAACATTTCTCTAATTTTCAGTTTCATTTCCTAAAAGTTATCTTGGAGTGTTCATTTTTTTTACCAGAAACCACCCACAACAATTACACAAAACATCAATGCAAAATCACAGCAGATACCCACAGAAAGAAAGGAAGGGATCTCTAAAACACCCAGCTGCAGCACCAACAGTAAACCCCTAAAAACAGCAACTGTAAAAGAGACACAAAAGGGAACACCAACCTACACCATAAAAACATTAAACACAAAAGACCACATATAAACCAACGAGACTAAACGGCAACCGGTGCAGACTTAGGACGGTCATCTCCCACGCAGGTTGCAGACGGCGTGGTTATCCTGGATTACGTGCGCACAACCCTCCCACTTTTACCCAGAGGTCTCGAATAGCGCTCAGTTGTGTTGTTATATAACTTCAAACAGAATTTAGGTATTTGTAGAAAGAATTGCTGATTCAGGAATATTCTTCACATCCGGAGTAAAAAGTGCCATCACAGGAAAACTTAGATTAGCCCACATGGCTATGGCAGAGAAGGGCTTATAATAAAATGGGGGGGGGGGAGGGGGGCAGGTGTTCTGTGTACAAAGTAGTTTTTACGAGACGACATGCATAAATGAAAATCGATATTGCTTTAAAGATACATGTATTTACATAAATGGATAAAGAGTGGACATATATGCACGAACATATACAAATGTTGGAGCACTGCAGACGATGCCTACTCATGATACGAATGTGAGATCGTTACTTTAAAAATTTCCAGTGTAATAAGGAGGAAATCCCCATCATGACCACGTTGCATTGACCATAGCGGAACACACACTCACCGGGCGAGAAAAATGGAACAAACAGAGCGTAACATAAAATACAAAAATAACTGACACATGAAGGACAACATCACAGCAGACGCATGAAATGAGACGATAAAAAGGCAGAGCGCGAATGATCTGGTAAGATACGACGTAAAATCTGCCCCACAAAGTGGAATTTTGAAAATGGAAATTTTAAGAAAAATTGTTCCATAAATTAATACTTATACGGCATCCCATCAAAATCTTACGATATTTTAGATCTATTATGCATAATATTTAATGTCGAAGAGTTCCAACTCTATACCTCCTTGAAGAAAATTTCAAACCTATTACTATGCACCAGACACGTGTTTCGAATATTAAATTCTCATCAGTGATGCTTCCAGCGGAGCCACCAAAAATCATAATCATGTAATGCATAATATTGCTAATAGCTGAGTCAAAACTTTTTGCCATAAAAATCAATAAAAACGGAAAAGATTTTTTTACATTGTCACCCCCGGATATATAGAACGCCACTTAAATCATCCATGATAAAAAATTCCTGGAAAAGTAGGGTTCTGTATCTCCGAACAGACGAAAAACCAAACAAGGAAAGGGGGTGCAATTGTCGAAAACGATCGAATAAAATGTACAGCAATTAGGTACGAAATAAGCAGGAGCGATGTAGATTTCTCCGCTTATGTGTATTTCGCGCTAAGAAGCTTCTATTATAGCCATTACAAAAAAGGGAAGGATCTCCAGCATGACAACCCTGCATATACCAAGCGAAACAAACTCATAAGAAGCTGACACAGATTGACATCAGACAAAACTACATACCGCATAAGGATGCTGGAACATGATACAAATTAATCGAAACAGACGCACAGAAACATCGAACATCAAAGACAACACGTAAAAGGAAGGAGACCAATGTGCACCCGGTGTCGACTTTGGACGGCCATTTGCTATTAGCAGATGGTGTAGTAATCCGGATTACGTGCGCACAACCCTCCTACTTATCCGGATACACAGAGGTCTCCATAGACTAACAATTGTTGCATAAACATTAAACTTCTCACTGTAAGGTGACATCACAAACGAGAAAGTTAAACGTAGTGGCCTCTAGTAACACATACTCTATGTAAATGTATCTAAAAAAAAAAGTCTATGGCATGCGTTTAACAGCCTGTGCTCTGCTGGCTGAAGCTAGCTCACAATCAATCACCCGAGAAGTCTGACCAACTTTCAGATAGGACAGAGAATCAGGACCCAGTCTTCTCTGCAGAGATTTAAACAAGGCCCGTTTAGGTATTAAACACAAATTATTTTTCCTACATATTCCTTTGTAACATGACGATTGAATACTCGAATCGCACGACCTCAAATTGCTCGAAACGTTTGTATATTTTACATAGTATCAAAATAAGCTTTAAACAAAAAGAACCCTGCAAAAACTTGTCGCTTAGTAGACTTTTAATTTGAGCTGAAACCCGAAATGGGGTCTCTGTGGCTCTAATCATCTCAAATCTATCAATATTAGAGCCCTACAACATGTTGTCCATCCTCGAGTAGGATGATGCAGTACCATTCAACATGCTTTAATATTTTTTTCAACTCATCTGCAACAACATGACGTAAAAAAGGATCATCTTATGTAAAGATAGTCTTAGAAAATAAATGTAAGAAGACGAATGATTAAAATAAACAGGAACTATTTGCGGTCAACGAAATTTAAAATTAAGTGTGATCTGTGATCTATATACAAAATAAGACCGTAAGTTGAGCTCCAGATCTCATTATTTACCGATTAGAGGAAAATAGAACTTTCGAAATGTATTTCTGATATGCAATGAAGATATATTTGATATCTTTTAGTTAATAGTTATTTATTTTAGGCAAAATATTCTAAAATTTCTAAGTATTTCGTCAATATTATCAGTTTTATCACCCGAGTGCCCCCTGTCCTTTGGACTTTCATTTTAGAATCTTGGGAGTATTTCATCGAAAAGTAAAACATACAAAAAGTCTTCAAATACATTTTATTTCAATAATGAATATCTTTTGTCTGTATTTGTACCGTCATGAGGAAGAAATACCGCACGAGATTTAGGACTGAAAACGGTCCTTAAGAATCAAATAGACGGAAACTAAACCAAGAATCTGATGATGACACATGGTTGTACCATTCCAGTAAATGTACATTACATAAATTAAGAAATAACACTTTTATTTTATATGCTTGTTTGTATTTCTTCCAAGCTTGTTGGTAGCTTTTACATATCAAAAGGACGCAAAACAGAATAAAATCAAGAAATGGTCTTACATTGCTCAAATATACAGAAGGGATGTCAAACAACAAGGCTATCTACTAAGTATTTCAATATTGATAATTTAACAATCAATGTTTTTGGGTTGTTTTCAATAAGAATACTTAACAACATAGCAGATACTCACATGGATGTTAAATGTTAAACGTCTTCAAATTCATTAGCATCATTTAAGAACAGATCAATTTGCAGCATGCACCGGACATGCACGTTTCGGGAACTTAACCCTCGTCAGTGATCCTCAATCTAAACAATGCATTATGACCAAAGAGTGTGAAAATTATTATGTCCGAATATGTACCGAAAATGTAGCAGGACGGGTGGGATATGATGCTACAGGACCCACATTTTAGAAATTTCAAGCTTTTTGATAACTGTTAACAGACATTTTCAAATGCGTTGAAGAGATAGACGATCAAGCAAAGTTGATCGAACTTGGCTACATATGCATGTGCCCTAGGGGAGTCTTGGTTCACCAGCAGTGACACTCACCAAGTGGTTCAAATGTTAAACGTCTTCAAATTCAATAGCATTATTTAAGAACAGATCAATTTGCACTGTTTTCAATGTATCATTCAATAAATTCTGTAGTTACTAAGTCATGTTCGGTCGCTCGAAAACATACAAATGGTTCAGTGCTTTCTTGTTTAGTTGCCTTACACTTGACTTGTAATTTTACTGCCGCATTACTGAAAAAGCTGTCAGGTTGTTTACGCATATTCCGGATAACCATACCTTTTCTGCTGACGTGGCAGATTGCCGTCCTTAATCGTTTGTTTTGTTGGTTTATGTGTAGTCGTTTGTATTTACATGTAGTGTTTTAATGGAGTCTTTGGTATTTCTGCTTGCATGTGTTTAACGTCTTCATGTTCATTAGCATCATTTAAGAGCAGATAAATTTATAGCATGGACCAGACATGCACGTTTCGGGTAACAAATGCGAGTCAGTTATCCTCATTCTAAACAATGTAATATAATCAAAATCTGTGAAAATTATGTCCTAAATATACCGAAAGACATAGCAAAATGGCTGGGATATGATGCTACATGACCAAGGTTTTAGAAATGTGAGACAATTTTGTAAACAGAAATTTTCAAATGCGTTGGAAGAAACGACCAACCGAACTACCGAAATTCATCTAATTTGGCTATATGTGCCCTCGGAGACTCTTGGTCCACCAGCAGTGACAGTCACCTAGTGGTACAAATGGTAAAAGTCTTCACATTCATTAGCATCATTTTAGAGCAGATAGATTTACAGCATGGACCAGACATGCACGTTTCGGGTAATAAACCCTCGTCAGTGTCTACTCTACGTTATTATTCTTGGATGGTTTGCTGTTGGTTTTCCTGGAGATCTTGGTCCTTTTTTCGAACAAATGATGAACTCATAATTTAAAAGTAGATGTAAAATCTCGTTTTGATTTACTTCCATTTACAATTCATAGTAAGGTATGAAAGACCACAATTATGAAACACATCTTTCAGCAATGCACAAAAATAATTTAAGTAAATATCTAACATACAGATTGACCTCTAAAAATTAATCTGAGGTCGTCAAATATCTGTATGAGTGCACCTCCAATGCATTTTTGTACCATTTCTGTCACTACGCCATTTAAATCGTTTAAAGCGAATTCCGCCCCCATCTCGTCTGCTTGGTCATACTCCGTGGAAACTATGCATGTATCAATGGCTCTGAAAATCATGCACGAAGAACCTGAAAACAAAAAAATAGCAATTTACAATTAATTGTTCTATTTTGTAGTTGGAACATCTAAATCTTAATGGCACTATATCAATTTGACATCATATATTACTTTGCCGCACAAAATTGTGACAACAGATATGGCTGCACTACTGTCCTGTTCACTAAATCGAGACCGCCCTGCTTTGGCAATTTATTCTGTAGTCTGAAGAATTTTCTTGATAATTATTGTTTTCGAGAATTTATCTACTTAAGTCGTAACTGGAAAAAAACTTCAACTTACCTTATCGGATGCCTTCAAGCCGCAATATCAAAACTAAAATTCATATTTTACAGAAAATTGGGAAAACAGGGTGCTCCGGATTTAGTGAACAGGACAGTAATTGGGATTACCGATATCGCCGTATTAACGTGAGACTACAAATATCGCTGTACTAATTTTGGACTACAGATATGGCCGTACTAACTTGGGACTATAGAGATGGTTACACTAATATGGGACTAAAGATATGGCCGCACTGATTTTGGACTACAAATATGGCTGTACTGATTTGGACTATGTACAGATATGGCTGCATTAATTTGGAACTACAGATACGGCCGTACTAATTTGGGACTACAGATACGGCCGTACTAATTTGGGACTACAGATACGACCGAACTGATTTGGACTATCTTAAGCCTGAGTACCCCCTCCATTCGAGCGTCTAAAGAAAAATTGAAGATTGCGTAAATATTATCCCGTTCGCTTGGCATAGATTTCTATAAGCATTATTTCTTTTTTCGATATTTCAATCATTAATGCTTCTGTATATAGCTTTAAATTGATTCTTAAATTTTTGACATTCTACGTTTACTATAGACATGGTTATCATTCAATGATGCAAATTGAAAATGAAAGCAATAATTTCGATTGATTCCCCTGTGTAGCCGGATAAGTGGGAGGGTTGTGCGCACGTCATCCGGATAACCACACCATTTGCTTATAACAGATGGCCGTCCAAAGTCAGCGCCGGGTGCACATTGGTATCCTTCCTTTATTGTGTTGTCATTAATGTTTGATGTTTCTGTACGTCTGTTTCGATTGCTTTGTATGATGTTCTAGTGATTATTGTCGTGTGTATTTTGCGGTTAGTAGTTTTGTCTGATGTCATTTCTTGTGGGTTTGTTTCGCTGGGTGTATGCAAGGTGGTCATGCTGGAGATCATCCCCTTTTCTCTATGAAAAAGACTGATGGTAGTTTTTCAACTCGTTGCCCTCTTGAACAAAATTTCATACTAATTTTAGTGTACCAGACACGTGTTTCGGATAGGAAATAACATCAGTGGTACACAAATGAATAAAAGACGATCCTGACGATAATCTCAGCAGCATTCACAACAGAGCACAATTTGAGCATTGACGGTCCCCTAACAAGCAAGAGGTGGGACCAGGTGCCCGGAAGGACTAAGCATCCCCTGTTGGCCAGCCGCATCCGCCGTCGATGTTTAAGCACGAAGATGAAAACATATTTATTCATGCACTGTCTGACGCTATGACCAAAATAACATTCGAGAGATATTGCTATGATGATAAACTCCTATAATGATATGTTTCAAAATAGCAAAACAAACTATGATGACAAATTGATAAAGAGCCAAAAGAAAAATTAATAGTTATATTTTCCTTTCTTATATATCCAGTTGCCGCCTTATGTGTAGACATACACGAAGAGGATTAAAAATAAGTATACCTCCATTCTGTGTAATGCGTAGATAAAAGAATTACACAATACCTCATAACAAACATTTATTTTAATGGGAAGGAAGTTTACGTTTTGTTGTAATAATAAACACTTATTCAGAAAACACAAATGCTTGAAGAATAAAAACTAATATGAAAAATATAAAAAAGATCTGCTTCCATGTGAGAGTATAAATATTGTGTTGAAGCTGTCAATATAGAACATTTTCGTAAATTGAGAATTAAAAATTATTAAGTCCAGAAGTCAAATAACTCTCATGTAAAAATATTTTATGTCGATATATCTTCATTGAAATCCATCTATATTTGTATATATAAACATGTTCTTTCTCTATGTCATATTATGTACATCCTTCACTCATGAGAATAAAGAATTGAATTGAATGCCATAGTTGAAATTTTTGATTAATATGTTCTTTTGTATTGTCGTCTTTGACACATCATTCTGCGTCTAAACTGCCAAGAGAATAAATGGGTGGATCTTGAATCTTTTACAGGGGTGGGGTTTGATTCTTTTTCGTTAGAGGAATCATATCCAGCCAATGATTTTGAAGGAAAATATATGAAAAGTGGGTAAAATAAGTATTTTCACCGAACTCCAAGATGAGACCACCCCCCCCCCCCCTATCCCCCGAAACACTTTTAGCATGTAAATGTTTTGGTCGTAATAATTTATTTCACTTTGCTATTGAATCGAACTTTGGAGTCGCGCACTCTCTTCTAAGTAAATTTGAATTTAAAAAAGATGAAACCAGAGGGCGCTACTGAAATAAATTTTGGCTGTGTCTGGAATCACATTGGTTGGACGCATCACTGATGAGAATTTTACTGTCGGAAACTCGTGTCTGGGGCATTACAATTGGTTTGAAACTTTCTTCGAGAAGGTAAAGAGTTGGAACGCATCCCTATTATAAGTGTACCTTGTTTTGTTAGATATAAGATAACAGCTATCCCCACGAGGAAATAGTTCCATCTTAGAGATCTCATTGGTTCCTCCTGTGAAAAGAAGTAAAGTCACTGTGATTATAGCGGAGCGAGCAAGCTTTAATAATGGTAACACACATATATACGAAACAAGTGAAAAAAATGAACGAAAATAAGGAAGAAAAGATGCATACGGACCAATTAAATTCTCTTCGACCAAGATGGCGCTTATGTGCGCCGCCATTTTAGTCAGTTTTATACGAAAATATTTCGAGATGAATTCCTATTTTTGTAGCTATATGGTGTAGATTCGGTTTTTACAGTGTGTAACTTAAAGCTAGGATGAAAAGTAGTGCAATATTTGAAAAGTGTTAGGTTGTATGTCTGCAACAGGACAGTGAAACTTTTTGAATCCTCAGTTTCGTATCCTATATAAACACTGCAACGTGCGACGGCCCATGCGATTTTGCCGTCTTCGCTTCGCGTCAAGGGCTTTGCCATAATTCATATTATGTATAATACTACATAAGATGTAGTTTATGGTTAGTTTTTGATTATCAGACACAAACACAAACGTACGGAAAAGAAAGAAAACCAAAAGAAAACTTAACTCAACTTAAAAAAAAAACATAAATTAAACAATAATATCATTATAAAAGGTTTTTTTTCTAAAATCTATATAATTATATATCTTAAAAAAAACGACAAAAATAAAAAAAAAACACAAATGAGAAAAAAATCAAGAAGTATATTAGCATTACCTTTTTATGGAGTTACACATCCATTTTTAAGTAAGTATTTTGTCAAAACTTGTAAATAAAATCAGACGAAATGTTAAAATTATAGCGATAAGTAAAACGTTGCCTGGCGGAATCTTGACACATGCATTACGCTGGAACGTCAATCTACCCACATGATTTGACGGGCAAAAAGTGGGAAGCTATTGACACCTACTTGATACATACATGTTAAGTTTCATCATAATCCGTGTAACGTCGTTCATGCTAGGTCAAGTCTCTTCCTGTTTCGGGTAAAAGGATCGATATTATGTATAACATGATCGAAAATAGACACTGATAGAATACAAATTATTCTCGTATCACTTCAAATTCTCTTAGGATTCGATCAGCATTATCATTATTCTTTTTTTTTCTTACTTATTTGTTTTCATTTTTTTTATGAAATAAATGTCTTATTTGTGTTTTTATGCGGATATAAATAACAATAACTGATGCCTTTATTTGATATTTTTGCGTTAGCGCATCTTATCAAATAAATGAATCACACATTGTAATTAATTTCTTTTTCTTTTTTTTATTTTTTTAATGGCCTCCTTCCATCAGCCATCCAACTCCACCATCTATTGACATTAAGGTATTTAACTGTGCTGAACCGGAAGCCAATGAAACAATTTATAACAGGTAAGCTGAAAAGGTTATACATGTATGAATGTTAAACGTCTTCCAATTCAGTGGCATCATTTGATAATTGGACCTAAATCTTGGCTAGATTTTTTTCAAACTTTTCTCTTGTTATTACTTTTCGGCACATGTAATATAAACCTTTGAATGAAACTAGCGGGTGAATCCTGTGAAAGGCGTGGGACGCATTTAAACAGAGGTGGGTGCTCCATAGACTTGGATGGATTTCTAGAATGTTTTTATAAGATTGGACGACGTAAATTTCAGAAAACGAATCTTTAATTTGTGTCGAGGCGAAATTAGCCTCCTACTAACATGAGAAACGTATTGCAAGCATCGTCTTACTTAAAAATTCGGGGATTAGAAAGGGAGCATAACTCGGAAGAAAATAGTAAGTAGTAAGTAAGATTGGTGTCCGACGCCGGTTTTGAAGTTTAGATTTTCTCTAAGATTTGTTTTAGGAAAACGGTGAGACATAATTAATGATTACACGTTAACTAGAAATAATTCCTTCTAAACAATTATCGAATTTACATTGTCACATCTTCATATCACACCATTTATCTCTGTCCTCTTCGTTTCGAAGGAGAATCGGCTGATTCTTACTTTTAGTAGTATAGATAATATGGATATTGCAGAGGAGTACCCACCTTACAAACGTTGCTACGATGTACAAAATTGTGAATTTTTTTATTTGTACGTAGGGTGAAATGATAAAGTTGGGGTCATTCGAACTTATACACATTAAAGATATCCCTACAATCTAGGGTCTATTTGAAAAGTGTTTTTAAAAGTTTCAAAGATGATTAGCACGAAATCTCCAAAAAAAGTTATCATAGGGAGAATATAAGCTCTCGCGACGAGGAGCCTATTTTAGGAATTTTCGTTACTTTCATCAACAAATAAAGGCTTAAAATATTTTTCACTTTAGAGCATGTTGTCCTTTCTAATGACAATTTAACATACTAAATACAAATTCATAGAGAAAACATTTTTAGCTTATAAGAAGTACTTAACCATCAAAAGATACGGAAATTCCAAAATATTCTCATAAATATTTTTTGTAAAACAGACTCTAGGTGTACGAGCTACCTTAAGCATAATCTATTTCAATATACTTTTAATTTTTTTGATGATGAAACGCATGCTACACTCATGTCATTAAATCAATTTCACAAAATCATCAAGCGCATTCATCATATATTTTAGTTATGGTGTTGTGTACTTCTTTTCTGTTTCTAGTCTCTATTATTCGTACCAGTTCTGGTTATTTGTTTAAAATGTAGACATTGAAATGCAAATAACGCATCCCAAATTTTTTTTTTACAAAGAACAGAAAAAAATCTGCTTTTTTTTAATTTCAACGTTTTGGAGTCCTGAGAAAAATCCTTTCGCAGATACTCTTTGTAGCGATACCAAAAGCAACAGTTTCGACTGTAAATTCAAATTTTCATTCTTCATTTTTCTCATTTTCTGTCTTCATTCCCGGAAGTCAGTTCATTTCCGGTTACTTTATCTTCATCACTTTCTTCTATACTATCTTTCGCCCAAGGCTGAATTTCTCCACTGGCGAACAAACCGAAAATGATTGCCCCGAATAAATCAAAGGCAGCACAAACGTAAAATACACGGCGCCATTCCTCTTGTGTTTTCTGAAAGAGAAATCAGTTCATGCTGAAAAATATTTTCATTTACCTTGGTGTTGTAATGGTTGTTTTGAATATTTTTCCCTGACATGATCGCCACAGCACTTTCTACAATTATATATACATTCCCTTAGACAGTGCACGAATTTTAGATATTGTTTTCATTTTCGTGCGTGAACATCAGTGGCGGGTGCGGCTAGCCAAACAGGGAATGCTTACACCTTCCGAGCACCTGGTCCCACCTCTAGCTTGCTAGTGGTCCGTCGATGTTCAATTTTGCGCTTTATTGTGAGTGCTCTTGAGATTATCGTCAGTATCTTCTTTAACTCATTTGTGTCACACTTATGCCCTTTTCCATGTGGAGCTCGTAAAAAAGTTCCCCGCGAGGGGTTTGACAGTAAGTGTTTTGAATATTTTTCCCTGACATGATCGCCATAGCACTTTCTATATAGACATAACCTCAGACAGTGCATGTATTTAAGATATTGTTTTCATTTTCGTGCGTGAACATCAACGGCGGGTGCGGCTAGCCAAACAGGGGATGCTTACACTTTGCAAACGGAAAACAAAAATATCGAAACGATTAAGTACATTGTTGATGGTTAGGTCTTTTTGTACTTTTATTGTTGCTTTTTTAATACCAAGAAAAAAAAACCAAAAACTTCTGTGGAGTTCTTTTCATACAGATGTACTAGTAAATGTAGTATCCTTTCGAAATTAATCAACTTGATTTATTTAATTATTTTCTGTAGATATATTTTCAAATTCGGTTGTTGACTTACGTTTTGTGTAAGAACTCCAGCAACAATTGGGGCAACCATCCCTGGAACAGTACCAACAGTGTTTGTTATCCCATACAAAACACCTGCATATCTATACAAAATAGGGTTTGATTAAAAACACAAACGCCCAAATACACAAATTTTCTGTCCCTTGGCCTTCACTAAGTGTAAAAACTAATTCTAAGTAAAATCCATCCTTGCTTCTCTGGCAATCATTGCATAAAAATCTTTTTTATTATAGATTGTTGTTGTAACACTTGATAAAGACCAAGGGGCCGAAAATTTGTTTATTAGAGTGTCTGTGTTTTTATTTGTATCATCCCTTCCCTCTGGAAGAAATATTTTAATCTGCTATAATTTCATTGTCAATTCTCCGTCACCAAATTTATTGACACATACATACAGGGATGTTTCCCTGAAGAATAGCTCTGTGTTTTTATTTGTATCATCCCTTCCCTCTGGAAGAAATATTTCAATCTGCTATAATTAAGTTGTCAATTCTCCGTCACCAAATACGTTGACACATACATACAGGCGTACGTCCCTGAAGAATAGCTCTGTCCTTACCTGGTTCCTTGGAGATCAAAATGAAATCGCTCTAAATATATTTATTATTTGGATTTCCTCTATTTCGGACTTACTGATGATACTTTAATTTTAATTGTTAAAATGCGCATATGGACGACAAGCAGGGGATGCTTACTCTTCCTGGGCACCTGGTCTCACTCCAATATTAGGAGTTCGCTTCATGTCATGTGGTGAAGGTTTATCTTTGTTTGCTTTGGTTCCTTCCTGTTGTATCCTGATTTTGTATGCCTTCGGTTTATGATTTTCTGAATTATCGATTTTGTGATGTGTATTGGGATATGGTCATTGTCTCTATTTGTCAATATAAATAAATCTGCTTATTTTTACTTAGAGAAAAGTAGAAACAATAAATACTTAGAAAATTACTTCGGAGCAAAATCGACATGGTTTACTGGATAAGCTGCACTGCACAGTCCGGTAAACATGACTGCTAAAGACAGGAAGGCTACCACAAGGTTACGGTATGCGCATGTCATAAAACTTGTGGCAACCATTAAAATGCCTGCTCCGATGAAGGTTACAAAAAGGAGAAAATGTTGTCTGAAAAGTAGATCTATCGATGCACATTTAAAATCTTCGGGTTTTTTTCTGTCTCTTTTGTTTGCATGATGTAAGTAATTGGTGATGACTTATGTTAATCGAGAGAAATACAAATTCATGTATATTCAATAATCATAGAAGTACAAATGAATTTGGATGACAGAATATAAACAAATGCATGCATTTATACATACAAATATATGAAATAAACAACTAATGCATGAATTTCTGAATGTTTGATTATTACTCATGTATTCAGAAATACAAATACGTAACATCGAAGGAGTCATATGAATTTTAATGACAGTTTTTAAACAAATCCATGCATTCTTGTTCAAATGAACCGAATAATTAAACAATTCATTATCAATGAAGCAAGATAAAAGCACCACAATTGCAGTGAGTATAGCGGAACACACACGAATAAAAGGAAAAAAACTATTAATAAAACACATATTAATTGAAGCATAAAGGAAGCAAGGCTTTGTTATATTACATGATTTATGAATGTTGAAGTTGGTCGCTTGTGTATTTTCATCTTGCAAGGAAGGGAATTTGTACATATCCATCAAGAAAAATAAAACCAACAGAAGAATTTATAGGAAGGATAAAAAAATCAAAAGCACATAATCTCTTGATTGGAAATAATCACAGGCCGAAAGATCGCCTTGAAATTATTCGTATTTTTTACACTTGATAAAGACCAAGGGGCCGAAAATTTGTGTATTTGAGTATTTGTGTTTTTATTTGTATCATCCCTTCCCTATGAAAGAAATTTTCAATCTACAGTGATGAAATCGATTTTGGTAAATTGCCTTTCATGTCTACTCTTATTTCTGTATTTTGTATGTCGAGGTTTTGCTGTTGGGCTGCAACCGAGTCATTTTGGAGATTCCTACCTTTCCTTTGTGTTTCCTTGTCTAAGATTTTCCAGGTAAACATTTTTAAAAGTAGATTTTTTTCACTCAGTTATGTCCTATGATAGTAAAGAAATTCTAGGAACATACCAGTTATTTGGAAAAGTTTTCTTGTTTTCGTGGTATCTAACCAGCCTCGTGTCCTAATCATGTCCGCAAATTGTCCAGAGAGAAAGGAAGATATCAGGCTGGCTATATATGGTATAGAAGACAAGAGTCCATTCTGGCATAGGAAGGCAATAATGAAAAATTAATAATTGAAGTGATGAGAACATTTAAAGCATGAGTATACCGAGTACTCCTGTGACAATAGCAGTGCAACCAGTACATACAGTCAAACCAGTTATAGCGACCACCTCAATATAAGCACTTTCTGCCTTTTCCATCAAATCCATATGTAAGCTGTGTTTGACCTTTTTCCTTCAGATCAGTAAATTTCATACTTGACGAAGTTGCATTGGTCACAATTGAATGAGTTAAAGAAGATCCTGACGATAATCTCAACAGCACTCACAATAGAGCATCAAATTGAGCATCGACGGACCCCTAGCAAGCTGGAGGTGGGACCAGGTGCCCGGGAGGAGTAAGCATCCCCTGTTGGCTAGCCGTACCCGCCGCAATATGCATGTGACGAGAAAATATGGGGGTAGTTTGACGACAAATTTATAATAAAAGTAAAGATTATATTGATACAATACATGGTATCTTTTGAAATGAAATTGATCTCGCCGATAAAATCTAGTATTTACACTTTCAACATCAAATTTTAAAGCCTCTTTCATGAACAAAGGTAGACTGGTGAGGAGTGTATAGTTTGTCCAGTTGTTACAGGTGTGTGCTGTTAGACATGCCCAGAACGCATATGAAGTGAAAATGGATTTCCATGGTACATTTTTGGTCTGAAATACATGTAAATAAGTTTAATCAAGAATCGAAATGAGATGAAATAAGTACAAGTAGCATAAATAAGCGACTTAGGAATATGTTGAGAACATCAAAATGATAAAGAAATACAACAAAATAAACAAAAGCTCCACCAATATCTGAAAATAGTCACAGATATATCTTTGTCTTTTACAAAAAGCGTGTTCAATCATGATTGATTTATGTTCCATCTGAAATTGCTATGACAGGTAACTCAAGAAATTATCTCCTTTTGTATATTCATTGTTTGATTTTGCTCTAATTTGTTTCGGTCGGCGTGTTTGATCATACAAAACGTTGCCTATCTCACCATGCACATCACATCATTATACTCGTATTCCCTTCACTTACCCTTTAAGTAGTATCATATTCAATATTAGAATTTATGTATTCCTTTTCTATCTCTGATATCCATCTGTTTTCATCCGGAGTATCCCTGGCCATGTAAAACCATAGAACTACCCAAAGCAGTGTGCATCCTCCTTAAAAAATTCTGAAATATGCATTTACTTTCTATATCATAAGTGAATCTTAATTTGTTGTGTTCATGGTTGGTCTTGCATCATTAATCATTCCTTTTGGTACTCTGTCATCCTACAATACTTATATATAGCAAATACTTTAAAAGCATCCAGATGAAGCATAACCGATTCCGCGTCTGTCGATAGAAGTGTTGCTATGACGTTTTGCGTAAATCATCTCTTGACATTCATTTTTATTTCCTTTACAAAATATATAGCCACTGTGGTATTAAGAGAAGCCAATCCTAAATTACCTCCGATGTAGAAAATAGAGCCCCATCCATTGTCAAAGCCATTGTCGCACAGCCATCCACTAGTAGAGAAAGTCAGTATATATCCTATAGTTGGGCCTTAAAATACAAAGTTAAAAGGTTTAATTTTTCATTTAATCATAATCAGATTCATATCAGAAATAAACATGTCTGGCGCATCGCTTTTAGAACCTTTTTGTCCAGAGGGTTGCACTCTAGCAATAGAGTTGGACACCTTGGTTTTCTTAATAAATAATTCATGTTTCATGAATTAAGGTGGTTCGGGTATAGTGTGAAATCATTGCCCATTTCCAAATATTAAAATCATTACATACTATTGCCTCAATTGTTTGCAGATGTTGAAAATAGTATGTTTAACAAATGTTTAATTTTTATAATTTTTCAGTTTGTCATACAGTTTCTTGCCCATTTCTGGCTAAAAAAAGGGTACCTTGCAGGGGATTAAATATTGTTAAAAGGCGTAAGAATATAGTCTTTGATATATTTCAACATCAAATATGACTAGAACACTGACAATTCATTACCATTTTGTTTATATTAATAGTTGTCGTGTCTTGTCTTGCTAATACAGTATGTCTGCAATTCATAAATAACCTTTATTGTTTATACAAGTGGATTTTAGATGCCTTAAATTCATTTTTGTTCAGTTTTCCTTAGATATACCCGGTACACTCAATATGGGCAACATATGAATTTGCACTAAAATGCCTTTGTTCAAGAATTAGACATTAAAGATGCTCTGCACCATACAAATATTTTCTACATTTCAGATCATTTGAATGAAGATCCTTACCTAAGATAAAAAATCAAGTTAGCTTGATGATTAAATCAGTGTCAAAAGAACGATACTCGAACCTCCTTAGGGAAGACAAAACTTTTTTTTGAATACTCGTAAACATATTCTATCTAAGAATATTTGAACACCCCGATTCATTATCGATCATGTGCTCTCAAATAATAATCTAAAGCTAGCAGATAACCTTAGCACAATATATCTTTGTGAACTAGAGGTGAAATAAACCACTGAAAGCATTAACTTTGCTTCATAATTAGATCCCATTTTATATTTGACGAAAATTGTCATCTGAATATAAATATATGACAAACGTGACGATTTTCATTTGAGGATTACAAATTTCCTTTTCTTCGTAGTAACATTCCTTCGCCCCTGTCTATAATACGCTTTTTAAGAGCAAGATAGAACTACAACAACTTCGTTCTGAAGGCAAGGAGACTTACCGAAAAACTACTAATAGTCGATTTGAAAATTTCAGAACCTAGAAATTTTCTTTCCTATGAACTTGTTTTAATGATTCTTATCTATGGGATAGTACTGAACGATTCTAGCTTGGTTGCCACTCTGGCAACCTTGGGCAACTCTTTTTATCAGCGGAAATCCAAAATGGCCGCCAAATGCCTTCCATCAATAGATGAAATTTAATTCTTTCTTTAAATATTAAGTGTGGCACATCAAATCAGGTGTTTTGAGGGTCAACAAACCCATTTCCGATGTCATTTTTACAATTTGAGTTCATTCAGGACTAAAATTCAAGATGACCACCAAATTTCAACCTCATTATAGTGCAATGTGAATATTTCAATAAAACGTTGATGTAACACATCTTATTTGTAGTTGCAATGGTCCTAGAATACATTTATTATGCTGTTTTGGTTGTTTTCAGTTAACACATGCTTCTGGGACAACTATGCTTATCGTGGGAAATTCAAAATGGCCACCTAATAGTCTCCTACTACTGTGTAAAATGTAATAATCACTTGATATATAAAGTGTAGCACATCTAATCAGGGCTTTTAAGGGCCAAATCCATATTTGGTGTCATTTTGCTTATTAGTTCATTAAAGGCTAAACATAAAATGACTCCTCACCTCAATTTTCCCATTTCGTCACGACTAACTGTGGTGCATCTTATCACTGACGAGTGTTTATTACCCGAAACGTGCATGTCTGGTCCATGCTGTAAATTTATCTGCTCTAAAATGATGCTACTGAATTTGAAGACGTTAAACATTATTTGTGATCGCAAAGGTGGTATAATCCACGTGTTACTTCCTTTTGTCGATATGAGCTTACACATGCACTTTTTACATAAATTGCACATTCTCAAACCGTAAAAGAGAAGAATCTTTTTTTATCATAGAGATAGAAATAAATTGCAAATATTGTGTATCTTAAGAAAGGGGGATAAGAGTCGACCTGAAGCAAGAATCTACATCCTAGGGCTATGGATTGTCAAAATATCATATCAAATACTTCAGTGATTGTCCTATTTGAAAGTCTGCAAAAGGAATTCAAAGGAGCAAAGTTCTTCCAGGATTTCTGCATGATCTGTATTCTTGACATAGATCATTTTCCCTGTCACAGCTCTTTTGACTTATGCTCCTGTTCTGTTCTAGATTCATTTCAAGCTTGTCACACTGACTACGTCTTACTCTTCAACCAAATACTCTGTGTTGTAAGAAAACATTTGAAATGAAAACCTGTTTAAGATATATGATATAGAAACAACCTTCAAACTGTATGGAACACTGATATCCAAGACAATTGCCTTCAAGATAGATTTCATCCACTTGAGTTTTTTTTACATGCCAAAACATACGTAGTACCATTTCATCTTACCACAGTTGAAGATTCCTCAGATTCAATTTTGAATCACTGTAGAGAAAAACAGAGGAAATCTCCAACCAGAAATTAAAATTATCCTAAGATGTAATGATAGCAGATGAAATTTTGAAAGGCCTGTTCATTTACAAACTTAACCGGCCTTATGAAGAGAAAGGAGAGTGCTAACCCTGTTACTATTGGGCATCCTTCTTTCATTCTATGCACCAGACATGCATGATTCGGACAATGAATGCTCATTAGTGGTACTTCCAGCCAAAATGATTCAAAGAAGCATATATAATTAATGTTGTTTTGCCAATTTTGAAGACATTCTATTCTTACAAAGTTCCATTTTAAGTATAAATAGCTAGAATAGAGATGTAAGGTTCAGAATTTCATTGCAAAATGGTACATGTCATCATTAACATTATACATAAATATAGTAGATAGCTTAACTCAACATAAATTACACCAAGGGACTGTTGTAAAGAAAACATCAAACACTTTCTATTGCATTCTTGCCGATTGGAAAAAAAAGCGATACAGGCCAAGCAAAGAAATTGCCATGATGGTCAAAGAACCAAGATAGCCAAGTTAACTCGAGTTTACTTGCTTACTCTAGAATCCCCTGCGTCAAACAAACTGGTCTTATATCAACATGATCAATAGGGAAACTTTATTTATGTCTTTTGAGTACCATTTTAATCAAACAAATGACATGTTTATCTTTGCATTACATTTTGATGAATCCTAGTCTGTTAAAGCTGAAACCATCCAATCTTATATGTCACTCTTATTCATTTTTCATTACATAGTAAGTCTTATGAAATAAGAGCTTGTGCTATTTCTTTTTACATTTTACTCAGTGGTACCCGATGAAAAAAGTTGTCCTACAAGTATATGTGAACTGGAAACAACCAAAACAGCAAAATAAATGTATTCAAGGATCATTTTAACTACAAATAAGATGTGTAACGCGACTTTTTTTTATTGAAATCTACACATTGTACCATAATGAGGTTGAAATTTGGCGGCCATCTTGAATTTCTAGCCTAGAATAAGCCCAAAATGATAAGATGACATTGGAAATGAGTTTGTTGACCTTCAAAACCCCTGGTTTGATGTGCCACACTTAATATTTAAAGAAAGAATTAAATTTCACCTATTGGTGGAAGCCATTTGGCGGCCATTTTCAATTTCCCCAGATAAGCAGAGTTGTCCCAGAAACATGTTTCAGTTGAAAACAACCAAAACAGCATAATAAATGTATTCTAGGACCATTGAAACTACAATAAGATGTGTAACACAAACGTTTAATTGAAATATTCTCATTGTACCATAATGGGATTGATATTTGGCGGCCATCTTGAATTTTCAGTCCTTAATGAACTCAAATTGTAAAAATGACATCGGAAATGGGTTTGTTGACCCTCAAAACCCCTGATTTAATGTGCCACACTTAATATTTAAAGAAAGAATTTAATTTCATCTATTGGTGGAAGGCATTTGGCGGCCATTTTGAATTTCCGGCGATAAAAAGAGTTGCCCAAGGTTGCCAAAGTGGCAACCAAGCTAGAATCGTTCAGTACTATTCCATAGATAAGAATCATCAAAAAAAATTCATAGGAAAGGACATTTCTAGGTCGGCCACATGTTATATAAGGCTGTCAAATCGACTAACAATGTTTATGATGATTTTATTATTTGTTGAGAAAATAATTTCTCAGTTTTGTAATAGAGGTACCACTAGTAGTTACTATGTTTGGCAGACATTCGGATCATTGGAATTGAATTTTTGAATTATAGTGTGAAATTTTTTAATTCATTCAAGATGGCGACACTTACAACCCCCTCCCTTTCTTTTTCTCAAATAATAAAGCGAGAGAAATAAATAAGCTTTACAACTTTCTTTTTGATCCTACTAACTTTAGACACTATATCATGCATCATACATTTGAATATTTTTAAACTGTACAAATTAGCACTGCGCCGCAATTTAAGTCAGCAATGACTGCCTAATGGTCTCGTTGGTTTATGTGTAGTGTTTTGTGTTACATGAAAGTGCTGTGATTTTATCTTCGGAGTTTGATCTTCCTTCTTTTTTGTGTCTCTTGTTATTTTTTCTTCTAAGTTTCGTCTTTTTTGGAGTTATGCGTTTTGTTGTGGATGCTGCAACCCAGTACTGTTGAAGATCCCCTCCTTCCTTAAAGTATGTTTTTCTACATACCGAGACCAGCCACTGTTATAAGCCGACTTCTCTCGTATTTGGGAGCCCATCTTCCCCAAACAGACTGCATAGCTGGAAAAGAAACTGCCTGCAAATTTGAAAAAAGAAATAATAAAGGAGGTGACTTAAGATGGATTTTCATAAGTTTTGATTGGAATCTGAGGTGCATAAATAACATAAATAAATGAAGTACATTGGATGATTTCAGATTACAAAATTAATCAAGTTTATGTTATAATAATGACAATAATACGGAAGTGTTCCAACTTTATAACTTCTTGAAGAACATTTCAAACCAATTTATTATGCACCAGACACGTATTTCGGATCTTAAATCCTCATCAGTGATGCTTCCAGACAGAGTGATTTTCATAAGCCACCAAAATTCATTTCAGTAGCGCCCTCTGGTTTTATCTTTAGAATTGAAATATATGCATTTACATTACAGAGAGTGCGCGGCTCCCAATTTCTAGTAGAGTCGATTCAGTAGCATTTCCAAATATAAAATCTATGTTCAAAATAGCATTGGAGGAATGGTGCTAAGATGTTTACCTCCTTTGATTTCTATTATATTTTGGATGAAACGACAAGTTTCCGAAATAGCCAAATAATATTGATAAAGTGCCAAACCAAAGCGTCTTTCTATCTGCCTTCAGCTTGCGTTTGGAAATGTAATGAATTAGAATGAATCTTACGTTTGAATTATTTGCAGGTATAATTGAAATTATTAATAAAAATATGTTATAGTAAAAATATTGTTCCTCTGACGCATTTGAACAGAAATAAATTTGAAAATGTATTCATATACAAAACTATATATGTAGTCCGCTTATAAGAAACGTCCGCTTATAAGAAACGATATATTCAGAAGTGAATCAAGATGTTAAGTATGTTAAACGTCTTCAAATACAATAGCATAATTTAAGAAAGTTCTCACCATCACGGATATTTTTTGACATTTTTGTAGTGTCTTTTTAGTGTTCAATTTTTAATAAAAATGTATTGCACATAATCGTAACAACTACACGGGGTAAAGATTTGAATTTTCTCATCAGTGGTTTTGATTTCCGCAAAGTACACAAAGAAGCAAAGAAAACAGAAAAGTATGAAAGTGAAAAATAGACAACAATAAAAAGAACGTAATCACCGTTACTAGTCCAAGAGAAACACGTAATACATATGTTCCAACTACAGACGTTCTTGTGAAAACAGGCATAAGTATTGTAATTACTGCAGAAATCAACATGGCGTAACCAAAAACTCTTTTCCCGCCAAATCTGTCCGCGAGCCAGCCTCCAGGAATCTGCGTTATGATGTAGCCATAAAAGAAAGAAGCCGTCAGGGTCGAGACTGTTGTTTTGTCCCAGTCAAATTCCGCATGCTGAAAATTGGTTGATAAATTAATGTATTTCTTCTGTTTTGGTTTATGTTGACAATATGAAATTATGTATATATTGTAATTTGTACTATGAAAACGTAAAATAATTCGTTTGCGGTCGTTTCAGGAATTTCATGTAGAAGTCCAATAAAAATGAATTTATATGTAACTTAACATTATATTATTATAACATCTATAACTATTTAAATATGTCTTGAGACTTTTAACTTTTAACCAGAGGGAAGGGATGATACAAATAAAAGTATTTTAAAATGACACAAATAAAAGTATTTTGAAATATTATTTGTACTTTTAACGTCAATCTTTTCCCCTAATTTTGAATATAAAATAGACATGCACAGATTAAGCTTTCTTCTTAGTATTTTAAAAATGTATGATTGAAAAGAAAAAAATCAAAGCACTAAAGGTACTGAGTGCGAATAGCCAGAATAATATCACTTATAATGTATGACAAAATATTGTGTTTTCAAAGTTATATTTGTTCCTGAACACCTTCGTATGCCAGTTTATGGACGTAATAAAACGGAATTAAAATGCAAATGCATAATGTTGTCGTAATGAATTGAAAGATGTCTGACAGTGAACATGAAAATTAAATAACATCACATTAAATCTCCTCCCCCTCCCCCTTAAAAAAAACAACAATCCAATATGACTATCGATTGATGATTCCATATACAAGGAAAGAAGACGAATCTTATTTTCTAATTTGATCCCCACTCTCTCTTTAACCTTTCATGTTCAATGTTAGGTGTGTGCTAAGAATTTGAAGGAAAATTCACTTCTTTTTTAGTATTATAAAAACATGATACATCCTAAACAGGAATGTTTTGATCTTTTATTTTTCATAATTGTTAATATCATATTTCATGATGGAAGTTCCTAATTTTTCCGTCGTATACAGATTTTATTTTGTGAAGCAGGCAAAATAAGCCTACTTGACGGCGGGTGCGGCTAGCCAACAGGGGATGCTTACTCCTCCCGGGCACCTGGTCCCACCTCTAGCTTGCTAGGGGTCCGTCGATGCTTAATTTTGTGCTCTATTGTGAGTGTTGTTGAGATTATCGTCAGGATCTTCTTTAACTCATTTGTGTCACACTTATGCCCTTTGCCGTGTGGAGCTCGTAAAAAAGTTCCCCGCGAGGGGTTTGACAGTAAGTGTTTTGAATATTTTTCCCTGACATTGTCGCCATAGCACTTTCTATATAGACATAACGTCAGAGAGTGCATGAAGTTTAGATATTGTTTTCATTTTCGTGCCAGACATCGACGGCGTTGCGGCTAGCCAACAGGGGATGCTTACTCCTCCCGGGCACCTGGTCCCACCTCTAGCTTGCTAGGGGTCCGTCGATGCTTAATTTTGTGCTCTATTGTGAGTGTTGTTGAGATTATCGTCAGGATCTTCTTTAACTCATTTGTGTCACACTTATGCCCTTTGCCGTGTGGAGCTCGTAAAAAAGTTCCCCGCGAGGGGTTTGACAGTAAGTGTTTTGAATATATTTCCCTGTTATTGTCGCCATAGCACTTTCTATATAGACATAACGTCAGAGAGTGCATGAAGTTTAGATATTGTTTTCATTTTCGTGCTAGACATCGACGGCGGGTGCGGCTAGCCAACAGGGGATGCTTACTCCTCCCGGGCACCTGGTCCCACCTCTAGCTTGTCAGGGGTCCGTCGATGCTTAATTTTGTGCTCTATTGTGAGTGTTGTTGAGATTATCGTCAGGATCTTCTTTAACTCATTGAAGTAAGTTTTACGTTTCAATTATTCAACTTAATATCTTTATCGATAGCACCGTTTCATTTATATATTGTCCACTAAAACAGATAATCACCTGGTAATGGAAAGGGGTTTCCAACACACAGCCTGTGTTCATTTCAGTACATACAGATGCAATTTTTCATAAGGTCATGCATATACATAACACGACAGCTCGATTCATATAGATATAATTCATTGATTCAGACAGTGATCAGACTTTATACTGATCATGACGCTGACACAGTCCCAAGGTACATGTAAACAGAGTAACATCGTTTATACATACTCAGTAGATGGGGCTCCCATGAGTGAAGAAATCAGGCAATCGCTATGTGCTATTCGCACAAACATGGATTGGTAATTAAAAGGAGGATAAAGCCCCTGTACCCTCCTTTCCAATTAGATAATATTTTCACTGACCTTGTTTAACTTTTCTAAAGCTTTCGTATTTGGTAGGCAGTCTCCAAGTGTCGTATTGGTTTCCACGTTTGCCGTTGTGTTTTTAGTCTGTACCATACATACCAAGGCCATGCTTAGATTAACACGTAGTGCATACACAAATGCCAATCCAAGTAGAAATAAGTACGATAATATCCATCTTTGGGAGAAGCAGCATGGAACTGAATTGTACACAGCATCTAAAATTAGCATAATTTATACATGTACAGGCAATTTGGGAGTTCTGGGTCGGCTTGTGTGTTCCGAATCAAACTTAAATCTTCACTTTTTGGAGATGGAAAATAACATTTCGTATTTTCCTACAAAGAAAACTATCAATATTGAATAATAGAATAATCACTAATTACGGAAATTAGTTCTCATTTCAAAATTACAAATACATGTAGTTTTGTGCGACCCGAAACTCCCAAAATAGGCTACTCGGGATTCCCAAATTGCCTGTACTTAGTAAATGAGACAGTTAATTTAAAATCAGAAACCAAAAATCACATCAAGATTTATGCAAATTCTTAAAAAGACCACACAGACTTTTCTGACGAGAAAAGAAAAAGCGGACAAACAAAAGAACAAACAAACTCTGCACCATAGAAACATGACGGACAACAGTATGCAGAGTCTTGTGTGAGATCGGTTTTTTGTAGATGGTGCTGTCTATACCGTGCTGTATCACTCAGTTCAGTTTAACATGTTCAAACATCTTATATATGGACCATGCTACAACGAATTGCAAGCTGCAGTATCCAACCACAAGGATTAAACAGGAATCTTCAAACTTATTCAATTTCTCTCGCTGTATTATTGTAAAAACAAGGCAGCTTGCACTTTGTCACAAGTCACCAAAATTTCTTGAAATTTCTAAAACCTGGGTCTTGTAGAATCATATCCCAACCATCCTGCTACGTCTTTCGTAGGATTTTCGGACATAATTACTTTTTTCAGTAAGTGCATGTATATAAGATATTGTTTTCATTTTCGTGCATGAACATCGACGGCGGGTGCGACAAGCCAAACAGGGGATGCTTACTCCTCCCGGGCACCTGGTCCCACCTTTAGCTTGTTAGGGGCCCGTCGATGATCAATTGTGTGCTCTATTGTGAGTGTTGTTGAGATTATCGTCAGGATCTTCTTTAACTCATCTCACACTCTTTGACCATATTACATTCTTTAGATAGGAAATCACTGAAGATGATTAAGTGCCCGAAACGTTTATATCTAGTCAATGCTGCAAATCTATCTGTTCTTAAATGATGCTATTGAATTCGAGGACGTTTATACATGTTTGTAATTTGTACCATTTGGCGAGTGCTGGTGGACCAAAAGTCCCCTAGGGCAAATATAGCCAAATTCGGTTGATCGTTTCTTCGACGCATTCGAAAATATCAGTCACCAAAATTTCTTGAAATTTCAAAAACGTGGGTCCTGTAGCATCATATCCACCCATCCTGCTATGTCTTTCGGTGAATTTTTGGACATGATTGCTCTCACACATTTTGGTCATATTACATTCTTTAGTTTGAGGATCACTGACAAGTGTTAAGTACCCGAAAGGTGCATGTCCGCTCCATACTGCAAATTTATTTGATCTTAAATGATGTTATTGAAGTTGAGGACGTTTTACATTTGTTCCCGGAATGCTGAAGGCCTGCATCACAGTCTATGAAATGCTATGAATTTGTAGACGTGTAACATTTACCGTACAACCAGAAATTTTCGCGAGTATCAAATATCGCGATTTCATGGTAAAATAGGATGTCTTTCAATTATTCGCGAAATTACAAAAGAATATGTACATATAACTTCACTGTTTTGTACCTTCCATTATTAAAGTTTCAATTATTTCTATATATATAAGAATTCACTCGAACTACATTGCTTTATGCTTAGTCAGGATATGTGAAGAATGGCACATGTACAATAAAAACAACATGTCACTGATATACCAATTCATCTAATACCTTATTTAACACAATTGTTCGCGAGGATACAAAACTTATAATTTTTCAGCAATTGCAATTTACTTTAATTCAATTGTACATTGTTCATATGATGAGTATAACTAAGCAAAAAAGCATGTCTTATGCCAGACAGATGATGATTACTCCTATAATTAATTTCAAGTTTTAAGGCGCAAAAAATACCACAAGATTTATATCCTTTGATGCTTCTGACAAATTTCAACTTCACGTAGTCATTGACATGCCAGAATTCTGATAATATGTGCCTCTTAAAAAGCTACCGTACATGTACCATATGAACAAATTATTTATGTATACATACTAAGCATACATAGTATAATACGGAAGTGTTCCAACTCTATACCTTCTATGAAAAGATTTAAAACCAATTTATTATGCACCAGACACGTGTTTCAGATACCAAATCCTCATCAGTGATGCTTCCAGCTAAAGTGATTTTTATAATCCGCATAAATTCATTTTAGAAGCACCCTCTGGATTATTTGTTTTTAATTTGACTTTTATATGACCACAAAGTACCTGCATTTTCCTTTCCTTTTCTTGTAGCATCCTTCATATTCACAAAAAGAAAGTCTTGTAGATTTTTAAAAGTATTTTCACCAGTTGGTCTTTGCCCTCAATGTAGTCGAGTCGAGTAGGGATATCGCATGATCATATTCGTTAGGGTTAATATTCATATAGGTTATTTGTGAGTAGGTAAAGACCATGCACAATTTCTCTTATCTCCCAATTACATTCCATTTCTACTCAGATTATATATCATATGATGCTACCTGACCTAGTATGGGTACAGGTTATAACATGAGTTAAACGTCTTCAAGCATCATTTTAAAAGAACAGATAATTTTTTTCAGCATGGACCAGACATGCATGTTTCGGGTACTTAACCCTCGTCATTGATCCTCAATCTAAACAATGTAATATTGCAAAAGAGTGTGAAACTTATGTCCAAAAATGGACGGAAAGTCGTAGCAGAATTGGTGGGATATGATGCTGCAGGACTCACGTTTTAGAAATTTCAAGAAATTTTGATAAATAAAGATATTTTCGAATGCGTTAAAGAAATGATCAAGTTGGTCGAACTTGGTTACATGTGCCCTCGGGGACTCCTGGTCCAACAGCAGTGACACTCACCAAGTGGTACAAATGTTAAGCGTCTTCAAATTCAATAATATCATTTAGGAAAAGATAAATTATCATGGAAAGTAGGCGGTTAGGGAGGGGGAGGATAAAATGACAAATTTTGTAATATTTTTGCAAATTATCGAAATTGTCCTTTGCAGACAGATTCTCTGTATTTTCAATCAGAAATCTCTTATTTCTGTAGTTTAATATAATATCATCTTTCGCGAAAATGCTAAACCCATCTTTCAAAGATTTCTTGTGAAAGACGTCCGTTTGCTATTTAATAGCCATTCCGTGTAAGGAACAAAATCGAGCGGCACGGCATTTCATGGATTTTGATGATTTTCAGTAAAATGGGTATATATTAAGTACTGAAGATTAAAATAATACTTTTCGGTCAATGTGACCTCTGGTTGCCATGGAAACGAGGTCAATCTATTTATAGCACTTTTGAGACCATGAAATAAGCCAGCTTCAGATTCCGCATTGCCATAGATACCACTGTAATAGCTTTTTCATTTGTTCTTCCTTACTTCCATTCTTACTTAGTACACTTTGTTATGTGATATATATTACAGGAGGCTTATTGTATTTGTCCAAAATCAGTTAAGGAGGCTCAATAATCGTTTGACGTCATCATATTCCCGGCGTCAATACTGGTTCGAATAGTACCAAGTGCGGTTTCGGTCTTCGAACTCCTCTAATTCGCTTGTTTCTTGACGGATTTCGACAAGTTTGGTATCGATGGAACCAGAAAATTATCACCTACAATCTGAGTGTAATATATATATAGTCAAATGCATCGTTAAATCTATATATCAAAAATATCCCGTAAGTGAGACACCCTTGTTACTGCCGTAAACGTATTATTTTTATTACGTCATCATCGGAAATTCAACCGTGTGTTGCTTAGCAATAAAATCAAGTAGAAAAACTAAAGATTAATGATCAAACAGGATATTTCTTTGAGATTTTAGCAATATAATAGATAAAATATTTCAAGTTTGCTTTCTCTAATTATCTTAGGTAATAAAAATTTTTCTACAATTTTGTCAACTATCGTACTTTGCAGCAAGATGTTATCGAATAAAGTTTCCCTATTCAAAAACTTTGAGCGAGTGAATTTTAGTTTTAACCCTGCTTTGTTCAAAGATATATCCATTTTACAGATGAGTGCACGTATTATCAAGAACGAGGGAGGTTAGCGACGTCTACTTATTGACCTTGAACGTCAAAATGTTTAAAAACGCTTCCGTTTACTTTTTCTATTTCTCTTATTCATATTTCCGTCTCTCCGACACCCGGCGATCGTTGTGCTTTGAAAAAAATACGCTTATTTTGCATTATTAACGCCGTTTAAAATATAACTAAATCTAGAAATTTCATCATCTGTGTTACTTATTTCAGAATCACCCCAATCTTTAAACATTATTGACAACCCTAACCCACCCCCCCCCTTTTAAAATCGTTACTATGACAACCAAGTATTTTGAATCAGGATGAACGAAAACATGTACTTTTTTATAATTATTTTTGAAGAACAGAGTTTGTCGTTGAGAAATATGTAAAAGAAAATAACTTCTGACAAAGGCTTCTTATCACTTTGATGACAAATAAGGGTACTGGGTACTTTTTTTTAGATTTTCATTTTGGGTGGGGGTGCACAAAAATGTACGTTTCAGGAACAGTTTTAGCTATTTTACTCTTTGAAAGCATTATCTATAAAGAAATAGACATATTTGATTATATCATGGTGAAAATAATCACAAGAATGGCTTTGATGTGAAATTATTATCCCTATATCATGTATTTATCTATCAAAATTCATTGTTTTGCGACAGATCTCGGAATTGGTTTACACATGTATATTCAGAGGACCACTAGTCAATCAAATGAACGATGATATGTAATCTTGATTACAAATATTAATCATCAGACATGAATGTCAAATAAACAGAATAATTTTTTTGACTCTGACAAAGAATTCTTGGATTATTGAGCCACCTTAAAACGTTTTGTGACGTTGAAATATTAGGTCATCTTTATATTTAAACGTCTCTGTTAGATGTACATGTATACAAGATCTTCTGTTCCAATATCATGCTTGGATAATTTGATTTAGACTGTGTTTAAATTCATCGTATCGAAACATTTTAGCCCATTGCTGCCATAGCAACCACATTTCAAGCTGTTTTGCATATAAAAGGACAAATTTACCCACTCAAATTTTTATATTCATGCATAGTTCAAAGATGATACTCATGATTTTCAACCTTGTAAAATAGGGTAAAAACAAGCAAAAAAGGCCTTTAAATGCCCAAAAGAAAGCCTTTTGATACCCTGATTTGGCCCAATTTTTCATCTTGAATACGAAGGCATTCGAGATTAATGTAGAAAGCTTTACAAATATGTATGATAAAAAGGATTGAAAGAAAATTATCGAAGTAATTTCAAATAAAAAATGTACCCGTTTCCATGGTAACGAAGCCTACAAATATGCCTCGATCTACAAATTTTTCTTATTTTTGACACTTCAGCCACGGTTACCATGGCAACGACAACCTTTTTGAAAAAAAATGAGGTTGATTTACATACTAGTACTTCATATTGAACTTCCATACCAAAAATCTTTAAAATCCATGACATGCCGTGCCAAAATGTCTTGAAATTCTTTGGTTCTTACAGAGAATTGCTGTTAAACATTCTATTGGATAAATAACAAAATCCTTTTTTTCTGTGGGATTTATGTAATGAAAGTGATTTTTCGATAAAGCCCTAAAATATTTCGTATGTTAAACGTCGTTAAATCCAGTAGCATCATTTAAGATCATACAAAATTTGAGGCATAAACCGGACGTTTCTGGTACCTAACCCTCGTCAGTGATCCTCAATCTGAACAATGTAATGTGGCTAAAGACTAAGAAATGTTATACGTCTTCAAGTTCAATGGCATCATTTAAGAACAGATTAATTTGCAGCATGGGAGTTATGTCCAAAATATACAAAAAGACGTAGCAGGGTTGGTGGGATATGATACTACAGGACCCTCGTTTTAGAAATTTCAAGAAATTTTGATAACAGTAGTTATGCATGATTCATTACTAAGGAACGCTCCATCTACAATCTCCGGGACTGTCTGTATGCATATTAACATATCTCATTTCAGGCCAGGTGTTCTCGTCCCTCAGCAGAAACGACCTAACCTTGTTCAGGGAAAGTTACACAGATTATTATGATACTTGATATGTAAGAAGAATATAAGGCTCAATAACTTCTCACCAAATCGTGTGGGGAAAAGGATATATGCCTTTGTAATGCATTGTTACACATTTCGTCTGAATACCTTTTGCAGATACCTTCATTTACAGATGAGACGTTAGAGTCTATCTAATTAATTGAAATCAAATCTTATTTAGATATCGTATGATTCTGCATGAAGGAATTTTTTTTATAAATTTTAGGAAAAGACAATGTGATTTATGTTAGTCGTATCTCAATTCCTAAGAAGGATGTCCTTAAATAATTCCAAAATTTGAAGCTGGACAAGGTATGTTACATTTTTTTATATCGCTGAAGTGCGCCTCTCTCTCTCTCGCTCTCGCTCTCTCTCTCTCTCTCTCTCTCTCTCATCATTAATCTATTCATGTTGTCTGGGTGCCAATATTTATGCATTGACATTTTTTTCTACAGGAGAAAAAAAAATGAGGTATCTGAAATGGAAGTACATCCTAGTAGGCACGGCTTTTGTGTTGTTCTTGACAAAACAAGGTAATATTTCTACTATTCTCAAATTTTCCAATTGGCAGTTTGATACCTAAATTGTGATGTAAAGCTGTCATAGACAAATTAAAATAAATTCATCGACGTATTATTGATATAAATGCTTACTTCCTGTTGTAGTGTGGAGGTCAGCGCCAACTAAATTATTTTCCATAGGCCGTGATGTTAATAAAATGCTGTATAAGGTCTACGAGGGCCGTTCCAAAAGTTCGTGGACACATGCCTTAAAAATCGCATATGAAGTCGTATGCGAATGAAATTTTCAAGAAATGAAAGGGATACATTCAGAAAGAGAAAACAAAAAAAAATATCAGGTTTAAATGATTTACAAAAAGGGCACGATTGTCACCTTTATACATGAAGGGTAGAGGCTACGGAGCAGTGAAATTTGAGTTGTTGAAATGAACCTATCCCTTTTGTCACATTGCTAAATAGATAAGAAATAATACTCGGCTGTTATTTAAACTTTCTATATCATTAATACTATTATTTGTCTTGACCTCTGCAAAGTTATGATAAAATCGGACAAGATTTACGAATTTTATGAGGATTTATGCATGATATTGTTGATCATATACAGCAAAAATTGATGATGTCAGAGTTCTTTACGGAGCACCAGACAGTCATTCGGTTTAAAATTTCGGTTGAATAAAACAGACGGAGACTAAACATCTGATGTATACATCTAGATATGGACCAAAACATCAAAACTAATGTTGTTAAAATAGACGAATGTATTTTTATGATAAATAGATACATAAACACCCAGTTTTGGTTGGAGTTGAACAAAAAAGTAAACGAAAATAAGTAAAGTGATGCCGTTTTCTCCCTTAATAGTGACATGACTTTGAATAATTAAAAGATGAAAGTGCATAATGATATAGAGGTAGAAATGCACATGAAAATAGAACATGTCTTCCTTATCAAAATACATGAAAACATATATTTGAATTTTGTTCCGATGAGAGGTGTTTTATTTCTTTTAAAATGTCAAATTTATGCTGGATATCTGACGACATCGTTACTTTTTGTTAGCTGCTCCGTGACATACAACCTTACGTTGTTCAAAAGGGGATTTGAAAATTTGTTCTGAACCAATAGTAATGAAAATCCGTATATGTATTCAAAATTATCGGTATTATAAGGAAATCAACATGGTTTTCAGCAAATTCTCTAGATCTCTCCTTTAATTGCGTTGTCCATGAACTTTCAGAACAGCCCTCGTTGCTGGCCATGCATGTCATACAACGATTTTTTCAATCATTCAAGCTTTATATATAAATACGAACTAAATAAAAAAAAGTATAGCATGACCTGCTCTTTTTCACGATTTGTGCTTCACAAAGTACCCCGCAGAGAATTTTCAAATTTTCCAACTCCCGTCCCCTTTAGCGGATAAGGAGCTATGGAACAAATCCGAGCATCGAGCAATTTTAATTGCATTTATTTTTACTTGTATATGTATCCTTTTCCAACAATAAACAAAAAGAAAATATAATTTTGGGCCAATCACATCTTCTGTTACACTTAAAATAAATGGCCCCCTCCCCACATGGTTTTCTCCAATCAGAACAGTCCTTTTAGTTTACAGTGACCTGGAGCAGTTAAACTCGCTCCCCGTGACTTGATGTTTTTAAGTGTATTAATTACTTCTTCCCAGCTATGCCGCCTGAAATATGCTTTGTTTTGGCCCTTAATCAATTTGACATCATATATATTATTTTGCTATTTTGGAAACTTGTCATTGACTAAAACTTTCTGATGTAAACGCTCGTACATGTAACGTCACATTCCACAAGCTAAATAGAATCATGGCTGTTCTAGCCTGTAAACTGAACCTGCGTTTACATGAATATTAATGTCAACTTTCAATATAACTTACAACATATACATTGGTACATATATAAAGGATAAATCTAAAAGTTTGTGAGTGTGTGTTTTACAGGTATGCTACACACAGCAAATGCATGTATCGCATAAAATGAGTGGAAGCGCATCACATGTTCGATAAATGAACTTGCTGTGTGTTGCATACCCGTAAAAACGCAGATTAAGACGTGTCCCCCAATTATCTCTGAAATTTCCTTGTCTTAGATTAATATTTATTCAAGTTACATTTTTCTTCTTTTTTTAGGTTCCCCGTGCTTAGTTTTTAGAGCAATCACAAAATGTATAAATTCAACAGAGTATAACAAAGCTGATGAAATGGCGTCGGAAATGGTTGTAAGCAAAGATATGGATGAAGTAATGATGGAAATGTTACAAAAATGTATTGGAGGAGCCGTATTGCAATTTCTCCGGGACCTCATAAAAATTAGTAGGGGTCAAGTACTATGTTAATTTTAATGTGGCTTTTACCGTCAGTAAAGATGTTCATTTTGTGTGACAGTCCCATCAAAATAGAAAAAAAAAAAACAAATGATCAAATACACAAAACGATATTTAAAAATCATTTTATCATGTTAAATAAGTTAATACTTGATTGCGTGTAGAAGTATAGGTTTTGTTAAATACATTTATGAATAAACATATTTCAAAATAATTTGAAATCTCCATTTCCTTGAGTTTTTTATGCCCCCGGAATCAAAGATTCGGGGGCATATAGTTTTTGGCATGTCCGTCTGTTTGTCTGTCTGTTTGTCCGAAAAACTTTAACATTGGACATAACTTTTGAATGGGAAGTGATAAGGCTTTCAGATTTGACATGTGTGCTCCTTGTGACAAGACCTTCATTGATACAAAAAGTTATGACCTTGACCTACTTTTCAAAAACTTTAACATCGGGCATAACTTTTGAATGGTAAATGGTAGGGCTTTCCTATTTGACATGGGTATTCCTTGTGACAAGACCTTTCCATTGGTACCAAAATTTTTGACCTCGTGACCTTTACCTTTGATCTACTACTCAAAACTTTAACATTTGGCATAACTTTTGAATGGTGAGTTATATGGCTTTGATATTTCACATGTGTATTTGTTATGTTAAGACCTTTCTATTGATACCAAAATTTGTTACCTTGATTTGACGTTTGACCTACTTTACAAACTCTTTAACATTTGGAATATCATTTGAATGGTAAGTGATTCACATGTGTATTCCTTATCACATGATTTTTCCATCGTTATCAAAAATTTTCACCCAGTGACCCTGATGATTTATATGAATAGCGAAACGCACATTTACCTAAAAAATATTACAATTACATAATCATGAAAATAGAAAAAAAAAACCCAATTGCAAAAAGAAGCACTCGGGTGAAAGAACACATTTTCTTGATGGGACGTACAAGCGATACGAGAAACAAGTTTCTGAAGCTTTTTGATTTAATGTAATTCCTAAGTTCACAATACAGACAGACAGTTTATTTGATCGATGATTGTGTATAGGATTTTGAATCCCATTTTCTTGTCGATGCATCAATTTTAGCTTGCATACATCATCAGACCAGACTTTTGCCTGCGCATTACTGTCAAACGTCTTCAAATCCCATGTAGCATCGTTTAAGAACAGATGAATTTGTAGCAGGGACCAGACATGCACGTTTCGGGTACTTAACACTTGTACTGTCACTACTGTTGCGTATAAACATGTCTTTTCTAGTAAAGCACGAAATAAAATTTGTTTTGTAAAAAGTGCAGATTGTTAGATCAGTGATCCTCAATCTAAACAATGTAATATGGCTAAAAAGTGTGAAAATTATTAGGTCAATGAATGTACCGAAAGACGCGGCAGGATGGAAGGGATATGATGCTACAGGACCCACGTTTTAGACATTTTAAGAACTTTTGATAACAGAAATTTTCGAATGCGTTGGAGAAACGATCAACCAAGTTGATCGAACTTGGCTACGTGTGCCCTCGGGGACTCCTGGTCCGCCAGCAGTGACACTCACCAAGTGGTACAAATGTTAAACGTCTTTAAATTTAACAGCATCATTTTAGAAGTGTCATACGCAAATCCATACTTAAGGACAGCAAGCCTTACTACATAGTCTGCATTTTCATGAATTTTAACTTTATTTTACTTTTCAGTGAATGAATTTAAGATATGAAAAATACGAGGCATTACATTTTTGTGTAGATCGAACGTGAGGCTTGACCTCACTCAATGCCAAGAGAAGAAGACAAATACATGTATATCAAACAAAATAAAATTTTGAAAATACAAGTACTAACAGTGACGTAATTAAGCAAACAGTAAAATTCACGAAAACTGGAAGATGAATAAATAGGATCCCAGAGAATAACTCATTTTCCTCACGATATGGCGTGTACATGTAGGTTGCGCCATTAGAAATGTTAAAAAGAAATTTGAAAAGCTCTTTTCCTCTATTATATGGATAATCAAGTTTGCGTTTTCTCGTGTCCACTTGTACTTTCACAACTGTTGCGTATAAACATGTCTTTTCTAGTAAAGCACGAAATTGAATTTGTTTTGTAAAACGTGCAGATTGTTAGATATAGCATGCCTTGAGACAGTGATCTGTTGTCAAAGGTATATTATCTTGTAAACAGGCATGGAATTCTCTCATGATTTGGCTGATATTGCTTAACTACTACAGATACAAATTTTCGATTTTTTGAATACTATGTAGGGTGTATCTTGATTACTTGTATGCAAGTTTCATCACTTGACCTTGAGAATGGTCAAGGTCCAACATTCATTTGATTCTTAGCATCAATGCCTTGTGATATTATCTATAGTCATGTCAGTGGTAAAAACTTACGGCCATGACGTATGTTTTACCCACCAAGTGTAGTCCACCTTGACCTTTTATCTAGGTTACTAGTTATGATAAACTCATCAGTGAATCAAGGGCATGACTTTTCCATCAAGTACACCAAGACCTTGACCTTTTATCTAGGTAACTACTTATGACACTCATCAGTGACTCTTCAATCAAGTACACTGTGACCTTGACCTATTATCTAGGTTACTCATTATGTTCGACTAATCAGACTCAAGGTCATGACTCGTCCATCAGGTGCACTGCGACGTTGACCTTTTATCTAATTTACTGGTTATGATAGGTTTATTATTGAGTCAAAGGCATGACTCTCCAGTACCTTATAAGAAGTGTACTAAGTTTTTGCCATATAAGGTTGGCGTAGAGGTAACTTGTCGTTTCATCCAAAAATATTATCAAAATTAAAGGAGGTCAACATCTTGGCACCATCCCTCCAATGCTATTTTGAACATGGATTTAATTTGGATATGCTACTGAATCGACCCTACAGGAAATGTGGTACCGTGTACCCTCTGTAAAAGTAAATACACAAATTAAAATTCTAAAAATAAAACCAGAAGAATCTAGTGAAATAAATTTGGGTGGCTTATGAAAAGCACTTTTGCTGGAGGCATCACTAATGAGAATTTGATATTCGAAACACGTGTCTGGTGCATAATAAATTGGTTTTAAATTTCCTTCAAGAAGGTATAGAGTTGGAACCCTTCCGAATTATTATGCCCAAGACAAGGTTTACATTCATTTATCAAAGTCCATCTGTTCTGTTCTAAGTAGTTAATCCCTCCAGCACTGGAGAACCTCTTGCGAGTAAAAAATTCAAGATGGGCCTCAACCATAAACGCATAAAATCCAGTAAAAGTTTTAAAATATATACACTATATACACTTGACCTTGGATTTATGACCTTGAATGATTGCCATAACACACCTTCAAACCCATGAGGAGAAAGCATACAAACTTCAAGTATGAATCTTATCAACCAACAAAGTTTCACAAACTTTTTAAAAGTCCACGACATTGACTTCAGGTCATGACACACACTGGAAGTCCATAAACACCCATTCTTGCAAGTATCAAGCTATTAATCGGGCATATAGAATCATTAAGGCTAGCACTAAAGTGTGGCAAACAAGACAGGCTGTAGCTATTTCCCATCATTTGAAAACTTTGCAAATCATTGAGTACATAACCTACAGTTTACTCTCGTTTACTCAAACTCGGATAACTCGAATTTCCGCTTAACTCGAACTATCTTTAAAAGTCCCATTTCTCTTCCACTGGTTTCTATGCATTTTTACTCCTGATAACTCGAATTCCAATAACTCGAACTTTTCGTTAAGTTGAACTAATTTTTAGGTCCTATAATTCATTTTACATTGTAAATTCACCTCAATAAGTCGAACCACAAATAAATTATAATTCTTAAACAACATTTGATTAATTATTAATTGATTAATTATAAGGAGATCGGTGGACAAATAATTGATCCTTTCTTGCTATGGAGTTGCAATACATACATTAAAGGTAGCTCGATTGTTAAAAGAAGACAACACAAACGTTTGTGAATGGTAATAGAGAAAGGGACATCAGTCTTATTCAAAAATCGAACTCAGTAAGTCGAACTTCTTGTGATGGGTCCTTTGAAGTTCAACTTATCAAGAGTAGACTGTATATATTATTAAGTGGAGCAATAGCAACACATGTTCCTAAGGAAACGTCCCCTTTATGCAAAACTTGGCAGAAATTCACCCTTCTAGTTCCTTATCACCCATAAATTACCTTAAACAGGATTTCTACCATGTGATTTTCTATGAATGAAAGCAAGTTTTTTTTCTTTAAAGTAGTTTATTTCAACATAAAGTACAAAAACAACATTAGCATTAGACGGCATGCAGATGAATGATTTCTTGAATTATAGTTTTTTTTCATCATTAGTAAAGCAAGCAATTTTAGATATGGCAATATTGCAGTAAAAGCAGTGTCTTTATAAAATTAACTGAAAAAGCTGAAATAGTAATAAAGAAACATTAGTATAAGAATTGATAAAAAATGTAAAGAGAAATAACATTTTTTTTTCCTTCAACCCATTAAACCTTCTAAAGAGAAACAAAATCTATCCCATGATCTGATCAGGGACAAGGGAATCCAAAGCGAGTGTCCAGGACTTGCTTATACCACCACAAGGCTTGCTGAGTTGTGGACAAAAGCAAATCCTGGAAACGAGGATTGGATTTCCGAGGATTGATTATTTTTCTCTCACTGTCTGATAGAGCTCAACCAGAAGTCTCTGACGAGACTGTAGCTCTCCTGGTTGTTTTGCTTTTTATTTACTCATTGACAAGTGAATAAGATACATACACATAAATATCGATTTCCATTTTTTAAGACCATAGGGAGCAATCATTCTAACAAATTAAAAGTAGCACAACAAAACACTGCAACTCGAATATCACTCATATAATTCATAATATCCAAGATAAAGTATTTAAAAAAAGAATGCCACACCCATTTTCCAAGATCCCAAGGGGGCAGAGGGGGGGGGGGGGGGGGCAGGGAATGCCAGCTCACATGAACTATCAATGACATAACAAAACTGACAGATCCATCTTACTGCATTAAGAATTACAACAACTCTCATTCATTAATAGCTTTGAAAGGTTGCGAGCACAATTATATAGGAAAAATGGCCACACCTATTTTCTAAGACCCTGGGGGTAAGGGGCTCAAACAAAATATTAGATGCACAACAAGAACACAAACCAATCATATTACAAAAAGAATGAAGCCTCAATCATTTATAGTGTAAGAGGAGTTGTGAGCGCAAGATTACATAGAGTTATATACTAGGAGAAAATGACCACACCCATTTCCTAAGACCCTGGGGCTCAAACAAAATATTAGTGCACAACAAGACCAGTGACAGACCAATCATATTGCAAAAAGAATGAAGTTTCCATCATTTCTAGCGTCAGAGGAGTTGCGAGCACAGGATTACATAGACTTACATAGGAGAAAATGACCACACCCATTTTCTAAGACCCTGGGGGTCAGGGGCTCAAACAAAATATCAGGTGCAAAACTAGACCATGGACCCATAATATTGCAAAAAGAATGAAGTATCTATCATTTATAGTGTCAGAGGAATTGGAACACTAGATTTATATAGAGTTATATAGGAGAAAATGACCACACCCATTTTCTAAGACCCTGGGGGTCAGGGGTTCAAACAAAATATCAGGTGCACACCTAGACTACAGACCCAGCATATTGCAAAAAGAATGAAGTCTCTATCATTTAAATTGTAAACGGAGTTGCGAGCACAAGATTACATAGAGTTACATAGGAGAAAATGACCACACCCATTTTCTAAGACCCTGGGGGTCAGGGGCTCAAACAAAATATCAGGTGCACATCTAGACTACAGACCCAGCATATTGCAAAAAGAATGAAGTCTCTATCATTTATAGTGTCAGAGGAGTTGCGAGCACAAGATTACAAAGAGTTATATAGGAGAAAATGACCACACCCATTTTCCAATACCCTGGGGGTCAGGGGCTCAAACAAAATGTCAAGTGCACAACTAGACCACAGTCCCATCATATTGCAAAAAGTATCAAGTCTCTATCATTTATAGTGTCAGAGGAGTTGCGAGCACAAGATTTCATAGATTTTCATGACCACGCCCATTTTCTAAGACCCTGGGGGTCAGGGGCTGAAACCAAATGTTAGGTGCACAACTAGACCACATACCAAGTAAGATGCAAAAAGAATTAGCTTTCTATCTCCTATGGTTTCAGAGGAGTTGCGAGCACAAGAATTGTTTACGGACGGACGGACGGACAGACGGACAGACGGACGGACGCCGGACGACGGGGTATCGCATAAGCTCGACTGGTCAGAGACCAGTAGAGCTAAAAATGAGATTTTATGTATTCTTTTTAATAGTTTGATGGGCTAACGCAGAAATTATGTATGAAGTCACGATGACAATACAGTTTAACTTAAAAGCACTTCCGGAATGAGTTTATCTCCCCCTACATGGTGAGACATCATTTCCGCGACACGTAATTTCACAGACAAATCAGTCTCAACTGAGAGAAAAATAACTTTAAAAACTTTACACATCCAAATAGATGTAAATGCATATAACATCTGTATTCACTAAATGTGAAATGATGTACTACACATGTCAATAAAAACAAAATGATAATTTAAACAATCCATAATTATTGATAAACATAAAATTGAATTGGTGCTCCAAAATGCAAACGCAAATCCTATCGATTCAGTATTAAAATGATACCAGATCTTATTTGCCAGGACCTTAAGCACAGTCATATTAAAAATTCCAACAACTACCGACAACAAGAATAACAATTTTTCTTAAATGTATATAAACAAACATAACATCAACTTTAACAATAATGCAACAAACCTCATAATATATGCCCATTAATTCTTTTTGCCTTGACCTTCACCTTTGAACATGTACGATGGTGTCCCACAAGGAGCCCAGTATATATCCCAAAGAAGAACTCTTAATGTTGATATATAATAGATTTCTTTAATTAACCATCATGATCTTCTGAAACAAGAACCTAAGGCAGTAATACAGTTCACTTTCAAGTTGCTGTGACCTTGATCTCTGACCTTGAAAATCAACAGAGTTCTTCCTCTCATCAAGGTGATCATTTGTGTTGATTTGTGTCTATTGACATTTTTTTTTTTTTTGGAATATGGAGCCATTTCCCATTTGAGATGACGTTTGACATAAAAACCATAATGAATGGTAATATCAATTCTATTTAGTTATTTCCTCCGGTTAGGAATGGTTACAATAGAATTTAATTACTTCAAGTTATGGACTCATTGTCAAAGACAATGAATTGTTGATAGCTAAAAATTTTCCCCATTCAGATTATTCATTTCATTTTTAGCACAATCAGTTGCTACTGAAACAAAGATGTTTCTGCTTGAGCTATTTCTTTTCCCATTTTTCAATGTTACAATCATGTACATTGTATATTATTAAATTCTTTGCAGGTGAATATTATATTAAACACTTAGACAATTCTGGTTTAAATCGATCCGTTTCCTTAAGCAGCATCATTGGAAACCCACAGCCTATTGCCCTACGATTATAGGCCGTGGGAGAAATTGTAAGGGAATTCTCGTTTTAATGCATCATTTGATATTAATAGTAACCAATGAAATAGTCGGTTTGAATAGTATCAGCTCTTTTTTTTGTGTTGGAGGGATTTTGTATCGCTCGTTCTTATTAGCTTAAATTCCTTGCTAGAATCGTTTCGGAATACGAGGGTTTCCCGATAGACTGTCCCACGGTATCTTACGTAGTAGAACGGAGAAGATGTTGTGGGTTTCCGACAATGCTTAAGCTGTCTGATTATTTTCTGATTACTGTTTCCTAAAGTCTTCTAACGTACAACACTGATCAGATACTGTCAAAAATTGGAAGTAAATCTGTGTAGTCGAAATTCCAAATAACGGTAGGGAGACTGACGAACTGACACATAGTAGGACAGACAGCACCATACCATAATACTTCAGTCTTTTGACAGGAACTTTGAAGGAAAAAAACTAAAAAAAAACAAACACAAACACAGTGAGATTGAAATTGTTGAAAATTGAAAAAAGTTTGATTATATAAAGAGAGGTATCACTTCTATAAATAACAATATAAAATGTATTGTAGGATATGCGACTCCTTGGAAAAATTGAAAAATAAAACTAAACTGTCTAAAAATTCAATTATAAATATGTGTATGGCAATATATAAACGTTATTATATTACAATGTTCGGATTTCAAACAGATAAATACAGGAAGACAGTACTGGAAAATTCTCTTGAGTAACAATCAACAAAATTAATGCATCATTTTCATTTTGCTTGTTCTAACAAAAATATTGCTCTAAAAGTTGAAAAATTTCAAAATTATCATGAAGATAATTAAATATTCAAATTTCTTAAGTGTACTGTAATTTCTGAAACACAATTCTTGAAAACTTCTTCATTGTCCCATTGAGCATACTTAATCCTCTGACAAAAACTCCCATGTTACAACAGATTTACACGGTATGATCTATAACTATAGTTTAGATCAATAAAAACATCCATACGTAAAAGAACCTTTTCAAAGAAATTTTAAAAATGAAATAAAATACATATGATTATCAAATGTAAATGTAGATCATGCAATACATGTAATTTGGAACTGTACTTTCCTATCTAATCAGTCTTCAGAATTTTTTTTATTATTTTTTTTTTTTCTTTTGAACACAGGCAAGACAAGCGTTTTTTTTCGAAAAACAATCTGTAAATGGCAAGCTTTTAGAAAATTGATAGTTATTATAACATGTATAATGTCAAATTGTTGGTTTTCATGTTATTTTGTTGTTTTAGTGACTACATTGAAAATGTAATTGGTCAAATATTGGTCAATTTGAATATAAATGAACTGGGTCTGGTTTTCTTTAAACATTTAATGGATGTAATTTTAATTACATGTAGATATTTTTTCTTCACTTCATTTCCAATACATGTATGGAAAAGGTAGAAGATGGTTGTTTGTCAAAAAACATAAAGTTAACCAAAATGTGAAGAACATGTAAATGTCGGAAAATCTAAAACTGTTCTTAACTTATGAAACAAAATAAGGGTCACCTTAATATGAATCTTGCATAAGCAAATATTTATATATATTATAATAAATTTTCAGATTACACTAAAATTTACAAGAACAAAAAGCAAAACGATCATTTTATAAAATTCAATGTACATTATATGCAATAAAAAATTTTACAAAAGAACAAGTTTGATTCAATACAATTAAAAACCTTTTTTGTAGCATTGCTTTATGACAAGTAAACTTTTTTGGGGGGAAGTCACTTTGGGTTCAGGTACTTTTGAAAATTTGAAAGTCAAAGTATCATTGGTCGAGTCAATAACAAGTTCAAATATTCATGACTGAATACGAAAAGTTTAGATACCAGACCTCAAGCAAAGGGCCGGTATTACAGAATACAGAAATTTAAATTAGACTGAGTGTATAATATTAAAATAATCATTTTTGTAAATTAATATTTATAGATTAATCAATATGGCACCGGAATTTCAATTGCACAAGTCTACATGGATGGATTCAACCTAAAATTTCATATGTAAACACTATTACAGTGAAACCTGACTCGGACCAAGAAAAAATATCGGTATAGACAGGTTATCGGAATACACAGGTTTAATAGAATTATATCTTCCTGATAAATTCCTCAAGTTATCTTTATATTTCTAGGGAAAATTCATCATAAAACTGTGAAACAGTAATGCTAACTTATACTTAAACTGTTACCATGAACTGTTTAAAGGCTTATTTATCATAAAAAATATCCTCTCTGTGAAAATAAGTTGAAAGAAATATATACCCCATGAAAAAGATTTCATTGGCTTTGGAATTTTCATATTTGTTACTTGTTCTTTGTGATAAGTATACATGTACATACAAATTAAACTCATTAAAAACAAACAATTAAAACACTGGCCATGGCTTGGGCAGGTTACAAGTAAGAAAATATGGAGTCCATTCAGCTAAAGCTTTAATTGAACAGCTTGGGGTAATAATTAATCAAAACATGGGTTGGTCAGGGTAGGTGTTGTTTTAACATATCGGTTTAGACAGTGCAAAATACATGTATAAAATGTCACTGGGACCGAAAATGTATATCGGTATTCGGAGTAGGCAGTGTTCGGTTTACACAGGTTATTTTATATAGGAAAAGATAGAAAATTCTTTGGGACCAAAAAATTCTATCAGAATAGACAGGTTATCGGATTAGACAGGTATCGGTTTAGACAGGTTTCACTGTATACACATTTACGTCATAAAAATGTACAAAACCAAGATCTTTTGTTTTATAAATATCAAAATTGTATTTGTTAAGCAGATCTTTTTTTGAAATCATACATGTATGATGTTACAAATTCTTTTCTTACCTATGTTCATTGTCGTATTTATTTTTTTCCTTAATTCTTAACAAGTAATAAAGTCTGAATCAAATTAGCAATAACAATATTAACCTTTATTCCAAAATTAACAAAATACATAAAGAATCTGCATACAAATATTAAGCAAGCTTGGATATTGTAATCTGATAATTCAAATGTTGAAAACTTTTTCTGGAATTTCATTTTTTTTTTCCATTTTATCATATAGATTATACATGTATATTTGAGACTAGAGTAATTCTTATAATGCTTAGGCTCTACTTCTTATAAGATTTTACATTCAACATATACAAATGTAATCTCACATCATTTACACAACATATATGTCTACTAATTTTTGTGTATCATCATCTAAATTGTGAATTCAATGCAACAACAATAACCTAGCTTTTTTTATCTAGAAAACTTACTGGTAAAGACTCAATTTTAAATAATGCAGGTACCGTAAAACATCTTTTGTTTGCGGCGTCTTTTATTTGCGAATCCGATAACACTTACCTACATGTATTTGCAGCATTTTATGCTCGCGAATATTGAGGTCATGTCAGTAATGTAGCTTAATTGAATCATTTTCAGAGCGTTTGATTCTTGCGACACAAGCTGACTCACGAATTTCGCAAAAATAAAACGCTCAAGAAAGAAAGAAAGATGGTTTCCGGTATACTTTTGTTTGGCAGACAAGAACACAACATAGAAATTATGACATTATTCACTTCCATCTGATATAAACCAAAATCTTATATAATTATGATATTAAATGTTTCTTGTAATTTTCACACTTAACATTTTTCTTGCTATTTTTTTTTATAAAAAGCAATTACAATATTGACCACTTACATGTATAAGTAATACACATGTATTAACGTCATCATTTTATTATTCTACCTAATAGCTTTGATTCGTACAAAACTCTTTCCTTCCTTTTGTTTATTTTTTCATATAAAGCAATTACACTATTAACAAGTACAGCAAAATTAACCTTATCATTTTAAACATCCACCTCCTTTTCAGCTTTTATTCACTGTATTCCGAGCTTTTTCTTGATGTAAGATGCCACTATTTTCTGGGGTCGGGACTGCCACTCCTCCATAATGTCATGGGGCGTGTCTATCTGATCCCCCTTCAGCCGATCAAGTAACGTAACACACAGGACTGCACCTTGGAAGTATATGATAAGGCTGTATAATCTGTTATTCCGACATAATGATTGAGGAGTGGTAGGAAGAGAGAAAACATACTTTTTTATTATTGTATCAATGAAGTACGGAAAGCTCACATGTTCAATACTCCACTAGTATCAAATTAAATGTATTGCTAAATAAAGGCTAAAAAATCATATTTTGCTTGTATACTGTGTTATTCAAAAAAGATCCTCCTTAAATTTTGAAATAAGTTCCTCAAATAAATGAAAACCCTGCAGGACACTTACTTTTGACACCAGCCCGGTGTGTCATGGCAGCAAAGCAGAGGGACTCCATTTCTATGTTAGCGATCCCTCGGTTATGTGCTCGTTTCAAGAATGCCATCTTATCTTCCTTACTGTAGTCACAGAAAGCCCCGTCTAGCCTAGCTTGTCCTGGAATGAAATACATAACTGAGGTATAACATTTTTCATTCATTCTATCTATACAGCTTGCTTTCAATCTATGGTCTGACCAATGTTTCCTACTAATGCTCTTAATAGTAACAAAACATTGAATTTTTCTATGTTTAAAGGGGCATAACTCTGCACATAATTGAGCGACATCATCCATATTAAAGTTTGACCTGTATTTCTTAGCATAATAGAGATATAAAACAAATGAAATAAATGTCCGGAAACTGCAGGAGGGACGGATGCACACACACACGGACATGTGCATCACTATATACTCCCGCCATTTCTAGCGATATTTTTTGAGACAATAATTTTTCAGGATTACAAATCTATCACGAAAGTAGCAAAAATTAATACGTTGCAAAAGCTTCTGGTTATAAGCCATGTTCTTTAAAATATCGATTGTAAGGAACTTCAAGAAATATAACTTAAAGACTTTTACCCTCATAGAAGTCATAAGTACACATGGTCTTTCCGAGCACAGCTTTACAATCCGTATCTTTGGCCACTTCTAACAACTCATTGTTCAGATCAGGGTTCAGGAAAGCCGGATGCTGTATGATCATACCTAGTGTTGCCTGTAAAATGCACAGTGGGGACAATTGATGGATTGCAAAATTTCCTACATCACACCAGCTGGCACATTCGGATCCCCTCGCCCTTTATTTGTTACGGCATAAAAAGACTCGGATGCAAATGGTGGAAGGTTTTATATCAAATCGATGTAAAAGTAAACAGGCACTTTTTCAACATTCAAAATTCTTCAACTTGAGTGAGTGATGTTGTGAGTAACATATTTGTCAGTTACGATCTAGTGTTGGAATTTGTATTTCATGATAAATAATAACAAAACTAATAGATCAATGGGGAACTATTTCTAAAATGGCGCCATCTGACGTCCGAGTCTTTTTTCGAAGGAAAAGGTCCAGGCTGATCCGAATGCTGCTGGCAGACTATTCTATTATGTCATCACAATCAAAGGCCTTTGAGTGACAAAATATGGATAATGACAAGTGTTCTATACAGGAATCTGAGATGGTGAGTCCCACTGAATCGAAATGTATGCATCAACATGATCAATAATGGGTGTACAATTGGTATTTGTTATATGATGGTAAATTTGTTATTCAACTGGTGTTTATTCCACTGTGCTAAAAACATAGGTAATCACAGATTACAAAGCTCACCTCGTGGCAGCAAAATTCAATTTAAACATATTTCTAAGTACATGTGTATTTGTTTTAAAGGCAAAATCATTCAAGCAGAAAAAGTAGGTCAAGGTCATTTTATGAAAGTTTGATCAAAGATACATCCATTAAGCAAGTTTGGTACATGTAGCGCTTATACTTTGCTCAATATTGGCTTTTAAAGGCAAAATCACTCAACTGGAAAAAGAAGGTCAAGGCCATTTTATGAAAGTTTGATCAAAGATACATCCAATATTGAGCTTGGTACATGTAGCATTTATACTTTGCTCAATATTGGCTTTTTAAAGCGAAATCACTCAAGCGGAAAAAGAAGGTCAAATGGTGCATCCGATGCATAGGTTAATCTCAGCATCCTAAGATGAATCACTTGTGCAAGTTTGGTTACTGTAGCATCAGTACTTTGTCAGATACTGAGCTACCCCAAACTTCTTATCCAAGTCACACTGAGCTACCCAAAACTTCTTAACCAAGTCACTCATGCAGAAAATGTAGGTCAGATGCAGCATCTGATGCATGGGTTCCCCTCAGCATCCAAAGATGAATAACTTGTTGAAGTTTAGTTACTGTAGCATCAGTACTTTGCCAAATACTGAGCTACCCAAAACTTCTTAACCAGACGCAGACATGGACACAGACGCACGTGGATATAGCATAAGCTCACTCAACTTCGTTACAGTATCTGCCTGTAATGCCTAGGATAAAACAGTTTTTCAGGGTATATTATTTGATTGGTGATGCAGACATCAACAATTTTTCATACATAATTCCATTAAATTTTATTTTCCGGTCTAGACTTTGCAAAAGGTCAAACGAAAAATGGTGGAAATAAGTCTGTTAGCATACATGTATTAACAGAAATAAAATTATGACGTACTATTTCCATATATGGTCTGAGGATTCCGTCCACAGCAGCTTCTGATATCACCACAGTTCCTGGATCCAAACCTATAATATTTAGAATATTTCATGTTATATGTACCCTTATCAGTATCTCTACATAATATCTCCATAGAAGAAATGCCTATAAATTAGAATATTTGACCAAGCAGTCAATAGTAACATCAATATTGGCCCTAGGGCAATAGTTCAAAAAATATTGAATGATAAACGTCACCTCAATTGTGACATCATGTCAATGATGACATTAAAAACTCTACCTACATGTATTTTCCCTTTTCTTTCTCTCATAGACGAAAATGAATGTAAACATGCCGGGCCAATCAGTTCGTTGCTGCAGTATTGAAGTAAGGTATACCACAACAATTATTAAGTGGCAATTTGGGCAACATAATTATGATTTGTTGGACCTTCAGACTAAATATAGCCTTTGGCCTTGGGCAATATTTCGTCTTCAGGTCCAACAAATCATATATTGCCCTCATTCCCAGTCAATAATTGTATAATAATGGTCTTTTCTTTATTTTGTAAGTGTACATGTACTGCATAGATAAAACCAGAAGTCTCTGATGAGACTGTAGCTCTCCTGGCTGTTTTGTTTTAAAAGATCAATTCTCATTTTTTTAAACCAAAGACCATAGAAAGCATGCACTCTAACTATAAGTAGCAATGCACAACAAAACAATATATCCATTAGACTGAAACTTAACTAGAATATCACTCATACAATTCATAATATCTGAGACAAGCTAGTTCAAAAAAGAATGCCATACCCATTTTCCAAGATCCTAGGGGCCAGGGGCTGATAGCTCAAATGAACTATCAATGACACAAAAAGACTACAAATCCTGAAATCCATATATTGCATGAAGAATTAATTCTACATAATTAAAAGCTGTAAGAGTTGAGAGCACAATTATATAGGAGAAAATGACCACACCCATTTTCTAATACCCTAAGGTGTCAGGGACTTCAACAAAATATCATTTGTAGTGTCGGAGGAGTTGCAAGCACAAAATTACATAAAGTTACATGGAAGAAAATGACCACACCCACTTTCTGAGACCTTGGGAGTCAGGGGCTCAAACAAAATATCAGGTGCACAACTAGACCAAAAACCCATCATATTGCAAAAAGAATTAAGTCTCCATCATTTATAGTGTCAGAGGAGTTGCGAGCACAAGATTCCATAGAGTTATATATGTGAAAATGACCACACCCATTTTCTAAGACCCTGGGGGTCAGGGGCTGAAACAAAATATCAGGTGCACAACTACACACAGACCCATCATACTGCAAATTTATAGTGTCAGAGGAGTTGTGAGCACAAGATTACATAGAGTTTTATATGTGAAAATGACCACACCCATTTTCTAAGACCCTGGGGGTGAGGGGCTCAAACAAAATATCAGGTGCACAACTAGACCACAGACCCATCACATTGCAGAAAAATTGAGTCTCTGTCATTTATAGTGTCAGAGGAGTTGTGAGCACAAGATTACATATAATTATATTGGTAAAAATGACCACACCTATTTTCTAAGACCCAAGGGGTCAGGGGCTAAAACAAAAAATCAGGTGCACAATTAGACCACAGACCCATCATATTGCAAAAAATATTAAGTCTCCATCATTTATAGTGTCAGAGGAGTTGCGAGCACAAGATTACATAGAGTTATATAGGTGAAAATGACCACACCCATTTTCTATGACCGGGGGGGTCAGGGGCTGAAACCAAATGTCAGGTGCACAACTAGACCACATATCAAGTAGAATGCAAAAAGAATTAACTTTGTATCTCCTATGGGTTCAGAGGAGTTGCGAGCACAAGAATTGTTTACGGACGGAGGGACAGACGGACGGACAGACGGATGCCGGACGGCGGGGTATCTCATAAGCTCGTTTGGTCAAAGACCAGTAGAGCTAACAATATGAGAAAATGCTCTAAGTGTCATAATATTATGAAAATCAATGACAATTTTATATCTTTCGTGTATTGAGCTCAGACTATTGTTAAAGAATTTTTCATATTGTAAAAGACATTTCATTAAGGATACTCTGGCTGTTTTTTTTTGGGGGGGGGGGATGTTTTGTTTTGTTTTTGTTTTATTTTTGACAAATGTCAGAATTTGAAAATAAATTTCATGGGATAGATTTTACCTTACTTTGCACATTAGTTTTGGTCTCCAGTATGAATATGAAATAGGGTAACTATCCATGCTGATTGGAGTAAGTAAAAATCCTGTATAACCTCCCACATTCAAGGACAGCTTTTTCTGAACTACTTTCAAGAAATTAGAGTGACTGTCTCAACATTACTTACCTAGTCCACCACTGGTACCAATCCTGAAGAACGTGACTTGGTTCGGCTCACACCCAGCGTGGTATAGGAGTTTCAATATCTCATGCATCAATATTGACAGAGAAGGTATACCCATCCCATGCTGAAATTTAATGTTATACATGCAATGTATAAAAGTGAACTACTAGACTGTTCAAGAACAGGTATGTTGTCTGTTTGACCCAGAGTATGTGACCTTGACCTTGGAGGTGACCTTGAACCTCATTTGGAGTTGAGTCTTATCATGATTGACCATTCCATGCTGAAATTTAATGTTATAAATACAATGTATAAAAGTGAACTACTAGACTGTTCAAGAACAGGTATGTTGTCTGTTTGACCCTAAGTATGTGACCTTGACCTTGGAGGTGACCTTGAACCTCATTTGGTGTTGAGTCTCATCACGATTGACCATTCTATGCTGATGAAAATAAATAAAAGTTAACTTGACCATTCAAGAACAGGTATACTGCCTGTTCGACCTTAAATATGTGACCTTGATCTGTAAGGAGACTTTGACCCTCATTAGGCATTGAGTTTTATTATTCTTGGCCATCCCTGCAAGTTTGATGGAAAGTAAAAGAATCGATTGACCCTTCCAAACGCTGGAAAAAACTGAGAAATTCCATGACGTCACAATGCAATTTTGATGTTTGACCGAGGTTCAAAGCTTGTTTGCCCGAGGTAAAAGCTTTGTGATGTCACGAAATTTTGAATTTTTTTTCCCGCAATCGGAAGGGTCAATTGAAGTTTGCAGCCATTTATTGTACAAGTGGGACTACCAGACAGACATACGGATAGACAGAGTAATCCCTAAACAGATTATTTTGAGTTATAAATTATTTTAGATACATGTAATTATATGAAATACTCTAGCTTATGTTTTTAACCAATTTCAACTTCACCAAATTACTAAAGATTCCTTACCTTCGTAAAACAAATTTAAACCCTTAAAAGGAAAGTTATTGAAAGAATTTACATACATGTAAGACCAGATTATGGATCTTTGCATTTTTGTGAAAATGATCATGTCTTTTACAATTATAGTCATTGAGATATAAAATAAATATTTTTTAGGCGGAAAACTATGCAATGCAAATTAATAGATCACAAGAAAGGGAACAATATCATAACCATTATCAGAAATACAGTGATCAAATGTAACACATGACTTTTTGTATGTCTTACAACAGCAGATTAGTTACAAAATCACTGCAAAAAAATGAAGGAAGACTTTTATACAATATTTCTGCATTGAAGCCTATAACAGAGACTGAGTATAACAAAGAAAGCAATAGAAAGTTTTCTTAAATAATCTGATATGTGAAAAAGTCAGCAGGGATACTAATGAATGTTCATACATCAACTATAAGACCTACTGCAACAATTATCTTAAATGTCATTATAAACATAATCAAGGTATGTTTTAATTTCAATTTTTTTTTTAACTTATTTGATCTGAATATTGTTACATATCCTTTAGTCAAATGTCAGTAGAAAGTCCATAAGGCGACAGAAATTTAATTCTTAGTTTTACGGATCTGCCAAACCTAATTTTAGCATAATTGAAAAAAAATAAAATTAACTGATTGTACTTTTTTTCTTCCGCTCATCCAAATTACTGGTTATCTGGTTATTGCTTTTCATTCTCACTTAAACTTTATCATGCAAGTGTTTTAGAAAATGCGGCCTTGAAAACATGATATACATGTACAAGCTGAATTAAGATCGTGATCATGGCACAAAACATGAAATGTTGAAATTTACAGATTTTTCGTAAAACTTAAAATTAAATTTTTGTCGCCTAATTCAGGACTACCCTATCTAGAACGGAATTAGTTTCAGATTCAGCATCTTATTCTTCTGAGCTATATGCGAACACGTGTATAAAAAAAATCACAATTGAACAATCCAACTCTGAGAAAATACAAATTTGAAACTTTTCATCTGACAGTGTGATTTCTAACCAAAAGTGATAATCTCATCTAATTCGGATATCAAAAAGCTCAAGCAAAATTCAAGTGAGAAATCACATGTGAAACTCCGAAGTTTGAACATGTTGAATGAAATGTGGATTTGGTGAGAGAAATTTGGTAAGGGATTCATACCAGGGAATTTTTTTTTTTGCCCCTTTTAGGGGCCATTACCGTATTCGGTCCATTCCCAATGAAAAATAGTATTTAGATTTTTTTCCCCAATTGTGGCTCTAAAATTTCTCAATCAATTTATAGATATACACCCAGACAAAAGTTAAGCAACAGTGGAATTGTTTTTAATGCAAAATGCTGGTTTGATGAAAAATATTTGAAAATTATGTATCATGATATAGATCTGATCTTCGACGACGATAATATTACTTTATTAAACATAATTGTATTATGCAACTTATTTTAAATCGGGATCGAAATGGGGACGGGTATGATTTTAAACAATTCAAGTTAGACATCAAGTTCATGGAGTTGTTTTATCTCATAAAATTCGCTATTCAGTATGGTTGCAATGAATCAAATTGTTAATCTGATGAAATTCAAAACTGAATATGTATTAATAATAATGAGATAATGTGAAGTATCTCTTCAGAATTGGGAGTATTTTTTTCGTGTCAAAAAGCGCGTTTATGAAACCGGAAGTGAAGCTAAGCGCCTACGTACCGGTAGAACTAAATTAATTATCAGACACACATTTAGACCATGAATAAGATATTTTGATGTTGCATTTTTATAACTATAGTTTTTATCAAAGAAATAAACTTTGACAACGATATCTTTTTGGGTGCTTTTTCTGTATTTTCTTTAAAATAGCACCTTCGTGACAACTATTTTCTGGAATTTTATAATCAAACCTAGTTCGACCAATATCAATCTTCATGTGGGACAACCACCTGCCAAAATGTCACTTCCGGTTAAGAGATTAATCCGTCGAATCGTAAAATTTCTCTTTTTATGACAAAATTAAAAACCGGATGTGCATCCTGTTCGACCAAATTGCGGCATAATTTGGCTGAAAGTCATCATTTACATCGGTGAACATGGAATATAAAGCAAGTTTGAACAACAAATGTCTTTAACGGGAATTATCGGCAATTTATTAATAAGAGCGATTAAAAGAGGGTAGTTGGAATAAACCTCTACTGGAAGTCCACTGAAAGAATATAATACTAAATTTTTGAAAGAAAACCGTATTAGATTTGTGAATCTTGAGCCTAATGTGGTTTATCTCTTTTCCAAGTACCTGTTACCTTAATTTTTCAATACTTCTCTTCAAACTTTATTCTACATTATTTTCCCACAAAAGTACATTCTTTTCATTTGAGGCTCTATCCCAGGTAATTGTTTTCAATTTCGATATCATTTTAGTGTTATATGTTAAAAAAAGGTGTAAAGTCATGTACAAAAGAATTGGTATTTGATATATTTTATGAAAACTTCTCGGTGCTATCGTTTAAAGTATAAGGATTCCGAACTATTGGGGTGTTGCTTAACTTTTGTCTGGGTGTATAGAATTTACTGGACCAGTTCAAAAGTTGAAACTTTACAAATTATTTGCCATATTGTTGTAAGCATAAGAAATTTAATCATATTTAAACGAAAATTATTTGATTAAACATTCAATTCTGAACTTTTGATTGACATAGACTGTCATTTTACTTTAATTCATCATAATAATGTTTATAATTTAGTACTTCCCAAAATATTCCCAAACATTGTAAATTTTCCAAAATTGCATGGGCCCTGACTAACTGAAAAAAAAAATCACTGCATACTTACTGAGACAGATATTACAGGTCCTGCCTTATATAATACATATCTGTCCGAGCCTCCGGATATATCACACAGTGTCTGACCTGCCGTTAACTTTAATTTTAGTTCGTCTACCATGTAAAACGCAAACTTTTTCATTCGGCTGGGTGAGCCACCAAAGCAAACAAACTGTAAGAGAGGAGGAGTGGCATGCATACATATGAGAGGATTCTACATGTTAAAGCTGATAACGGATAGGGCGGCAACAAACCACTTCAAAGATGCAAGAAAAACGACTAATACAATATAGTTTTCAGCAAAATTTACACATCAAACAGGAAATAAGCCCAAAAACGCATCAAAGATGCAAAGTGCCGAGCTGCAAAACTGGAATCATGTAAGTACTCAATGAATCGTGTATGGTCTTTAATTTGTATAATTTAAACAAGTGGTAATGATGATAGATGTAATAACACTCTGTGAGTGATATGATCAAGAGACCATTTTCAATCATCAGAGTCCTATGACCTTGACCTTCTGACCAAAATATTATTATAAGTGGTCATCCTTGACTCATTAAACATATTTCAGGCAAGTTTCATGATGATTTTAGGTTAAATACACACTCTAATATGATTAAGAAAACATTTTCAATCACTGAGAGTCCTATGACCATGATCTTTGACCTTTTGATCCAAAAATCAATAGGGGCCATCCTTGACTTATGGGAAACATTTCTGGCAACTTGTAAGATAGTTGGTGTAATTCATGTACATGCTCTGATTTGATCAGAAAACCATTCTTAATCATCAGAGTACTATAAACTTTGACCTTTGACCATTTGACCCCTAAACCAATAGGGGTCATCCTTGACTCATTGAAAACGTTTCTGGCAAATTCATGATAATAGGTGCAGTACACACTCTTATATGGTGCAGAAACCATTTCATTTTCAATCTTCAGTGTCCTATGACCTTGACCTTTTGTCAAAAAATCAGTAGGGTCATCCTTGGCTCATGGGAAACAGGTCTGGCAAGTTTTAAGATAATTGGTGCAATAAATGTTCTAATATGATCCAGAAACCATTTTCAATCATAAAAGTCCTATGACCTTGACCTTTGACCCCAAAATCAAAAGGGGTCATTCTTTACTCATGGGTAACATTTCTGGCAAGATACTAGGTGCAATACACGCTCTTATATGATCTCGGAACCATTTTCAATCATCAGAGTTCTATGACCTTGACCTCTGATCTTTTGACCCCAAATCAACAGGTACATGTAACTTTGTCTTTCTCTCCTGATAAATATCACTACATCCAAATTTGGTTTACTTATAGATATAGTCTGGAAGCCAATTCTTGACGCCCGCCCACCAAGATGCCCGCCTGCCTGCCCATCTGCCTGCCAATCTCACATCAAATTTAGAGCCGAGTTTTGCAACTCAGCTAAAAAAAATTCGCCAAAGATGCAATATACACTCAGATTCAAAGCTGAAGCAAATCAGGGGGAGATAGCTCCTATGGCATACTGTGACTTACGCTGACTGAGATAACAGGCCCTACTTTGTATAAGACATAACGATCCGAGCCATGGGATATATCGAACAAAGTATGACCCGCCATTAGCTTGTACCGAAGTTGATCCACCAAGTAAAATGCAAATTTCTCCATTCGTTTTGGCGAGCCCCCGAAACATACAAACTGTCGGAATAGTTTTCAGTTTTATACATGAGAATTTGCTTTTATGTTAAATATTCATACAGCAATAATTACAATTATGTTCATGTATTACATTCAGGACACAAGTTTGTTATTTCTACTACTTTTTCATTGATTAGCCTTAAGAAATTGATGAATACTTCACTTCAGATGCGCAAGCTACGAGGACTGATTGATATATATTGAGCCTCGGTTTTCTGGGGTGCAGAAGGTATTCTGCTGATGGATGGACAAACAATCAATGGCACATACTATGCTTCACTTCTGACACAGTTACGGGAAAATATTAAACTTAAGCGCCGCAGAAAGCTCACTAGTTAAAGGTGTGTTGTTCCATCAGGACAATGCTCCTGTTCACAAGTCTGTGGCTGCCATTCATGATGGTGGCTTTAATTTGATTGAGAATCTGCCTTATTCACCTGATCTTGCTCAAATACTTATACAAGCCTCACAACATATCAATCAGCCCTCGTATATCATGGTATATGAGAAACTTTAACATTTTTCAACCTTTTACAGAAAATCTATTTGGTGATTATACCTTGACGTCACTAAACATTTCCTTGAGGTTGTTCGTTTTATTATCCAATGCCAGGTGGTACAATACATCGTGGTCCATGCCTTTTATGTTCGGATTCCGTAAAAAGTTAGGAAGTGGACTTGGAGGTGGCTCCATCATGCTGGAAAAAAGTTAAAATATTTTGAAAATTATCATGATAAAATTAAATTTTGCAAAACAAATGCCCCTCTGCATCTGCCTCCATCAGCTTTCTGAAGATTACCCATCGCTCTAGGACTTGCACAATAATCAATGAAAAGAAACATGACCTTGGACCTATTGACCCTAAAATCAATAGGTACTTCACATTAATTTAAAAAGTTTTTGAAATCATTTAATCAAATTTTAAAACATAGTGTAATCAAAGATTACCAAGCTCACCTCGCGGCAGCAAAATTCAATTTGAACATATCTCTACGTACGTGTATATTGGCTTTAAAAAGAAAAATCGCTCAAGTGGAAAAAAGTAGGTCAAGGTCATTTAATGCATGTTTGATCAAAGATACATCCAATATGCAAGTTTGGTACATATAGCACTTATACTTCCCTCAATATTGGCCTTTTAAAGCAAAATCACTCAAGCAGAAAAAGTAGGTCAAAGGTCTTTTTATGAGAGTTTGATCAAAGATACATCCAATATGCAAGTTTGGTACATGTAGCACTTATACTTTGCTCAATATTGGCCTTTAAAGGCAAAATCACTCAATTGGAAAAAGTAGGTCAAGGTCATTTTATGCATGTTTGATCAAAGATACATCCAATATACAAGTTTGGTACATGGAGCAATTATACTTTGCTCAAAATTGGCCTTTAAAGGCAAAATCACTCAAGCGGAAAAGTAGGTCAAGGTAATTTTATGAAAGTTTGATCAAAGATACATCCAATATGCAAGTTTGGTACATGTAGCACTTATACTTTGCTCAATATTGGCCTTAAAGGGCAAAATCACTGAAGCGGAAAAAGTAGGTCAAGGTTATCTTATGAAAGTTTGATCAAAGATACATCCAATATGCAAGTTTGGTACATGTAGCACTTATACTTTGCTCAATATTGGCCTTAAAGGGCAAAATCACTGAAGCGGAAAAAGTAGGTCAAGGTCATTTTATGAAAGTTTGATCAAAGATATATCCAATATGCAAGTTTGGTACATGTAGCACTTATACTTTGCTCAATATTGGCCATTAAAGGTAAAATCAATCAAGCAAAAAAAGTAGGTCAGATGCTGCATCCAATGCATGGGTTCACCTCAGCATCCTAAGATGAATCACTGGTGCAAGTTTTGTTACCGAGCATCAGTACTTTGTCAGATACTATGCTACCCCAAAAACTTTAACCAAACATTGACAAAGTCATTCAACCGGAAAATATAGGTCAGATGCAGCATCCGATGCATGGGTTCACCTCAGCATCCAAAGATGAATCACTTGTGCAAGTTTGGTTACTGTAGCATCAGTACTTTGTCAGATACTGAGTTACCCTAAAAACTTTAACCAGACATTGACAAAGTCATTCAACCGAAAAATGTAGGTCAGATGCAGCATCCGATGCATGGGTTCACCTCAGCATCCAAAGATGAATCACTTGAGCAAGTTTGGTAACTGTAGCATCAGTACTTTGTCAGATACTGAGTTACCCCAAAAACTTTAACCGGACGCGGACGGGGACGCGGACGGGGACGCGGACGCGGACGCGGACACCGGGGTTATAGCATAAGCTCATCTCAACTTCGTCGAGGTGAGCTAATTACAAATTTAAACAAATTTCCCTGCTGAAGCAGTTTTTAACTCTTTAAACAACTATCAATAAAAAATTATAATAGATCGGTAAGAAATGTTTTTTTAAATTAGGGAAATCTGCCGGATATAGTGCAAAACAAATGCTCCTACTGTTACCATGGTTACAGTAGCAGTTCGACTCTTGCAACAACAATGAATGAAAGGGAGCTCATGGAGTTTGACCTTGACCTTTGATCCAAAATCAACAAGTACATGAAACTTTGTCTTTCCCTAGCTCCTACAAAAATATCATTACACAACAAAAACATGACTTGTATATCCAATATGGTTTGCAGTTATTTATTGCCTTTATCTATACATTTTTGATTATAATTGTAGTCTTGAAACCAATCCTTGAGGTCTATCTTAAGTTAGCTCTACAGTGACCTTGATCTTTTGCCATAATTTCAATAGGTTTTAAATGGATTCCTCTCCTAAATAATATCCTGATTTCCAAAGAAGATTTGTCTAGGCAAGTTGCTTAATTTGGTTTTCTTGTAAAAACTGGAAGTTTTATGGAATCATTGAAATGTAAAGATTTTGTGCATGGAGATGACAGACTTACTATACCATGTATATACCATAAATCCAATAATCTATTTCTGAAGTGAGCTGTGATTACAGTTACCTCAGATTAGCTCCCGGTGTTTCTTATATTATCACTTTTCAAGGAAAGGGGTAGGGCAGCAGGGCAGGGCACATAGGTGTGGGGGGGGGGGGGGAATAACATGAAAAATCAAAATGGGGAACTTTCAAATGACAAAATGAATTTTAATTCTTATAAAAACTCTTTAAAGAGTGGTTTTATTTGCAAACATGGAAATTTTAAATTCAACCATATTTATCTACTTTTCTTATCCATTTTTGCTGAATTTTACACAGTTTAATTGAAAAAGTGTTTAAACATGAAAAAAATTTATATGGGGGAAAACATATACATCAGGGAAGGGGGATAGGGGCAGAATATCAATGATTTTTTTTTTTTAAAGTTTGCTCTGTAAGTAGCTAGTGATGAACCTACTTGATATCAGAGTCCCCTTTCTGTTGATTCATGTTTTTTTTTATTGAACACTGTCAGTTCCTTTGTCCTCTTCTCCTTTTCCTCTGAGTAGATTGGCTACAAAATTCAAATTTGCAAAAATTTCAAAATGATCATCAAGACAACGTCATGAATCCATGATAAACATAGCAATATAAACCTATTGGTGTCAGAATTTATTGTGACAGCTTATTGGGGTATGACGTCCTTTGCTAATTGTGTAAAACTGTGTGTTGTAGCTTTTGCTTCTCAGAAGTTGGCTTGAAAGTCTAAATACAAGTTGACTCAAATAAATGTAAGCTAACATCATCATATGAATTAATGCATGACGAGTCTACTCCGTACACCTGGTCCGTCGATGCTCAATTTGGTGCTCTGTCAGGTTTTGTCTGTTGTGAGTGCTGTTGAGATTATTGTCAGGATCCTCTTTAACTCATTAATAATAGTTATCTGGAAAGTCATCTTAATCATGTGAATTCTCTCATAAGAATGTAAAATAAATTTTCATGCTGTTTACAGGAGACAGGAACAATGGGGAAAAAGGGTAGGCCTAGGATATCCATACATGTGGTCAGGCCTTGAAATTAAGTTTTACTGCCAATAGCTAAAATAAGCTTGTGGAAGAAATAATTTCAATCTGAGCTAAAATCCAAAATCTAAAAGCTATTCAATTCAAAATTAAGAAAACAAAAATATGAATCTTTGATATTTCATGATGATATGTAAGTTTCCATGGTTCCAGGAATCACAGCATTGGAAAGTTTTATGTATAGAATGACTGTACTAGTAGTTAATACAAGTGTTTACCCATGTTATCTTTCGACATCTATCAATTTATAAAATTTGAGACAACCATAAACAGATTTGAAAACTTAAGCGGAAATCATAAAACAAAATAAATTATTCTACTTGCATTTTTTTTCCGGTAGTTTATCATGTTTATATTTTTACTCGCAAAATCCAAAATCCACAGGCATTTCGCAAGTATTTCCTATTAATTTTGAGGCCTCAGGTGGTAGCATATTACTAGTACATGTATGTTGATTTATGTTTATTGATATATACATATATGCACAACCAATGTAAGTTCATGAGATGAAACTATTGAAAGGCACATGTTTTCGTTCTGCATGAAAATTACACTCGTGACGTAACAATGCATAAAATCTAAAGAAACATGCCGCCACGTCTGTTCTAACCTGCAAACTGAACCCATGATGACCTGTGTTTTAATGTCACCTTTTGACCTAGAAACGCGATTAGAAAACAAGAATGAAACAGACAACTGTCACAGTGGTGCGTACATAATAGAATAAATGTCATAATTTGTGCAACACACAGCAAGTGCATATTCAGTCAGGGGTCCAACTTAAAAAAGTTATAACTTGCCCAAGTAACTGGGTTTTAGTATTTATAACTTAAAAAAAATAAAAAAGTTATAACAGCAAATTTTGAACCTTAATATCTCCTCTGAGCATTTTTCTTATGAACTGAGCATTTGTAACTTAATAGATATTAAATTGGACAACCTCCTGGTATATCTCACTATCCAGCACATGCTTTGTGGGTCTGGCACAAAGCTCTCAAAATTAGGGTTCTCTGGGGAATATTTATGTCATTAAATCCTATTTACCAGCAACAGACAAGCTAACTCCCAAGAAAATTAGGTCAGAAACATAGTAAAGACCTAGATGCATCTTCTGAATGTGAATATTAACAATAAATCACAATGCTTTGAATATAAAACATGTTTCAATCAAAAACACTGTTATAACTTGTTTAAGTTATTGGAGAAATTCTGTGGAAAATCTGCTCTGTTATTTATAACTTATTCAAGTTAAAAACTCATGAACATAACTTGTATAAGTTATTACTAATACAAGTTAAATAACTTCAAGAATTTGTTACTCATATAAGTTGGACCCCTGACTGATATTGTTACAGCCCTATTGGTTAGCGCTGAAAACGTAGCTAACTAATGAGATTGCTGTATTTCAGGACACGCTTACAGAAGGTTTTCGTTACTTTTGTCCCAAGGGGTTTGTGAGTAACAAGCTTCCCCATGGGCTACATACGATAAAGATCAATAAGTCAATACGGAGGATTGCAAACACTTCAAACCAAGATTATACAAATATTTTTGCGCACTCTTTGATCTTTCTCCATTATTTTGACGTCACCAATGTACAGAAAAGTTTTCAACAATGGTTTAGGTAGGTGCATGACTACATGTACATGTACATGACTAAATGCAAAACTCAGAACGCCCTGTAGTCATGTTTATGATATTTGGTCAACTAAGGTCAGTTCGTACAAGTGCGTGTGGTTAAATCGTTCCAAATTCATATCATGACATGTTTTTGTAAAATCCTCTAATCTGGTATATTGATACCTGTATAATGTGACACCTGTCTACCCCGAGGGGTGTTGTACGGAGACAATAGCCTTCGCTGGTAGCGTTGCGGTCAAGCATAAAATTGATCCGTCACTTTTGACAGGTGAAGGGGGAAGTAAAAGCTTCTCAAATATTTCAGTTTTATTACAACGGTAAATTTCGATGGTCAGTTCAGTAAACTGATACATTATACGGCCGTCAATCTTAAAAATTTCAACTGATTATTTTGTAATCGGTATCTAGTTAAAGTAATTACGTTTATATATAACTATATAACTCTTATAAATTTCGGGCCATCAAAAGTGATATCGGCCGGGCTATCAAAGCGACCGCCAAATATTTCTAATTAATTTCAGGTCGTAGTACATATCTAATTAAACTAAATTAAAATACAGGCACTTCTAATCTGTTCATTTTAATTACCAAAGGGGGCCTTTTCTTTGGTATTTCTTCATGTAAATATATATATATATATATTTGGATGGAAAAAACGGGCGAAACTTCGATATTTTAAATGCGTATTATTTAGAAGATTAATATATTAGTGCTAAATTTATGTAGTTAAGCTGGCACTTGTACTAGACTGGGCCAGTAGGACGTCTCTTTGGCTCACTCGGTAGAGTGTCGGACTTAACATCAGAAGGTTGCAAGTTCGATCCCAGAAGGGGATAGTCTCGTGTTTTCTACATTAATTTTTCCGTGATTTTCAACCCAATTTTTTCCATGCGGATTATTTTCTCTTGCGGACTTTTTTCCGAAGTTTACCGTGGATTTTATTTCAATTGTTGCATTACAAAGTTTTCAAAATCTCGTTTATCCAGTTTCCGAAGTGAGCCACGCGGATAGTAGATCTAGCTTTGATAGCTAGATTTTCCGTATCCCAGACCTGAGTATTCAACTTCAAGAAGTGCAGGAATCTATCATCAACCAACTTGAATAACCTTGTATCTTTGTATCACGGCCTCAAGTGGCAGCTAATTTCAATGGAAACTCTTCTATTTTTGTCTAAACGCAACCTAAGCCTCAGGTATGCTTCCCCTCATGTTGCGTTTAGACAAAAATTCAAGAAGCTCCTCAGTTTCCATTGATATTAGTGGCAGCTAGGTCAAGAAACTTAAAACGCATTTCATAACTATTGTTTACCTGCACAATATGAAGATAAGACAGCAATATCTGAAGAAACTCGAGCCAATGCCGAACGTTTCGTACAAATTCTTTTTTGATCTGAGTTCTTTCGTACTTTTCGTTCCAAAATTGTAGAAGTCGGTATCATTGTGATTTTAAACGTATAAAGTTAATATATTTGCTTTAGTTGTTTCAAAGTTTCGAAGTATAAAAAATTTAAAAACAAAAATGTATCATAAAATCGATAATCAAACTTCCTACTCTAAACTTGTCAGGAGCTAACAAATGATAGGCCGAAACATCGAGTGACAATTCGCATGGACGACATGCGCACATTTCGTTCATAACCTGATAACGAGCGATCCATAAAATTCTAATCGGTAATATCAGAATTTTTTTAACATTTAAGAACCAAAGACATGTTCAACTGTACTAGACTAACACCCCAATGAAATACACTTATGATTACTGGTGGTACCTATTTTTAGTACTCCGACGCGGACTCCGACTTCAAAATGTCCGACTTCAAACATGTTTTTGCATAATTCTTAGTTGCTTTATTTCATTGACCGTAATTACCTGGTTGATTTTATTGCCACATATATTATGTAGATTCTCATATATGACAACTGCTGATAAAATGTTTATTCTGTTATAAATTAGCCGACCGACTTCCCCTAGCACCCTAAAACTAGTACTTGACCGACGCCGACGCGGACTTCCAAGTAAGCTGTACATTATACGTTTTTATATATCCTTTTTTTTAAACCAATATCAGCTGATTCCGACAAATACTAGTGATTAATCTTTCTTCAAATTCTTCCATATTTGACACGTACATCTTGAAATCGTTGTGATAATACCCATTATGGTGACCGACATTGTCTAGATTCAGTAATTTACTTGACCGACGCGGACTCGGACTTCTAAACTGGCTGATCGAGTCGGACACCTAATTCTAAGTAATACTTGTCCGACGCGGACTTCAAAACTGACCGACTCGAATATTGACTTAAAAACTGATTTTAATTGTATGCATGTGTATAATCTTCTTTCAAGAAGACCAAGGACTTATAAACAGAAGGATTGGAATCTCGTCTTTTCCCGTTAACATCTCGCGTGCCCTTTTGATATGCAAATTAGGAAACGAGATGTTAGGGTTGTGATATTCAAAACCATGAAATTCCTAAATATAATAATTATGACAACATAAACGACTTGAATAAGTAGAATGGATTATCCTGATCATTTTGGTACCAATATTTTGATATTACGTCTTGAAATAGCCGAGAAAATGGTAAATTAAATCGGGCCTATTTATATAGGTCACGTCGTACTCGTAGTCGTAATGGCGAGGGCGAACTCCCTTATATCTGAGGCAGTTATATTACGGTCAATTATCGACATCTATGCATGAAAAATAATTCTATCAGATACAAAAAAGTCCAACTTTATTTTAAATTAAACAACTTTTCATAGATACTTTATAAAATAAAACAGAAACAATGGTTTTTAGATGGCTTGTTTACCTTCTTCGTTACAGGCCGTGGTAAACAGGTGATCGTAAACACCCCCATTTTCGAAGTCTTGTATTCTTATTAATATTCGGTATCATGAAATGAAAATGGTACTAATGCACGCATGCGAATTTATGAATTATTTTGATAAAAATATCCCTTGTGTTTATCGTGTCTTGTTTGAGAAAACGGGTCAGAGCGTTGACCTGCCTACGTCTTTTGGGAAAATGGCCGCGCGTACCGACGAGTGAAAACACCCATTTTCGAAGCCCGTAAAACAATGAAATTGTCGAATTGATTTAATAAAATTGGTCCTAATGCACACTTTAGGTTTTAGTCTTTATTTTGATAACAATATTTCATATGTAAATCTTGTCTAGTTTGAGAAAGTGGGTCAGAGCGTTGGGCTATCTACCTCTTTCAGAAAATGGCCGCGCGTACCGACGAGTGAAAACACCCATTTTCGAAGCCCCGTAAAACAATGAAATTGTCGAATTAATTAAATAAAATTGGTCCTAATGCACACTTTAGGTTTTAGTCTTTATTTTGATAACAATATTTCATATGTAAATCTTGTCTAGTTTGAGAAAATGGGTCAGAAGCCCCGTAAAACAATGAAATTGTCGAATTAATTAAATAAAATTGGTCCTAATGCACACTTTAGGTTTTAGTCTTTATTTTGATAACAATATTTCATATGTAAATCTTGTCTAGTTTGAGAAAATGGGTCAGAGCGTTGGGCTATCTACCTCTTTCAGAAAATGGCCGCGCGTACCAACGAGTGAAAACACCCATTTTCGAAGCCCCGTAAACAATAAAATTATCGAATTAATTAAACAAAATTGGTCCTAATGCACACAATAGGTTGTAGTCTTTATTTTGATAACAATATTTCATATGTAAATCTTGTCTAATTTGAGAAAATGGGTCAGAGCGTTGGGCTGTTTACCTCTTTCAGAAAATGGCCGCGCGTACCGACGAGTGAAAACCTCTATTTTTGAACCTCCGGTATACGATGAAATCGTCGAATAAATTAATCAAAATTGGTTCTAATGCAGGCACTAGGTTTTCATTTTCGATTTGCCACCAATATTTTATGTGTAAGTCTAGTAATGACTGAGAAAATGGGACAGAGCATATGCCTATTTAACTCTCTTTGACGATATCTGGGTCATAACGGCGAATGTCGAGGCTCCGCTTTGAAGTAAGATAATATAACAATATATCAATATATTTTGATAAAATTGGTATTTATTAAAACAGTAAGGTTTCTTCTACATGTATGTATCAATATTTTATATGTTTATTGTGTGATGCTTGAGAAAATCATGTTATTTGATCACCCTTCTCGGATAGGACTGGGCAATGTTTTGATCTCGTTCAGATCTCGTTACACGCGAGTTTTCGTTACTATTCTCAAGGCGGTGTAGAGAGTTGCGAATCCTTCTGTTTATAAGTCCTTGAGGAGACGGACCTCTGAATATGAAGTTCCTACTTCAGATTTATACCGACTTGGACACGCCGACTTCAGATTTATACCGACTCGGGCAAGCCGACTGCAGATTTAGACCGACTCGGACACGCCGACTTCAGAGTTGGACCGACTTGAACACCGACTTCAGAGTTAGATCATCGACTCGAACACGCCGACTTCAGAATTAGACCGACTCGGACATCGACTTCAGAGTTAGATCGACTCGAACATGCCGACTTCAGAGTTAGACCGACTCGGACACGCTGACTTCAGAGGTAGACCGACTCGGACACCGACTTCAGAGGTAGACCGACTTGGACGCCGACTTGAGTAATAGACCGACTTCAGGGATGCCGAGTTCAAAATAGAACTTGACTACCTCCGACGCTGACTTGAATGATCAGTAAATGTTATCATGAGCACTTAATAATGATTTGACTCACTTGGACACCCACTGTGAACAAGCTACTCTGATGGAGAATAAACAATACGAGTCGGATACAGACTCTGAACAAAATTAAAGCTATCTAGTGAACTGTAGTTGACCTTGACCTTTACTGTTTTCAAGTTCATTTCTGTGTATTCTTTATATTGTTTTTTGTTTATCTTTTAACGAAGGACTTATGAATACTACTATTTAGCCAGAAGGATAAGACATTTTCTGGATGAAAGAAAATTATTCACTCTGATAATCATTCAAGTAGTGATATTTCGTACATGGGACATATATTCTCTCTTAATAATTGGTTTATTTAGTCAAAATTAACATAAAATTAAATTAAACCAATGGAAAAATGGGAAATTTAAGTACTCTTCCCCATCTTGCTACAGAGATATTAGGTTTGATTTATCTCTTAATACATTATTATATAGGCGCGTTCTGCCCATACGCAAGTACGCAACAGCGTACACATCATTTTGCCAAAAAATGTAAATGAAGAAATAAACAAATGAAAATAAAATGTTAAGAAAATGATCAAAGTAGAGAGAAAGAAGGAAAAACAAAGGAAATTTGGCATATTGGGAATGGACCGAAATTCGGCCCAAAAACAAGGGGGAAAAACTCACTATATAATGGGGATTTCACTCTGCTCAGGCTATAGAAAAGCTACATTTGGATTTCTGTAAGAAGATTCTTAGAGATAAAAAGTCGACAACTATTATGATGGTTTACATGGAATTAGGTAGGAACCCTTTATTGATTAGGAGAAAATTGAAAATAAAAAAAATACTGGTTGAAACTATTAAAAATAGTGAGGAAATTGTATACCAAATTCTCTCTATGAAGATTTGTTTGACAAATGTGATAGTCGTTGAAACAAAGTATACTTGATTTTTTTTACGTGCACTTATCTGAACAGATTGACACTTTTGTTTTCTAACTACATGTAGTTAATATTCAATGTACAAGTTATATTTCATTATGAGTGACTCTGAGTCAGATTTTATTATTTTTTAGACGGTTAAATTGGATGCTCATTAGGTTGATTCTACATATTCCATTTTCATGGACCATCGGGTGATTATAAAAAAAAAACTTGGAAAAGGGAGGCGGATAACTTCCAACCCCCCTCTCTACACACACCTTGTGCCCGTGCTTACTTAACTGAGAACCCTGTATGGAAGTGCAAGCCCGATCTGGCGAGGTGGGAGGGGCAGCGGGTCCAAGGCAGAGCTCTGGTGGGGGTTTTCTCAATAACTGATGTCAAAAGCCACAAATTTTCAATAATATCAGGGGGGGGGGGGGGTTCTAAAGTCCGAATCTTTTGAAGAGCAAAAAAAAAAAAAAAAAAAAAAACCCGCAAGAAAATAAAGTTTTTTTCAGTTCTGTTTCTAATTATTAATAAGACAGGTAACTGGAGAGCAAGAGCAATGGCGAACAAAAAGCTTGAATTTTCACATCATAGTACTTGATTATTGATTTTCAGTTCTAATATGTAAATACAGCTAATGGCGAGCGACAGCGAGCCAGCGAAATTTTTTCCCAAGAATTGGAATAAAATTCACAATTCGTGTCTTTTCAAGTTTCTTTTCGTTTTCTTAGTGCCCTTGTTTATTGACTTAGGTTTAATGTATATATGTGTTGAATATAATGTTTTTTTCTGACTTTAAATTTTGAGAAAATTTCAAGTGAGTTCTCACTTGAAATTTTCTCAAAATTTAAAGTCAGAAAAAGACAAGAGGAAAGCGTAGCATCATTTGAAAATAACGTACATGTATGTAGGAGAAAAATTTTTAAAAGCTGACGGCAATATAGATTTCTAATGATATATTTTTCGAATATTATGACAATAAAAGGGGAATTGGGATTTAATCTCTTGAAATATGTACATCAATTTAAAAGAAAGCTATGCTTCGAAAATTCCAGTGGGGGGGGGGGGAGGTCCGGACCCCCCTCTTCTGGATCCGCGCTTGCACTGGGACTCGTTCTTGAGCTAGTATTTCACATTGATAACATGAATTTCACAGTGTTAATAAAAATCATTATATGTATATCATGTTAATTAATAATGATAACTGGAAAAAAAAAAAAAAAGGTAAATAAAAATGAAATTCATTGAGGAGTTGCAATTCATTCTCGAATTCCCTGGAATTTTATTCAATAATATCATATTTCAAACGCGGATCTAAAAGGCAGTGCCCTTTCCCCAGAAGCAAAATAAATGCTCATTTTCCCTGTTTTTACGTTTATTTTATTTTTTTTAGCTTACAACCCCATCTCCCCTCGATAGAAATTCGATTCACCCCCTTAAAGCCTCCTACCCTCGTTCTTTCATTTCTTTCATAGCTTGAAACCCCCATCCCCCCATTTTCTTCTGTTATCATTCTCTTATCCGACTTTTTATCTGAAATAATTTTTTTCAAATCTATTTTATTTTCGTTGTTTTTCTTATATATATGTTTTTTTCATTTATTCATTTTTTTTTTCTTTTTATAATGTGCAAGCCCGGGCTCATTGGCTTACATGGCAGCTACGCGCCTACCTAGGGTTCGTTGTTTGTGTCTGCAGCAGTCATCTCAACGCCTGATCACAAACAATGAATCATTCTAATTATTCGTGGACTGGTAAGCATATATTTGGAACTCAGATATCTTTCTTCGTCCTTTGATTCAATCACCCCCCTCCCCTTTAAGAGATAAGCAAAATACAGAGATAGGACTGAAAATATGCATTGTCACAACCCATAATGTAATAAAATCCTATAATGTAATAACTTTTTACCTTCCAAATTAAATTTGTGTCACTCTCAATTATGTTAACCAACCACCAATCCCACCCGAATGTCCCGTCGCCGTTTCGAATATATTTAGATTTATCTCAAAAAAAAAAACTACCCATTGCCTTCGAAAATCTAATGGGCAAAGACGGATAACTCTTATGTATAGTTTAAAGTCCGCGTACTAGTTCGAAGTACTAGTTTTAGGGTCCAGAAGTCCGAGTCGGTAACGAAATAGTACATAATATCGGTTTCTATTCAGTAAACTACGGTGCAGATGAAGTCGTTATGCAAAGGTATGAATATTCAGAGAGATTCGTTTTTATATATTGTAAAACAGACATGATATTGAAGAATAAAGATTACGAGTCCGCCGAAGTCGGACATTTTGAAGTCGGAGTCCGCGTCGGAGTACCAAAAATAGGTACAGCCATGATTACTACCACTGTCCATATTCACTAAATCCAGAGCACCCAGGCCAGTGTTTTCCTGGTTTTCTCTAAAATATGATTTTGCCATCTTCTAAGAAGATATCAGTTTTTAGCTCTACTGGTCATAGACCAGTCGAGCTTATGCGATACCCCAGTGTCTGTCCGTCTGTCTGTCTGTCCGTCCGTAAACAATTCTTGTGCTCGCAACTCCTCTGAAACTATATGAGATAGAAATTTAACTCTTTTTGCATTACACTTTGTCTGTGGTCTAGTTGTGCACTTGACATTTTGTTTGATCCCCTGACCCCCAGGGTCCTAGAAAATGGGTGTGGTCATTTTCTACTATATAACTCTATGTAATCTTGTGCTCGCAACTCCTTTGACACTATAAATGATGGAGACTTAATTCTTTTTGCAATATGATGGGTCTGTGATGTAGTTGTGCATCTGATATTTTGTTTGAGCCCCTGACCCCCAGGGTCCTAGAAAAAGGGTGTGGTCATTTTCTGCTATACATGTATAACTCTATGTACTCGTATGCTCACAACTCCTCTGACACCATAAATGATGGAGACTTAATTCTTTTTGCAATATGATGGGTCTGTGGTCTAGTTGTGCACCTGACATTTTGTTTGAGCCTCTGACCCCCAGGGTCTTAGAAAAAGAGTGTGGTCATTTTCTCCTGTATAACTCTATGTAATCTTGTGCTCGCAACTCCTTTGGGCACTATAAATGATTGAGACTTAATTCTTTTTGCAAAATGATGGGTCTGTGATGTACATGTAGTTGTGCACCTGATATTTTGTTTGAGCCCCTGACCCCCAGGGTCTTAGAAAAAGGGTGTGGTCATTTTCTCCTATATAACTCTATGTAATCTTGTGCTCGCAACTCCTCTGACTCTATAATAAATGATGGAGACTTCATTCTTTTTGCAATTGATGGGTCTGTGGTCTAGTTGTTTCAATTCAAATTATACAACATCCACGCAAATCAATATTTATTAGGACCCGACACTGTAATTGTTTCGAGTTTCTTATTGATTTGTAAATGTAATTAGCAGACATGAAAATAATGCTGTAGTCTCGACTTGAAAGTGATACAGTGTTTCGACGGTTTTCGTATGAATGATGTAATTAAGGCCCGTCTCATCAGGGGTCCACCTAAATAGTATGCATGTTTCCTGCAGTTTTGAATATATTCATTGAAATCAGCTCTAATTTTACAGCACCCAACATCCACGCAAATCAAATTTTACTAGGACCTGACACTCTGTTTTGCATTTCTTTAAAGTATATATGTCAATTTTTGGACATCATATCAGAGTGTTTCGGCAGTATCAGAAAAATATATGATGAGATCCGCCTCATCAGGGGTCCGTCTCATCGAAATAAAGAATTTATTAGCAGGTCACCAATATTTCGATGTTTTGAAAAAGCAATCATTGGTTCATTTTTGAAAATTTGTTTACAATAATCGTCTGTCATCACAGTTGACCAATGTTTCATAATTCTCTTTTTCAAATTCTTGATTCGCGGGTCGAATTTAGTGACCAAAAAATTTGGTAATTCTCTTAATGTTTTGTTTCTTGTAAGGTTTTCAAGAAATTTCTTTCTGTCTGTATTTATTGCGAAATCAACATGATCAATGCATGGCTCGATTTCATGTGATGAATAACCTCTCTTCATTAAATGATTTTTGAATTCGTGTAAGTGATTTCTAAGATTTATTGGATCACTTGTATTCCGTGCATGTCTTATACATTCTCCCTTTATAAATCCGTCGAAGACAGATTTATTATGTGAGCTTGTCCGATGAAGGTACATGTGTATTGAAATGTGTTTGTTGTGTAAATGTGTAAATCTATATCAAGAATACCAGATTCTGAGAAACGTTTACCTTTAAAAATAATTGTGACAAAGAAAACCATTTTTGTTTCTGATATTTCAAAGGTAAATTTAAGAAGATTGTGATGATTATTTGCGATTGAAAAGAATGTATTAGCCTCATCAACACTTCCATCAAATATAATAAAACCATCATCTCTGAACCTGCCATGAAATACTATTTTCTCTCTGTAATCATACTGCGATAAGATTGCAGATGTAATTTCGTACATTCGTATGTCTGATACTTCGGGACTACGAACAGCACCCATAGCTGTACCGATGATTTGTTTAGAATTTTTGTTATTCAAATTCATACTTATTGTGGATAACATGTAAATGAAGAAATGCATAAATTGTGAATCCATATTGAATATGGTGATTTCGAATTTTGTCTGATTTTTTCTCTCTCTTACATAGGCTCGACGCTTTAAGCTCGCCTTCATTGCTTAAAGTGGAGATGTCGAAAATTTATGGTTCGACGCTGTAAGCTCGCCTTTATCAGCTCTGATAAGTACAAAATTGTTTTAGACTTTGAGCTCTACCAATCTGAAATGACTCTAGGCATTGATGGTTAAAATTGACAGGTATCTGTATATGCCGTGTTCTGACTTTTAGTCGTCTGATTCGTTCGTAAATGGATGGTTAACTAAGCGTACCTGTGAGTACTGCTAGCTAACGAGCGTCGGTTTCCGATGTGATTTAGCTCTTAGATACTCCACGCTTAATTCTGTTATAGTTGACCAATCTACGAGCATTTGAGTACTAGACACTGCTAGCCGGAGTGGCGTGACTGTCGTTTAACTGTACGTAATATTGATGCTTAGTTTTGTCGATTTTAAGATTGCGTGGTGTGAACGTGATCTCTCTTTGCAATTTTGTCAGATTAAAAAGAGCTTAAGGCTGATTTCAATGAATGTATTCAAAACTGCAGGAAACATGCATACTATTTAGGTGGACCCCTGATGAGACGGGCCTTAATTACATCATTCATACGAAAACTGTCGAAACACTGTATCACTTTCAAGTCGAGACTACAGCATTATTTTCATGTCTGCTAATTACATTTACAAATGAATAAGAAACTCGAAACAATTACAGTGTCGGGTCCTGATAAATATTGATTTGCGTGGATGTTGGGTGTTGTATAATTTGGAAAGAAAAAAAAAGAAAAAAAATATATGTTTTCAGTAATTTAAAAGCTTCAATGCTTATTGGAGTTTTATTGGCCGGATTGCAAAGCAATTCTGGCCTATAGATTGACGATGTCCGTCTGTCTGTCTGTCTGTCTGTCTGTCTGTCTGTCTGTCCGTCCGTCCGTCCGTCTGTCGTCAACATTTTGGTTATAGTTTCTGGTTGAGGCAAAATCTAAGGAATTAAATGCAGTAGAAACTTTATATTATACATGAAGCTTGCCCATGACAAGACCTTTCAAGTTATGCCATAAAATTTGACCAAGTGACCTTGACCTTGGACTTTGACCTAGTTAAAGATTTTGGTTTAAGTTTCTGGTTGAGGCAAAATCTAAGTAACTTTATGCAGTAGAAACTTTATATTATACATGAAGCTTGCCTACACAAGACCTTTCAATTTATGCCGTAACATTTGATCTAGTGACCTTGACCTTGGACTTTGACCTACTCATAGATTTTGGTTAAAGTTCCTAGTTTAAGCAAAATCTATGGAACTGTATGCAGTAGAAACTTTATATTATACATGAAACTTGCCCATGACAAGACTTTTCAATTTATACGGTAACATTTGACCTTGGACTTTGACCTAGTTAAGGATTTTGGTTAAAGTTACTGGTTTAAGCAAAATCTATTGAACTGTGTGTAGTAGAAACTTTATTGGCCGGATTGCAAAGCAATTCCAGCCTATAGATTGACGATGTCTGTCTGTCCGTCCGTCTGTCTGTCCGTCCGTCTGCCGTCAACATTTTTGGCCGGATTGCAAAGCAATTCCGGTCTATAGATTGACGATGTCCGTCCGTCCGTCCGTCCGTCCGTCTGTCCGTCCGTCTGTCCGTCTGCCGTCAACATTTTGGTTAAAGTTTCTGGTTGAGGCAAAATCTAAGGAACTATATGCAGTAGAAACTTTATATTATACATGAAGGTTGCCCATGACAAGACCTTTCAATTTATGCCGTAACATTTGACCTAGTGACCTTGACCTTGGGCTTTGACCTAGTTAAAGATTTTGGTTAAAGTTCCTGGTTTAAGCAAAATCTAAGGAACTGTACGCAGTAGAAACCTTATATTATACATATAGGTTGCCCATGACAAGACCTTTCAATTTATGCCATAACATTGGACCTAGTGACCTTGACCTTGGACTTTGACCTAGTTAAAGATTTTGGTTAAAGTTTCTGGTTTAAGCAAAATCTAAGGAACTGTATGCAGTAGAAACCTTATATTATACATTTAGGTTGCCCATGATGAGACCTTTCAATTTATGCCGTAACATTGGACCTAGTGACTTTGACCTTGGACTTTGACCTAGTTAAATATTTTGGTTAAAGTTTCTGGTTTAAGCAAAATCTAAGGAACTGTATGCAGAAGAAACTTTATATTATACATGTAGGTTGCCCATGATGAGACCTTTCAATTTATGCCGTAACATTTGACCCAGTGACCTTGACCTTGAACTTTGACCTAGTTAAAGATTTTGGTTAAAGTTCTTGGTTTAAGCAAAATCTAAGGAACTGTATGCAGTAGAAACCTTATATTATACATTTAGATTGCCCATGACGAGACCTTTCGATTTATGCCGTAACATTGGACCTAGAGACCTTGACCTTGGACTTTGACCTAGTTAAATATTTTGGTTAAAGTTTCTGGTTTAAGCAAAATCTAAGGAACTGTATGCAGTAGAAACCTTATATTATACATTTAGGTTGCCCATGATGAGACCTTTCAATTTATGCCGTAACATTGGACCTAGTGACTTTGACCTTGGACTTTGACCTAGTGAAAGATTTTGGTTAAAGTTTCTGGTTTAAGCAAAATCTAAGGAACTGTATGCAATAGAAACTTTATATCATACATGTAGGTTGCCCATGATGAGACCTTTCAATTTATGCCGTAACATTTGACCCAGTGACCTTGAACTTTGACCTAGTTAAAGATTTTGATTAAAGTTCTTGGTTTAAGCAAAATCTAAGGAACTGTATGCAGTAGAAACCTTATATTATACATTTAGGTTGCCCATGATGAGACCTTTCAATTTATGCCGTAACATTGGACCTAGTGACCTTGACCTTGGACTTTGACCTAGTTAAAGACTTTGGTTAAAGTTCCTGGTTTAAGCAAAATCTAAGGAACTGTATACAGTAGAAACTTTATATTATACATGTAGGTTGCCTCTGACAAGACCTCTCAATGTATGCTGTAATATTTGACTTAGTGACCTAGACCCAGTTGGTGACAAAAACTTACTTTGCAATCCGGCCATACCGTCTTTAGCGGTGTTTTATTGTTAAAGTTTCTGGTTGAGGCAAAATCTAAGGAACTATATGCAGTAGAAACTTTATATTATACATGAAGCTTGCCCATGACAAGACCTTTCAATTTATGCCATAACATTTGACCTAGTGACCTTGACCTTGGACTTTGACCTAGTTAAAGATTTTGGTTAAAGTTTCTGGTTGAGGCAAAATCTAAGTAACTATATGCAGTAGAAACTTTATATTATACATGAAGCTTGCCCATCACAAGACCTTTCAATTTATGCCGTAACATTTGAACTAGTGACCTTGACCTTGGACTTTGACCTACTCAAAGATTTTGGTTAAAGTTCCTGGTTTAAGCAAAATCTATGGAACTGTATGCAGTAGAAACTTTATATTATACATGAAGCTTGCCCATGACAAGACCTTTCAATTTATGCAGTAACATTTGACCTAGTGACCTTGACCTTGGACTTTGACCTTGTTAAGGATTTTGATTAAAGTTCCTGGTTTACTCAAAATCTATGGAACTGTGTGCAGTAGAAACTTTATTTTATACATGTAGGTTGCCTCTGACAAAACCTTTCAATTTATAGTGTATCATTTGACCTATTGACCTTGACCCAGTTAGTGACAAAAACTTACTTTGCAATCCGGCCATACCGTCTTTAGCGGTGTTTTATTTTATACATGTAGGTTGCCTCTGACAAAACTTTTCAATTTATGCTGTATTATTTGACCTATTGACCTTGACCCAGTTAATGACAAAAACTTACTTTGCAATCCGGCCATACCGTCTTTAGCGGTGTTTTATTTTTTTTCAAATTGGGAATTTTAAGCTCAGAAATTGAGAAAAATGCCTGCTTTTCAGCATTGGGAATGGGGCCGAATTTTGGCCCTGGAGAACCCCTAAAAAATCCCTGGTACCTGGCAATACCAACCCCCATGAAAAATGCATCTGGCAAACACTGAATTGAACTGAATCCTTTATGAATTTTTTCCAGGTTCCCCAATGTGGAGATCTGACACCGTGAAGATCGGAAATGAATTTGGCTTTAAAAAATCAACGCCTTATTTACAGAGGTCTGACGTGTTTGGATTACAAGGGTTCCAATCGCGCCATTACTGATTCAGTAATAAAGAAACCTGAAGTAGGAGTTGATGCCGTTTGCAGTACAAGACAAAATGTGGCAGAGGCTCTCGTAGGCAAACCAATCATATACAGGGTAGGTGTTTGATGAAATTTTTTTAGAGTTAGAATTGATTTCAATTTGCCATTTTTCAGCAAACTAAAGGCTGGCACATCAGTGTTTATTGGCCGGATTGCAAAGCAATTCCGGTCTATAGATTGACGATGTCCGTCCGTCCGTCTGTCTGTCTGTCCGTCCGTCCGTCTGCCGTCAACATTTTGGTTAAGGTTTCTGGTTGAGGCAAAATCTAAGGAACTATATGCAGTAGAAACTTTATATTATACATGAAGCATGCCCATGACAAGACCTTTCAATTTATGCCATAACATTTGACCTAGTGACCTTGACCTTGGACTTTGACCTAGTTAAAGATTTTGGTTAAAGTTTCTGGTTGAGGCAAAATCTAAGTAACTATATGCAGTAGAAACTTTATATTATACATGATGCTTGCCCATGACAAGACCTTTCAATTTATGCCGTAACATTTGAACTAGTGACCTTGATCTTGGACTTTGACCTAGTTAAAGATTTTGGTTAAAGTTTCTGGTTGAGGCAAAATCTAAGTAACTATATGCAGTAGAAACTTTATATTATACATGAAGCTTGCCCATGACAAGACCTTTCAATTTATGCCGTAACATTTGACCTAGTGACCTTGACCTTCGACTTTGACCTACTCAAAGATTTTGCTTAAAGTGCCTGGTTTAAGCAAAATCTATGGTACTGTATGCAGTAGAAACTTTATGTTATTAATGAAGCTCGCCCATGACAAGACCTTTCAATTTATGCGGTAACATTTGACCTAGTGACCTTGACCTTGGACTTTGACCTAGTTAAGGATTTTGGTTAAAGTTCCTGGTTTAAGCAAAATCTATGGAACTGTATGCAGTAGAAACTTTATTTTATACATGTAGGTTGCCTCTGACAAAACCATTCAATTTATGCTGTATTATTTGACCTATTGACCTTGACCCAGTTGGTGACAAAAACTTACTTTGCAATCCGGCCATACCGTCTTTAGCGGTGTTTTATTTTTTCCTTGTTTTGGGCCTAAAATTAGGTCCCATCCCAATGCCAAAATTACTCTATTTTTCCCTCTTTAAAATTTCCAAGAAGGAAATTCAAAAAAGTCGCCTGCTTGAAAAAATGGGACTCAAAAGTTGGAAGACAGCACAAAATGCCCTATTTCTAAGTGTAATCTTTAAAGCCTGTGTTCGTCACTTTTTAGTTCAAGCAAATTAATGGATTAGCAGTGTAAATAAAAGGTACTTTAGGCTTGATGGATTAGCAGTGTAAATTGATTTAGCAGTGTAAATAAAAGGTACTTTAGGATTAATGGATTAGCAGTGTAAATAAAAGGTACTTTAGGATTGTACCTTGCATTTAGATTTTCCCTCAGGACTTTATATGGTTTATATAGTAATGTGGCTCCCTATCCGGGCAAAATCTTCAATTTTCACGAAGTAATGAATTTGTACCAATATTTATTCTACAATGTATGCTACTTAATACTGAAATGATACATAGCTTTTGATTTCTTTCTCAATTTCATAGAATTTGAGCTTCAAAAATGGTATATTTTGTCAAATTTCTGGAAAAACATCATTTTGGGGCTTATTTTTAACAAACTTCCTATTAGTTAGTATCGAGTGGGCTTCTGAACAACTTTCATACTCAGTCATATGTTGTTACCTCTGCACGTCTTGCATGCAAAAGGAAAAAGTTGTTCACGATCCCACTCAATGTTATGTTAATGTTAAAAATTATGCTATTTTTCGTGAAAAATTGACAAAATCACTAAGTTTCATGATATTATTTATGCAAAATTTACCATGTCTTAGACAGCGAGAAGTAGTTTTTATACCTAGATCCTCAAGATATAGATATTTAACTCTCTTAAAATTACAACAAAATTTAATGTTGGAGATGATTTTAGGGGGCCACTTTACTACCGGTATATAAACCTAATATACACTCATTTCAGCAAAAATGTTGCAAATTTTCCCAAGTGGGAAAGGCACAGGCACCTTTCCCAAAGTATGAAAAAAAATCTGCACATTTTGCATGTCTCTTTTGCTGCCACTACATAGAATTTCAGTGTTCTCAGGTGAGCAATGTGACTATATTGGCCTCTTGTATCTGGTTTCAGAGGGCAGATAACACATTATTTCCAATGAAAATAGGAGATCATCAAATTCCAGTTTATAGCCGGTACAATTTGGAGATCATCTTTCAGCAGCAGATTGCATGGTGCAAAACTCTAACAGATGTCCATATGCAATTTGAAGTACCAAGTGATGTCATTAATGGTGAGTTTAACAGAAATTATGAAACTCCTGTCCTATAAAAATACTGATTTTCAAATAAATATGTTTAAACTAACTAAAAACATATATTGTCGGTTAAATCCATACAGCGGCTTCACCTAGCATACAAAGCAGATCGCTCATACCGTAATGCCACGGTGACAATCCTTTGTATGCTAGGCGAAGCTGCGGTACGGAGTTTTCCGACTTTATATATACATGTAACATCTTCACCTATCATTTGCTTATTGACAGGGTACACTGCCTCGGATGTGTCCAAGTACAATCAAATTTAAATAATAATAAAAAAGAGTTATATACAGTTTACTCTCGTTAACTCAAACTCAGTTAACTCAAATTTCTGCTTAACTCCAACTGTTTTTAAAAGTACCGATTCTTTTCCATAGATTTCAATGCGTTTTTACTTCTGATAACTGGAATTCCAATATCTTGAACTTTTCGATAAGTCAAACTAATTTTTAGTTCCCATAAGTCATTTAACTTTGAAAATTTACCTCAATAAGTCGAACCACAAATTAATTTCAATTCTTAAAAAAAATGAAATTTATTGTTGATCTAAGGATCTAAGGAAGGCCTGGCATATTTTACATATAAGCAATGTATAAAAAGTTTGAAGGTGCACAATTCAACACAAAATTGCGGAACATGACCCTTTATTTGAACTTGACCTGTATTTCTCAATGTAAAGCTATATGTAAGAAATAAATATATTCCCTGTTACAGTTTTCATTTAAATATCAGGCAAGCACAAAATATTGATTTTTTTCCAAGTTTGAAGGGGCATAACTCTGCACGTAATTGAGGGACATGACCTATATTTGAAGTTGACCAGTATTTCTTTCTGTAAAAGGTATATGCAAGAAATGAAATGATTATTTGTATCAGTTTAGCTTCAAATGTCTGGAAACCACAAAATTTTGATTTTTTCTAAGTTTCAAGGGGCATAACTCTGCACAAAATTGAGGGACACGACCCATATTCGAACTTGACCTGTATTTCTTGGTGTAAAAGCTTTATGCAAGAAATGAATTGATAATCTGTAATAGTTTAAATTTCCTTTAAATGTCCCGGAACCACAGGTGGGACGGACGGATGCATGCACACACGGACGGACAAGTACATCACTATATACCCCCACCATTATATGGCGGGGGTATGAAAACAATTCATTATAAGGAAATCGGTGGACGGATAATTGATACTTTCCTCCTATCATAAAGTCGTAAATACAAACATTTATGTTAGATTGGTCATTAAAAATGGAAAACACGAACGTTTGTTAACGGTGATAGAGAAAGGGAAATAGTCTTTTGAAAAATTGATTGCTGATGATCTACTCAATAAGTTGAACTCCTGATAAGTCAGGGTTTTTTCTAGCGCCTGATGTCAGGGCCTGGGCCGATGAAATTCGGAATTTTGCAACATTTCAACCTAAATTGGGAAATAAATTTCAAACAACAAAAAGATATATTCATGCAAATTACCCCTTATCAAATCAATTGTCAATATTTTGAATCCCTCCTACTAATATGTTTGTTCTACTTTCGCTTTCCTTTCAGTTAATGATACGTAAATTGGAAATGGAATTTATCATTATGGAGAAAAGATTACATTGGGAATTTTTAGGTCTAAAATTGGGAAAAAGTTCCACTTTTTGGCGTTGGGAATGGGGCCGAATTTCGGCCCCGTACAGACCCTTAAAAAATCCCTGTAAGTCGAACTATTTCTGGTGGTCCCTTAAAGTTCGACTTATCGAGAGTAGACTGTAGAAAGAAGAAAATTGAATCATGGTATTTTTATACCCCTGTCAAAAATGATGGTGGACATGTCTGTCCGTCCATGCGTCCGTCTGTCCCACATTTGTTTTCATGACACTTTAAGGAAAACTGTTGCAGATAATGAATTCATTTTTTCATGTTTTGTACAGGTCATGGAAAGTCATGAAATTTGACCTGGGTCTTGAAAAGTAATGATTAAATGGGTGTAGTCATGAAAAGTAATTGAATTTAGCATCAAGTCCTTGAAAAGTCATGGAATTTAACTATCACCCCTATTATGCCCCTTAAAAGTAAGAAAATTAATTACAAACCTTCAAATGTGATTCTTTTGTTATTTATCAGTCATTTTATTTCATAAAGACCGCGGACAATTCTAAATATATGAGATTTTATGAATGTTCAATGAAGTATGGAGGTCAATAAAAAAACAATGAGGGCAGAGAAAAGAAAGTTATTTCAGCCGCGGATTTGAATTGTTTTGATTATAATGAGTATTTGGCCAAAGTAAAGAAAACAATGTGCTTCAAGTCCGCTAAACACATCCTTTTATAAGAAATGTTAACAGAAAAAGAATAGATTTCTCTATCCCAAAAACCTCAAAATGCCATTTCAAATCTATTTAGATCCCTATAGTGATTCTTGAAGACAAATTATTCTAAATGCTCTTCAAATACATGTATATTGAGGAACTTGATGGTCAAAATATAGATTATAATCGATCCTCACTTGATTAAAAAATCTTCCGTCTCTACTTGCAATATAATATAAATACCTATTTAGCAACTTTAATGGAAATAAAACTCATTATTACACTGTTATTTTCTTCTTTGGCCGACCTTACAGAAAAGCAAACTATAGTGCTACATGTTCCAAACTTACATGGTGGATGCATCTTTAAAAAACTTCAATAAAATGACCTTGACCTACTTTTTCCACTGGAGTGATTTTGTCTTTAAAAGCCAATATTGAGCAAAGTATAAGTGCTACATATTCCAAACTTACACGATGGATGTATCTTTGATCAAGCTTTCATAAAATGACCTTGACCTACTTTTTCCGCTTGAATGATTTTGCCTTTAAAAGCCAATATTGAGCAAAGTATAAGTGCTACATATTCCAAACTTACACGGTGGATGTATCTTTGATCAAGCTTTCATAAAATGACCTTGACCTACTTTTTCCGCTTGAATGATTTTGCCTTTAAAAGCCAATATTGAGCAAAGTATAAGTGCTACATATTCCAAACTTACACGGTGGATGTATCTTTGATCAAGCTTTCATAAAATGACCTTGACTTACTTTTTCCGCTTGAATGATTTTGCCTTTAAAAGCCAATATTGAGCAAAGTATAAGACTTAGTGCTACATGTTCCAAACTTACACGGGGGTGATCCTTACATATACAGATAAATGAAAGCACTTCGTTTGATAGATTCCTCCTCAGCTACACTTGGATAAACAAAAGACACTATATGCCGAGATTTTGACCTAATAAACAGACCCAGCAAAGATGCCAGGGGCCATATATTTCATACATTGTAGATTCCTTATGGCACAATTTTCCATTTGAAACCATGACCTTTACATTGTAAGTAATGAACTTGACCTTGAACTTTGACCTGGTTTTTAAAAGAATTAACTGAAACTATATCGCTATATCTGAAGGAGATAATGCTTTGATATTTCACATGTAAATTCCGTCTTTAAGGTTTAGGGTTGTTTTATACAAGAAAATATTATTTTCTGATTGAAATGAATAATAGATCAGTTTATGCTTTCCAATTATTTCTGATATTTTAAAGCGATTGATTTCCAAAATGCCGACAGATGTACAACACTACATATGTACATGTGTGGCAGAGCCGGGTGTATCGGCCCAGATAGCTCAGTGGTTAGAGTGCTTGCATGCAGGTATAGAGGTCCCGGGTTTGAACCCCGGGCTGGGCACATCTTTTCCTACCGTACTACACATGTAACTATTGGTAAATTTCCCTTGTAGGAGATTCCTGTGCGCAGTGTTTGATCAGGCTAGCAGAGAAGGATCATGAGATGAAAGGACGCCAATACAAAAACGCTGATCTGTTGAAGTCTGAATTACTAGAGCAGCTGTTTGACAATATTGAAAAAGATTTACAAAGCATCACAAATGAAAATTTGATAGATTTGTGTCGGTGGTCTTTGAAATCTTCCGATACTGAGGTTGGCAGGAGGAGCACATTTGTGGAGCACCTGGTAGGGGAGGTAAATAGGAAACTAAAAACGAAAGATTGGTCCGTCAGTGAGCTTATTAAACTGAGTAACATTTTCGTAAAAATCAGGAATGGGTGGCCATTTAGAAAAACTTTAAGTGATATTTGGTCCTTCCTTTCGAGCAAGGAAAACATGCATCTGTTGACAGTTAACAATATTTGTCTGATGTTTGGAAATATCCCAGTGGAAATAATTAACAATATGTCCATTAAATCATTTGCAGAACGCTTTGAGGATTTGGCTTGGTCTTTCAATATAGATGACATCCTTCAAGTCCTAGAACATGCGAAAAGGATACGAAATATGAAAAGACAGCTGAATCAGACTGTAATTGTAAGGATTTGTAGGGCGACAGCTCAATGGGCCATGCTAAACATTAAAAGTCTGGTAGATAGGGTTGAGGAGGATGGAGAAGGACATATACAAATGAGCATTGTCACCTTTCTGGAATATTACCTTCAATTTGGATTTTTTCGAGATGACTTGAACCACACAATTCACAAGTATTGTGACCTTAAGGAAGGAAAGATTCACCCGGATCTGATGGCCACCCTTTTGGAGTACACAGAACTAGGATTCCATCAACAAAAACTCAAGGGAAATTCCGATGATAACTTGTTAGTGTCGGCAAGTAGATACCTGAAGAACTATAGTAAGGAGTTGTCACCAAGACAGTTTTACAAAATATTTACAAACTACAGTAACTTTTTGGAAGTTAAGGAAGCTGAAATGCCCGAGGAGGTACTCTTAAGCACAAAGAACTACTTGCTGGAAAAATTTGATAAATTCAGCACGTCAGAAGCACTTGAAATTCTCGCAATTACCACTCGTATCCTGCAGGGGACAAACTTCATATTCCATGCAAATATGATGAAGCTCGAATGTATCAACCGAATAATGGAAATCGAAGACCCGATTCTTAAAGGCAGGGCTCTACTTCATTACTCTTACTGCTCACATCCATTTACACAAATTGAGTATGTTATGACGAGCAAATGGGGCATTGTCTTGGAGTATTTTATCGAATGCTTTCAAGCCTATGAGAATTGGCCTGAACAGGTGAAAATGGCAACAGACTTTTCTAGGGATGCTCAATTAAAGGTAGAGGAACTGATGGAAGAGTTATTTATAGAAGAGAACGTTAACTATATGAAAAATGTCACGACAGATCATTTGCCGTTTAAGATTCCCTTTGTAATTTTCACTGATCACAAACGGCAAGTTCTACCCATGACCTATGGTATTGAACCACAGACCAAATTAGCCATTGTTTTCGTGTTCAGACGATCAAGCAGTCACCCTGCTGGTAGAAAATGGCGGTTTATTGATGACCTTTTAATTGATGACATGCTACGGAGCAGTGGTTATAAATGCATTGTGCTAAAATATTCCCTACACTCTACCAAAGTGGAATTAAACAGATTATTGGTACAAGGACTGCAAGAAGTCATATCGTTTTCCTAGTTTGGTTGATGAAATAGTAACATGTATAATATGATAATAATTGATGTTGATTAAAAGATTGATTTTCTCTTGTTTTTTGTTCTTTGGGGTTTTTTTTTATTCTTTTATTTATTTTACGAATGTTATAAATTCATCAGATTGTAATTGAAGAAAATAGCTTGAGACAATTTCGCAGTACATGTGATTTGCAAACAGGAAGAAATTAGATCTCTAACACAAGGTAGACTGGAACTCAATTACACCCCTGTTTTATCCTTTCAATTGATGTAGATTAAACTGAAGTGAGCTATGAATTAAGTGTCCAATGTGATGTTAGTCACAATAGGACTTTATAAATAGACAATATCCAATATGTTTCATTATATAGCTGGAATACGAACATCACATAATTTCATGACATTTTCCATCGTGACATCACACAAGAAGCACTGGAAACATATCCTTTAACCTTGGATGAATTATTACGTCATAATTAAAAAGTTTGTATAAGTACTTACTGTCCATAGTCTGATGTGTAAAATCAAGGTTTTGAAATAACGGTCGATTCAAAGAACTTGAAAATGGACTATTGGTACTGTCGCAAAATTTTGACATTTATGAATTTATTTATAAAATTTTCAGAACAGATAATAGAGCTATATGACCTTTTCAACATTATTGTCATAGCGCACCGCCCGGCATCCGTCGTCCGTCGTAAACTTTTCAACATTTTCGACTTCTTCTCCAGAATCACTGAAGGGATTTTGATGAAACTTGGTAGGAATAAAGTACTCATAGTCCCCTACAAGAGTTGTTGTTTTTCGTCTGGATCAATCAATAGATGGCGCCACCACTGGCAAAAGTAGGTCACAGGGGTTACCCTCCTTTGACAAACTTCTTCTGAATGGAAGCACGAATTGACAAACCGAAAGCATCAGGATGATCTAGAGAGATGTCTTAAGAAATGTTGTTAATTTTGGTTCCACTCAGAAGTCAAATTTTCGATGCGTTTTTGACGTCTTTTCGGACTTTGTCAAAAATGCACATTTTTGCACTATTTCTTTAAATAACTCAATAAGTGTAATTGATTTTACAATAATTTACTGCATATTTATCATTTTTATGTTACTTAGAAATGCTTTGATATGTATTTTATACTAAAATTTTAATTTTTTGTATTTTTATGAAGTTTTGGCCGGATTGCTAAGCAATTCCGGCCTATAGATTGACGATGTCCGTCCGTCCGTCTGTCTGTCTGTCCGTCTGCCGTCAACATTTTGGTTAAAGTTTCTGGTTGAGGCAAAATCTAAGGAACTATATGCAGTAGAAACTTTATATTATACATGAAGCTTGCCAATGACAAGACCTTTCAATTTATGCCGTAACATTTGACCTAGTGACCTTGACCTTGGACTTTGACCTAGTTAAAGATTTTGGTTAAAGTTTCTGTTTGAGGCAAAATCTAAGTAACTATATGCAGTAGAAACTTTATATTATACATGAAGCTTGCCCATCACAAGACCTTTCAATTTATGCCGTAACATTTGACCTAGTGACCTTGACCTTGGACTTTGACCTAGTTAAGGATTTTGGTTAATGTTCCTGGTTTAAGCAAAATCAATGGAACTGTATGCAGTAGAAACTTTATATTATACATGAAGCTTTCCCATGACAAGACCTTTCAATTTATGCCATAACATTTGACCTAGTGACCTTGACCTTGGACTTTGACCTAGTTAAGGATTTTGGTTAAAGTTCCTGGTTTAAGCAAAATCTATGGAACTGTATGCAGTAGAAACTTTATAGGTTGCCTCTGACAAAACCTTTCAATTTATGCTGTATTATTTGACCTATTGACCTTGACCCAGTGAGTGACAAAAACTTACTTTGCAATCCGGCCATACCGTCTTTAGCGTTGTTTTATATTCTTATGTGAAAAGGAAGGGGGAGGGGGGGATTTTCATACATATTCAACTTCTTCTCCAGAACTGATGAACAGATTTTGATGAAACTTGGTAGGAATGAATTACTAATGGTCCCCTACAAGTGTTGTTGTTTTTCGTCACACAGGCAAAATTAGGTTACAGGGGTACACTCCTTTGACAAACTTCTTCTTCGGAATGGAAGCACGTATCGACAAACCGAAAGCATCAGGAAGATCTAGAGAGATGTCTTAAGAAGTGTTGTTAATTTTTGTTCCACTCTGAAGTAAGGTTTTTCCTTTTACAAACTTCTTTCTGTTTGATATGCTTAGTTAACGTAGTTTTCAGGTGAGCAATTGTGGTCCTCTTGGACCTCTTTTTTTGAAAATATATGATAGTTTGTAATCTGATCAAAATTCCTCCATCTACTCGTCATTGTTAATTTCATTGGTATACATTACTCTGAGCTCAGCCTATGCCATATCTTGGTGTCCATGTCCTTGGCTATACCCCAGTATCCCTGTCCTCGACTATACCCCCATGTTTCCCTGTCCTCAGCTATACCTCATGTGTCCCTGTCCTCAACTATACCACCGGTGTCCCTGTCCTCAGCTATACACCCCCGGTGTCCCTGTCCTCAGCTACATCTCTGGTGTCCCTGTTCTCGGCTATACACCTGGCATCACTGTCCTAGCTATACACCCTGTATCCCTGTGCTCAGCTATACCCCAGGTGTCCCTGTCCTCAGCTATTCCCCTGGTGTCCCTGTCCTCAGCTATACACCCCTGGTGTTCCTGTCCTCGCCTATACCCCAGTGTTCCAGTCCTCAGCTATGTTCAAGTCCTCAGCTTTACCCGTGGTGTCCCTGTCCTCGGTAATACACCCCCAGTGTCCATGCTATACCCTTAAGTGTACCTGTCCTCAGCTTTACCCCGGTGTCCCTGTCCTCGGGTATACACCTTTGATTGCCTTGTCCTCAGCTATGCCCCCTGTGCCCCTGTCCTTAGCTATACCCCAAGTATCCCTGTCCTCAGCTATACCCTGTTGTCACTGTCTTCTGCTAAACCCTGGTGTCCCTTTCCTCAGTTATACTCTGATGTCCCTGTCCTTAGCAATACACCCCTTGTGTCCCTGTCCTCAGCTATACACCCCTGATGACCCTGTCCTCAGCTATACACCCTGATGTCCCTGTCCTCAGCTATAACCCTAGGGTCCCTGTCCTTAGATATATACCCTTGGTGTCCCTGTCCTTAGCTATACCCCTGATGTCCCTGTCCTCAGCTATACCCTGATGTCCCTGTCCTCAACTATACCCCTGGTGTTACTGTCCTTAGCTATACCCCTGATGTCCCTGTCCTCAGCTATACCCTGATGTCCCTGTCCTCATCTATACCCCGGTGTCCTTGTCCTTAACTACACACCCTTGGTGTCCCTGTCCTCACCTATACCCTGGTGTCCCTGTACTCAGCTATACACCCCAGATGTCCCTGTCCTCAGCTATACACCCTGATGTCCCTGTCCTCAGCTATAACCCCGGAGTCCCTGTCCTTAGCTATATACCCTTGGTGTCCTTGTCCTTAACTATACCCCTGATGTCCCTGTCCTCAGCTATACACCCTGATGTCCCTGTCCTCAGCTATACCCCTGATGTCCCTGTCCTTAGCTATACCCCGGTGTTCCTGTCCTTAGCTATACACCCCTGATGTCCCCGTCCTTTGCTATACCCCAGTGTTCCTGTCCTTAGCTATACTCCCTGATGTCCCTGTCCTTAGCTATACCCTGGTGTTCCTGTCCTTAGCTATATACCCTTGGTGTCCCTATCCTTAGCTATATCCCTGATGTCCCTGTTCTCAGCTATACCCTGATGTCTCTGTCTTCTGCTTTACCTCGGATAACTAGGTATTTTACAGTTCTAATGCTGCAGTAACCGAACTTGCACAAGGGACTCATTCTGGGATACTGAGATGAGTCTATGCATTGGGTGCAGCATCTGACCTACTTTTTGCACTTGAATGATTTGGCTTTGAAAAGTCAATATAAAGAAAAGTATAAGTGCTACATATATCAAACTTGCATATTGAATGCATCTTTGATCAAACTTTCATGAAATGACCTTGACCTACTTTTTTGGCTCGAGTGAATTTTCTTTAAAAGCCAATATTGAGCAAAGTATAAGTGCTATATGTACCCAACCTAAATTTGTCCTACAAGGTCATTTTGTTTTGAAAAGTCATTTTGTCAAGTGCTTGATTGATTTTGTTTTGAAAAGTCAATATTGTATGTTGAATGCATCTTTGATCAACTCTCGTTAAATGACCTTGACCAACTGTTTCGGAGTGATTTTGCTTTTGAAAGCCAATATTGAGCAAAGTATAAGTGCTACATGTATCAAACTTCTATATTAGATGTATCTGACAAAAATTAAAAAATAATTATATATATATAAACTTAGTAAAATGTTTAATTGAATTTTACTGCCATGATAGCATTCTGCCACAAGGTGAACTTTGTAATCTTTGATTGTCTCCGTTCTACTTTTATGCAGCTGTAACACAACACGGAATTTCACTAAACCTTACAATTTAAAGAACGTTTTGAGGTCCTGTACAAAAACTTTTTCAACGAACAAAGTTCCGCAAACAAAATGACCACCAGAAATTTGATTGACTTCCTGTCAACAACTTCATTTGCATAATGTCACAGCCAGGAGCAAGTGCATTTAGTCAAGGTCCTGCATCAAAATGGATTTTATTTTTAGATTTATGCTATATTGGCCATGGAAAGGATTTTGATATAATATTGTTCCCATGGGCATGCTTTTTTCCCATCTAAGAAAACCGAGCTTATGTTTACTTACATCAGGGACGTACTTTTTCGTCTGTGAGTCACTTTGAGATGTAAGATACTGTATTTGTACTCGTGTCCAGGATTTGCTTTTGTCCACGATTCGGCAAGCCTTGTCGTGGTACAAGCAAATCCTGGACACTCGGGTTGGATTTCCTTGTCCCAGATCACATCTAGGGATAGATTCTATTAATCTATGACTGAGAAAGAACAAATTGGTAGAGTCTATGGTATATTACATAACTGTAGGAAGAGTCTATGGTATATTATAACTGTAGGAAGATTATAGTCTTACGGTTTGATATGGATGAGTGAAATTAGGCAAATAGAAGACCGGTATCAAAACTTGCGATGAAAGGGGAATTCATAGACTTTATCTTCGGCTAAATCTGGGTTAACTTTAAGTGGCAGGGCTTTGATCTTTCACATATGGGTACCTCACGGCCATATTCATATGAGGTAGAAACTTTTGACCTAGTGACCTTGCAGTTTGACCTAGTTTTCAAAAATTTTGATTAGACCATATCTTCCAAGATATTTTGTTAAGGTAAAAGCACCAGCATACAATGTATGTTGAAAATCTTGTCCTACAAATAGGCCACTTGCCGAAATTCATAATGTCTGACGAAAAATGTACGAGTTAGGCAATGTTTGCGCACTTTTTATTGTTAGGTCACAATGGAATTGCGTCTTTTAACAGAGACGTCATAATGTAAAACAACGCCAAAAGATGTTGACTCGGACATTTTGTGGTCTATTCCTTTCCACTGGCTGCATGTACCTACACAGCCAAGTGTGCCTCTTATGAAATTAATGTGACATTTACATGAATTTTACATGAAAGTCCACATGAAATTTATGTGCAACGAGCAAGAACATGAAATTCTCATGATTTTTAGCTCACCTCGACGAAGTTGAGTGAGCTTATGCTATACCCCCGCGCGTCCGCGTCCGCGTCCGGTTAAGAAGTTTGGGGTAGCTCAGTATTTGGCATAGTACTGATGCTACAATAACCAAACTTGCACAAGTGATTCATATTTGGATGCTGAGGTGAACCCTTGCATTGGATGCTGCATCTGACCTACATTTTCCCGCTTGAGTGACTTGGTTAAGAAGTTTGGGGTAGCTCAGAGTGCCTTGTTTAAGAAGTTTAGGGTAGCTCAGTATTTGGCAAAGTACTGATGCTACAGTAATCAAACTTGCACAAGTGATTCATCATGGGATGCCGAGATGGACCCATGCATCGGATGCAGCTCCTGACCTACTTTTTCTACTCAAGTGATTTTGCTTTTAAAAGCCAATATTGAGCATATTATAAGTGCAACATGTACCAAACTTGCATATTGGATGTATCATTGATCAAACTTTCATTAAATGACATTGACATACTTTTTCCGCTTGAGTGATTTTGCATTTAATAGCCAATATTGAGCCAAGTATAAGTGCTACATATACCAAACTTGCATATTGGATGTATCTTTGATCAAACTTTCATAAAATGACCTTGACCTACTTTTTCCGCTTAATGATTTTGCCTTTAAAAGCCAATATACATTTACTTGCTGTTCTATGCACTAAATCCAGAGCACCCTGTTTTCCCGGTTTTCTCTGAAATCTGATAATGTCATCTTCCAAAAAGATATCAATTTTATAGTACTCCTTTAGTCGTAACAGAAAATACCATTGTTTTGACTGTGCGTTAGTTAAGTAAGAAATAGGATGGAAAATAAAAAGTCTACGGGGATTTTCTATAGCAAAATTGCTGAAAATGTGTGACGTCGGAGGCTTTGACGTCACTGTTTACTATTGTTGACACGGAGAACAATATGGCGGCGGCTTGAAATTAACATGGGAATTCCCCGTAGACATTTTATTTTTTCATATTGCGCTTTGAAGGCAGCTGATAGGGTAAGTTGAAGTTAATTTCCAGTTACGACTAAAGGAGGTCGATTCTCGGAAGCAATAATTCATAGCAAAATTCTTCAGACGACAGAATAAATCGCCAAAACAGGGTGCTCTGGATTCAGTGAACAGGACAGTAGAAATATGTTTGAATTGAATTTTGCTGCCACGAGGTGAGCTTCGTAATCTGTGATTACCTATGTTTTTTACATGAAATTCATGCGAAGTTTCTGACATTACTTTTATGTAAATTAAATTTCACATGAACAACACACAGAAAAAATTCATGTGATATTCATGTGAAGAAAATTTATGTGAATTTAGCATACCGATAAATAATTCATGTGATATTCATGTGAAGAAAATTTATGTGAATTTAGCATACCGATAGATATTTTTCACATATATTTTATGTATAAATTTTATGAATTTCACATGAACTTTCATTTGAAATTGACGTAATGCTCATTTCATATAAATTTCATGTGAGACACAATTGGTTGTGTATATCTGATAATATTTAGGAAATAACAACTAGCTATAACTAGCCGTGGTTTGTTCTGTTCTAATATTGTTCTGCACGAGTTCTATATAGACGTGAATGGGCGGAGCTTAGCGAACTTGAAGTTCATGGTAAAACATCGATGGCGGGTGCGGCTAGCCAACAGGGGATGCTTACTCCTCCCGGGCACCTGGTCCCACCTCTAGCTTGCTAGGGGTCTGTCGATGCTTAATTTTGTGCTCTATTGTGAGTACTGTTGAGATTTTCGTCAGGATCTTCTTTAACTCATTTGTTAGAGATTTTAGAGTTCTGTAGTACATATAGGGAGAAAATCTCAAGTCATGTTAGAATTCACAGTACTGTAACCCGATGAGAAGGATGTGTCATGACCTTAAGATCCATGGTAAAGGTCAGGGTCAGAATATATTAAATATTTCACAGAATTTCTGCCTAGGAACTAAGGATGTGTCATATGACCTTGTCCCAAGGTAAAAGGTCAGGGTTAAAGTAAACCAATATCTTGTCCTGGCAACAACTTTTCACGTCTTGGATTGATTTTGATACTTATATCACGGAAAGTTTGACTAAAACCTAAGTGTGTAATACATGTAAAATTATCATGATTTTCAATTTCATGGTCACATTTTTATTGATAAGTAAGATTTTTCAAGTGCAATAATTGTATATCTTTTGTTGGTATATGAATATAGCTGGAGGTGAAACAGATCAGTTTCAGATTTGGTTTCACTTGACTGTGTTTATAAGAGTTCTGACACTTGAACTTCGTTTTCACGCTTTCTTTCAGTTTCCTTTAGTTGGGTAGGAATGGGGCCTCCCATGCACCCAAAGATTTTTTTTTATGCAGACATTTTAACATTTTATGCAACATACATGTAAAGACAAAGGACAACTTTTCAGGTCCATGCACCCAAAGATGCTATTTTTCTAACCTGCGTTTTTAGAAGCCTTTTGATGTCAGGAATACGAAAATCAATGTTCCCAAGAAAAATCCCAGGCCACGTGGTCTTTTGGCGACCATTTTGACGGTAATCATGGATTTTTGAAGGAATTACATATTTTGACAGTATTTTTGAACCAGACATGCTAGAAAGACATATACACCCATTATCCAAACTGTTTTTTTCACAAGCAATCGTTTGAAGAACTCTAAAATAACATTTAATTACTTTGTGGATAGATATTCATGTAGATCAAACAATTTTTAATGTCGAGATTGTTGTTTTTCTCAACATATTTACATTCACAATATATATTTGCGAATTTAACTAATAACACATTGGATCAAATGCAACAAAAACTTCTTTTTAAATCAATCATCATTCTTGAACAATCCATTCATATAATCTTCTTGTGTGATCACTCTCATGTTCCCACTCTTCCATCAGTATATCCAATAAGTCAATGAGTCCGCAAGACCTAAGAGGTTCTAACATATCATATACCATTTTTTCCTAGCCTTGATAACCATCACACGGTTTGAATATTTCAATAGATGGATTGAAGTAACCGGATGTGACATTTCTACCGAATTGAAGCGGCGGGTGTTGCATGCAAGCAGGAGATGCTTACTCTTCCTGGGCACCTGGTCTCACTCCCATATCGGGAGTTGGCTTCTTTTCATATGATGGAGGTTTTTTGTTTTGTTTGCTTTGGTTCCTGTTTTATCCTGATTTTTGTATGCCTTCGGATTCTGATTTTCTGAATTATCGATTTTGTGCTGTATACAGGGATATGGTCATTATCCATATTTGTCATTGATCAGCCCTTTTCAGATACTAGTACATGGTTCACCCAATAGATGCAAAATTCATCATAGCTTGTGGCATTCTTGATAAATCAATCTTACATTTGGTGGTAAAATTATCATCATTAGGCACGGTCCATTCGATATTCTGGGGGGGGGGGGGGGCTTGGGTTTTTTTCGAAAAAAAAAATTTTGCTCTGAATTTTGATGAAAAAAATAAATTTGCTTATGGTGTGACAGAAAAAAATAATCTTGCTCTTTCAAGTAATCTGAATTTGAAAAATAACCATGAAATTCGCATAAAATTCCTGAAATTTTTTCGGCTCGCTTCGCTCGCCGCAGTTTTTACTTTCTATAAAAAGAATTTTGGCTCGCTTCGCTCGCCATAGTTTTCTTCTGTAAAGGCAAGTTCATATTCAAAAATATCAAAAGAATGCATGTGACTGAAACAAATGAAATGCTCAAAATACATTATCAATATAATTTATTACTATTAATAGATACATGAATCACCATAGTGTCTAATTTTATATACAAGCATGGAAGGAGAATTTAAATAAGTTTTTCACTAGTTTTCATTTCTACATGTAAAAACTTTCATCAGGCCCTCTTACATGTTACATGGCCTTATATACATTTTGTTTACTAAAAATTATATATCGCATATTGTAAAAATCTTTCATCTCTCTCGACAGTTTAGATTAGTGAATACAAGTTTTACATAAAAATAATGTTTGGAGTAATTTAAGTAAAAATAAAGAATTTCTATTGAAAAAACACAAACATTCTTAATATTCACATCAATTGTTAGAAAAAAAAATTCCTTGCTCCATCTTTGCAAGAAAAAATAATTTCGCCCCAGTCCGGGGCAAAAAAAAAAATCTTGCTCCGACAAAAAACCCAAGCCCCCCCCCCCCCCCCCCCCCCAGAATATCAAATGGACCGTGCCTTACTGATCTTTTCTTCAATATGATTGATCTCACTTTGTATGTTAAACGTCTTCAAATTCAATAGCATCATTTAAGACCTGATAAATTTACAGCCTGGACCAGACATGCACGTTTCGGGTACTAAACCCTCGTCAGTGATCCTCAGTCTAAACAATGTAAAATGGCCAAAAAGTATGAAAATTATTATGTCAAAAATTGTACCAAAAGACGTAGCAGAATGGGTGGGATATGATGCTACAGAACACACTTTTTAGAAATTTCAAGAAATTTTGTCACAGAAAATTTCAAATGCGTTAAAGAGACGGACGATCAACCGAAGTTGATCGAACTTGGCTACATGTGCCCTCGGGGACTCTTGCAGGAGCGGATCCAGAACCCCAATTGCCGGGGGGGGCACATACAATTTTTATGGAAATCAATTGCGAGGCCCGAAGGGCCGAGTGGGGGAGGGTATGGGAGGGGGTTCCCCCTCCCATTGGTGGGGGTTCGGGGGGCCTCCCCCGAGAAAATTTTGAAAAAATGAAGTAATTTGGTGGCATCTGAAGCGTATTTGAACTGAGTTTAGAAGGGATTTGGCGCGCATGATTCAGTCAGCGTCAGTAACAATAATTATTATTTATATGGAATATATTTGAAAATTTTCGAAATTTTCTGATGCTATACTGTTCTTGTACGGCATGCAGTTGTTAGTCAACATAATCAGGATTTCCTAAAGAAAAGGGCGGATCAGGAGATGTTTTGAAAGGGCAGAGAGGTCAGCCCATGGGAAGGAGGGATGTCCAGCCATAAATTCTCGTAAAACTAGGAAAAATCAGCATTTTTGATATGCAAATTCCAGGCAGGACTTGACCCCCCTAACCACTCTAGATCCGCGCTTGTTTGTTAATATTTGTATAAAGGTAAAGAAAATAAGTAATTACAGGGTTTTTTTTACTAGCCCCTGATGTCAGGGCCTGGGCCGATGGAATTGGGAATTTTGCAACATTTTAACCTAAATTGGGAAATGAATTTCAAACAACAAAAAGATATATTCATGCAAATTATCCCTTATCATATCAATTGTCTATATTTTGAATCCCTCCTAGAGCATGTTTGTTCTGCTTTCGTTTTCCTTTCAGCTAATGATACGTAAATTGGAAATTAGAAAAGATTGAATTGGGAATTTTTAGGTCTAAAATTGGGGGAAAATACCTCTTTTTACCGAATTTCGGACCCATACAGACCCTAAAAATTCACTTGTAAATGATAAATTTCCTTGACAAACTAGAGATCACGGGTGCCCCATTCCCTGCATCGCCCAGATTGAAAGGTTTAATTATTTCTTGGCAGTTCTATCATGATTATATTTTTGATTTACCTAGGGGCTTAACCAAAAATGTAATCATGATAACTTCGATTCTAAAAATAAAGAAAAACATGCATTTTTATCTTTTCAAAATTCTTGGAGGTAGCCGGTTTAAATCTGGCCGAAACAATTTCAATTGTTCATTTTAAAACGATTGATCACGACCTCAAATTTAGAGTTAAAAAATGTAAGTTTTATAGGAGGTTGTATCGAACATTTGGTCAAGAAATATGTGTGTTAAATATGCCTTGCATAGGATATAAAGCTCCCGATTCATCCCTCAGATAAAGAAAATTCGATATGAACATGATTCAATGTAGGTTGTTTCCGAAACGTGCGTACGTCCACGAACAGACAATGGACATGACTATCTATCCCCGAGAAATTTTTGGAAAATTTACTCAAATCGGTGGTTTCCGGGGTGCTTTGGGGCTATTTCTGACTAGTTTCACAGATTTATTACGGAAACAGTAGTTTAATGCTTCGAAAAGCATGTCATAAGTGCCCCTTCTTTGGGCACTGCCGGGGGGGCACGTGCCCCCGTGCCCCCCCCCCCCCCCGGCTGAATCCGCCACTGTCTTGGTCCACCAGCAGTGACACTCACCAAGTAGTTCAAATGTTGAACGTCTTCAAATTCAAATGCTGATTCATTCCTGGTTTATCAATGCATGAAGAATATGAACACTTCTATCATCATGATGTCTAAAGGTAATATTACCCAGTCATTACCTAGGTTGCTAAAATGAAAATGCAATTCATGGGAAATATGTACATCAGGCTAAGAGAAATGCAGGTTATTATGTCTGGTCCATGTTGCCAATTTATCTGTTCTTAAATGATGCTATTCAATATGAAGACGTTTACATTCATGTACATGAATTTTGCTTCTATTGGGTGAACCATGGACTGGTACATGTATCTGAACAGGGCTGACTAATCCATCTATTGAAATATTCAAACTGTTTGATGATTATCAAGGCTAGGTAAAATTGTATATGATATGTTAGAACCTCTTTGGTCATGCGGACCTATTCTTCTGCAGTCACTGATCATTATTGACTTATTGGAGACACTGATGCAAGAGTGTGAACATCAGAGTGATCAGGAACAAGAGGATGATATCAATGAATTGTTCAAGAATGATGATAAATTGATTGAAAAAAAAACTTTTGTTTGCTTTGATCCTATGTGGCATTGATAGTTAAATCTGCAAATAGATATTGTGAATGTAGAGTTGAGAAAAACAACAATCTCGACATTAAAAATTGTTTGATCTACATGAATATCTATCCACAAAGTAGTTAAATGTTATTTTATAGTTCTTCAAACGATTGCTTCTGAAAAAAAAAACAGTTAAGATAATGGGTTTATACGTCTTTCTAGCATGTTTGGTTCCAAAATAATGTCGAAATATGTATTTCCTTCAAAAATCCAAGATGGCCCACCAAAATGGCCGCCAATTTAAGACAACGTGGATCGGAAAGTTTTCATGGGAACATTGACTTTTGTATTCCTGACATCAACTTAGGCTTCTAAAAATGTAGGTTAAAAAGTTGCATCTTAGGGTACATGGGAGCCTCCATTCCTACTAGACTACTTGTTATTCAGATACATGTATTGGACAATTTTTCGTATGGGCATACGTCTTGAGATGTTATATGCAAATCAAGCGTGTCAGTTCCATATGACTATTTTGATTGAAGCATTCTAGGCAGAGTAGCTTACGTTTAACATTAGTACGAGTGTCACTGCTGGTGGACCAGGAGTCCCCGAGGGCACATGTAGCCAAGTTCGATCAACTTCGGTTGATCGTCTCTTCAACGCATTCGAAAATTCCTGTTATCAAAATTTCTTCAAATTTCTAAAAAGTGGGTCCTGCAGCATCATATCCCACCAATCCTGCTACGTCTTTCGGTAAATGTTTGGACATAATAATTTTCACACTCTTTGGCAATATTACATTGTTTAGATTGAGGATCACTGACGAGGGTTAAGTACCCGAAACGTGCATGTCTGGTCCATGCTGTAAATTTATCTGTTCTTAAATGATGCTATTGAATTTGAAGACGTTAAACATTATACCAGCACGGGAGGAATATCGCTTGTGGAATAATACACTTGTTGGTTATACAGCAAGTTTTTTTTCTTAACTATCAATGTATTTTGATAATTGATAACAAAGAGTAGAAGGGAATCTCTAGCAGGACTTGCAGTTACAACCACCCAAAGCAAATACGGAAATGCCAAAATGAAAAATAACAAGAAGCCCAAGGCGGTCACATCGCTTACCTGAGAATGATAGTGGACAATTGGGAAGAGGACCTTGAGTACTTTCTTCCAGTAAGGTTTCATTAAATTCTGTATAGCAGTTTAAGAGAAGATGTCGAAAATGTGTCATCAAATCAGAGCCCTGGAAGGCCATATTTTTTTACCGGTCGGCAAGAATGAAACACAAACTTGATAGAAGACCTTGAGTACTTGCTTCCTGTAAGGTTTCATGAAATTCTATGCAGCGGTTGTATGCAGACTCCGAGAAGTCAAAAATGCGTCAGCCAATCATAGCTGTAAGGTTTTATGAAATTCCGTGAAGCGGTTGCAGAGGAGATGTCAAAAATGTGTCAGCCAATCAGAGCCCTCAGCGGCCATATTTGTTAACCGATCGGCACGAAAAACACAAACTTGGTAGAGGACTTTGAGTTCTTGCTCCCTGTAAGGTTTCGTGAAATTCCGTGTAGCGGTTGCAGAAGAGATGTCGAAAATGTTAAAAGTTTATGCCGGACGGACGACGGACGGCGCGCTATGACAATAGCTCACTTGAGCTTCGCTCAGGTGAGGTAAAAAACATACCGACTTAGTAAGCAAACACAAGAGGCACATAAAGAATATTAAAAGTTAGATGTTCCCTGTGATCCCACTCTGGGTACTATATAATTCAAATTTGTTGCCCCCCTTGTAATGCCCTCATTTCTTTCAAAATGTTGGTAAAGATAATTTGGTGCAACACCATTAAAAAAATTAAAGACATGGTTCATGGTAACTGCATGACTCGGTCAGATGTGTAAAGTATATTAACTGTACCTAGTATGTCACATCTGATTCTGGTTCTAGGACCGACTTCAAGGATAAACTTTATGACCGGCCAGTCGTTCCAACCATCTGAACAACAGAACAATTGCGTAATGCTGTTATGTTTATATACGCTCGTATATTTTTGGCCATAATAATTTTCATACTTTTTGACCATATTACATTGTTTAGACTTAGGATCACTGACGAGGGTTTAGTACCCGAAACGTGCATGTCTGGTCCATGCTGTAAATTTATCAGGTTTTAAATGATGCTATTGAATTTGAAGACGTTTAACATTTGAACTACTTTGTGAGTGTCACTGCTGGTGGACCAAGTGTCCCCGAGGGCACATGTAGCCAAGTTCGATCAACTTCGGTTGATCGTTTGTCTCGTCAACGCATTTGAAATTTTCTGTTACAAAATTTCTTGAAATTTCTAAAACGTGGGTCCTGTAGCATCATATCCCACCCATTCTGCTACGTCTTTTGGTATATTTTTGGCCATAATAATTTTCATACTTTTTGACCATATTACATTGTTTAGACTTAGGATCACTGACGAGGGTTTAGTACCCGAAACGTGCATGTCTGGTCCATGCTGTAAATTTATCAGGTTTTAAATGATGCTATTGAATTTGAAGACGTTTAACATTTGAACTACTTTGTGAGTGTCACTGCTGGTGGACCAAGTGTCCCCGAGGGCACATGTAGCCAAGTTCGATCAACTTCGGTTGATCGTTTGTCTCGTCAACGCATTTGAAATTTTCTGTTACAAAATTTCTTGAAATTTCTAAAACGTGGGTCCTGTAGCATCATATCCCACCCATTCTGCTACGTCTTTTGGTATATTTTTGGCCATAATAATTTTCATACTTTTTGACCATATTACATTGTTTAGACTTAGGATCACTGACGAGGGTTTAGTACCCGAAACGTGCATGTCTGGTCCATGCTGTAAATTTATCAGGTTTTAAATGATGCTATTGAATTTGAAGACGTTTAACATTTGAACTACTTGGTGAGTGTCACTGCTGGTGGACCAAGAGTCCCCGAGGGCACATGTAGCCAAGTTCGATCAACTTCGGTTGATCGTTTGTCTCATCAACGCATTTGAAATTTTCTGTTACAAAATTTCTTGAAATTTCTAAAACGTGGGTCCTGTAGCATCATATCCCACCCATTCTGCTACGTCTTTTGGTATATTTTTGGCCATAATAATTTTCATACTTTTTGACCATATTACATTGTTTAGACTTAGGATCACTGACGAGGGTTTAGTACCCGAAACGTGCATGTCTGGTCCATGCTGTAAATTTATCAGGTTTTAAATGATGCTATTGAATTTGAAGACGTTTAACATTTGAACTACTTGGTGAGTGTCACTGCTGGTGGACCAAGAGTCCCCGAGGGCACAAGTAGCCAAGTTCGATCAACTTCGGTTGATCGTTTGTCTCGTCAACGCATTTGAAATTTTCTGTTACAAAATTTCTTGAAATTTCTAAAACGTGGGTCCTGTAGCATCATATCCCACCCATTCTGCTACGTCTTTTGGTATATTTTTGGCCATAATAATTTTCATACTTTTTGACCATATTACATTGTTTAGACTTAGGATCACTGACGAGGGTTTAGTACCCGAAACGTGCATGTCTGGTCCATGCTGTAAATTTATCAGGTTTTAAATGATGCTATTGAATTTGAAGACGTTTAACATTTGAACTACTTGGTGAGTGTCACTGCTGGTGGACCAAGAGTCCCCGAGGGCACATGTAGCCAAGTTCGATTAACTTCGGTTGATCGTTTGTCTCGTCAACGCATTTGAAATTTTCTGTTACAAAATTTCTTGAAATTTCTAAAACGTGGGTCCTGTAGCATCATATCCCACCCATTCTGCTACGTCTTTTGGTATATTTTTAGCCATAATAATTTTCATACTTTTTGACCATATTACATTGTTTAGACTTAGGATCACTGACGAGGGTTTAGTACCCGAAACGTGCATGTCTGGTCCATGCTGTAAATTTATCAGGTTTTAAATGATGCTATTGAATTTGAAGACGTTTAACATTTGAACTACTTGGTGAGTGTCACTGCTGGTGGACCAAGAGTCCCCGAGGGCACATGTAGCCAAGTTCGATCAACTTCGGTTGATCGTTTGTCTCGTCAACGCATTTGAAATTTTCTGTTACAAAATTTCTTGAAATTTCTAAAACGTGGGTCCTGTAGCATCATATCCCACCCATTCTGCTACATTGTTTAGACTTAGGATCACTGACGAGGGTTTAGTACCCGAAACGTGCATGTCTGGTCCATTCTTTATTTTTAATGTTACTACTTCTTTTTAACATATTTAATGTTTCTTGATTATTCCAGGCAATTTTTAATAAATATTAAGAAAATGATGATATGGACTTTAAGAACACATGAACATTTTAAGCTAGTACATTAAGTTTAACATTCTTAAATTATTGATTTTAATATGTAACATCAAAACAGGACCCCATTGGTAATAATCGACAGCAGTCGCTTTAATGGGTTATCCCAGGCAATATCTGTTTGTGCACTTTATCTTTGATAATGATGACAAAGCTCCCTAGTTAGTATGTTCTATGGCATACATTCTTGGTCACTGATTGAATTTTGGTCTGCGTGGCAGAGATGGCCGCCCTAAGTCGGCTTCCATCGCCCATTGGTCCCGTTCGTTTATGTGAAGTCATTCGTGTTTGATGCTTCTATTATGTGGTTTAAAAGTGTTCCTTGTCCCTTTTGCGTCTCTGCTCTGTGTTTTTGCATAGGGGGTTTTGCTGTGGGTGCTGCACCCTAGTGTTGGAGATCCCCTCCCAGGTAACACAAAACATTTTCGAAATATTTTTGTATGGTTTCATACAGGTTCTGTTGGAACGTTTCTGACAAAACTCTCCGAGAACAGTTTTAAAACACTGTGCAGTTGTATAGAATGTTTTTAAAACGTTTTAACAACATTTAAGTGCGCTGAACAAAATGAAATGTTTCCAGAAATGTTTTATTGATATTTCTGGAACCATACAAAATCACGTCTCTATAACATTTACTGCAATATTTTTGACATGTTTTTAAAACATGATTGTTAACTGGGCTCCTTTCTTTAACGAAGCAACAGACAGTAAACTCACTTACAACTACTACTTGTTGCACGGTCTATCTAACCGGAGGGCTACGCCCTCGGAGACAGTAAAATAACCCTTACATAAACACATAGTTAGAAGTAATGGAAATAATTGAATTGAATTTACTAAACATTATGCAAAAAAGCATACGTGAATCCCCGTTGTCCCCGAAGTCAGTAGGTCACAATATGCTATACAAGAAAGATGAATAATTTCCCGTTCACATTAAATAACTAATAACGTACTTAGCGAACGACTGATATTAATGGATTACCCTACGGAAATTAATACACCAGCTTGGTTTTGTGATTATTTCACTTCTAATTGTTAATGAAAATGGAGACTAGCGGTCAACTCACGGCCAATATAACAGAGAGAAAATTTGAAGCGAAAACTGTGAGTAGCTTTCCAGGATATGACTTAGAAATGCAGACTCTGAGCGCATTTTATGAAAAAGAAGATGAATCTTCTTATGATTATTATCCAGATGGAAACATACAGCCCTTTCTTTACCCGATCTATGCTGACTGGGAAAGGATACTCCGTGGACACGTGGATTTAACCATTTCACTGATCACTATTTGCACAAACATCATCATGACGTCTGTTTTCATATTCCGGAGTAAAAGATCCCCAACAACTGTTCTCCTGACTAGCTTGGCCATTTCCGATTCCCTTATTTGTATCTGCAGAATACAAGAGTCGTTGTACTTTAATATTTTGGATCATCATGAGACAGTTTATATGATATATAAATGGTGCATTATTGCACAAGTTTTCAGGTATGTGAATCAAATTTTTCGTTTCACATCGAACTGGATCACGGTCATATTGGGCTTCCAACGATGTATATCAGTCGTGATGCCTTTTCGAGTAAAAACCATCTGTTCCATGAAGGTCATATGCATTTATTTATTTACAATCATACCTGCAGCGTTAATATTGAACATTTACGAAATGGTCGCCATTGAAATAGTCGAACTTAAAATCTACACTTCGTCTGATTATAATGAATCGTTACCTTCAGGTTGTTTCCGTCAATATTCGGACGCTGTGGAATCTACTCTTGGTGATCCCAACCAATCCAAGATAGTCTTTTATATTTTCAATATGATATTTGCTCGTGTATTGCCGGTCTTGATATTAACCGTGGTAACTATCATACTTGCAGTGACACTGAGGAGAAGTTCTATAACAATGAGGTATGATGAAACAAACATGCAGCAGGCCAGGAATCTCCAATTCAAAAAGATAACTATCATAGTTTTCACGATTTTAGTCATATTTTTGATTGCAGAATTACAGGATGGCATTGCATTCATAATCTACATCGCTGATCTCGTACGTGATCATCCATACCAAATTTTGTCGAAAGAGCAGCACACCAAATGGGACACAGTTGCTTCAACTGTGTCGCTCCTAGGTTATGCTTGCAACTTCTGGATCTTTTTCATGATGAGTAACCAGTTCAGATCAGCTTTGATTATAATGTTGAGACATCCATTCAAGAAAATTGGTATAAAGTGGACCTTTGATAATGTGGAACCAGGAACAACAGAAACAAATGTTAAAGGGCAAGGGAAGTCAAGAGAAGACCAAAGCCTTTTATGATGATGCAAAAATGAAAAAAAGATTTTTATTCATAAATTTTGCCTATAAGTGTCATGGCAAAAAATTGCATGTTCAATTGCGCAAAGAAAACAGAGGGTCTCTATTATGTATGAAAGGAAGGGATCTCCAAAAATACTCGGTTGCAGCATCAACAGTAAAAAGAAGGGAGGAGATCTCCAACAAGACCCCGTTGCAGCATCAACAGTAAAACACCAAAACACCCGATGCAAAAACACAAAAGACGAGTACAGCACGAGACGGAAAAGAGACACACGACATGTAAACATCAAACACAAAAGACTATACATAAACCGACGAGACCAATGGGTAACCGGTGCCGACTTTGGACGGCCATCTGTCACGCAAGTAGCAAATGGTGTGGTTATCCTGGATTACGTGCGCACAACCCTCTCACTTCTCCAATTACCCAGAGGTCTCGAAGAACGTACAAATGTGGTGTAAAACAACCTCCTCACTGTAAGATGACATCACACAAACAAGACCGCAAAACGCAGAGGCCCCAGAGACACAGATGAATATGTAAATGGATATAAAAAGAGGGCATGCGTTATACAGTCCGTGCTCTGCCGGCTGTAGCGAGCTCATGTATGCAATCACCCGAGGAGTCCGACTGACATTCAGAGAGGACAGGTGGTCTGGGCCCTGTCTTCTCTAAAGAGATTTGGACAGGGCCCGTCATGGAGTCCCGTCGTCACAGTCAGTCAGAGTGTAAAACATCAAAACATCATGAAAACACAGAGAAGACACACAAAGCAAGAGACGCAAAAGGGACAAGGAACACAAAATTCGACACCAAAACACTAAAGTCCCCTTCACATTTTCACAATTCGAGTAACGACTCCGCTACGACTCCATCTATCCGTGGCGAGTCGGGATGAAAAATGTTCGATTAACCATAAACCCACGAATCCAGTACGGATTGTTACGGGTCGATACTATTCGAGTACGGATAGCTACGTATAGCTAAGGATTACCATGGATATTTTCCCGACTACGGATTAATACAACACGCGTACGGATTGCTACAACACGCGTACGGATAGATACGGATATGTACGGATCGCTAAGGAAGACCTATGGATTATCACGAGTACAGCACGGATAGCCACGATTCGCGCACGGATAGCTACGACTTCAGTACGGATATTTAATAATATTTAAATAATATTCAAAGTTGAGACGGTCTCACTTCTTTTAAAACAGTATTTGGGTTTTATATATGTCTTTATATCATTACAAAAAATTAAACAGTTGCAGTATTAACTCATATATTGAGCGAAAAACGAATAGAATACTGATAGATTTGAAATTAATAAAAGACACAATCCGTGGCTAGCGGTAGCCTTTCCTTATCGAGTCCGTGGCTAGCCCAAGCAATCCGTAGGTGAGTCGTAGCAATCCGTAGGATAGTCTTAGCAGTCCGTAGGGGAGTCGTAGGGCTATTTTTATCCCGGGATGCTCTAGAAGGGTTGCCACGACCCTCCTTCTGATAGCTACGACTCACTTACGGATTGCAACGACTCACCTACGAATCGCTACGACTCACCTACGACAAATCTATCCGTAGTGGAGTCGTAGAAAATTTTGAACACGTTCTGTCTCATCCTGGATAGCTACAGATTGCGAAAGATAGCTCTACGAATTGTCAAGAGTTGTGCCGGATCGAGTTACGGATTGATACGGATAGCAACGAATGTAGAATTTTTCTCGATCCGTAGCTATCTATGGCCCGATCCGTGATAGTGTGAAGGGGGCTTTAACTCAAAAGACTATATATACATCAACGAGACCAATGGGGCTTACATGTATACAATTAGGACGGCCATCTACGAAGTTAGTGCAAATTTATGGTCTAGTTATCTGGACTATGTGCGCACAGCCCTCCCACTTTTGGGGTTACACAGAGGTCTCGATGAGTGCACAATTGTTGTGTAAAATAATCCCCTCTTTATATATGTATGTTTGCGATGTCTTTTATCTTCATCTTTATATGTTTTTCAACACACAATTTGCTAATAACAAATGAGTTAAAGAAGATCCTGACGATAATCTCAACAGCACTCACAAAAGAGCACAAAATTGAGCATCGACGAACCCCTAGCAAGCTAGAGGTGGGACCAGGTGACCGGGAGGAGTAAGCATCCCCTGTTTGGCTAGCCACACCCGCAGTCGATGTTCACACACGAAGATGAAAACAATATGTAAAATACATGCACTGTCTGAGGTTATGTCTATATGTCAAGGCAGATGGCCGTCCTTAGTCGGCAACGGTTGCCATTTGGTCTCTTTAGTGATGTAAGGTTATGTGTCTTTTGTGTTTAATGTTTTGATGTCGTCTCTGGTGTGAGGTCACGCATGTCCATTCAGTTTTATCTAATGTGCTTGGATGCTTCCTTTGCAGTTTTTGTGGATGCTACGACCAAGTCATTTCGTCAAATTTTAATACATGTAAGGAAGAGACAAAAGAGACTCCAAATGTGAATAGGGTGAAATTTTATCATTTTATTTATGATAATGTTAAAGGTTCATTGGATGATCCAAAAAAGCAATCGAAATCATAGATATTTAATCCATTCACATGTCCCTAAATGTAAATTTTTTTTCATCTGGATTTACATTACAGTTTGTAAGCCTATTGACTTATAATTATGCATTACAACAAGTAGCAATTTTCAATACAATATGTAACATTTCATAATCATTAAGGTATTATATACGACCAAAACAAAAGAACCCGCAAAATTATTCTTCCGCGAGGGGTTTGACAGTAAGTGTTTTGAATATTTTCCCCTGACATTGTGGGCATAACACTTTCTATATAGACATAACCTCAGACAGTGCATGTATTTCATAAATTCTTTTATTTTCATGCGTGAACATCGACGGCAGGTGCGGCTAGCCAACAGGGGATGCTTACTCCTCCCGGGCACCTGGTCCCACCTCTAGCTTGCTAGGGGTCCGTCCATGCTGAATTTTGTGCTCTATTGTGAGTGCTGTTGAGATTATCGTCAGGGTCTTCTTTAACGTATCCATTGTACATTAACTTTAACTCATTCATCATATAGAAAGTATGATACAATGTAAATGTATTCTATTCATTTCCATCATAAATCGCATATATACATTTGAGTAGCTTATGTGACAAAGGCCAATCGAATTTGTCTTTATGATCTGACACAGTGCTGCAATAAAGATACTTGGTTAAACGCAATGTCGCAATAGCTTTTAAGAATTCTGTCACCTTTTTGAAAATGATTAAATTTTTTAACCCTATCTAATTCGATCTATCTGGCATTGCGAATTGTATTCAGTTTTTATTAGCCATTTCCTCTCAATACAAATTCATCAAATTGACTATAATGATGTCATCAAAAAGAAAATCTAAATTTGACAAACGTTCCAAATATCTATTTTTTTCTAAAATTGAGGCCGGCCTTGGTTTGATATTTTTCGTATTTTTCGTATATGAAAATGTTGCAGAGCACAGAATAGAACTATATTGAGATGTTGCGAAAAATGATAGAAATGTATTGTATGCTTGGTGATGCAAGTAATAAAAAAGAAAACTAAAATCAAATGTCTAATTAAATAGATTAACTGAAAATGAGTTAAAGAAGATCCTAACAATATCTCAAGAGCACTTATAGAGCACGAAATTGGGCATCGACGGACCCCTGGCAAGCTTTAAAACTGTTGGGACCAGGTGCCCGGGAGGAGTAAGTGTCGCCTGTGTGGCTAGCTGCACCCGCCGTCGATGTCCACGCAAGAAAATGAAAAGTCATTATATAATTATTATGACGTGCGCTTCTTTTTTGTCGGGTATATATATAAAGATAACAGTTCATTTTAGTGTTAAAGTTCTTGTTCATTTCCTGTTGTTTCTTGGTGGTAGTGTTTTGATACGTTTTGATATTTCGACAATATCTGTTCAGTTGATGATGCTTTGACCCTTTTTAAGATCTACAGGATTAACAGGAAGCACACTACCCAACTTTAATAGGATTCTCCTCTTGTTTCAAAAATATAAAATATTTTTGTTCCATTGTTTGATTCGAAAATCTGAAAATTAACCATACTGCTAACAATTAAATGAAAGAGCCGGCTTAATTTCTGTTGTAGAATTTTTTGAAAAAAAAAATCGAAAAAATATTCAAATCTGTTCTTTGTATGAAAATGAATGATGCCAACAATATGTTGTAATGTATTTTAAAGCTCAATAAAGACATTTAGCATAAAGTATCGAGGAGCAGTTAAACTGATCATTGAAAAGCATAGAAAAAAGGCGATCTTGGTCTTTTATCCATGTATTTATTTGTTTTTAACTCATGCATTCATCAAACATGTGAATGAAATTAATCTTCTCTTTTTTAGCGTTGAATGATGTACTAATTATATTCAACACTTCGGTTTTTTTGGTGGAATTTTTCTAGAGCACTTACAGAGTATAATTGTGTCATTACTGAAAATTCTATTTGCATAATGGCCCAGAGATGAATGATTGCTATTGCTAACTGTGCCCTTATGGCACATCAATTATTCATGTAGAATATGAAATTGTATGATTTGAATTTAATTGCACTTGGCTCAATCGGAGGCAGCGGATCCTGACCTTTATCCATCAGTGGATATCCATATTGGTGCAAAGTGTATATACTATAAACATCAAATAAGTACCCATCAGTTATTCAGTCTCACAGTCGAGACCATCAGAATGTCCATTGGTACGGATGCGAACCCCGGAATGAATAACATTTCAGAGGGTTTAGTACCCGAAACGTGCATGTCTGGTCCATGCTGTAAATTTATCAGGTCTTAAACGACGCTAATGAATTTGAAGACGTTTAACATTAGACAAGGTGCTCGGAAAGAATCAGTGTCTCTTGATTGCATGCAACACCCGTCGCAACAACTCTATGTAAACCTGTTAAATTTGGTGATTATCTCGATATAATATATTCATATCAGGTAAATTTCTTTTGTGTTTGGCGATGATGACAGCCACCAAATAGCAATTACTCCAGAATGCCACTGATCATTCTGGAAAAGGGTATCTGATATGCTTTTATTATATCCCCGTAGCAACCGAAGAATTTTCTCAATGATGGGTTCAGACAAAGTTGGAGCACTCCATATGGTGACGTCGTCTACCATACGAAGCAACGCCACGGTTGCAAATTTACAAGTTTCAAACTTGCATCGATGAGAAATATTTCTAACATTGTATTGAGTAACTGAACTTTACCATGTCGTATGTTGTTTTTGTATAGCTCCTCACAGATACAAGATATTACTTAGAATCAGGTAGCTCCTCACAGATACAAGATATTACTTAGAATCAGGTAATAAAGAAACAACACGTAAAAGCAGAATCGAAAACAATTTCATAACTTGTTCGCTGTTTTTATTCATTTCTTCTGAAAAATTAGAGGAAATAACTTCAAATGCTTAAGAATCTAACATTAAATTTGAAGACGTGTATCATTTGATCCACTCAGTGAGTGTCACTGCTGGTGGACAAGGAGTCCCCGAGGGCACATGTAGCCAAGTTTGATCAACTTTTGTTGATCGTCTGTATCTTCAATGCATTCAAAAATGTCTGTTATCAAAAAGTCTTGAAATTTCTAAAACATGGGTCCTGTTGTAGTGCTGTATATTGATTTTGGGATATTGAAGAGTATCGATACTTTGCGATTTTCGATACGTATCGATATACAAATGCTGAGTATCGATACTTTCAATATATTTGATAAGAAAATAAAATCCTAAACTTTTAATTCGTTGTTGGTTCTTATTTTTTCTTCTTAATCTTCTTTTATCACATCAACGTTCAGACATACGAGTTCAAATAAAGTTTCTATTGTTAGTAGAGCAACCAAGTCGCTAAATTTGAAATTTTAATCAACCCACCTAACACTGGGCTAATTTTTATATTAAACGAAAGAATATAACATGAGACATCAGATTTGACCTGTCGTAAAAAATCGTATGGTCAGAATTACTGTAAATTCAGATAGAAGCGGAAAATAAGTAAAATTCAAAATCATAGATATTTTAACAAAAATTATTATCCTTTAATAAATGAAAAGTCAAACTGACCGAAATCAAAGTCAATATGCTAACTGAAGTCAAAAGAAAAATTTTGGATCAAATTGAATCTTCATGGATGAATGAGTACAAATTCTAAGATAGATTGGTAAAATTGAAATTTTCAATTCTTTCACTACAATATTGAGAATGTTAATTCGAAAATAAAAATCAACAAACAGAAACGATATTTTGATATGTGAATGTGTTTTAGGAAAGTTTGATAGAGATCGATTGAAAAACTTAGGAGTACCAGGCAAATAAAGTGCCCCACCCCCAACTGTGTTATTAGCGATTCACTGCAATATAAACTAGGAGATGTTTTCTCGATAATACGGAGTAAAACTAAATAATTACGGCTAAATTAAGTTTTAACATGTAATAATGAATGAAAAATATCACTTTATTTCAAAGAAGACGACAAATTTAAATCAATTATTTTGAAAAATATTTTTGTTATGTACTATCTATGTTTTGGTAATTTCAAACATTGTGATATGGACACATTTTGTCAGCCGAATATTAGAAATATTTAAGTATAACAAAGATTTTATAATCAACAAAACATGGAACTATGCAATGCACTTCAGTTCCACAAGTAAGAAGCGTAGCTGCCTATACGACCCCATCACATTCAGGCAGTCGTGGCATTTTCTTTCTCAGTTTGACCTTGTGACAACAGTTGTCGCTAAAACGTAGCTTAAAGGCATCGTTGTACAGGTATTGTCGTAGCAAACTGACCTGACCGGGTGGAGCTTACTTTCACCTTGTCATCGGAAGAGTTTACCTCTGACCAGGTGATAAAATCCATATAAAATTACAGGTAATGCGTATTTACTCTAATTACGACGTGCAATTCATAATCTTTCTACCCTAAAATTATAGCAATTGCTTGATTGAATTAGCTCCGCCCGGTCAGGTTAGTTTGCTACAACAATAGATGATAAGGGGGATGGCCTCTGATTTCTAGTTTTGGTTCTCTAGTTTCTGATTGGTTGATCGTTGATGGCCATATCAACAATATTGTATGTTTTTGTTGAGTTTGTTTTTTTTTTACTGTCTGTTCATTGTTTTTCATGCTTCATCCTTGTCTACAATGGACAATTTTTTTAATTTCTCTGCAATTGTTTCTATATAAATGAAACGGAAAAGAAACAAACAAATAGTGAACATCAAACAACCACATTTACAAGAATTAAAGACGCTCACATAAAACTACCAACCGAGAAGCTTATCTTTAGCAATATTAAAATAGAAATGACCACACAATAAAGGGTGCTCTATTCTTTGAGGTTTCACGCTGAGCTGTCAACATATCAGTCTCGTCGTTATAAAAGTTTGATGTTACTATGCTGTATCGCATCTTTGACTCTTTAATACATGTACATGTTGAAGATCAATGCTTTGCAGTTGGAATAGTTTCTTCTTGGACACATTTCATCGACTATTCTTTGCGTCATACATTTCACACTTTTTTCAATTTTATTTCTTTATTCGGGGCTCTTTAGGAAATACGGCCATTGATGCGCTCCTGTTGCGGCGAATTTTTCGTTATCAACAGACGTTGATACAGACGTTGTTAACGAATTTTTCGTTATCAACAGACGTTCCTCTTCGTGATATAGCCTTTTATTTGATGTATTGTAGACGTATGTAGGAACTACCCAATTAGATTACCAATATTACATATGACAATGTGCTTATGTACAGCATTAGGAATTAAAGCCCCCCCCCCCGTGACCCTTGAGGACTTTCCATTGGATCTCACGGAGACATCAAAGGGGTTTTCTGACTCAGTATAACTTGAAAAGTATCCACTTGATTTTGTAACAGATACAAATCTGAACGAAGAGTAAGTGCGGATGCTAAAAGGGATAAATTGCACAACGTTTACCCAAGGCATATCGTAATGTTTAAAACACAGATAACGAAGAGCCCAAACTCTGACCAATGTACTTTACATGTATATTCACATCTCTGTGGTACTAAAATAAACGTCAAAATATACTTTTCATAATTTTATATGAATTTAATGCACTTTTCTTCAATTCACGTATTTTCATTTCAACTTGTCACGAATGGGTTTCCATACACGGTCTTACCAAGACATATTAAACAGAAGTAGTTTTCATCAATTTTTAAACAGTATGATGTTATTCCCATTTCTGCATTTAACTTTTATCAAAAATATGTATTGATAGCGGTTGATAGGTACGATTTGATAGAAACTGTAACACGTGGTCGACCGAATCTTCATTTACGGAAACTAATTTGTGAAATGCCGCTTAAATCAAAAGTATGTACGCTTTAGGTTTTTACATTTATTTATAGCCCCTTAGAAAAATGATCAATAAAAAGGCATTGGAAATAATAAACATATATTTGTCGATATATTTCGAGACAAAAATTTAGTCTCTGTGCTTTAGAGAAAATATTAACACGGATTCTTCATATTTCATAGAAATTTGCATAAAACTGCAATTAGTTGAGAGAGGAGAAAATGTTCTTCCTCCAAAACAATTATATAACATGTGTACATATCTAATGCATTGATTGCAACGACTTTCTATACAAACAAGAACAAAATATAGGAATACCGAGGATATAAACGATAAATATTTCGTTTTAATTTTTCACGATTTTATCGCTTTTTATCCAATTAAAACAAAATCTGACCGTGGAATATTCTTTACGACAGCTCTATTTGAAAGCAAGGGTATTCAGCAAAACGTTCAGACCAAATTCAGGCCTGTGTTAGGTGTGTTGATTAAACTTGAAAACTAAGCTTCTTTTTTAAATTGGTCGCTCTACTATGTAATTATATTTCGATAAATCGGGTTGCCAATGTGACGTCACGTCCAAATTTTGAACTAATGAAGAATTTGCCAACATTAGATTACTTTTGACGCTGTATTTCGCTGTGCTTGCGATGTTCGTGCAAAAATAGGATGTCTAATATTAATAGATGAATGTAAATAGATATAAGAAATGAATGTTTTAGTTTTGGTGTTCATTCGCGATTCACGGAATTTGTACGTGACCAATCACCAACTAGAATTCTTTGGTAGACAAAAAAAAAACAACACCTCCATACCTGCCATTGTCATCATTTTATTCTTTTTTTTTTACTTTTGAAGTAATGGAAAACTTTTGTTGTTTATTTTTGATCTGTGTTATAAAGATTTCATTAATTTTAAAAACATAAAAACTCCATTCATTGATTTATAATTATGATTTATTTGAGAAAAATGTAAAAATGCGCATTGTATCGAAAATATTGAGTATTGAATCAAAATGTATTGTATCGTATTGTATTGAAATGTTTAAACGTCTTCATATTGAAAAACATCATTTAAAAACAGATAAATTGGCAGCATGGACCAGACATGCACGTTTCGGATACTTAACCCTCGTCAGTGATCCTCAAATCTAAACAATGTAATATGCCAAAAAAGTATGAAATGACAAATATGGATAATGACCATATCCCTGTATACAGCACAAAATCGATAATTCAAAAATCAGAAACCGAAGGCATACAAAATCAGGACAAAACAGGAACCAAAGCAAACAAACAAAAACCTCCACCATATGAAAAGAAGCGAACTCCCGATATGGGAGTGAGACCAGGTGCCCAGGAAGAGTAAGCATCTCCTGCTTGCATGCAACACCCGTCGCTTCAATTCGGTAGAACTGTCACATCCGGTTACTTCCATTTTGGAAGATATAGAGTACAATCTTTGGTTGGATGGTTCAAATGGTCTATGACAGAATATCATCCACCATTCTTGAGAGTGGAACATCATAGTGTATGACGAGTTCCCCATATCGACCGTAGAACTTCCTCAGTGACGATGTTAGTCGGTCACAAACATATCCCTGACTGAGAAGCTTATCTGAAAGACGCCTAGCTCTCAGAACAAAATCCGTATATTTGGTACTTGCTCTGGCATAGCGTATCAACTGAGATATGAACACGCCATAAGCAGGCGATGAAGGGATGTTGCTACTCAGAAAAGGAAAGTTTGTAATGCTGAAATTGAAGTCGTCACGTTTGTCATAGAGTGAGGTGTTCATGTGACCATCAGTGTCGTAGGACAACATTATGTCCAAATAGGATGCTGAATTATTTGTCTCTGTGGTTTCTTTGACTTCAAGCTCCGAAGGATAGATACTGCTCAGGTAATCCGCGAATTTTGGATTATTGATGGACAACACATCGTCTATGTATCTGTAAGTGAAGTTAAAGTCAGAAGCTAAGTATCTTTTCCCTTCAGAGACCAAAGATTGAATGAATTCAGCTTCGTACGAGTAAAGGAAAATATCGGCAAGGAGTGGGGCACAATTGGTCCCCATTGGAATTCCGACAATTTGCTGGAAGACCTTTCCTCCAAACACCACAAAAATGTTGTCGATCAGAAAGTTTAACATCTGAATAATGTCTGTTTCAGTGTACTTATTTTCAGAATCGGACTTTTCTTTTACAAAGTAGGTTTTGTCATAGTTAACAACAATAAATTTGTATTTGCGATTACCGTTCTTACTTGTAAACGCATTACTTATAATTTTTGCGAGTCTTTCTTTCAATTTAGAATGTGGAATTGTAGTGTAAAGTGTCGAAAAATCAAAGGCTTTGATCGAATGGACTCTACTAAAATGAGTGGATTTCAGATGTTCTAAAAGTTCCTTCGAATTCTTTAAAATCCACATCTGGTTGATACCACTGCGAGAATACACTGTCGAACAATATTTTTGAAGCCCAGATTTGATTTCAGATAAAACTTTGGTGAGTAAGATCGATACAGATTTGGTAGAACATTTTGAGGAACCAGCGATGAAACGTTGTTTGTACGGATTCTTATGCATTTTAGGTATGCAGTACAAGTATGGTAAATCTAAATCTAATTTGGTAGTGTCGAAGCCAAAGGAAGTAAGAGCTGATTTGTGGTTATCTATTATTTCAGAGGCAGAAAGGTTTGTTGGGGTGTAAGTGGGATTTCCAGGTGTCGAATTTAAACCCAACTCTTTAACTAGACTGTCGAAATAGTACTTTTTGCAAGTAAATGTGTAATTATTTGAGGCTTTGTCCGCTGGTGTGATGACATAATGTTCTTGGAGGTAGGTGAGCTCTGTGATAACATCAGGGTCTTTAAATATAGACACGAATCTGGTGTTCACAGTTGATTTTAATCGGTTAATTCTAGATAAAAGTAACCCTCTGATTGATTTTATCCATTCGGAAAGGGTGTCGAGCTGTACATCCTCTTTCTTTGCCCAACGTCTTGCATATTCCTCACAAGAGTCCATGATAATTTTGACATTTTGGTTCCATGTAAAGGACATACTTTCTCTGTATTTGGGACCCTTTTTTAACAATTCTCTCAACTTGTCGTTCTTGACTATACTAAGGTCACCAGTAATAACATGTCCGCAAGGAGAGTAGTTGAAATCCGATGAAGAACATTCGCAGGGAAGTGGATGTAGTGAGGGATTACTTAAATCAATACACTGCAGGAATCGTTTGTAATTGTAAATTTTAGATGCAACTGTTGGTGTGTAGCTATAGGAAATACAAGGAGTTTCTTTTCTTTTGAAATATGGTGGGATTTTTTCTGTGACAGTTTTGTGATTCAAAATTTGACCAAGATTCAAGTTATCAATACCTTTGTTTGCAAATCTTACTTTAATGAAAGGGCGGTTTGTTTTCTCCTCTGATATATCTGATCTAACTGCTTGAAATAAACGAAAAGTAGAAATGTCCAATATGACTCCTTGTAGTCTGTATTCTGGGGAACGTGTATCGGTATATGTGAGGTCCTTCGTATAATCGTAGATTTCGTGCAACTTCCGTAAAGGAACAGAGTATAATTTGGTACGAATATAATGCAGGCCTAGAGGCTCATTCAAAAATGGAACCAAGTCATCGAAGGAGAAACTATGTATCTCAGGCCTATTGTATTTTCGAATGCCATGACTTCGAGGTCTTCTTTGTTGTCTGTTGAATAAGCTAGTCACATTTACCGATTGACAACCGGGACTTGTTAAGTTTCCTATAGTGCTGATGTTATCGTTGCACCCATAGGGCGCTGCAGTGTTAAGATTTTTTATCCAGAACTCTTCTCTGTTGCGACGGAAAGGGGTGCTCAAATTGGGATTGTTTGTGGGGTGATATATTTTCTCCAGGATTCTGACTCTCATAGATAAAACCGAATGATCGGCCTGGTCAAAATGTCGGTAAAGGAGTTGACTTCCTTTATTATTTATTTTTGACCGGTGTCCTGACATTCTGGTTCGGAGCTTACCTTTGGTTTCACCCACATAAATCAATCCACAAAGTGAGCACTCTATTCCGTACACAACATTAGATGTCATGCAGTTAAGGTTTTCAAAACTATGCGTGTTAAATGTTTGTTTTGTGAGATTACTTGAGAATGAAGTGTCTGTTATTAGGATGTTACAAGTTTTGCAGTTCTTCGTGCCGCACTTAGAAACTGAGCAATCGCTTGGTGAAAATTGGTGCTCTTTTAGAATATCGACCACTTCAATCTTACAGGGCTTGATTTTAATATACCCATCTGCATGTTTGTACCAAAACTCATGGTTACTACTCACTACAAACGTCTCGTCTCTAATGTCATTTAGACTAATTCTAGGGACACCTAAGTTACCTGTTGCGTATGTGTCCGTAGACGCAACAGGTTGGGGCCTTTCTATAGTGGGCGACGCCCCAGCCACTTTGTAGGTCTCTTGTGTACTATCCATTGAAGCAAAAGACTGCCCGACAAGTGCCCTCGGGGACAATTTGTCCACCAGCAGTGACACATGGACAGTGGTAAAAATGACAAATATGGATAATGACCATATCCCTGTATACAGCACAAAATCGATAATTCAAAAATCAGAAACCGAAGGCATACAAAATCAGGACAAAACAGGAACCAAAGCAAACAAACAAAAACCTCCACCATATGAAAAGAAGCGAACTCCCGATATGGGAGTGAGACCAGGTGCCCAGGAAGAGTAAGCATCTCCTGCTTGCGTGCAACACCCGTCGCTTCAATTCGGTAGAACTGTCACATCCGGTTACTTCCATTTTGGAAGATATAGAGTACAATCTTTGGTTGGATGGTTCAAATGGTCTATGACAGAATATCATCCACCATTCTTGAGAGTGGAACACCATAGTGTATGACGAGTTCCCCATATCGACCGTAGAACTTCCTCAGTGACGATGTTAGTCGGTCACAAACATATCCCTGACTGAGAAGCTTATCTGAAAGACGCCTAGCTCTCAGAACAAAATCCGTATATTTGGTACTTGCTCTGGCATAGCGTATCAACTGAGATATGAACACGCCATAAGCAGGCGATGAAGGGATGTTGCTACTCAGAAAAGGAAAGTTGGTAATGCTGAAATTGAAGTCGTCACGTTTGTCATAGAGTGAGGTGTTCATGTGACCATCAGTGTCGTAGGACAACATTATGTCCAAATAGGATGCTGAATTATTTGTCTCTGTGGTTTCTTTGACTTCAAGCTCCGAAGGATAGATACTGCTCAGGTAATCCGCGAATTTTGGATTATTGATGGACAACACATCGTCTATGTATCTGTAAGTGAAGTTAAAGTCAGAAGCTAAGTATCTTTTCCCTTTAGAGACCAAAGATTGAATGAATTCAGCTTCGTACGAGTAAAGGAAAATATCGGCAAGGAGTGGGGCACAATTGGTCCCCATTGGAATTCCGACAATTTGCTGGAAGACCTTTCCTCCAAACACCACAAAAATGTTGTCGATCAGAAAGTTTAACATCTGAATAATGTCTGTTTCAGTGTACTTATTTTCAGAATCGGACTTTTCTTTTACAAAGTAGGTTTTGTCATAGTTAACAACAATAAATTTGTATTTGCGATTACCGTTCTTACTTGTAAACGCATTACTTATAATTTTTGCGAGTCTTTCTTTCAATTTAGAATGTGGAATTGTAGTGTAAAGTGTCGAAAAATCAAAGGCTTTGATCGAATGGACTCTACTAAAATGAGTGGATTTCAGATGTTCTAAAAGTTCCTTCGAATTCTTTAAAATCCACATCTGGTTGATACCACTGCGAGAATACACTGTCGAACAATATTTTTGAAGCCCAGATTTGATTTCAGATAAAACTTTGGTGAGTAAGATCGATACAGATTTGGTAGAACATTTTGAGGAACCAGCGATGAAACGTTGTTTGTACGGATTCTTATGCATTTTAGGTATGCAGTACAAGTATGGTAAATCTAAATCTAATTTGGTAGTGTCGAAGCCAAAGGAAGTAAGAGCTGATTTGTGGTTATCTATTATTTCAGAGGCAGAAAGGTTTGTTGGGGGTGTAAGTGGGATTTCCAGGTGTCGAATTTAAACCCAACTCTTTAACTAGACTGTCGAAATAGTACTTTTTGCAAGTAAATGTGTAATTATTTGAGGCTTTGTCCGCTGGTGTGATGACATAATGTTCTTGGAGGTAGGTGAGCTCTGTGATAACATCAGGGTCTTTAAATATAGACACGAATCTGGTGTTCACAGTTGATTTTAATCGGTTAATTCTAGATAAAAGTAACCCTCTGATTGATTTTATCCATTCGGAAAGGGTGTCGAGCTGTACATCCTCTTTCTTTGCCCAACGTCTTGCATATTCCTCACAAGAGTCCATGATAATTTTGACATTTTGGTTCCATGTAAAGGACATACTTTCTCTGTATTTGGGACCCTTTTTTAACAATTCTCTCAACTTGTCGTTCTTGACTATACTAAGGTCACCAGTAATAACATGTCCGCAAGGAGAGTAGTTGAAATCCGATGAAGAACATTCGCAGGGAAGTGGATGTAGTGAGGGATTACTTAAATCAATACACTGCAGGAATCGTTTGTAATTGTAAATTTTAGATGCAACTGTTGGTGTGTAGCTATAGGAAATACAAGGAGTTTCTTTTCTTTTGAAATATGGTGGGATTTTTTCTGTGACAGTTTTGTGATTCAAAATTTGACCAAGATTCAAGTTATCAATACCTTTGTTTGCAAATCTTACTTTAATGAAAGGGCGGTTTGTTTTCTCCTCTGATATATCTGATCTAACTGCTTGAAATAAACGAAAAGTAGAAATGTCCAATATGACTCCTTGTAGTCTGTATTCTGGGGAACGTGTATCGGTATATGTGAGGTCCTTCGTATAATCGTAGATTTCGTGCAACTTCCGTAAAGGAACAGAGTATAATTTGGTACGAATATAATGCAGGCCTAGAGGCTCATTCAAAAATGGAACCAAGTCATCGAAGGAGAAACTATGTATCTCAGGCCTATTGTATTTTCGAATGCCATGACTTCGAGGTCTTCTTTGTTGTCTGTTGAATAAGCTAGTCACATTTACCGATTGACAACCGGGACTTGTTAAGTTTCCTATAGTGCTGATGTTATCGTTGCACCCATAGGGCGCTGCAGTGTTAAGATTTTTTATCCAGAACTCTTCTCTGTTGCGACGGAAAGGGGTGCTCAAATTGGGATTGTTTGTGGGGTGATATATTTTCTCCAGGATTCTGACTCTCATAGATAAAACCGAATGATCGGCCTGGTCAAAATGTCGGTAAAGGAGTTGACTTCCTTTATTATTTATTTTTGACCGGTGTCCTGACATTCTGGTTCGGAGCTTACCTTTGGTTTCACCCACATAAATCAATCCACAAAGTGAGCACTCTATTCCGTACACAACATTAGATGTCATGCAGTTAAGGTTTTCAAAACTATGCGTGTTAAATGTTTGTTTTGTGAGATTACTTGAGAATGAAGTGTCTGTTATTAGGATGTTACAAGTTTTGCAGTTCTTCGTGCCGCACTTAGAAACTGAGCAATCGCTTGGTGAAAATTGGTGCTCTTTTAGAATATCGACCACTTCAATCTTACAGGGCTTGATTTTAATATACCCATCTGCATGTTTGTACCAAAACTCATGGTTACTACTCACTACAAACGTCTCGTCTCTAATGTCATTTAGACTAATTCTAGGGACACCTAAGTTACCTGTTGCGTATGTGTCCGTAGACGCAACAGGTTGGGGCCTTTCTATAGTGGGCGACGCCCCAGCCACTTTGTAGGTCTCTTGTGTACTATCCATTGAAGCAAAAGACTGCCCGACAAGTGCCCTCGGGGACAATTTGTCCACCAGCAGTGACACATGGACAGTGGTAAAAATGACAAATATGGATAATGACCATATCCCTGTATACAGCACAAAATCGATAATTCAAAAATCAGAAACCGAAGGCATACAAAATCAGGACAAAACAGGAACCAAAGCAAACAAACAAAAACCTCCACCATATGAAAAGAAGCGAACTCCCGATATGGGAGTGAGACCAGGTGCCCAGGAAGAGTAAGCATCTCCTGCTTGCATGCAACACCCGTCGCTTCAATTCGGTAGAACTGTCACATCCGGTTACTTCCATTTTGGAAGATATAGAGTACAATCTTTGGTTGGATGGTTCAAATGGTCTATGACAGAATATCATCCACCATTCTTGAGAGTGGAACATCATAGTGTATGACGAGTTCCCCATATCGACCGTAGAACTTCCTCAGTGACGATGTTAGTCGGTCACAAACATATCCCTGACTGAGAAGCTTATCTGAAAGACGCCTAGCTCTCAGAACAAAATCCGTATATTTGGTACTTGCTCTGGCATAGCGTATCAACTGAGATATGAACACGCCATAAGCAGGCGATGAAGGGATGTTGCTACTCAGAAAAGGAAAGTTTGTAATGCTGAAATTGAAGTCGTCACGTTTGTCATAGAGTGAGGTGTTCATGTGACCATCAGTGTCGTAGGACAACATTATGTCCAAATAGGATGCTGAATTATTTGTCTCTGTGGTTTCTTTGACTTCAAGCTCCGAAGGATAGATACTGCTCAGGTAATCCGCGAATTTTGGATTATTGATGGACAACACATCGTCTATGTATCTGTAAGTGAAGTTAAAGTCAGAAGCTAAGTATCTTTTCCCTTCAGAGACCAAAGATTGAATGAATTCAGCTTCGTACGAGTAAAGGAAAATATCGGCAAGGAGTGGGGCACAATTGGTCCCCATTGGAATTCCGACAATTTGCTGGAAGACCTTTCCTCCAAACACCACAAAAATGTTGTCGATCAGAAAGTTTAACATCTGAATAATGTCTGTTTCAGTGTACTTATTTTCAGAATCGGACTTTTCTTTTACAAAGTAGGTTTTGTCATAGTTAACAACAATAAATTTGTATTTGCGATTACCGTTCTTACTTGTAAACGCATTACTTATAATTTTTGCGAGTCTTTCTTTCAATTTAGAATGTGGAATTGTAGTGTAAAGTGTCGAAAAATCAAAGGCTTTGATCGAATGGACTCTACTAAAATGAGTGGATTTCAGATGTTCTAAAAGTTCCTTCGAATTCTTTAAAATCCACATCTGGTTGATACCACTGCGAGAATACACTGTCGAACAATATTTTTGAAGCCCAGATTTGATTTCAGATAAAACTTTGGTGAGTAAGATCGATACAGATTTGGTAGAACATTTTGAGGAACCAGCGATGAAACGTTGTTTGTACGGATTCTTATGCATTTTAGGTATGCAGTACAAGTATGGTAAATCTAAATCTAATTTGGTAGTGTCGAAGCCAAAGGAAGTAAGAGCTGATTTGTGGTTATCTATTATTTCAGAGGCAGAAAGGTTTGTTGGGGTGTAAGTGGGATTTCCAGGTGTCGAATTTAAACCCAACTCTTTAACTAGACTGTCGAAATAGTACTTTTTGCAAGTAAATGTGTAATTATTTGAGGCTTTGTCCGCTGGTGTGATGACATAATGTTCTTGGAGGTAGGTGAGCTCTGTGATAACATCAGGGTCTTTAAATATAGACACGAATCTGGTGTTCACAGTTGATTTTAATCGGTTAATTCTAGATAAAAGTAACCCTCTGATTGATTTTATCCATTCGGAAAGGGTGTCGAGCTGTACATCCTCTTTCTTTGCCCAACGTCTTGCATATTCCTCACAAGAGTCCATGATAATTTTGACATTTTGGTTCCATGTAAAGGACATACTTTCTCTGTATTTGGGACCCTTTTTTAACAATTCTCTCAACTTGTCGTTCTTGACTATACTAAGGTCACCAGTAATAACATGTCCGCAAGGAGAGTAGTTGAAATCCGATGAAGAACATTCGCAGGGAAGTGGATGTAGTGAGGGATTACTTAAATCAATACACTGCAGGAATCGTTTGTAATTGTAAATTTTAGATGCAACTGTTGGTGTGTAGCTATAGGAAATACAAGGAGTTTCTTTTCTTTTGAAATATGGTGGGATTTTTTCTGTGACAGTTTTGTGATTCAAAATTTGACCAAGATTCAAGTTATCAATACCTTTGTTTGCAAATCTTACTTTAATGAAAGGGCGGTTTGTTTTCTCCTCTGATATATCTGATCTAACTGCTTGAAATAAACGAAAAGTAGAAATGTCCAATATGACTCCTTGTAGTCTGTATTCTGGGGAACGTGTATCGGTATATGTGAGGTCCTTCGTATAATCGTAGATTTCGTGCAACTTCCGTAAAGGAACAGAGTATAATTTGGTACGAATATAATGCAGGCCTAGAGGCTCATTCAAAAATGGAACCAAGTCATCGAAGGAGAAACTATGTATCTCAGGCCTATTGTATTTTCGAATGCCATGACTTCGAGGTCTTCTTTGTTGTCTGTTGAATAAGCTAGTCACATTTACCGATTGACAACCGGGACTTGTTAAGTTTCCTATAGTGCTGATGTTATCGTTGCACCCATAGGGCGCTGCAGTGTTAAGATTTTTTATCCAGAACTCTTCTCTGTTGCGACGGAAAGGGGTGCTCAAATTGGGATTGTTTGTGGGGTGATATATTTTCTCCAGGATTCTGACTCTCATAGATAAAACCGAATGATCGGCCTGGTCAAAATGTCGGTAAAGGAGTTGACTTCCTTTATTATTTATTTTTGACCGGTGTCCTGACATTCTGGTTCGGAGCTTACCTTTGGTTTCACCCACATAAATCAATCCACAAAGTGAGCACTCTATTCCGTACACAACATTAGATGTCATGCAGTTAAGGTTTTCAAAACTATGCGTGTTAAATGTTTGTTTTGTGAGATTACTTGAGAATGAAGTGTCTGTTATTAGGATGTTACAAGTTTTGCAGTTCTTCGTGCCGCACTTAGAAACTGAGCAATCGCTTGGTGAAAATTGGTGCTCTTTTAGAATATCGACCACTTCAATCTTACAGGGCTTGATTTTAATATACCCATCTGCATGTTTGTACCAAAACTCATGGTTACTACTCACTACAAACGTCTCGTCTCTAATGTCATTTAGACTAATTCTAGGGACACCTAAGTTACCTGTTGCGTATGTGTCCGTAGACGCAACAGGTTGGGGCCTTTTTATAGTGGGCGACGCCCCAGCCACTTTGTAGGTCTCTTGTGTACTATCCATTGAAGCAAAAGACTGCCCGACAAGTGCCCTCGGGGACAATTTGTCCACCAGCAGTGACACATGGACAGTGGTAAAAATGACAAATATGGATAATGACCATATCCCTGTATACAGCACAAAATCGATAATTCAAAAATCAGAAACCGAAGGCATACAAAATCAGGACAAAACAGGAACCAAAGCAAACAAACAAAAACCTCCACCATATGAAAAGAAGCGAACTCCCGATATGGGAGTGAGACCAGGTGCCCAGGAAGAGTAAGCATCTCCTGCTTGCATGCAACACCCGTCGCTTCAATTCGGTAGAACTGTCACATCCGGTTACTTCCATTTTGGAAGATATAGAGTACAATCTTTGGTTGGATGGTTCAAATGGTCTATGACAGAATATCATCCACCATTCTTGAGAGTGGAACATCATAGTGTATGACGAGTTCCCCATATCGACCGTAGAACTTCCTCAGTGACGATGTTAGTCGGTCACAAACATATCCCTGACTGAGAAGCTTATCTGAAAGACGCCTAGCTCTCAGAACAAAATCCGTATATTTGGTACTTGCTCTGGCATAGCGTATCAACTGAGATATGAACACGCCATAAGCAGGCGATGAAGGGATGTTGCTACTCAGAAAAGGAAAGTTTGTAATGCTGAAATTGAAGTCGTCACGTTTGTCATAGAGTGAGGTGTTCATGTGACCATCAGTGTCGTAGGACAACATTATGTCCAAATAGGATGCTGAATTATTTGTCTCTGTGGTTTCTTTGACTTCAAGCTCCGAAGGATAGATACTGCTCAGGTAATCCGCGAATTTTGGATTATTGATGGACAACACATCGTCTATGTATCTGTAAGTGAAGTTAAAGTCAGAAGCTAAGTATCTTTTCCCTTCAGAGACCAAAGATTGAATGAATTCAGCTTCGTACGAGTAAAGGAAAATATCGGCAAGGAGTGGGGCACAATTGGTCCCCATTGGAATTCCGACAATTTGCTGGAAGACCTTTCCTCCAAACACCACAAAAATGTTGTCGATCAGAAAGTTTAACATCTGAATAATGTCTGTTTCAGTGTACTTATTTTCAGAATCGGACTTTTCTTTTACAAAGTAGGTTTTGTCATAGTTAACAACAATAAATTTGTATTTGCGATTACCGTTCTTACTTGTAAACGCATTACTTATAATTTTTGCGAGTCTTTCTTTCAATTTAGAATGTGGAATTGTAGTGTAAAGTGTCGAAAAATCAAAGGCTTTGATCGAATGGACTCTACTAAAATGAGTGGATTTCAGATGTTCTAAAAGTTCCTTCGAATTCTTTAAAAAGTTACTATGTCGAAAAAGAGTACCAAAAGACGTAGCAGGATGATTTCAATATACGGCACTATCCTGTAGCATCATATCCCACCCATCAAGAATATTTGGACCGCGCTAATCAAACCTTAACAGGATGTGTTATACCTACATATATTATAAACCTTATGTGACATATCTAATTTCTGAATCATATTGAACTTATTGATTGATGACATCAGAGATATATCAGTAATCAAATTCGGACCCCATTTGTTATGCATACAAGCATACATATATAATTTAGAAAACAAATTACGACATTAATTATTCAATTACTTAAAGAACGAAATGATAATTGACCAAAAAAAAAAGAATAAAGAAGATATGAAAAAACGAAACCCCAAATTGAAGCACTATCCCACATAAAGCACCTTTTCAACCACAAAATCCATCGTCGAACAAACCCTATTCCTTCAAACAATATTTATTGCTTCCGTTGTGATGGCAAAGGTCTTTTCTTCTTTTTCCAAACGGTAAGTTTCTCTTCATCTTCGTCTTTATTTCTCCGGCAAACCAACCCAGAAAGCTTTTTGCAACAGCAGAGAGATGCACCAAGAATAACACAAAATATTGATATCAGGACCACCACCTCTAAAGTATGTAGCCAATTTGGTATCACCCAGATCGTTTTGGATTTCTTCCTATTATGGGTATTATCATCATGGAGTGGTTTCCCCTTAAGGTAGTTACTTGCCGTCGTGGAGAAAGGTGCTTTCGTAGAGGGAGACGCTGTGACGGGAGAGGACTGCACTGTAGAGGAAGGTTTTGTTGTTGAAGGAGATGCAGTCATAGGGGAAGATGTCGTAGGGGGCGGCACTATTGTTGATGAAGTATGAAAAGGGTCTGAAAATACACGTTTGTTCATTAAAAAGAGAATCAAAAACGATAAGAACGTATAATGTGCAAATAGTGAATGCAGCTATGATTTATTGTGAACGATTATGAATAAAAGGAAGAGATATCCAACAATACTTCGTTGCAGTACCCACAATAAAACATCGCGTCATCCAATACATAAAATACCACACATCAACTTACATGACCAATGAACGATCGACGACCACGTTAGTAGCAAATGATGTAGTCGTCCGGATTTCATGCACACAACCCTCCCACTTGTTTGATCACTCTGATGTCTCCAAGAACGCAGACGGTGTATGTTTCAGATAGCAATGACGTTCTGATGAATGCCTTTAACCAGAAATCATTTGAACCGGACCGATTCCGTAGTTTTTGAGGGACGCCGATTAGCGCAATGTCGGCTTTTTCATCAACATTTGATATGATATAATCATACATCGAAGGATAATCTAATCATATTCGTATTATTGACTAAATATTCGTTGAACAAGACTTTTAACAAATCAGCAAGTGAATGTCAAAATACACAAACATATTGATAAAACTGTTAAACAAGTCAGACATATGATACTGAATCTCCACTGCAAATTCCATCCACATATCTATAAGATAATTGATTCGGAAAACCCGAGCATAATCGTTAGTACAACAAACGGATGTGTGGTAAAAGATATGAATAAATCGTAAAACAGGCAGGCAGATTGGTAAACATATTATCAACATTACGGTCTACCAGTCTTTGATGTTGGACAATAATCATGCATGATACTCTGGTATGTATCTATTTTACAAATAATTCGGAGAAAAAAGAATATGAAAGAAGGGAGGGGATATCCAACAAGTGCTGTTGCAGCACCAATAGCAAAACACCAAAACACCCGATTCGAAAACACTAAAGACGAGCATACCAAGGAACGGAAAAGAGACACACGACATATTAACATGAAACAGAAAGGACTACACATAAACCATTGAGACCAATGGGTAACCCGTGCCGACTTTAGAAGGCCATTTGCAAGTAGCAAATGGTGTGGTTATCCTGTATTACGTGCCTACAACTGTCGTCTATATCTAATCAAACATGCATAATGCCTTAGTAATTAAATGAGTTTGTGGGTTAATCTAGAATGATGGAAGACTGACCAAAACAAGATTGGAAATTATTTTTTCATCAATTGAGGTGGATAATTTTGACTTTATTATTATTTTTTTTTAGAATAGTCGCATCTACCTCCTGATATTGATGATGGTATATATACAATTTATGGCATTTAGTATGCTGCTTTGAAAGGGATTTTAAATCCTGGATTATTTGTGAGGGGAAAAATGCTGTGCGTGCGTACTTTTTTTTTGGTACAATTTTCCTGAAAGGAACCTGCCCACGGACATAAAACAAAACATCTAATTATCATAAACTAATTAAGGTAAAATATTAATACATGAATTCATCCTTTACCTGAAGCGGCACAGTCTTCATCGATAAGAGAATCTCCATCTTCGTCTACAAAGAAATATTCGATTTTGTCTTCATGTATGAAATGAATAAACAAAATCAGAGAATTTGGATACCCTCTTTTGTTTGTTCATCGCAACAGAAGGTCAAGGATATAATGTAAAAAATGATTAGTACCTAAATTATTAAGTTCTTGTTAAAATGTGCAAGTGAAGGAATAGACTTGTAACCTTTGTCTTAACATGTGGCGAAAGTTGTAGTGTTTTTAAAAAGTATGTTTTATCTACATTTTAAATGATAGTGATAATAACAATTTAAGTTATCCGTTATGTTGATTGACACCGAACAAAATGTTTCTTTCACAGTGTGTCGAACTCTAAAGTCAAATATAAATTTTGTTTTGGTTTCAGTGGAACGGTTTTGCAATAGGAAATACACATGTGAAATAAGAAAGCCCTTTGATTCACCAATCATTTAATTTCCATTTCATTTTCAAGAAACGAAGATTCTGATTGGCTGAGAAATTTTGTTGATTCATCGATCAACACAATTTTTTTTCACGGAAGTTCATTTATAACACTTTTTTTAGAATCGGGGGTTTCCTCAAACACGAATGAACTCGTTGCTGAAAATACAATTTGTTGATGTTAGCTTATCATTTCAAGGGTACCATTTCTTTTCTACTCACTCAAAAATTAACAGTGCATGTAGAATTTCCTCAAACTTGTCCTTATTCCAAAGATATAGAGAGACGATCGTTCGCTGTCTGAATCATGGCCGCTGCCATAACTTGTTTTGGCAGACGTATCACTGCAAAACCCTCCGACTTACGAAATATAGTGCAGTGATTGATTGCTTTTAGATCCGAGAAAACAGTCTGTTTTACATAAGTAGATGATAATAAAATGATAAGAAATGAATCTTTTTTTTCTGTTGATGCAGGTATCACCCGAAAAATTGGACAGAAAACTTTTGCATCGACGCGCTACGCGCATTGATGCAGTTTTCTGTCCAATTTTTCGGGTGATACCTGCATCAACAGAAAAAAATATAAGATTAATTTCTTGATTAAACTTTAGAATCCCCTAGGGCACATGTTGCCCCAAGTTCCATCAACTTCAGTTTATCGTTTCTTCAACGAATTCGGAAATTTCTGTTATCAAAATTTCTTGAAATTTCTAAGACTTTCCTGTTGCATCATATCCCACCCATCCTGTTACTTTGTTTTTGGTACATTTAAGGACATACCGAATTTACTTTCCACTCTTTGGCCATATCACATTAGGTTGAGGATCAGAGCCCGAAACTTACATGTCTGGTACATGCTGCATATTTATGTGTTATTGAATTATGCTATTGAATTTAAAATTCGAAACACGTGTCTGGTGCAGGGAAAATTGATTTGGAATTTTCTTCATGAAGGTATAGAGTAGGAACACTTCCGTATTATTGAAGACGTTTAACATTATGACCAAGATTAATGCCACATTGATGACTGATAAATCACGCATATACCACTACCGAAATAATATTATTATTACATTGAATCGAACACAAATTTAAATTCACAAAATAAAACCGGAGGGCGGTATTTGAATGAATTTTTGCGGCTTTGGAACATTACTTCGACTGTACATAAGCATCTCTGATGAGGATTCAATATGCAAAAGACCAAATGTCTGGTACATAATAAATTGGCTTGAAATTTTCTTCGGGAAGGTATTGTGTTGGAACACCTCCGCATTATGCATAAAACAAGAAAATAAAAGCCTTAACAGTGTTTCAGTATCAATATTTCCAAATAAGAAATATGAAAATTAACAACCTTTTCCATTGCAGATCTCCTCATCTATGTATCTGTCACAATCATTATCTATCCCGTCAGCCACCACCATTTGTAATGTTGTACATACCTATAATAAAAAAAGAATACCAGATCATGATAGAAAAGAAAGGAGGGGATCTCCAACAACACTAGGTTGCAGCACCCACAGCTAAACCCCAAAACACTCAATAAAAACACAGCATAGACACCCACAAAAAAAGACGCAAAAGGGACAAGGAACACCAACTTACACCATAGAAACATCAAACATAAAAGACCACACATAAACCAACGAGACAAATGGGCAACCGGTGCCGACTTAGGAGGGCCATCTGCCGCGTAAGTAGCAGACGGTGTGGTTATCCTGGATTAGGTGCGCACAACCCTCCCACTATTCCGCAACCGGTGCCGACTTAGGAGGGCCATCTGCCGCGTAAGTAGCAGACGGTGTGGTTATCCTGGATTAGGTGCGCACAACCCTCCCACTATTCCAATTTCCCAGAGGTCTCGAAGAACGCACAATTATGGTGTAAAACAACCTCCTCACTGCTAGATGACCACACACAAACAAGACCGCAAAAACAGGGGTCCAAGCAACACAGATATGTAAATGGATATAAAAAGAGGACGTGCGTAATACAGTCCGTGCTCTGCCGGCTGTAGCGAGCTCATATATATTATCACCCGAGGAGTCCGACTGACATTCAGAGAGGACAGGTGGTCGGGGCCCTTTCATTCTCTAAAGAGGTTTGGACAGGGCCCGTCATGGAGTCCCGTCGTCACAGTCAGGTGGAGTGCAAGTCTTAAGAATGCGCTCGTACAAGACTGTAGTTTGGTCAAGTACCAAGCTAAGTGTCCGTCTGGTGAGATAAGATCATATCCACGGTATAAAAGGCGTTTGATGACTCTGACGCATTTTTGTAAATTATACTGTCTACCTTTGATCCCTCTTATTTTGTTAATTATGTCACCATAAAATGCAGGTTGTAAAATACCTAAATTAATATACTCTGTTGCTTGTATGGGTCCGAATTTCAAAAGAAGTTGATAATAATTTTTGTAAAATCCAGAAAGTTTTTACTAGTTTGTGAAAGCGAAAATCTTGACCTAAAAGTTTCTTTGTTATTTGTACATTTCTACTATGAAAATCCAAAACATCAGTACATGCTCTAGCATACCGGATGAGCTGTGAGATATAGTTTCCGGTTGACGGTAATCTAAGGACATCACCGTCAAGCCAGGGGAAATTTACTATGTTGAATCCAAAATCATCTCGTTTGTCATACACACTTGTATGAATTTCTCCATTGACAATTTTGATATTTAGGTCCAAAAATGGTGTTTCTGTGTCTGTAAAATTTGCCATGTTTAGAGTAAATTCTTGTGGATAAATAGCATCTTTATACTTTTCAAAAACAGGATTATCGATAGTAAGAATATAAGTTAAAGTAAAACCTCCTCTGGTTTTCCTTAACAAGAAAAAAAAGACATATTTATGTACTCTGAATTCAGATTTATAACAGTTTACAATTAGTAACTGTATAATCACAACTTTATTGTAACAACCAATTTTACATACTATCTGTGTACAAACAGAACAACGAAAACAAATTTTCACATGTAAACATTGAAATTTTCGGGCAATTTTCGCGTTTTTCACCAATCAAGCAACTTCGCGAAAAATTTTCCCTACGCGAATTTAATACATTGCTGCATTCTTACAAAGGCAGAAATGATAATGTCGCGAATATTTCCCTCAAGCGTAACGTCTTGATGAGAAAAGTGTGACATCCCGCCCCCCAGCGAAAAGAGCCACGTTTACATTAAATCATTTATTTGAGAGGTTGAAATTTCCTACGTGTAACTTGTATGGGTACGACTAGCGTACAAGTTGAACAACACCTTACTGTTGTTGAGATTTCTTTTAAAAGACCAGGACGCGTACATGTTTGTTCAATCTTAAAGAACTTGAGCTGACTTTTAGACAGGTTAAATTACAACAAATAAAAACTTTTTATATCATTTGATAGAATAAAGGGGATGAAGCATCTTAAAGTAAAAACCTAGTACATGTATCTCGCACTTTATATTACTCGTTCACTGGCGACGTGTACCTTGTAAAGCAAATGACGTCTAACGCGGTAAATGATAACGTCACAATGGTGGATCAGAATACGAGAACACGTACAAGTTACAAGTAGGAAATCTAAACCTCAATAATAAGTTTATGATAAGAAATTAAATAGCCAGGAATTTGATTATTCTTGTTCATGAGTGGAGTGTCGCAGAAATAAACATGTTTAGTTAGGGGCGCTGCTCTAAATTAGTTTCAAATTTGAATCATTAGACATAATACACCACTTATAACCACACCATTTGCTACTTGCGTGACAGATGGCCGTCCAAAGTCGGCACCGGTTACCCATTGGTCTCGTCGGTTTATGTGTAGTCTTTTGTGTTTGATGTTTACATGTCGTGTGTCTCTTTTCCGTCTCGTGCTGTTCTCGTCTTTTGTGTTTTTGCATCGGGTGTTTTGGTGTTTTACTGTTGATGCTGCAACGGGGTCTTGTTGGAGATCTCCTCCCTTCTTTTTATGCAGATTGGCACGTCTGTACACCGCATTTTGGGAATTCTGTTTTGTTTTCATTTTTGCAGCGGAGTTGGATGACCGTCTTAAGTCAACACCAGAAATATACATTTATGAAGAAGAAGGATCGGTTTGGTAGAGTAAAGGATTTGTATACAAACCGTATTCATTGGAGCAAGTCGTAGTCCTGCAAGAAGTGCATAGGATTCCCACTTAGCACCACCGTATGCGATTGCTCCGAACACGGAGTTTGGTGACTTGTGTCTTATAGTATGCGATGCTGTGTCGTTTCCTAAGTACACGTGACCACCTACAAGGTTAGAGCCCGGTATTGGTCTCAGGTTGTAATTTGCACTTTGAATATCCAGTCCATCTATGATAAGACCATCTTTTTCCGAATCCTTTATTACAATAAGAAAATAGTTTTGAAAATTCCCATGGGTGGCAGGAGGGGAGCTCAGGACGTAGTTGGAGGCGTATTGTTCTACTGGAGGAATGACAAACATAGCTGGATCAGACAGAATTACGCCATCACCGCTTTTAGCGAACTGTGCAATAAGGATTGGTTTTGAAGAGTTAATAATGAGAAAACAACTTGACTTTGGTATACTCTCTTGTCTAAAGGATCTTGTATTTAGCTCAAAACTTTTTGCAATACAACCAGAGACAGATATGTTGGTGTGGTCCTCAGATGCTACAAATCTAAGCACATATCCATCGTTTCTTACTGGAAATGGAAACGTGACAAAATGTTTCCCCCACGTTGCCGTTGGTGGAATCTGTTCCACCAAATGGTCTTTACCGTTTGTTCCCCCGTCAACATGCAGACTTGTTTTCATGTTTCCCGAAAGAACAACGATCGGCTTATCTGCCTGAATTAAGCTTCCGGTCAAATCACCTAGGGTTTCCAACTGCAATGTGTCAAACGCATCCAGGGTTAAGTTGATCCATTGGTTATAACGGTACGTTTTACCTTCAAAATGAACTTCTACCCTTTTATTGGTTGAGAGCTGAATCGAAAGGTCCGTATGATCTTTTGTTCCAACTACAACAATGTCAGATTTGTATTTGGTATTCGTGGCATAGGAAAAGCATACAGCGTAATGAGTAAGTCCCAGGACGTCAATGGGAAATGCGAGGAATCCGTCCGTGGCAGAGTCCTGCTTGTTTATGCTGAACACAATGATTTCTTCCGTTGCTGTTATGTGAATCCCTTTTGAGCTTCTATTCGACCCAAAGTTAAGAAAGCTGTAATCTAGTTGTAAATGCTCAACCATTCCAGAGATCACATGAAATGTTTGATCAAGTTTCTTTGCGGAGAATCTGGGCGCTGAAACGTTCACGGTTACGTCAGTTACTGACGCTGTACTAATGTAAAGGTCGACAAATTTCATGTTTGCTCTATTATCATTTGAGGTGTTCTCCATGAAGCTTATAATAAACTCCTTCCCCCGACTGTCTGGGCTACACATGGCACCTTCAAGAATATTTCATGTTGAGTAAGACATATTTGTAGTAGTACCAATATTGAAATATATGTTCTGTGGTAACAATTCCAGTGTAGAAAGTACGCATTTTACTGTATTACAAAATATCTTTTAAAAAAGTATCAATTTTACAAATAACCAGTTGTTACACAGAGACCACATCATCTCGAAGAAAGACACTGTTTGTCTAAAACTTATGAAGCGCTCTGTTTTGACTATACAAGTATACAGAATTATTTTCCGAAAATGTAAAAAAAAACCCCTTCTCTTCAAATTTTTATTAATCAATTAGCTAGGGACAATCAAAGTTAATTAAATCTTATATTTGTGTCTAATCTTTGTTCTGCGAACTGTAAAGTGTTTGGTTTTATTTTTCTTATACTTCACAAAGTTTACGTTATAAAAACGTGCCTTTTGACTGAAATAGTGACTTGATTCTTTACCTCTTTTGAATTGATATATTTCATAATTGACAATTGTAACTACTTGGTTGGTATTATTCCTGATTAACTTGAAGTTCAAGGGGTATTTTTCGTCAAGATTCAAAGAGTTTCTGTACATGATCTCTTTAGAATTTCCCTCTTCTTTGACTAATTGATGATTGCTATGCTGCCATTTGTTTAAAAAATACTTCAGTCTATAGGATTTTGAATAATATTCTCTTTATCTTCTGACTTATCATTTTCAATGTTGAAATATATTTTAAATTACAAATTTTCAGTGCACCATATGCGCATCTCAACGAGTTATGTCTTATCAGTAATGTGCAAGGTCGAAAAGAGGAATCCAATTAATATGAAAATATGATGAGCAAAAGTCTCAACTTGACCTCAAATGTCTGCCAGAGAACCTGCTAAGGACAGGTATATGCCATAAGGGAGATACCCTTTTGTTAAAAAAAATTCATAAGATTTTGTATCGGACAATTTCTTTAAATGTAAATTTAAATTCATTTCACGCGAAGGTTTAATTCTTACCAATTAAAATGTTGAGAATCATAATCAGCTCCCGAAGTATCTGCAATCTGAAAAGAAGAAATGATCTAACACTAAAAGGTTGAGAATTAAAAAACGGATTTCGTTCTGTATCAAATTTTGATGAATGAAAAACAGAAATAAAATAAATTTGTTTACTCTTTTTATAATGCATTTTTAAATTGAAATTACCTTAAACTTTGTCCTTTCCAAATCATTTTAAATTTAGTATACACATTAAGCGACCATCGCCGAGGAATATTGTAACCTTTATGAATTTTCAGTCCTTTAAGCTTTATTAGATCAAATTTAAAGGGACAATCTTTAACTTTATAAAAATCTGAAGCCACTGTTCGATAATTTATTTCAAGTTTTAAAAATTGAAGAAATGTTTCAGAAATCGTAATCAACCTATAACAGAAAGTAGTCATTTGATCTAGGGATAAAATAACTCTTAAACTCGAACAAGAACTGTCCTAAGGTGACGAATCATACCCCCGCGGGTCGTTCTTTTCTGAACGGATCCATTTATTATGTTACATTCTAAATCGTGGGTCCTATATAGCATCATATCCCACCCATCCTGCTACGTCTTTCGGTACATTTTTGGACATAATGATTTTCACACTCTATGGCCATTTTACATTGTTTAGATAAAGAATCACTGACGAGGGTTTAGTACCCGAAACGTGCATGTCTGGTCCATGCTGCAAATTTATCTGTTCTTAAATGATGCTATTGAATTTGAAGACGTTCAACATTCAATTGCTCAAATTGAAACTCTCAATCCAAATTGAATGCTTTGGTATGAAAATTTAGTATTCAGTATGCTTCTTGAATGATAATTTCATATCAAAAATACTTTACTTAGGTCAGAAAGTCATTGTAACAATATGCAGTACTCATCATGGTGAATGCATGCATTAAAGAGACAGACAGACAGACAAGGTGATTCCTATATCCCCACAAACTACGTTTGCGAGGGGGCTATGTGAATTTTATGTCTTGCAACTTATTATTGTACTAAATAAGCACGAAACATCACTACTACATCACTTTAATATAAACATCGAAGAAGTACCCATCAGGTATTCAGTCACAAAGGCAGTCATTAGATTTTCCATTGGAACCCCGGACTAAACAATATTAGCGCAGTGAGACAAGGTGTCCGGGGAGATTCAACGTCTCCTGTTCCCGTCGCAACAGTTCCAAGAACACTTGACTAATTCGGTGATAGTTAATATGACTTATCAGACAAAGATGTCTTTTTTGGTGATGTTGACAGCCAGTCTATTTAATTTATAGTCATTAAGTCAGACATAATGAATAAGAAAGATTTCAGCTTTTTGGGGTGACTGTCTCATGCAAATCTTTCAGGCAACAGTCAGCATTCGGGTGTGACTAGCCAACAGGGGATGCTTAAGTACTCCTGGGCACTGGTCCCACCTCTAGCTTGCTAGGGGTCCGTCGATGCTCAATTTTGTGCTCTTTTGTAAATGTTATTGAGATTATCGTCAGGATATTCTTTAACTCACTCGTAGATAAATCAAGTTATATCCTTAAAAAATTAGATACCTGAACCATCATAAAAGGATACTCACTGCAGCAAAATGAAAAAAAAAACTTAAGCTATCTGTGTATGCTACAAACATACGGATGGTATCGTCGTTGAGTGAGCTTGGGACATAGGATTATATGAACCTGACTAATGTATTGACGCTCGAACCTGTTATGAAAGCGAAAAATCGTGATAAAAAAAGTTTGAGGTTAGAAATTAATTATTATTCTTTTCAATGTGTATTAGAAAGTTTGTCTAGGTAAAAATACTACCTTCTAGTTGATTTTCAAGGACTTCAATGACGTAGTAAAAGAAACGAAGTGTAAAACTTGGATGCAAGTGAGCAGACCTCTGACCATTGTTTTTAATACTGTACCTGGACGCCATAAATACGTGTTCGGATAACGATTTCTTCAAGACATCTAAAAGGCATGAGTGTAGATTGAGATAATGTGCTATATGAGCTCCCCCAGGCCGTTCAAATGCACATATAGATCACAATGTGGGTATGAGTGTATGATTATCTGCATGATGACTTATGTTTCATCAAGACATCTAAAAGGCATGAGTGTATATTGAGATAATGCGCTATATGAGCTCCCCCAGGCCGTTCAAATGCACATATAGATCGCAATGTGGGTATGAGTGCATGATTATCTGCATGATGACTTATGTTTCATCAAGACATCTAAAAGGCATGAGTGTATATTGAGATAATGTGCTATATGAGCTCCCCCAGGCCGTTCAAATGCACATATAGATCACAATGTGGGTATGAGTGCATGATTATCTGCATGATGACTTAATTTATGTTGAGTCAATGCAAAAGATGATTTTAAATTTGAATTTATATCATTAAGTGATAACCATATCCCAAGATGATCCCCATCGATTACATATTCTTAACTTATAATGAATATTTCTGACAACGTATTAATGGTAGAAAGAAGAAAAGACAACGTAAGAAATTAATCGGATCGATTGAATAGGTATTTAATTATATAGGAAATCAATCTCAGATCGTCTTTAGTTAATCTTTATTTGTCACATGTTATGTGTCAATAGTAATTGATGTTTATTCAAGGCTTTTAGGATTCAAAGGTTAAACAGATTTATCAGAATTCGAGATAAATTTGTTGACAACAGTGAATTTTTCAAATAATGTGTTTTAAAATAAGACCTAATTAAAAAACAAAAAGAATCTTATGATACAGAAAATTATCTGACAAGTAAGAAGTAGGGCAAAGATCGTTCTTGGCTAAATTAAATAGATAATTATGATCTACCCTGTGGAGGGAAAATGTTCATTACAGACGCGCACAAATCAATCAGTCATTTTTTAGATAAAGTAGAACAGAGAAAAATAAAACGGGTATTGAAGTCATCAGTCAATCAGTGATGATAAGTAGAGAAGAACAACGGGACACTGTACAAAAAACAAACAAACAAACAAACAAACAAACAAAGAACACCAGAAACCAAATACGACATTAAAACACTGATCAAAACAAATTACAAATACACCAAAGAGAAAATGGGCATTCCTGCAATACGGACGTAGGACGGCCATTTGCCATATCAGTAGGAAATGGTGTGGCTATCTGGAGTACTTGCACACAGCCATATCACTTGTCCGATTACTCATTGGTCTCGAAGACACAAGTGCATAATTGTCTTCTTATTTTAAGATGAAGACACAAGCAAGACAGGAACACACAGAGGCCCAATCAACAGAGGAATATGTTAATGAATATAAAAAGTGTTTCAGAAAGAAGAACATACTATGTCGGATTGAGCGAGGACGGGTGTTCAGTGCCAAAACTTCTCCAATGAGCTTTGAGCGGGCCTGTCATGGAGTGTGGTCTTCAACGTCAGTCAGAAATCAATTTTTAAGAATGCGCTGATACAAGGCTGTAGATTAGTGAAGTACCATACAGTGTTCTTCTTGGTTTTGTTTACGATATACAAAAAATGTACACGGCCTATATACCTTTGATCTTCCTAATTTTGTTTATCATCTCGCCATAAGAGGCAGGTTGTGAAATTACCATGGTATTACATGAATATTGTGTTTCATGTATTGAGAAGAAGCTGAGAGTTAATGTTGTAAAAAAATCACTTCGACTATTATGTTGGGCTTTTACATTATCTCGAACTACTTCTAATGCACATATGGTGCACCGTAATTTTATATAATAGAACATATTTCAATATTGACAATTTCAACCTAAAGGTTGGTATCTCTGTTGGTGGATTGTTAAGTTCCCGATACTACCGTTTGCTAAGTTTCACAGTGTTTCGGCACTTGACTTGAAATACATTTGCTAATTCTCCGTCACAAAATTTAATGAATAAAGCCTGTGTTTGTGAAACACGAATGCCCCCGGTGGCATCTTTGTTAGTATGAACACTATTTTCTGTTAAGTACATGTATGTGAGGTCACTGGGTTAAAAGGTCAAATGTCAAGGTCACGAGGTCAAAAATTTTGATATCAATGGAAAGGTCTTGTCACAAGGAATACAAATATGAAATATGAAAGCCCTATCACTTACCATTCAAAAGTTATGCCAAATGTTAAAGTTTTTGAAAAGTAGGTCAAAGGTCAAGGTCAATGTCATGAGGTCAAAAATTTTGGTATCAATGGAAAGGTCTTGTCTCAATGAATACACATGTGAAATATGAAAGCCCTATCACTTCCCATTCAAAAGTTATGCCCAATGTTAAAGTTTTTGAAAAGTAGGTCAAAGGTCAAGGTCAAGGTCACGAGGTCAAAAATTTTGGTATCAATGAAAAGGTCTTGTCACAAGGAATACAAATGTGAAATATGAAAGCCCTATCACTTCCCATTCAAAAGTTATGCCTAATGTTAAAGTTTTTGAAAAGTAGGTCAAAGGTCAAGGTCAAGGTCACGAGGTCAAACATTTTGGTATCAATGGAAAGGTCTTGTCACAAGGAATACACATGTGAAATATGAAAGCCCTATCACTTCCAATTCAAAAGTTATGCCCAATGTTAAAGTTTTTGAAAAGTAGGTCAAAGGTCAAGGTCAAGGTCACGAGGTCAAAAATTTTGGTATCAATGAAAAGGTCTTGTCACAAGGAATACAAATGTGAAATATGAAAGCCCTATCACTTCCCATTCAAAAGTTATGCCCAATGTTAAAGTTTTTGAAAAGTAGGTCAAAGGTCAAGGTCAAGGTCACGAGGTCAAACATTTTGGTATCAATGGAAAGGTCTTGTCACAAGGAATACACATGTGAAATATGAAAGCCCTATCACTTCCAATTCAAAAGTTATGCCCAATGTTAAAGTTTTTGAAAAGTAGGTCAAAGGTCAAGGTCAAGGTCACGAGGTAAAAAATTTTGGTATCAATGGAAAGGTCTTGTCACAAGGAATACACATGTGAAATATGAAAGCCCTATCACTTCCAATTCAAAAGTTATGCCCAATGTTAAAGTTTTTGAAAAGTAGGTCAAAGGTCAAGGTCAAGGTCACAAGGTCAAAAATTTTGGTATCAATGGAAAGGTCTTGTCACAAGAAATACACATGTGAAATATGAAAGCCCTATCACTTCCCAATCAAAAGTTATGTCCAATGTTAAAGTTTTTCGGACAAACAGACAAACAGACAAACAGACAAACAGATAAACAGACAAACAGACAAACAGACGGACAGGCCAAAAACTATATGCCCCCGAATCTTTGATTCCGGGGGCATAAAAATTTCAAGCACTGTCTTTTGTTATATGATAAACAAAATAAGAAGGATCAAAAGCAGACAGCATGAACATAAAAAATGCGTCAGAATCATCAAACGCCTTTTATACCGTGGATGTTATTTAAATGTCACCAGACGGACACTAGGCTTGGTACTTGACCAAGACCAATCTACAGTCTTGTACAAACGCATTCTTAAAGCCGCGTTTCCACTATCAAAGTTTTCTTGGTCAAAGTCCGTCAAAGAAAACTTGGTCAAAGTTTTCTTGGACAAAGTTGTCTGTTTACACTATCAATGTTTTTTGAGCGACTTGTACAAGAAAACGTGGTAAATTATAATGCACAAAAACAAGTAAATATTGTGAATATTTCTCATGATAACTTTATAGTTCATGTTAGTGGTTGTTCATAGGACTTCTTACATAATATGGAACATTTAAGCACGAGTTCAAGGATTTATAAAAGAAAAAATCATAGATGGAATTCACTGCATCGCGTCTTTTGTCTTTGTTGCTATATTAATTACTTTTAACGTTCTAAATTGCCTTTATTTCTTTCATCAATACTTTAAATACTTATGGTGTAATTTTGAATCTCTACTCTGATTGGTCGATTCCCGTCAAAGTCCTTCAAATTTTCAAGAAAAATAGGATGGAGTTCTATTCCGTCAAGGTCCATCCAAGTTCTTTGACGGACTTTGATCAAAGTTTTCTTGGATTGTTTACACTATCAAAGTTAGCGTCAAAAACTTTGACCAAGTTTTCTTGTCGAGAAAACTTTGATAGCGTAAACGGGACTTAAGACTCGCACTCTGACTGACTGTGACGACGGCGTGACTCCATGACGGGCTCTGTCCAAACCTCTTTACCTCTTTAGAGAAGACAGGGCGCCGACAATCTGTCCTCTTTGAATGTCAGTCGGTCTCCTCGGGTGATAACATACATGAACTCGCTACAGCTGGCAGAGCACGGACTGTATTACGTACGCCCTCTTTTATATCCATTTACATATTCATCTGTGTTAATTGGGTTCCTGCGATCTTGTTTGTGTGATGTCATCTTACAGTGAGGAGGTTGTTTTACACCACAATTGTACGTTCTTGGAGACCTCTGGGTACGTTCTTGGAAACCTCTGGTACCTTCGGAAAAGTGAGAGGGTTGTGCGCACGCAATCCAGGATAACCACACCATTTGTTACTTGTGTGGCAAATGGCCGTCCAAAGTCGGCACCGGTTGCCCATTGGTCTCGTTGGTTTATGTGTAGTCTTTTGTGTTTGGTGTTTATATGTGGTGTGTCTCTTTATCGTATCTTGTTGTGCTCGTCGTTCTGTTTACGCGTCGGGTGTTTTGCTGGTACTGCAACAGTGTCTGGTTGGAGATACCCTCCCTTATTTGAAATATATTTTTAAATCATCCGTCAAAACTTTTTTATAAAAATTTTCCTAACCTGAGGGGCATCTCCCTTATGGCATGGTACTGCAACAGTGTCTGGTTGGAGATACCCTCCCTTATTTGAAATATATTTTTAAATCATCCGTCAAAACTTTTTTATAAAAATTTTCCTAACCTGAGGGGCATCTCCCTTATGGCATGGTACTGCAACAGTGTCTGGTTGGAGATACCCTCCCTTATTTGAAATATATTTTTAAATCATCCGTCAAAACTTTTTTATAAAAATTTTCCTAACCTGAGGGGCATCTCCCTTATGGCATGGTACTGCAACAGTGTCTGGTTGGAGATACCCTCCCTTATTTGAAATATATTTTTAAATCATCCGTCAAAACTTTTTTATAAAAATTTTCCTAACCTGAGGGGCATCTCCCTTATGGCATGGTACTGCAACAGTGTCTGGTTGGAGATACCCTCCCTTATTTGAAATATATTTTTAAATCATCCGTCAAAACTTTTTTATAAAAATTTTCCTAACCTGAGGGGCATCTCCCTTATGGCATGGTACTGCAACAGTGTCTGGTTGGAGATACCCTCCCTTATTTGAAATATATTTTTAAATCATCCGTCAAAACTTTTTTATAAAAATTTTCCTAACCTGAGGGGCATCTCCCTTATGGCATGGTACTGCAACAGTGTCTGGTTGGAGATACCCTCCCTTATTTGAAATATATTTTTAAATCATCCGTCAAAACTTTTTTATAAAAATTTTCCTAACCTGAGGGGCATCTCCCTTATGGCATGGTACTGCAACAGTGTCTGGTTGGAGATACCCTCCCTTATTTGAAATATATTTTTAAATCATCCGTCAAAACTTTTTTATAAAAATTTTCCTAACCTGAGGGGCATCTCCCTTATGGCATGGTACTGCAACAGTGTCTGGTTGGAGATACCCTCCCTTATTTGAAATATATTTTTAAATCATCCGTCAAAACTTTTTTATAAAAATTTTCCTAACCTGAGGGGCATCTCCCTTATGGCATGGTACTGCAACAGTGTCTGGTTGGAGATACCCTCCCTTATTTGAAATATATTTTTAAATCATCCGTCAAAACTTTTTTATAAAAATTTTCCTAACCTGAGGGGCATCTCCCTTATGGCATGGTACTGCAACAGTGTCTGGTTGGAGATACCCTCCCTTATTTGAAATATATTTTTAAATCATCCGTCAAAACTTTTTTATAAAAATTTTCCTAACCTGAGGGGCATCTCCCTTATGGCATGGTACTGCAACAGTGTCTGGTTGGAGATACCCTCCCTTATTTGAAATATATTTTTAAATCATCCGTCAAAACTTTTTTATAAAAATTTTCCTAACCTGAGGGGCATCTCCCTCATGACATAGCTCTGTCCTTATCTGGTTATACGGATTACGTGTGCACAATCCTACAGCTATAATGTAAAAGTATTATACTGTCTCTGTTTGTTAGTGTGGTAGTGGTAAGTCCCTTGTTTATTGCTATATTCATGAGATGATAATCACAAGTCCTTTATACCGCTGTCCCCCCGTGTTTCAGATATGTAATTTATAAAAATGTCAATATCTTTGGTAATATGCAGCTCAGAAGAAGAATAGTTAAATTATACCATTAGATACATGCACTGAACCACATAATACATAACTTAAAGATGATTTGGTATTTTTCTACATACATCCATGGCATAGATGAACAGAAACCATTAAATGAGGTTATTTTTCTAGCTACATCCATGGCATAGATAATGAACAGAAACCATTATATTTTTCAAGGTACATCCATGGCATAGATGAATAGAAACCATTTTATCACATGATACACCCGTTATGCAGTTTCATAAAGCCATTTCATAAATATATGATATGATAACACGTTACATATCGCTCTGCTTGAATGCGATTGGTCAAGTTTGGAACCTAGTCACATAAACCTTGACAAATGTGACCTTTCAAATATCGGTCAACTGTTAAATTCAGACCCGGAGTCAATATCAATGATTAAAATTGTTGTTGTTGAATTAATTCTTGCATTAAAATACTATTCAAAATTGAAATCCTTTTCTCTTACGCACAGAATATCTATACAATGGGGACACTACTTCTCATGGCGTAGCAGACGACTTCTAGATCACGGCGTGATTCGCCTCTTGTTCTCGGAAACGTTGATTTCACTTTAGAAATACACATTTTTAGGCAATATCATGTGATAAAAAGAATCTCAAATGAATTTTCATTTCATACGATGTATTATGAAACTCGTTGTGCGTTTTATATCCCCTTGCCAAGGCTCGGGGATATAAAACCCGCAACTCGTTTCATAATACTTCGTATGAAAAGAAAATCCATTTGAGATCCTATATATATTTTTCTACGTACATACATGGCATAGATGCACAGAAAATATTAAATTTGGTTATTTCTATTAGTTCACCCATGGCATAGATGAACAGAAACCATTATATTTGGTTATTTTTCTAAGTACATCTATGGCATAGATAATGAACAGAAACCATGAAATTTGGTTATTTTTCTAAGTACATCTATGGCATAGATAATGAACAGAAACCATGAAATTTGGTTATTTTTCTCAATACATCTATGGCATAGATAATGAACAGAAACCATTAAATTTGGTTATTTTTCTCAATACATCTATGGCATAGATAATGAACAGAAACCATTTGGTATTTTTATAAGCACATAGATCTCTTGCATAGATGTTGAACAGAAACCATTAAATTCGCTTATTTTTCTAAGTCTAAGGGGAAATGTCGTCTTCTTTTTTTTTATCCTACCCAAATATGTAGTACTCATGAACTTGACCTAGATTTTGATGTGATGTATCTGTATACAAAATGAGTATCCATGCACAGATAATGAATGGAAACCATCAAATTTGGTTAGTTTTTGAAGTCCAAGGGAAATAACTCTGAAAAAATTCTTTTTTTATCAGGACAAGCAGGACACTGCTAAAGACGGTATTAATTAATGGCCGGACCAGATTTGTGTTTTTGAAACACTATGTGCATTGAAAGCAACATAGTGCAATATTAATATCTTTTACAATTCAAAGTTTCAATGTGAGATTCTATATAGTTTTGACACACTTTAGTCCATTTCAAAATCTTATCTTCAACTTCAACTTGAGGTCAATCCTAAAGGTTAATTTCAGTACTAGAAATTGTGACTTGAAGTTTAAATGTGATATATCCTAAAGGTTAATTTCAGTACTAGAAATTGTGACTTGAAGTTTAAATGTGATATATGACTGGTACCTTACTATTGTAAAGTCAAATTCAAAATTGTATCAGTAAGGTGAAGGTCAAAGGGCCAAGTCAAGGTCAATACCTAAAATAAAGTCAACTCATTAATTCCTATCTCTGTGCAAAGTTTGAATGTAAAGTTTATACAGTATTTGTACAAATAAAAGATGAATTCAAAATTACATTTATTAAAGGTCAATCTCAAGGTGGAGGTCAAAGACAATACCAGTGTTCAGATCCTCTTACCATGCTTTATCTTTGTATCAAGTTTGAAGATTGTACCCCTTATAGTTCTTTCACAACTAAATTCTAAACACAAAATTACATTTTTCAAGGTCAAGGTAAAACCTCAAGGTCATGAACAATAACCTTTTCACTCTGCTTTATCTCAATAGCAAGCCTGAATATTGTTCCTCTTTAGTACTTTCAAAGGTAACCTAAACACAAAATTACATTTTTCAAGGGCAAGGTCAATACTCAAGGTCAAAAACAAAACCTGTGTTTAGATCCTCTCACCAAGCTTTATCTTTGTACATAGTTTGGAGATTGTACCCCTCATAGTTCTTTCACGATTACCCTAAACACAAAATTACATTTTTCAAGGTCAAGGTAAAACCTCAAGGTGAAGGTCAAACCAATATCTGCATTCAGATCCTCTCACCATTTATCTTTATCTTTGTACCAAGTTTGAAGATTGTGCCCCTTATACATGTATATAGTTCTTTCACAACAAACCTAAATGCAGCAGCTAAACCAAATTGTTGACACATACAGACAGACGGATGGAAGGAAGGACATCGCCATTTCATAATACGGATATTGCTTTGCACTCAAGCCAAAATGAACTTGACCTAGATTCTCATGTGATGTATCTGCATACTAAATTTCATTTCAATAAATGCATCTGTTGCAAAAAATGAACAGGAACTTTTGACCGATAGACCAACCAATAACAGCAAAGCAATATGTCTCCTCTTCTTTGAAAGGGGGCATAATAACAAAATCATTTTAAGTTATAACAAAATTTATTTGAGCCAAAATTTATAAAATATTTCTGAGAAAAAGAGAGAGAGGTAAAAAATAAATAATCTCAATTAAACGAGGAAAATAATAAAATTTTAACATTGAAAAATAATAAATATAATAATATGGCCATAGAACACATGATATGAACTTTATAATACTGTTTCTATAAATAAATACCTTTCCATATACATTGTATCACAGATTCTGGGTAAAAAGAAAACATTTTATGTTCAAGTTACCCTAATTGTTAGACAGTTTCTATACAAAATCAATAGAATTAGTAAATTATAATAAATACAAATATTAGCAAGATCTTTTGTTCTTACTATGAGTTACCATTACTGTAAATTGGTTTTTATTCGTCAGGTACCAATTTTCGTCATTTTCGTCAGTGCCTCCCTTGACGAAATTACGTATCGACGAATATAAATACTCCCGACAAAATATAGTGTAGAAAGGAAAAATTGAATCCTTAGAGTTAATACGACAGGCAAATGATAAATAATTGAAAACTGAATACGCACACGAAGTCGCATATAATGTACTTCTAATGACCAAATGATATGTTTTCACAACAAGCTAGGTGGTATACATGTCTCTTATTGTTTGTTTACCAATAATTGTTGAACAAACAATGACAATAAACGCATACGGCCTATACCTGATTGTTAAGTTGGCATTTGAGCAGACGAATTTGTATTTTAGGGACCCTTGGATGACGAATTTACGTACTGACGAAATGGTCATTTTGAACAAATTGACGAAAATTGGTACTGACGAAAATAAAGCAATTTACAGTACCTAGTTCTATGAAGTTCTGTATGGGGTAATTTAAGAATTCACAAAAAATATTGTTGATTTAAGAAATAATTTTTTTTTTTAATTAATAAAAAAATGAATTAATATTACATTGAATTTCTCTTTTACTGAGTATAAATCAACAGTGAAAAAATTCTGGTTTCCTTAATATCAAATTTTCTGTACTTTTAAAAATGTGTATCAAAGAATTCAGTAAGTTACTATAGCACATTGAGCATCTGTTTCCCTCCAGAAAAGTTTGAATCTTTGGTAAGATATTAGGGCATTGATGAATCTTTAGTCTTTCTCTGGAAAAAATGAGAAAAATAAAACGTAAAAAATATTTCAGATTGATTTTCAACTCTTACTAAAAGCACGAATTATCATTCAGCACTACTATATATGTTTTCTTACACATTATTTTTTCTTACAAAATTATCATCAATACAATATATTCAATTAAACAATTTATAAATCAAAAATAAAATAACTAAAAATATTATTGATTTGCAGACAAAGAAAGACAACTCTTACTTTTTGACATGTCTGGGGGCTGCTCTTCAGATACTAGTTTTGTCAGCATATCTTTGTAAGATCCACTCGTCTCAGACTGTTGATAAATTCAAAAGTATTACATATAATTATCTTAAAAGAGTTATAATGCACATATCTGAAATATATAATAAATGGTAAGAATTTCAGTGTTGTTTGATTTCAGAGAGATACAGAAAAGAGCTTTTTTTCTGATCTGATTTTTATTTCTTAAGACTGATACATAATGAATGATTTTTCATAAAGCAACCAATTATACATGTACCCTATGAAACTCACATTTTATCAAATACAAAATTGGAAATCATTACCGGGTAAATAATTGATCAGTTTTGAAAGTTGAATAAGCATTTTCTTGATAAACATAGTAATGAAATTTTCATAACACAGATATACCAATTATACATGTACAAAAGTACCTGACAAAGATTGTGTTTTTCTTTTTTCTCTTACGGAGAGAAGAAGAAGAAGAAGAAGAAGAAGAAGAACAACAACAACAACAACAACAACAACTACAACAAAGATTTAAGGACATCACTTACTTCAATAGTACTTTTCAGAGTTTTTCTGCTGATCTTTTCGTATTCATCTTTAACTTGTACTAAATCTTTCTCACATCGACTCACTATGATACGTATTAATGTATTATCATCTGTTCCAATTCCTTTGGTGACCTTCTGTAGTTGTTGTGCAAAATGATTTCTTTTATTTCTCACACAATTGACTGAAAAAAGGTGAAGATAAATCATAAATGATTATAAATTGTCAGTACGTTCACAATACAGGCTTATAATCATTCCTTTAAATCAAAAACTTTAAGTTAATACTATGAGTTCTGGATTCTTTTCAATTTGTAACATATTGCCCTTTCTATATACTAGACATCACCTCAGACAGTGCATGTATTTTAGATATTGTTTTCATTTTCGTGCATAGCATCGATGGCGGATGTGGCTGGCCAAAACAGGGGATGCTTTCTCCTCCTGGGCACCTGGTCCCACCTCTAGCTTGCTAGGGGTCCGTCGATGCTCAATTGTGTGATCTATTGTGAGTGCTGTTAAGATTATCATCAGAATCTTCTTTAACTCATGTAACTACGGTACATTATACAGTCAAAGTGTACCATTGAGGGAGTTAGAGCCATTCTTGTTCCCCGAGACTTGACCTATTTCCCCGGGGCGAAGTATGGTATACTTAACTGTTTGATATTATACTACCACTTTGACGTCACCAGCTTCACATGCAGAAGCTCTGCCTCATTTTGAATTTCATTCTCTAGAAAAAAAGTCTTTCTAACTAAAGCACCATTTGCAAGGAAAAAGTCTTTTCAGGTGAATTACTGTTAGATTTAATGAGTATCTTTTTACATACAGGAAAAAATCAGTAGCTGTACAATAAAAGCTTTATTATAATAGTACATACCGACAGTTTTAGTTCCCGTTAATAAATCACCAGACAGTTCATATTCCAACATGCTCTCTATATCCTTCCCTGATAATTTTTTGTATTCGTTAAACGTTGCCCGAAGTTGCGGAAAACTCCTTGATACAAGAAGTGTCGTTATGGTTGCCTCATCAGTTCCGCGTGATTTGTGTGCTGCATCATGAAGAGCCTTGGCATCCTTCTTTGCCAAATTGTTGTCGACCTCTCGGCTGTCGCTACGGTTACAATTAGCCAATGAAATTAGGAGATGCTTAGTGTCTTTGGAAGTTTCACTCTCGATATGGTCGACTAGCTCCCCCTTATATTCTGAAGGTATGAAAATGTGAATGATAACATAACATGATATAGAAATATCTTAGAAACTCAAATCCTTGAAAGATAAATTTTGAGTTTTTTTCTTATAATGACTAGTTATTTCACTCAAGCATAAAGAATCTAAATACCATGATATTTCTTATAATTTACTTTAAGACTTTATGTCTGCAGAAGCTAAATAGATATATGCGGTTGAGATAAATTTGTATGGTATGATTCCGCTACAGTAGATCAACACTTACTTTGTTTATATATTTTCTTTATTTCCTTTAATTCGGCATTTGATCTTGTACAAATAATTTCAAACAGGATATCTTCATCAGTACCAGCACCCTGTGGGAAGAAAATTAGAATCAGTTTCTATATGTTTAAATTACAACTCCTGCGTGCTCATGATAATTTATGATACAATTAGAAACTTTACTGGTTGATTTTTTTTATTAATGTAAAATGATCAAGAGCAATAAAAATGTCACAATTGCTTAGTTGCATCACAAAGTGAATTTATGGAAAGACAGAAAGACCTAGCTTGATCCATATATATCCACATGAGGAAAAAAAAATAAGAATAATATTCAAATTTGTAGATATCAATCGGGACTATAGACTAGTGTATGAATTAAACTTCATTGAAAGTCTACATTGTCCTTCAGGAAACCAATGTGCGAAAATTATATTGCCAAAATAGAGACCTAGTTTCCCATAGAAAGGAGAAAAAAATATTATTGTCAACAACAAAATGCCGTTCAATGCCTAAGCGATGACGATAGGACAATAGTGAATATTAATTGAATCGCTACAATATACACGTACTTTCTTGAAAAATTAGAAAAGAACTTATCATGTAACACTGAATGTACATGTAGCTTAATTCTACACAACTATAATCACATCATTATGCTATATACATGTAATAACACTTTTTTATATCTTTAACCATGCCTTCATAGCAGATCTGAGTTGGTGAGCATCAAACTCTAACGGTGACATCAGTAAACCTTTTATAGTTTCGACATAATCTCCACTCGTTTCCCCTTCTATCTCATCTAACATATCCTACAAGATAATGGTCAAAACATGAAGTCAATAATAGTTAAGTATGATCTTAGCCATGCATGTAGATTAAACTTGCATGTAAAAGTAATGAACCATTTAATTTGTGTTTAAAAGATTACAAAATAGTAATAAAACATAGAAGCTTCTATACTCTGATGATTACTATACATTGTATATCATCATGAAAATCTTAAAATTTTGGTCAGTTCCTCAAAATTGATCAAAATGACTTTCTCCTTCTCGAAACTAAAATTGATGGAGAGACGATAGGCAGAAAGAACTTTTAAATGACAAGGTATTCTAAATTCTGAATAGACCATTTTCCGAACTTGTTAGAAAGCACAAAATGTCAGAGTCAATATCTTTTGGCGTTGTTTTACATTATGACGTCACTGTTTAAAGACGCAGTTCCAATGAGACGTTACGATGAAAAAGTGCACTAAAATTGCCTATCTCAGACATTTTTCATCATTTTGTCAGCCATTATGAATTTCGGCAAGTGGCCCATTGTGTTATTACATGATTGAAAATGAATTATGACCTTGACAATACCTCAATGTTACCTCAAAATTATTATCTAAAGTTTGATAAATTCAAACCTATGACATCCCTACATTTTTTCCGTCTCATTAGGAATTTCATATTACATACAATAAGTTAAGTACAGCATAGTTACATTCTCTCTCCATTTTTGGGTCTAAATATAGAACATGAATGACCTTGACCTTGAACCTTACCTTGCCATATTCCGATTTGAATGCTGCCGCTATATCTTGACGTTGTGATAAAGTTCTAAACGCTAAAACATTTGTTATGTCCTCTTCTTCAGTTCCTACATAAAAATAAAAGTCGAAATTCAATTCAAGTATTACATACATGTACATGTAGAAGCAGAATCATTTCACTGCATTATTCTGAGGAAATCATATTAAGTCTTTGTGGAATACTGAGTTAATATTTCCATTACAGACGGTATCTGACGTAAAACCATTGTGACGTCATGTAAATGGTATGGCAACGTCAATTTTATACCGTCATTTCCCACACTTTTAGGTCTGTTTCCATAGAATTTGATGACTTCATAACCTATCTACGTCAGATACCGTCTCAAATGGGAAGTAACTCTGGTTTTCGAAAATAGCGAATAAGCAAGCAGTAAATCAAGGCATTTGATTTTGATATGGAACAAATATTAAAAATTGATTCTGAGATTTGATTAATAGATTGATATTGATGCTGAGGCTATTTTTGAAAAAAATAAAGCCTGTGTTTGTGAAACACGAATGCCCCCGGTGGCATCTTTGTTAGAATGAACACTATTTTCTGTTAAGTACATGTATGTGAGGTCACTGGGTTAAAAGGTCAAAGGTCAAGGTCACGAGGTCAAAAATTTTGGTATCAATGGAAAGGTCTTGTCACAAGGAATACACATATGAAATATGAAAGCCCTATCACTTACCATTCAAAAGTTATGCCAAATATTAAAGATTTTGAAAAGTAGGTCAAAGGTCAAGGTCAAGGTCATGAGGTCAAAAATTTTGGTATCAATGGAAAGGTCTTGTCACAAGGAATACACATGTGAAATATGAAAGCCCTATCACTTCCCATTCAAAAGTTATGCCCAATGTTAAAGTTTTTGAAAAGTAGGTCAAAGGTCAAGGTCAAGGTCACGAGGTCAAAAATGTTGGTATCAATGGAAAGGTCTTGTCACAAGGAATACACATGTGAAATATGAAAGCCCTATCACTTCCCATTCAAAAGTTATGCCCAATGTTAATGTTTTTGAAAAGTAGGTCAAAGGTCAAGGTCAAGGTCACGAGGTCAAAAATGTTGGCATCAATGGAAAGGTCTTGTCACAAGGAATACACATGTGAAATATGAAAGCCCTATCACTTCCCATTCAAAAGTTATGCCCAATGTTAAAGTTTTTGAAAAGTAGGTCAAAGGTCAAGGTCAAGGTCACGAGGTCAAAAATGTTGGTATCAATGGAAAGGTCTTGTCACAAGGAATACACATGTGAAATATGAAAGCCCTATCACTTCCCATTCAAAAGTTATGCCCAATGTTAAAGTTTTTGAAAAGTAGGTCAAAGGTCAAGGTCAAGGTCACGAGGTCAAAAATGTTGGTATCAATGGAAAGGTCTTGTCACAAGGAATACACATGTGAAATATGAAAGCCCTATCACTTCCCATTCAAAAGTTATGCCCAATGTTAAAGTTTTTGAAAAGTAGGTCAAAGGTCAAGGTCAAGGTCACGAGGTCAAAAATTTTGGTATCAATGGAAAGGTCTTGTCACAAGGAATACTCATGTGAAATATGAAAGCCCTGTCACTTCCCATTCAAAAGTAATGTCCAATGTTAAAGTTTTTCGGACAAACAGACAGACAAACAGACAAACAGACAAACAGATAAACAGACAAACAGACGGACAGGCCAAAAACTATATGCCCCCGAATCTTTGATTCCGGGGGCATAATAAAAAGGAAATTTTGGAGGATAAAACTTAAAGGCATGCATTAACATGAAGTTCATACCCAAGTAGAGTTCATTTGTCAACCATTAAATAAATCTTATAAAGAAAAGGAAAATTTGAAAGCTTCTGACAGTGCACCGGCTGTGAAACACTTCATAATGAAATCATAGGTAATTTGCCTGTCAAAATAGTGCTTAAAGAAGATGTGATTACAAGAGAAATTTTTGTCTTTTCATACCTAAACCAGACATTGCATTTTTGATTACTTCAGCGTCACTTTTAGCATTAAAATTTGGGTAAGGTTTGACTGTTCCGTCTCCCTGTAAAAAAAAGGATATACATGTAAAGTTCATTCTTATACAAAAATTGGACTGGCAACAATTATGAAAGAAGTTCATTGTACAACCAGGCTGATCGAGTTGAAAAAAGTAATTTTTTTTCTCAATTATTACTGCTGCATGTGTACATGTGTCTCTTCCAGATAATGTACATATTTGTAGAAACTAGCATTTTTGTGTAGAATTATAGCAAAAGGATAAAGTAAGCTTAGAAGAGATAGAATTTCAAAAACATAGTCTAAGCTCAACATTTTCCTGATACTTAATTATTATCCAAATAAACATTTTCTACCTTCTCTTCATCTTCTTCCGTTATATCTGATGATTCTGCATTATTTGATTCGTCAGCAGTTGCCTCCTCTTTATCTTTCGTTGATGGTGAGTCTTTGTTGATAGACGCACTGGATCCGCCCCCTTTGGCTATTTTTGTATTAACGTCATCAATAGCCTTTTTAATGGCAGACTCTGCTGATGTATCACCTGTTTAACAAATAGGGAAATTAAGGAATTTGTTATTATGAGAAGTATTGACTCTTGTAATACTTTTTTCTATCCTAAGCAACAATTATATTTTATGTGAAACTGAAATTTACAATCACTCGTTAATATTATACAAATTAAAGAAACATTTCATGTTCATCATATCACAAAACAATGTAAATAATTTGCACTAATTATTTTATATAAAAATTTTCAAATCAAAATTTGCATTTTTTTTTGCAATTAAAATGAATTATCTATGTAATAAATTCACATATTACAAGTAATTTTCCAATATTTTAGATGAAAAAGATGAGCATGATGAAAGGTACATGTAGTTAAAAAAAAAAATGAAAAAGAAAAATAAAACAAAAACAAAAACAAAACTTACCTAATGTTTTTGCGAGATCTAATGAAGTTTCAAATGATGACAGCGCAGCACTGAGATCTCCAAGTTTTACTGCAAATAAAATACATGTATTTTCATATCAAATTTCACTAGCGTACTTTGTGTAATTCAAGAGTTTGACTTCCTTGACTTATTCAACTGCTATATTCTTTACATATACTGTTGGTTATCATTAATTAATATAGGTGAGGTTTAAAAAATGAGGACAGCATACCACATTCGAATACCTAACTCCTCATTTATCCTCCATCTCCCCTATCTTTCCTACTTCATATAACATATCTATGCTTATATACCTTCAGACCTTACCACTAAATACTGATGCCTGGAGTTGCCACTCCATCTCTACAGACCCTCCTTACATTCTAACCCCACCTCCAACCCCTCCTTCCTAATTCATACGTCATTTCTATGCTCATACCTTCAGACTGTACCACACAAATACTGATGCCTGGAGCTGCCACTCTATCTCTACAGACCCCACTTACATTCTAGAACCACCCCTTTCCATGACCCCTCCTTCCTTTCCTTTTTCATACATCATTTCTATGCTCAAACCTTCAGACTGTGCCACCAAGACAGACGCCTGGAGTTGCCACTCCATCTCTACAGACCCCACTTACATTCTAACCCCACCCCTTTCCATGACCCCTCCTTCCTTCCTAACTCATACATCATTTCTATCATACCTTCAGACTGTGCCACTAAGACTGACGCCTGGAGCTGCCACTGTGTATCCTCTGCCTCCTCTGCAGCGATCAGGGATTTTTCACCATAATCTTTCGCCTTTTGGTATTGTTCCATCTCCAAGTAACAACGTCCAACCTCGTGATATAGCCACGTACTTTCCAAGGCTGATTTTGATAAAGGTAATTTCTTCTCCCATCTAAGAATTAGTAAAGAAATTATGACATTGTTTAACAAGCAAATTTACAAATTAAATTGTTGTACAAACCCATGTATCAATTACAGCTAATTTTTCAAAATTTGAGGGGAACACATTGTACCTTCAACATTTATGTCAAAATTATGGTACATAAAGTCTTAAGTATGTATTGAAGTATTTACTAAATCTAATTTACATAATAAATATGTGATTAAACATTTGAAGCTTAGGTATCAAGAAATTAATTGTACCAAATTTTGAAAGTACAATTTGAAGGACAAAGCTAAATCAGTCGCTTAATTAGTAATAACATACACATCTATGGCCTGACTGTAGTCTCCCTTCCTGGCGTGAACACGGCCTAAATTATCCAATCCTCTGGAGCAAGCCTCTTCCATATCGCTGTAAAACATTGTACGTGAATATTATAAGTAGATACATGTTTTGGAATTGAACTCGAACATACATTTTGGAAATACACCTTAATATTGTTACATGTACATTATCATGATTATGTAGAATAGAGAACAAAGAAGAATAAATGAAGTCTCTATGATTTTGCTACTGTGATTTACCTTTAGCATTCATTTGTATTATTGTTAGCTTTTCAAAAATATAGATCTAAACAAAAGGGAACATTTAAGGTCAATGAAGGAAAGTTATTCAACATGTGTCGTACAGAGCTGAAAGTAGGTCTATTTGTACACAAATAGACAGTGCATCAAAGCAGTCCAAACTTTCCAATATCAGGGCATTCATTACTGATTGCCTTTAGTTTAATTCGGTTCCCCAGGGCTTGCTATTGCGATGCAGCATGAGTAGCAAAGTATCACACCTTTTTTTCTTATGATTTACGTTGTATTTTCCAAGAAATCATCTGATGAAATGGAATACTTACTATTGTTCACCCATATCATAGTCTATCTGATGATTTTCCAACGACTTGTCGTAATTTCCGAGTTCCAAGTGAGCATTACCGATACAACTGTAAAGGTTGGCAATGACCTCCATTTTGTTTGGTACCGCTTCCTCAGAGAACGTCTGTACGGTTCCTAAGCATCGCTGGGCACGCTTCAAACTCTCCTGGTATTTACCCTCGATTTGTGCTACAGATGAAATACAAAGTGCACTAAGTTTAATATATATATATATATGTTTATTGAAAAAATTCAATGGTACTACAAAAATAGTCTACCGCTTGCTAGGGAAATTTTCTTGTAAATAGACATGGAAAACTGTGACAAATATAACTTAATATTACGGTAGAGCATCCCTCAGGTCTCAGATGCTCATATTTCCAAAATAACAACTTTTGCAAAATTTTCATTTCCATATATCATGTATATTCAAAGCTTAAATGTTAGACCTGGTATAAAAACAAAATATAATTCGTGGTTTCATGATTATACCGAGAACTTAAGCTGTTTGAACTTTTAAACATTGGACCCAATGGGAAAAGTAAGAAAAATCCCATTTTAGAGGTGATAAAATGTGACTACAAAAGTTTCTTTTCCCAAAACCATATTAGTTTGATAATCTGAACAATATTCTGAAGAGAAAAAATAGGGTATCCAGGCAGCAATTCAGACCTGAGGGATACTCTACCTTAAGTCAAGAACATACAACTGATTAAGCAAGAGTGCAACTAATACATATACCATCTCAATTATGAGATAATTAATTTCAAATATCATACAACTTTTGTAATATGTGCATAAACTGATATTTAAACTTTCAATTTAAGTCATTAATTATGCATAAATTTTTGCATCAAATAAGGGATTACATGCATCACTAAAAATATAAATCCATTAGAGAAAAAAAATTATTCTAAAGTTATATATACCTTGATCTATTCGTTCCAGTTCTTTAATGATATAGTCATTTGCTGATAATTTGCCCCCTACCATCTCCGTTTTACGTCTCTGTTGCGCTCTATCGTGTTTACGTGCGTACATGGGCTTCTGTTGTCTCCAGAAGTCTGTACGTGTGTCCAAGTAAGACAGACCCTGACTGACAAGACTAGATATGGACTTGCCCATGTCTGTCTGTTGATCTGTGAAAATAAAAATTTAGCATTGAATAATATTGTGCTACTAATTTTATTCTTTACCTAAATCACGTAAACATAATTCACATGGGATTTTGAATTTTTCAAATACATGTACATATATTGTAAAGCATTTCATTCTGCCAAATTGCTGTAGAAATTAAGTTCCATTGTATTCATATCTAAATATAAATCTATATATTTTGAGAAATTACATCCATCAATATTTGAGAAATTGCATCCGTCAATATTTGAGAAATTGCAACCATCAATATTTGAAAAATTGCATCCATAATTTTTTTTTTTAATGTAGCTAGTCTATAGATCTGTTTAGGATGATATTAATATTAACATATAGGTAATAACTCTAGCTGAGCTTCTAAAAACTTTTCCTCATGGAAATGAGTCAAGTCAATGCCTTAACTTGTGTTTTATTACATGTAAGGGTATGCAAAACACAGCAAGTGCATTAATTCATGATTCATATGTTACTAATAATGCCGGCCCTCAGCTAAGTAACAGTGCTGCACTAATGATACATGTACGTATCAAAAAATAATAATAAATGCACTTGCCAATGTTGCATTGGTCTTAAAGTTTTTGTTCCCATTTTGAACAGTATGTGACATAAAGTAATTGTGACGACTAGCTGGTATCAAGTTCAATGAGAAGAAGCATAAAATTCAGGGAAAACAATTATCATAATGCACTCAAAATATGACGCTAAATTCTGTATAATTCCTAACATCATTTATACGTGTTTACGTCAGAAATCATCCCAAGTGGGTAGTAAGTCTGTATACCAAAAAGACGGACAGTATTACCTGTTGCAAAACACATGAAGACACTGAAGTTATTCTTTTATAAAAATACAAAATACACTCAGTAAATTAATTATTACCAGTTTCTTTGAGTAGTTTCTCCAAGTACTGCCTGTCCCCGTATAACTCTCCAAGTAATTGCTTAATCGTTTTCTCATTCCCATCTGTTCTCCTGGCATCCAGAGCTTTAGACTGTGTAGGTCCAACACCTCTACCATACGAACCATAGCCTTGTCTCTTCTTGGGCTTTTTCTAAATTGATAAGTTCAAGAGTTATCTTTCTTACCACCCCAACTGATAAGGAAGAAGGCAAGAACATTAGAGTTACCTTTCTTACCACACAATTTTTTTTTCTTGATTTCAAACATTTTTTTGATAATTTAATTTTTTTGTGTTTTGTGTTTTCTTTTACTGTCTTTGATATTTTTTCTGAAATTATTATTATTTCTATTATCATTTTTCTGTTTTAATTTCTGTTTTTTAATATTTGACTTTTTTTTTTTAATCATCTTAATTAGAATTTGATTTATTTTCTAAGTACATTGAATTTCTTACATCATCTTGTTTATCAAAAAATGACAAATCTCCCTCTGTGGTCAGTTGTACTTTGTCTGGAGCTGAAATAAAGTGAGATGCATGTATATGTAATGTCAATTTGAAATATTAGATAATTTAAATTTCCATTTATACCCTCTTTATGCATGTTATGTGCACGTGACATTACTCTAAATATTTCTAAATCTGACTATGAAATATACAATGTATATAAATTAAATTATCACCAGGACAAATATATTTCTTCATTTTTTTTCCTTTATTCTCTGTAATCATACTTTTTTCTTCTTTCTATTATTTTTTTTTGGGGGGGGGGGGATGTTCTATGACATTCTTTTTTTCCTTTTTCTTTATTAGTTTTTTGTATCATTTCATGTATTAAAATGTTTTCTTTATTTTCCTTTACACATATCATTATTTGCTTTTATTTTTTTTTTATTTTTTTTTTTTTTTGATGGGTAGGGGTAGCCTCAATATCATGTTTATCATGCATTTAAACATAATTAAATTAATGTGAAATATACTCACATCCTACAGAATTATCGATGGCTTCCTGGGCTTTCTGTATACCTAGTCTGAACTCCTGTAGTTCTGGACGAAGCTTGTGTCCACGGTGATAATACACAAGGGCCAGCTCAAAGTCACCTTGGTAATACAATGCCTGTGCTTTCTGATAAACTCCCTAATTGTGAAAAAAAAAAATAATTAAACGTAAGTATAAAAAGCATACATATTTATAGTTCTATCTAAAATTTTGTTAAGTACCTTCAGTAGTCACATTAATTTCAAAATTTGAAAATTATAAAAAAAATTTTTTAATGAGAAATCAATTGAAGATTGATAATCATGTAAAGATTAAATCATTAACATGAACCATATAAATAAGTACTGATTATTTTCTATATATATAACATCTTTAATATGTTTCATATATTTTAAGGATTAGAACATTAAGTATCTCAGTACCAGTATTAAATTGAACACTTTCCTAATTTTTTTCTCCAAATAGTCAACATGTACAATAACTATTTTTGTCATAATCATGAACATGATAGAATAGCTACAATTTTTTTAGGTTTCTATAAACAGGCTGCAGTATCATACTGATTACTTCGTCATGTATTAACAAGAGCCCAGGGGCACAATGCTCACCTAGTACCAATGCACACTCTTAACAGATGGAGGGACTGTGAGTGAGCTTCGCTCAGGTGAGCTAAAAAAGGTGATGCATTATAACTCAGCATAATTTTACCTTGTGGAAGTTTTTGTCTTCTTGAAGTGAAGATTCAGCATCAGTAAGTGCATTATCTGTATCACCAAGCTGGAGGTAACACTTAGATCTGGATACAAGACAGTTCTTATCTCCTGGCTGAAGTTCTAATGCCTAAAAATGAACATTTAACTTTAAGTTGCAGTGCATGATTATTTATGCAGATTGCCTTTACACGGTACTTCTCATATAAGTCTAAAAAAAACAAAAAACAACTTAAATCATACCTGAATTTCAGTCTTGATATAATTTGGTGAAAAATATATAACCCTATTTGCAATTTTGGCAGTGGCCATTTTATTATACTGCCGTTGCCTTGACTGATAACCCCTCAGTGATAGACAGCAGCGTAATAAAACATCCCGTGCCAGAATAGCATAAGAGATTACCAAAAAGTATATAGCATGTCTTTTTAACTACAAAATAATTTACAAGTCGAAATTTCAGAGTACTGTATACATGGTATATAGATTATATTAATTTAATATAATTGTCACCAAAGTCAGACCAGTTGATAGAAGAAGAAGAATTATTATGTCGCTAAAAAAACATCAACCGTTCATTGTGTCACAACATAAATCCTGAAGGACTACAATCACTCTTGATACAATGTCAATTTTTTTTTTTAATTTATTTTTCTTTTAATCTTAATTAAACATGTTTAATTGGTTTTAAAAATTTTACATGTACTCATTAAGTAGTCGATGTTGGCCATCAGAAAACAGCTAGTATAGAACGTAACAAAAAGGAAGAAGAAGAAAGTCTGATTTTTGCAATTTGTTGTGCATCAGTTCATCTTTGCCTTACCGTTGTGTAGCTTTCGATGGATTTTCTGTATTCTCCTTGCTTAAAAAGCGTGTCAGCCTCTGCCTTGTAAATTTCGAACGTCCCTTTAGGACCCTCGGATTCATCGCCGTCGTACATTTTGTGTAGTTTCTCTATTTGTTACCTCTGTTTCTCTTTCCCTCGTTTGTATCAACACCAAAATCCTTACTTCCGGTCGTCTCCAAGTAACGCGCGGTGGCTAAAAGAGAAAAACGATGACGTCAGGTACCGAAGTTTCGGAGCGCATAAATTGAAAACTCTTGAAAATATGGAACATTTTATAAAAAGAACAACAAATATTTCTGTATGTCTTTCATTTCATTATTTTTCGTTGTTTGTTATTTTATTCCTTTTTTACCAAACAAGCCGCGGCAAGTAAGAAAGAATCAATTAACGAAATCCGTGATTAGGATTATTGATTTTAAGCGGATAATCGATCCGAGGTTTAAACGAAGAGTGGAAAATCACGAGGCATGCGTTCTATTGTTCATAATCATTTAAATCGTCTTGTTGAACAGATCACTAGTTATTTGATCGTAACAAATGCTTATATATAACTCAAAGTTGAAAGAAAGGGAAATGTCTAATTACTGTGCACAAATAATTTCTGTCCTTACTAGTTTTTCGTCGAGTTTTTTTTTAAATGTTTTTTTTTTTTACTATTCTATTTTAAAGATCATTGATGAATTACTTCAAGTACTTTCTAGGCAACCACTCTAAAATGTCCACACGTATAACTAAAGGTGATATGAAAATATGTTTGCTACATGATAAATCAACCACATGTCCTATCAATGAATATTGAGATCCGAACCCCTCCCCCTTCTCCCTCCACCCCGGCCACATATTTTAGTATTTACTTCAAACGTTTTCCTTAATATCACTTGGAACATGGGTGCTCCGAGTTTTCAATGATCAATTTTAATGCAATTTAACCCCCCCCCCCCCCAATTATTTACCGAAAAAGTGTAAATTTTCGTGTGGGTGTAATTTTTTCGCAAATGTATTAACCCCACGTATAAATAAACAGTATAAAAGACCAAAGGGAATACTCCCAATTTCGCCAAAATTACCCCGTGTATTTCAATTATCATTTGGCGAAATTTCCCCCCAGCGAAAATAACTATGATTGCAGTAAGCGATTATCGGGGATGAAACCCATGTACTTTTCTTTTTTTAAGATGTTGTGAGTGCATCGTGCCTACTTTCCAAACTGCTGGACATATTCATTCTATTTTCAGTAATTTATTTCATCAAATAATACAAATTCTTATCGTATTTTAAGAACAACATATTGAAAAATGCGAGTTTGTGTTTATTTATATTGGATCAATCGTCTATCGGCTAGTGTTATAAATATAGGTCGACATATTCGCTTGCTTATTTTCTTATTTTGATCAACCACATTCTTATTCTTTAAAGGTATTTAATCGCCCAGATTAACAAACGACAAAGAAAAGATTTGATTCTTTTGTTGGCAATACCCTAAAACAAGATGTTTTATTATTTGTAGGGTAATCTTATGTCTACTGCAGAAGCGGAGTCAGGGTATACACAGAGAAAGAATAATAAAAAAAAAAAAGAAAAATAAAGAATGTGGAAAAAGGCGGGGGGGGGGGGGGGTATCCGTTACAAAGCTGCGTGTATAATACGTATTTGAATTATCCTGATTTCAGTAGTTATCATCATTCATGAACTTTTAAGAAAATTCCAACTGTTCGTTTACAAAAACATTAGATTTTAAGATTTTGACATATATAACTGGCTAAATTTAAAAACAAATTCCAATCTTTCAATTTTTATTCAAAATTCCCTTGTACAATGAACTAGTAAATTTTTCCTCTGACACTCAAGCATCGATACCGAGTCAAATTATTGCATGTGCACATCATTTCTTCAAAATTATATCTTGTCTAAAAAACGTTTGATGAAGATTAATATCTTCAGCTAGTAGATACTTTTACATTTTTATCTTCCTAACTAGGATGCTAAATGATGAGTTGAGACTTTTCTGCATTTTTGATTCACCTGCTTCCTTTGTTTTTCCAGCTCTGGTTACGTTACTGCAAAATATGTGTATGTATTTCTGTTACTTAATTCGTTGAACAAGATTATATGTATAGAGCCTGTATTATGTTGCATGTCAGATTTTTTCTGTATTATACAAAATCACCTTAGTTGCCCACTTTATATACAAGTTTGCAATTTCAATGCAGCAAAACTTATCTTGATTCTTAATTCTAATTTCGATTGTAATAAAATTTTTATGACAAGAAACAAACGTGACGATTGACCGAAATGAGCGAGAGAAATGTTTTCAAAACGTAAAATATGATATGCCTTCTAGACGTTTTCGAATCGATAACTAATGAAGTAAAGTATAGATGCTTTCCAAGGATTTTTACGGAATTTGTTAGCTGTGCACTTTAGTCATGTCTGCAAACGGAAATTACAAGAAAAGGAAATCCGAGGTCCTCAACGGAACCTACAGGAAAGAGGGCGACGAAAAATATCAAAGTGGGAAATATAAGGAGGCCCTGAAACTGTATCATCAGGTAGGAAAAATATCAAAATGGGAAATATAAGGAGACCCTCGCTGAAATTTAACTGTATCATCAGATAGGAAAATATCAAAATGGGAATATAAGGAGGCCCTGAAACTGTATCATCAGGTAGACAAAATATCAAAATCGGAAATATAAAGAGGCCCTGAAACTGTATCATCAGGTAGGCAAAATATCAAAATTGGAAATATAAGGAGGCCCTCGCTGCAACTGTATTATCAAATAGGAAAATTATCAAAATAGGAAATATAAGGAGGCTCTGAAACTGTATCACCAGGTAGGCAAAATATCAAAATGGGAAATATAAGGAGGCCCTGAAACTGTATCATCAGGTAGGCAAAATATCAAAATGGGAAATATACCGGGTAAGAGGCCCTGAAACTGTATCATCAGGTAGACAAATGGGAAATGCTGTACCTGAAAAGCATTTTGACTAATTTCACCAGATAGGTAAAACATAGCAAACCGATTGACCAAAATCCCAAAAAGGAAATATAAGGAAGAGGATTGGGACTTTATCACTAGAAAGGTAAAAATATGAGAAATGAAATATTAAAAATAAACATCGAAGAAGTGCTCATCAGTAATTCAGTCTCAAAGTCGAGAAAATACGACAAAATTATTAGAATTTCCATTGGAACAGTTGCAAACCCCGTAATAAGTAATATTTCGAAGCGAGACCTGGCCCCAAGGTTATAAAACTTTTACCGTGCTCAACTCAAATCTCATGCTCAAACTTTGAGATCGTGCTCAACGGAGAACGCGACTTGAGATTAGGTCCAAGGTTATAAAACTGTTTTGAGAACGTTCTCCGTGCTCAAACTCTGCTAGCGTGCTCAAATATGAGATCGTCTCTAATATTCGAGGTTATAAAACTTCTAAAGTTTGAGAATGTGCTCAAAATTGAGCATGTGCTCAAATATTTTTAAGATTGGTAGGAACCTTGCTCAAACCCGTGCTCAATGGCTGCCCATGTCCGTTTGCCGTGGCAAGACATTCGCGAAAACGACAAAAGGATAGTCATTCACTAGTCTTGAGAGACCAGTCTAATATCCAACTGGACTATGTGGATTAATTGAGTCCGTACCCCTCCCTTTAAGATTTCTCGGGGGGGGGGGGTCCGAAACTTGCATATTTAATCGACTAGTTTTTCCCAAGAATTCGGCTTGTTACTATTGCGAATGAATAGTATACAATTTTTGATAATGATATATAGATCAATCGTTAAATATTTTTATCTTTTTATAGAGATGGTTAGATCATTTAACATTTATATATCTAATATTTGTAATAAATAATTGTTTAAACAAGATATTTCCAAGATTCCCAATACATTTGAGTGTTGTGGACAGTAGCATCATTTTACCAAAAAGAGTTTGTGGAAGTAAAATGTGTTTGCCCCTGCTAGAATAGATCATCACTGCATATTACGACTTAATATTTTTTGGGGAAATGTTTCTTTTTTATATAAATCAATAGAAAACGGAAATATTTCTTTTTAACATTGATCCCCTACCCGAGTTACAAAACGTCACATACACACGTGTCAAGTGTACTTACAGAAGGGCAAAATCCTTACAATTCATTTTCATTGTATATCATTTGTATAGTACGTATTGTATATAAATGTACAACCATATTGAATGTAATTTGCTAAGATTAAACTCTCATTTGCAAAAGTGACATCGGGGGCAAAACAAATAGAAAAAAAGACAAATAATTTAATCATCATATTATTTCTCGCGGACTATGCATATTTAATGAATTATTTTAAAAATGGTAAAATCATGATTATTAAACCTCTGTCAGGCACACACAACTTTTTATTATATATTAATTGACTAAAAATTAAAAATTTTCTCATAATCATTTTTGCAACTCAATTTATTTCCAAACTCGAGGAGGACGACTTTTCATCAATTTCTAACATCATCACAAATATGTTCAAGGTCAATCTTTTTACATTTAGAGTTTTGAAATATTTTACTTATGGAAGTTATGAAGTTGTTTGAGAGCAACAAATTATATCAAGTAAGCCAAGAACATAGGACTTTGGTCCTAAATATGTGACCTTGACCTTGAATCTGACCCTGACCCTCATGGGGTGTTGAGTCTCATCGTAGTTAATCATGCATATCAAGCGTGACTACCAGACAGACGGACGCCGGACAAAGCAATCCCTATATATGCTTCGAATGCGACACAAAAAAGTCTCTGTGTTTTGATACGGGTATGCAACACAAGGGAAAGTCTTTCAAACCACATGCAACATATTATATTTACTATGAAAATTGAGATGGCAGATTTACATGTACGAGAATCTGCATTGACAAAAACTTGAAAAAAAAATTGAAGTTGTGGGGAAAGACTCCTACTCCTACGTCAAATACAAAGTACAGACTCAGTCATACAATATGTATAAACCAGGGGAAATGCGTGGAAACCTTTCTTTGGAAATGGTAGCTACGATGTTTTTTTCATTTATAAATAGGACATCATGTTTGAGAATAAAAGGCTGTTAGTGGTAGTTACGACATTATATATTGTGCAAAATTTTGCAGTTGTCGACCCTACTATGTTATATTGTAAATTCTAATATGACTTGATTCTTTTTCCCTATTAAGACAACAGACGCGAGCCGGGCTCTATTCTCCAATATAGGCCCTATAGCGATAAGCCACGCCTATCCATTTTTCTGAAAGCAGATAAACCGGCAGGAACTGGTTTTTACCAAGAATCGATTGGTCATCATTAGAATAGAAATAAAAAATGAGAAGCCGGGCTCTATTGTCTCATAATGCCCTCGCGGCTCGGTGATATCGGGCATTATGAGACAATAGAGCCCGGCTTCTCATTTTTTATTTCTTAAATAGATACTTTATACACCAGAAGATGCGGCATGGGTTTTATATATAGAATTAAAAAAACATGAAAAAGGTCGGAAGTACCACTCACGACCTTATATATCCCTTATGTGCTTGTCTACACTGTTTTCGCATCACGTGTTTTGCTGTGGGTGCTGATACAGAGTCTGGGAGATCCTTTCCTTTCTTTTGATTTTTTCCCAAATATGAGTACCTATTCTAGTAAATTTGTTGAAAATTTGAAGAAAAAAATCCCTTCATCTTCTTAAAAGCAAAGTAAGAGAATCATTTGAAATTCTATCAAAATTCGTTCACAAACTTGTTTATATATAAAACAAGTATCTACCTAAAATGCACAAAAGTAGCTGTGAATATATCTATAATAACTTAGGCGAAAAGACAGGAAATATGCCAACTTGAATAAAAATGACAAAGTGCATAAACAAGAATGTGTATCAAAAATCAAATGAAAACTATCCAAATATTTTTCAAATGCATAAACAGCTTACAAAATATGAAAAATGAAAAAGATTGGGAAACTTGAAGCGGGATTCGAATTCACAACCCTTATGTTCCCTTAGTAATGTGACAGAGAGAAAGGCAAATGGCGTTCTCAGTCAACGCCGTACTAAACTCAATAGAGAACGTGCTCATAATATTTTATAACCTCTACCAGACCAAATCTCAAGTGGCGTTCTCTGTTGAGCACGTTCTCAAGTTTTATAGCCTCTAGATTTAGAGACGATCTCATATTTGAGCACGCTAACAGAGTTTGATCACGTTCTCAAACTTTAGACGTTTATAACCTCGAATTTTAGAGACGATCTCATATTTGAGCACGCTAACAGAGTTTGAGCACGGAGAACGTTCTCAAAACAGTTTTATAACCTTGGGCCCAGGGCCCAAGGTTATAAAACTGTTTTGAGAACGTTCTCCGTGCTCAAACTCTGTAAGCTTGCTCAAATATGAGATCGTCTCTAAAATTTGAGGTTATAAAGTTCTAAAGTTTGAGAACGTGCTCAAACTCTGTCGGCGTACTCACTTCGAGGTTATAAAACTTTTAAAGTTTGAGAACGTGCTCAGTGGAGAACGCCACTTGAGATTAGGTCTGGTAGAACTATAAAATACTTTGAGCATGTTCTCTATTGAGTCTAGTACGTTGTTAATTGAGAACGCCATTTGCCTTTCTCTTGGACACATTCCTACAGGAACACCAGGGTTGTGGGTTCGAATCCCGCTGTGAGTTTCCCTTTCGTTTTTAGTTTTCTTATTTTTCAGCTGTTTATCATGTTTTTTTTAATATTTGATACATAATTTTGTTTTCGCACTTTGTCATTTTTATTCAAGTTTACATATTTTCCGTCAGTTTCCCCCAAGTTATTATTGATGTATTTACAGTTTGTGAAAGAATTTTGATAATAGTTAATTTGAATTTCAAATGATTCTCTTGCTCAGGGATTTATTTTCTTCAAATTTTCAACATCTTTCCTAGAGTAACTACTCGTATTTAGATGAAAAATAAAAGAAAGGAGGGAATCTCCAACCAGACTCGGTATCAGCACCCACAGCAAAGCACCAAAATACATGATGCGAAACACAATATAGACAAGTACAACATAGACGTTATAGAGACATAAAACATAGAAACACGAAACACAAGAAAGTACACATATACCAAGGATACCAATGGGCAGTCGGTGCCGCACCACGCCAGTATCAAATGACGTAGCTATCCGGATTACGTTCGCACTACCCTTCCGCTTTTCCGGTTACCCAAAGTTCTCAAGAACGCACAATTGTAGTGTAAAATAATCTTTACCCTGTAAGATGACATAACAACAAGAGAGCAAAATGCTTGGTCTCAAGCAACACAGATGAAATTGTAAATGGATATAAAAGGTGGGGGGAGAGTTAAGAAATGCAGTCCGTGCCCTGCTGGCTGCATGCATGTTGTCACCTGTGACCCGAGATAACATACGGATGAGAATGTTTTTTTGTGAGACTTTTGTTTAAAAATAAACTTATTAGTGTGTTTTGTTATATTTCTTTCATCGGGTCCATTAAACATTCATACTATACAGTTTGGTTATTATTTACTCATTGCTTTCTTCACAAGACTTCTGAAGACATTCACTGGAAGTTTCATGTGTTTTCGGGAGATCAATATGGACCATGAGACACTTATCTATATCGAAATAGCGCAGAATACACAATAAATGTACTTTCTTTGTGTTGCATACCCCTTACAAAACACAAATTGACTTCTTGTGTCGCATTCGAAGTATAGCGGCAGTGTGGGATAACTGTCCGTTGTCCGTCTGTCTGGTAGTCTCACTTTCACATATATGTTAATTGTTCGTAGCTTTCTCGATATGCATGGTTAACCATGATGAGACTCAGCACCTCATGAATGTCATGGTCACATTCAAGGTCAAGGTCAAGGTCACATATTTGGGTACAAAGTCACATTTTAACATATATGTTCATAGCTTACTTTGATGTGATTTTTTGCTCTCAAACAACTTAAGCATCTTACTTTCTTTTCTGAAATCTACGCTTTGTATGTATAGAGATACATGTACATGTAAATACGGTTATAGTTAACGCGGAATCACTTTGCAGGTTAGAACAGATTTATTTAGAGCAAATGAAGTGTGATGTTAGATTATGTTTTCATACGAAAATACACCTGATATAATCTCAAGAGTCCTGTGCGTAGGAACCAGAAGGGGGGGGGGGGGGGGGGGGGGGGGGGTTAGCGATGATGTTAAATTCCTCTTTGAGTCTGGAAATATATTGGTTGCAAAAATAACTATATATACGCTTGAAAATTGATGTTACAAGGGCAGTGCGTGCCTGCAGAGGTGTAATAATCTTGATGTTCCCCTTTTACCAGTCATTTTATGCATACCGTGTAATACTTGAGAAATAATTATGATGATTAAATTTCCTCATGCTTTTCTATAATTCTGATTTCATAATATAGATCTTTGATTATAATAAATTTAAAATTTCTGATTGTTTCAGGAGACGAATCTGAACTATTGCATCAACGAGTATACACATGTATATGCATCATGCATGTATGACTTTTTTTTTCAATTTTTGCGGCACCGAACATTTTAATTTAAAAAGCGCAATCTACAATGAATTTCGTTTTCATGTAGAATTTTTTTTTATGTTCATCTTTAATACAGTCGGAAATTGTCGCTGAATACTGAAATGTAAGAACTAAAATTTCTCCTAGGTTTGAATGGTTTGCCCCCTCACTTTTGATTGGTTCTCTTGCAAATTCCATTCAGTTTGGTTGTAAATATTCAATACGTATAAAGATGATATATATAATGATAATGAATTGTAACTTGAAGGATTTTGCCCTAAGGCTACTAGATATTTACGTGTATAAGTATATATCTTATAAAGTGGACGTGGCGTTTCCGTTTTCTATTGATTTAAATCGAAGAAAAAACTTTTCCCCGAAAAACTTGAGTTGCAATATGTAGTGATGATCTATTCTAACAGAGACAAACTCATTTCATTTCATGAAGCATTTTCACAAAATCGTTTATATTTTTGGTAAAAGGATGCTTCTGTCCACAACATTCACATGTATTTTGAAAACTTTATCGTGGAAACATCTTGTTTAAACGTACAATGTTCAATAGATAAATGCTAAATGATCTAACCATCTCTATATCAAGATATTCGATCATCATCAAAATATATACAACGATTGTACTAATATATCATCATTTTCAAAAATACACTATTCATTCGCAAAAACCAGTCGATTAAGCGATTTTTTTAAATATGCGAGTTTCGGAATATGCAAGTTTCGGACCCCCCCCCCCCCCCTCTGAGAAATCTAAGGGAGGGGGTGCAGACTCAATGATAATTTATCCACATAGACCAATGGGGAAATAGACTGGTCCCTCAAGACTCGTACATGCCACATCCTTCTGTCATTTTGTGAAAGTCTATAAACACGGCAAACGGACATGGGCAGCCATTGAGAACGGGTCTGAGCAAGGCTCCTACCAATCTTAAAAATGTTTGAGCACATGCTCAATTTTGAGCACATTCTCAAACTTTAGAAGTTTTATAACCTCGAATATTAGAGACGATCTCATATTTGAGCACGCTAGCAGAGTTTGAGCACGGAGAACGTTCTCAAAACAGTTTTATAACCTTGGACCTAATCTCAAGTCGCTTTCTCCGTTGAGCACGATCTCAAAATTTTAGCATGAGATTGGAGTTGAGCACGGTAAAAGTTTTATAACCTTGGGGCCAGGTGCCTGGGGAGAGTCAGCGTCTCCTGTTTGCATGAAACACCCGTCGCAACAGTTCCATGAAAACTTGTCAAATCCGGTGATATAGCCTCGATGTACCTATCGATGACTAATGCATATCAAGTAAAGATTTCTTGTTTGGTGATGTTGACAGCCATTACATCGCAATTTAGAATGTCACTGATCATTCTTGAAAGAGGGATCTCATCTGTTTTTATAAGATCCCCGTAGCGTTGTGATTATATCACTGGGTGGACCAAAATGTCAGAAAGGAAATGCATAGAAACATTGTTACTATATAGCCCAAGGTTGACCAAATTATCAAATTGGGGAAAATTAAGCATTTCTGCACCGATAGGTAGACAAAAATGTCGAAACAAAATTAAAACCAATTTTACTATATATACCAAGGTAGACAAAAATATCAGAAAGGTTCGCAATACAGATAAAGAACTGTGACTATATCAGCAGGAAGCCGAAGTCGAAATATCAGAAATCTGTTATTTTTAAACAGAAAACAGGCATTTTGCCCCAAAATAAAGTAGAAAATATACCCTTTTTGTTTCAAACATTTACAGTTGAAAATACATTCCTGCTATTATTTTAAAACGCGACAACGCGACAATGCGACAACGAGACAATGCGACAACACGACAACGCGACATGGCACAAATCAGTCACCATAGTATGAAACGACATATAGGTCAACAGATATAGTAAAAAAAAAAGAAAGTTAAAAGGTACATAGAAACAAGAACAAGTCCAATACATGTAGTAAGGGTAGCATATAGTTTGAACAATTCAACAAAACGAATTTAGACCAACTTTAAAATTACTCTTCCTCCTCTTCAAAGCTTGGCACATAAATGCACGATATATAATCACAAATATGGAACAAAAAAGAGGGAGAGGGTAAAGATTGTATGCAATGTTTCAGCAACCTTGGAATGGCGAGTTTCTATAGATTTTTGTTATCATTGGACACTCTGACCACTTGGGTTAAAAAGAGCAATTGCTGTACGTAATATAAAATTACACTATGTATACTTCGGATACATAGAATTGCGGAACAGACAAATATTATTCGAAACAGTCACAAAGAACGCTTGTGTGACAGTGTCAATAATGTATTATATTAATTTGCATTTCGCAATTCTAAAAGCAAATGTTTTCTGTGTTGATAAAGGAGGTCACTTGATTGTTAATGCAATGATACTAAATAGAATAAAAAAATCAATTATATTCCTGTTTGCTCTTTTCATGTGGGAACTCGGAGGTTTTTTCCTTCTCTCTTTCAATCTTTCTTCCTCTCTTTGACAGAGGATGGTATATAATCTTGATAAAAGATTTTTTTGCAAGGTTTGCAAACGCTCGTTGCAGTCATCAGATTAAAAATGGAAGGGTTTTCTGGACTCTTTTTTCTCTTACCCCCCCCCCCCCCCCCCCCTCATAAACAATAGGATACATGTAACCTTAAAATGTAATGACAGTACATTATGTATTAATGTTTTTAATTTCAATTGGTTCAGAAGTTATAAAAAATATATCTCATTGATTACAACGTAACCCCCCCCCCGAAAAAACGGAGGAAAGGGGGGGGGGTTACGAATCCCGCGAGGGAAAATTTACTTTTGATAAATTTTCATTTCATGGTGTATTTCACCTAACCCACAGCAACGCTATCTTTGAAGTGGCTTAAGTTAACAAGATACCAGCATTTTAAATAAACCTATATTGCACGTTTTGATACAGATTTAAAAGAAGGGGCAACCCTATTCAATAAAGTTTGTATTAAAATCAATTTAATCAAATATGTTTGCAGCAAAATTCCATTTTGCGGTAATCGTGTGGGGCGGCCCTTTGGACTCTATGTAAATTCAATACATGTATAATATTTATTGCATAAAGAAATTTTTGTATGGTGCGAATAAGGGACGCTGAAAATCCGGGGGGGGGGGTTTCTGAACGAAAGTGCAAGTATTTTGTGAGTTTTGCTTCACTTTGAGGCATCTTGGTAAATGGAACAAAAGGAATTAGGTTAATATGGAATAATCAGGATTAAACCAAGTTTTAAAGCCTCAAAAGTTCAAAGGTTAGTTGGTGACTGGATTGATAGTTTTATTTATCACAGTTTCAAGTTTTTATTACTAGTTTTGAGTATTTAAACTTTAAATTCTAGAATGTTTATAAAATGCATTGAAGTTGACATTTATCCCTTTGATAAGTTTTTGATACATGTAAATCGTAAACAACAAATCTTTTTTATCATAAATGGAATAATTTTAAATTTCATAAATTTTGTTTGAACCATTTGCTAAATATATTTTTAGAAAATCAAAAATTCAGATAATTCTAACATAGGAAGACAGATTGATTGTCGATATTAAGCAAGCGTAGTAATGCTTTGTGTAAGGAGATTCATACAATTTGTGGTACTACATGAGAATGATTGAGAGCTTCAAAGAGAAAATTATATTTTCATACAGTAAGTTACCAAATCCTTTTCAATATAAAATTTATTGAATAAAATATGTTTAAACTATAAGTAAGTTACCAAGAGGACATTATACATGGTACTGGTCCAATCCTCCGAACTCCTCCAGAAAACTCTGGAAGGTTGTATGCTGACCAAGTGTGTAGAAGAGACTTCATGATACACTCTGTCTGTAAAATCTCGTTTGAGATCGAGTTACATCTTCTAAAAGATTTTTCCAAGGAAACACTGGAAGGTTGTATGCTGACCAAGTCTGAAAATGAGACTTCGTGATAAGCTCTGTCTGTAAAATCTCGCATGAGATCGAATTATACCATCTAAAAGCATATTCCCAGGAAACTCTGGAAGGTTGTATGCTGACCAAGTCTGAAAATGAGACTTCATGATAAGCTCTGTCTGTAAAATCTCACATGAGATCGAATTATATCCTCTATAAATAATTATTTTGTCAAAATAGTCACTTTGGTGTATTCATAGCATTCAGAGCTATTTATCGTTCACTGTATATTTAAGGTCTTTATCCACGAGCATCTTATTAATGTTGAGTTGTATCTAGAAAAGTAATTGAACAGCCCCTCGCGCCAAGAAATCAAAGAAAGCAGAAAATCATGATGCCTTTTGAAAATTGTAGACACTTTTCAAAGCCTGCCTATTTCTTTTGAAACATCTTATCTATCAAAATGATTAAAAATTCTACATTTTTCATTTGTACATGACATTTCTATAATTTCAGGCGCTGAAGTTGCACCCAAGTGATATTAAGGCATTAGTGGCCAGATCACGCTGTTATACCAAACTCCGCAAGATACGTAAGGCTATAGATGACGTAGACACGGCCCTGCACCTGGATAATCTACACAAAGAGGTGGGTATATCTGACATTTTTATGACGAACAGCCCCCCCCCCCCTTTCAAAGATTTTAATAATTACTATATATCACGCTGTTATACCACAATCTTTAAAATACATCAATCGGAACGCCTCGACCTTTGCTGCCCTTCTTCTGACATAGGAGGAAGGAGCGAGGTGTTCCGATTGTAAAAAGATGACGTAGACACGCCCTACACATGGATAACCTTAATAAAGGCGTGTTTATCTTTCTCTTGTATGACTATACCCCCCTTCTCCCATAAAAGTGGAAGATTATCACCACGCTGTTATACCAAACTCCGTAAAAGATGACGTAGACACGGCCCAACACCTGGATAACCTACCCAGAGAGGCGTATACAAAAATGTATATCTGTTTTATGTATAAAGGCTATCCTCCACCATCACCACCTCCCGCCCTTTTTAATTTTAGTTAGTTTGTTTGTTTTGTTTTGTTTTGTTTTGGTTTTTTTTTCGTGGGTCGTCGTTACTGGAGATTCAAGGATATAGTCTTAGTCCTGTCCGTTCGTCTGTCCATCATCTCTTCGTCTGTCTGCATGCAAATTAAATCTTTCTTTACATTTGACAGATCTCTCTTAACTATTGAAGCAAAATTTTTCTAACAGAAAGGCCAAGGTCATTGTGTTTTCAATGAATTCCCCTGTAAGCCATTGAGAGAATTTAAGAAAAGTGGGAGGGATGTGCGCATATAATCTGGATAACTCCACCACTTTCTACTTACGTAGCAGATGGCCGTCCTAAGTCGGCATCGGTCGCCCTTTTGTCTTGTTGGTTTATTTGTAATCTTGTTTATGCTTTCTTCGATGTTTAGTGTTAAAAAATGTGTCTTGTCCCTTTGCTGTCTTGTTTGTGCTTGTCACCTCTTAATTGATAATGATGGTCGACGTACGTTAGGCCTAAAATAAATTCATATGAATTAGATTTAGACAATATCTACCTGGTTAAATCAAAGTGGGTTCCCGTGGAACATCTTATTTGCGTATCACGTGATATCCGACCGTGTATGTACTTATGAAAAATATAATTTGCGAGTCATTCAACATTATTTCATTTGAACTGTCTCTTGGCAGAAGAAATATGTAATTTTAATAAACTCGAACGGTTAACGATTACATGAACGTAAATCCTTTCAAAATTGTTTTTCATTTTTTAAATCGACAATAGGAATCAATTTAAATGAAAATTGACATTAAAGAACATCGAAGAAATTACAATAAAATAGTACTTTAAGATATAGGGGGCAAAAAACCTGATTATTTATTATTCGCTCTATGGGGTACACGAACCTATTTTCGTAAAAATGGTTTGTCAGAGATTTATATTTTGAAAATAGAATATCAAAAATTAGAGTAGGTGACTCGCGTCATAATGAATCAATCGATTGATGATTTTAATTACTTAGTCTAATATGTTTTAAATTTTTACTTCTATGGACGTAAAATTGATAATATAATCCACTCCTTTAACCCCCCCCCAAAAAAAAAAAATAGAACAAGAGGCCCACCTGAGTTGCAAACAAAAGAATGATAGTGGACAATTTGGTGGAGGCCTTGAGTACTTGCTTCCTGTAAGAAGCCGAAAATGCGTCAGCCAATCTGAGCCCTCGGCGGCCATATTTGTTGACACATGGGCACGAAAAACAAAAACTTGGCAGAGGACCTTGAGTACTTGCTTCCTGTAAAGTTTCTTGAAATTTTGTGCAGTGGTTGCAGAGGAGAAGTCGAAAATGCTTCAGCCAATCAGAGCCCTCGGCGGCCATATTTGTTGACCAATCGGCACGAAAAACACAAACTTGGTAGAGGACATTAAGTACTTGCTTCCTGTAAGGTTTCGTGAATTTTGTTCAGTAGTTGCAGAGGAGAAGTCGAAAAAGCGTTAGCCAATCAGAGCCCTCGGTGGCCATATTTGTCGACCGATCCGCAGAAAAGACACAAACTTGTTAGAGGACCTTAAGTACTTACTTCCTGTAAGGTTTCGTGAAATTCTGTGCAGCAGTTGCAGAGGAGAAGTCGAAAATGCGTCAGCCAATCAGAGCCCTCGTCGGCCATATTTATTGACCCATGGGCACGAAAAACACCAACTTGGTAGAGGACCTTGAGTATTTGCTTCCTGTATTCTGTGCAGCAGTTGCAGAGGAGAATTCGAAATGCGTCAGCCAATCAGAGCCTTCGGTGGCCATATTTGTTGACCAATCGGCACGAAAAACACAAACTTGGTAGAGGACCTTGAGTATACTTGCTTCACGTAAGGTTTCGTGAAATTTTGTGCAGCAGTTGCAGAGGAGAAGTCGAAAATGTGTCAGCCAATCAGAACCCTCTGCGGCCATATTTGTTGACCGATCTGCATAAAAAAAACCCCACAAACTTGGTAGAGGACCTTAAGTACTTGCTTCCTGTAAGGTTTCATGAAATTCTGTGCAGCGGTTGCAGAGGAGCAGTAGAAAATATAGAAAGTTTACGCCGGACTGCCGGACTTCCGGACGGACGACGGGCGGACGACCCATGAGTCAATAGCTCACTTAAGCTTCGCTCATGTTAGCTTTAAGGGTTAAACAACCGCTTATTTGAACTTTATGCGGTAAATACAGTCACTTAAGGAAATTTGGGGGAAATAAGAATGAATGAATGAATGAATGAATGAATGAATGGATGAATGAAATATTTGAGTCTCATCATAAATTGTTTCTCCTTGTTAAAGTTGAAAACTGATACTGTAAGAATGAATAACATTGAAAATATTCATGAGTTTCAATGAATTTCACAGTTTCATGAATACATGAAACCGCTATATCATTTTTCTTTATTTTCGAAACGCAAGTTATTGATAAACTCGTGAATGAGCAAGACATGAATTATGTAAGTCTACATTTAGAAAAGCACTAGTATATATTTAGATAGATATACATTTAATAACAATAAAATTACCCATCCATTTATGTAATGGGTGGGACAGGGGGTACCTCTCTCCCCTCCCATCCCCTTACCTCCCCTCCCGCCTCCCTCCCATCCTTTTCACCCTTTTCTTACCTCCCCCTCCCGCCCCCTTCCTCCCCTCCCTCCCATTTTCCCCCTTCTTTCCTTCCTTCCCTCCCTCCGATCCTCCTTCCCCCTCTCTCCCTCCTCCCTTTCACCCTGTCCACTCCTCATGTAATGGATGTCTAGCTGTAATACCCCTTGTAAATTTCCAAAAGACATTCCGGTTTGCGAGTTTCAATAGGTTTAAAAGAGTATTAACCGGGTGCATGCGACGAATTTAAATTCCTTTTGATGATATTTACGTATGTCAAAATGGTATAGATGAATATCAACTAAGACTTAAACCAAAGTATCTCAGTGTTTCGCGCTATATACAATTAGTATATTCAAGTCTAATCCATTAAAGATCTTCTCAGAGCACAAATGTAAAAAAGAAATTGATTATTTTTATTATGAATATAAATCTATATTCATTATAATAGTTCAACATTGACGAATTGTCGCCCATTGTTTGGGGCTATTGTGGGTTATGTACATTTTAAAGGAACACCAGTAATTCTGAATAGGGATTTTAATAGAGTTTGGTATGGCGATAGAAATATAAACCGGTGTGTAAGAATCCGACAACTAACGGCTTGTAAATTATATTATATGTGTTATGTGTGCAGCTCATTTTTTTTGGAATTTTTTATGTTTGAGATGAAGAGATTTGGACGCTTATGTGAGATGTTAATTTGAAAATAATATTTTTGGATTTTAAGAGGTTCAGAGGTAAAATAAATGTTAAACTATCTGAAGTAGGAAACATGCGAATAAATTTGAATGATATTAGCGTTTTCCGTTTTACTATTGAGTGCAATAGTACTATGTTAATGTAGCTCATTAAAATTTTACGATAAGAAGAGATGCGTGTACTAGACTTGCATAAAACACAGAATAATGTAGTCATTGTAGTAATTATAAAATTCATTCAGTTTTTTTTTTTCATTAGTTTTCCTAAAAACAATAATAATCTGATTTATATCTTAACTTCATTTTCAAAAATTTGGAGTTCATTTTAGCCCCAAAATGGATTTGAGTTCATTTGCCCCTGATTTTGATTGAGTTAATTTTACCGAGATATTTTCAGAATGCATTTGAATTCATTTTTACCAAAATATAATTCAGATAATTTTTTTTTTCAAAAATTTGAGTTCATTCCTTTCTCCAAATTTGACAAGAGTTCATTTTCTTAAAATTTACCCGAGTTCATTTTCCTAAAATTTGATTGACTTCATTTTCCCAAAAAATTCAATATAGTTCATTTTTACCCAAATTTGACTGAATTCATTTTCCCCAACAATGAATCAGTATATGATAGTTTTGTTACTATTTAGTTATCATAAAATAAGAGGGTAAATGATCAGATACCGTAACATGGAAAAGTTTCGATTGAAATTATTTTTTGAGAAAAGAAAACTGTGTAGTTTTGAAAATCTTATCAAATATTCAATGCAGTCTTTATAAATATATATATACTAGTCTTTTTTCTGTCCATTTACATGTACATGTCGGAAACTTAATTTACTTTCAAATTGAATTGATATACCCACTTAAACATGTAAACCTGCATGAGGCTTTAAAAGAAATCGTTTAGATTGCCAGAGAAATGAATAATTAAAATTTTCACATTCAAAGCGAAAATTTCACTTGCATCTCAATGGATCCATTCAAATATACTACATGTATAAGTAAGTTAGACCACTGCAACAAAAGAGCAAAATTCTAGTTATATATATTGAAACTTCAAATTTCGTCAGTGAAAGATACATAACATTCCTGAAGGGGTTATTATAAACAATAATTTTGCGTTCTTCATTACCGAAAAAGTGGGAGGGTTGTGCGCACGTAATCCGGATAACAACACAATTTGCTACTAACGTGGCAGATGGCCGTCCTAAGTCGGCACCGATTGTCCATTGGTCTCGTTGTAGTCGGGGAGCCAGTGGGGACCCCCATGCACCCCCTTGAGTACTTTTTTTCACGGGTACCATAATGTTCCTTGGGGTCTACAGAATCGGTTTTCAGGATGTACTCAAAAATAAACTCATTTAGGCTATGTGTTTTTCGACCGTTTCCATGGCAACCCCCTGCTAAAGTCACGAAAGCACTATTGGTTAAGTAAAATAGCCATATCTTGGCCAAATGTTGAGCTAAACATCTGTAACTGGTATCAATATAAGGAGGAAAGGTTGTTCTATTAATCACGTGATCATATGCAAAATAACTATTTTGCATATTAATGAATATTTATAAATTGATAAAAAAAATGCTTGCAAAATACATAAAAATTGACACTTATCATTTTGTTTTGGCTCCTAAACTCTATAGTTTTATCTATGATCGTTATTAGATTATATAAGAAATACCTGCAAAGTCTTCTCTCTCCAATGACATAACGTTTGGCTCAATTTTTTAGTTCAATGGCTTCTAAATTGATGGTTTTTACAGAAAAATGGTTATTTCAAGTAAAATAAGCTGATTTTTGTATACTAATTATAAGATATTTACTACTTATAAAAGTGTATTTTCATGTTTTTCTCATGTAATAAATGTTTACAAAACATGATATACGTAATTTTGGTAATTTTGGGGCAAAAACCGTATTTTTCAGTAAAAAACAACAGATATCTGGATATTATCTATAAAAGGCAAACAGTTCCTGTAATCTATAAATGAAACGTATATGCTGATGTAATTTCATGGTTCTAAGATCGATGTTTGTATTAGAAGCAAAAATACTACTTCATTCTGCTATTTTGGGTAAAATTGTCGTTTTTCTTATACTCAAATTACAGATTTCTGAGAAATATTTCAAATATAATTTATATTTGTTGTAATATAGGATATGAAACTAAATTTATTTGTACATATCATAAGAGTATCAAATTAGAAAAATGAAATAGTAAGAAATATAAAAATTCATACCATAACCACAGAATAACATTGCAAAAACACTCAATGAATCGTGAATAACACGGTATGACCACCCAATAACGTAACAGAGCAACTCAATAAAAAGTATAACCAACCAATAACATAGCAAAGTCACTCAAATTATGGTTTTTTAACCCTTCATTATATATACACAAATTAATAATACAGTATAATCACCTGATAACATAGCAAATCCACTGAATAACATAGTCGTTTGATCCTTTATTACATAGGAACCACTTAATTATATGAGTGTAAACACTCAATGACATAGCAAAACCCCTCAATAAAGTGGTTGTTAGACCCTTTACTATATCAAAATCACCTGACAATACAACATAACCAGCCAATAAGGTGATGGTTTGAACATTTGCTATAACAAAAATTTAAGATAACACCGCATAGCTACCCAATAACTTAGCATTACCACAAAATAACGTGATGATTTGATCCTTATCTTAGCAAAACCGCTCAATAACACAGCATAGCTACCCAATAACTTGATTGTTTGATCTTTTATTATAACAAAACCACTCAATAACATAGTATAGCCACCAAATAACTTAGCATAATTCCTCAATAACGTGATGATTTGACACTTTATTATTACAAAACCTCTTAAAATCACACCATAACCACCAAATAACTTCTCAATAACGTGGTCGTTTGCCTCTTTTTTATAATGAAACCACTCAAGAACAAAGCATGAGTACCCAATAACATTACAAAGCCACCAAATAACGTGATGGTTTCCCCCTTTATTGTATCAAATCATTTATTATCATGTCTGTTTGACCCTTTATATTGCTAAAATCAACATTATAACAGTCCTCAGGCTGGTTCCATAGAGAGAACGAGGAAATATTGTTATTGAGTGGTAATGCTAAGTGATTGGGTGATTATGCAGTGTTATTAAGTGGTTTTGTTACGATAAAGTGTCAAACCATCACGTTTTTGAGTGGTAATGCTATGTTATTGGGTGCTTCCGCTGTGTAATTGAGTGGTTTTGATATAATTAAGGGTCAAACGACCACCTTATTAAGTAGTTATGCTAAGTTATTTGGCGGTTTTGTTTTAATAAAGTGTCAAATCGTCACGCTATGGATTAGTTATGCTATGTTTTGGGGTGGTAATTCTGTGTTGTTGAGTGGTTTTGTTACAATAAAGGATCAAATCATCACGTTATTATATAGGAATGCTAAGTAATAAGTAGGGTATGCTGTGTTATTACAAATGTAAGTGGTTTTGTTATAACAAAGGGTCAAACCATCAAGTTATTGGGTGTTTTTTTTATGTTAATGGTTGGTTATGCTGTATTACTTAGTGATATTCATATAGTTAAGGGTCAAACAGTGTCTTTATTGAGTGGTTTTGCTATGTCATTGGGTGTTTACACTGTATTGAGATGTTTTTTTTATGTTATAAAGGGTCAAATTACTATGTTATTGAGTGGTTTTGCTATGTTATTGTGCGGTTATACTGGATTATTAAGTGGCAAAGGTTGAAAGACCATGTTATTGAGTGGCATTGTTATATCATTGGTTGATTATACTGTATTATTGAATTGTAAATCATATTTAGAATATTTCTCCGAAATTTGTAAATTTAGTATGAAAAACCAACATTTAAACCAAAAATAGCAGAAAAAGGTAACATTTTTTACTTCTGACACAAAATCCAATCTTTGAAACATGAAATTACATCAGTATATACGTTTCATTTATAGATTACGGGAACTGTTTGCCTTTAATAGATAATATCCAGATATCTGTTGTTTTATACTGAAAAATACGGTTCTTTTGCCCCAAAATTACCAAAAATACATATATCATGTTTTTTAACGTTTATTACATGAGAAAAACATGAAAATACACCAGAAAACAGGTTCAGATATTCGATTTTATAAGTAGTAAATATCTTATTATTAGTATACAAAAATCAGCTTATCTTACTTAAAATAGCAATTTTTCTAAAAAAACATCAATTTAGAAGCCATTGAACTAAAACATTGAGCCAAATATTATGTCATTGGAGAGAGAAGACTTTGTATGTATTTATTATATAATCTAATAACGATCATAGATAATACTATAGAGCTTAGGAGCAAAAACTATTTTTATATATTTTTTTCAAGCATTTTTATTTCAATTCATGAATATTCATGAATATGCTAATCAATTATTTTGCATATGATCACGTTATATTGATACCAGTTACAGATGTTAAGCTCAACATTTGGCCAAGATATGGCTATTTTACTTAACCAATAGTGCTTTCGTGACTTTAGCAGGGGGTTGCCATGGAAACGGTCGAAAAACACATAGCCTAAATGAGTTTATTTTTGAGTACATCCTGAAAACCGATTCTGTAGACCCCAAGGAACATTATGGTACCCGTGAAAAAAAGTACTCAAGGGGGTGCATGGGGGTCCCCACTGGCTCCCCGACTATTGGTTTATGTGTTGTCTTTTGTGTTTGGTGATTTGATGTCGTATTTGGTGTTCCTAATCCCTTTGCGTCTGTTGCTGTTGCTGTGAATGAACATTCTGTGGTGTTTTTTTTTTTTCACGTTGGGGTATTTCGTTGTTTTGTTGTGTGCGTTGCAACCGAATAATTTCGAGATCTTCTCCTTTCTTTTACAGGCTTTACGTCAGAAAGCTGATTTGTTGTTCAAAACCGAGAATTACGAGATGGCCTCGGTATACTATAACCGAGGATTAAAACATTACCCGAGTAACAAAGACTTCCAGGACGGCGTAATAAAGGCCGAGAAAGAAATGAACCGAGGTCGACTCAGCCGCAGTCTCAGCCGGACTAAAGGTATAGGTGTTTTCAATATCATTTTCTATATATAGCGACCATATACATTACATTTATATAATAGTGTTAGGTTTAGTGTTCACTATGCCGAAATAGTAGTCAGGGTTCTGGCACATAGTGCACGACCCGAAGGGGAGTGCACTATGTGCCAGAACCCTGACTACTATTTCGGCATAGTGAACACTAAACCTAACACTATTGTTATTATTATGCTGACTGTTTTTGATAGTGTATTCCCTTCATAGAAAACGTTTTCAAGATTTATGGTATGAACATTGATTGCACGAGTTACCTCTCTTTCAAAAACTCTGTGTTACAGACAAACATATTCTGGATTTACCCCTTTTTGACTGTAAAAGATCTATAGTGTGGTCGTTTAGTATAGGCATAATTTAACAAGAAAAAATATAGCAACATAAATTTGGCATTAATTTTAAAGGAAAAAATAAATATCTAGGAACATTTGTTTTTGATAGTATATTCCCTTCATAGAAAACGTATTCAAGATATATGTTATGAATATTGATTGTACGAGTTAGCTCTCTTTCAAAAAAACCTTGTGCATATTCTGGATTTACCCCTGTTTGACTGTAAAAGATCTATAGTGTGGTCGATTAGTACAGGCATTATTTAGCAAGAAAAATATAGCAACATAAATTTGGCATTAATTTTAAAGGAAAAAATATGCTTGGGTATGCAAACAAATTTAATAAAATATCTTGTATGAAAATGACATGTCTGTATATATAAACAGGTAAGCTTCACACATGTTAAGAACACTACTGTGGAAAGACAGGGGTGCACTAATTGCCTGTAGAACGTATATTGCACAAAATAGACAGAATTTAAGCTAGTACGAGTCAGAATTGTCGGAGTATATACACGTATGACGTTATTGATGTACACTATCTAATATTATGCTTCCAGTGACTTTCTTCTGTGATAGGAACGGTTCAGGTGTACACTATCACCTTTCTTGGTGTGCACTATCACCCTATTAACCATTTATTACATTTTTTCTATACATCAGTTGTTCGTCTCGACAGACCTTTGTGTATTTCAGCTGATTATTGTATACTGTCAATGTGACTATTTTCGCTCGGGGAAATTTTCGCGAAATGTTCATTGCAACAGTACGCATGGGGATATATTTTTGCGAAATCGGGAACTTGTATTCCCTTTAGTCTTTAATACTTGTAGAATTTTTTACGCGGGAGTTATTTTCACGATTATGATACAATCGCGAAAAGCGCGAAATTTACCTTCACGCGAACTTTTCCGCTGTTAACCTGTTACCTCCACGCGAACTTTTCCGCTGTTATCCTGTTACCCCCAAGCGAAACTGTAATCCTGTTACCCCCACGCGAAGTTTTCCGCTGTTGTTCTGTTACCCCCACGCGAACTTTTCCGCTGTTATCCTATTACCCCACACGCGAACTTTTCCGCTGTTATCCTATTGTTGATTGGAGTTGTTTTGTCAGATATTGTACGCAGAGCGTATTTGGCTAATTTTACCTTTTTCTCTTTGAATTTTAGTGAGACGAATGAAAATGACAGAGGCTGGTGACCTAACTTACCTTGTACATAAAGTGGTAAGTTGTACTAAATGAAAAAAATAGATACATGTAAAGTTAATATTTGAACAGGGAGATTTTAGTGTTTTGATAATTATGAAATAATATATATATTTCAATTAGTGCCAAGAAATAAGAGAACGACAGAATATCTTAGCAACAACGTAATATACTATACGTTCAGGAATCTCCTTGCATGAGCCTTTCAAATATTCAAATCAAACACTTATAGCTAATAAGAAAGTTCTTTAGATCTTTAAAACCCAAATGCTTTATAACACTCAAAAGATGCACTGCGGCTACACGTAGGTGTCACCACTATGGTATAGAGGAAGTAGTTTTTGTACGATGTATCTTCTAATTGGAGCTTTTCAGATTTTAAAATATCATTTTCAGCCGAAATCCAAAGGATTTTCATACGAGAAGCCAAAATCGCGGACATCGTATCAACCACCAAGTGCCACGTTCAGCACACGCCCACTTTGTCAGCTGATTCGCATTCACAAAACACCGACAGTGGCGCTACCTGGCGGTCCGAACATTCCAAAGTTATCGTCCTTGGAAACCTTTGATTTTGAGGAAAAACGACCTGACACAGGCTTGATTAAGGAAACCATCGCCCAAATGGTCGATGACAAAAAGCTGCTACAGTTGCTAATGGATAAAAACAAATTTCCAGGTAATGATACATTTCATTATTTTTTTAGACTTTCGTATTTCAGTATATTTTAGACTTTATTGAAGACAATATCGAAACTCCCACTGAAAGATGTCAAATTCGAAACTATATGAAACGTATACGGAAGACGTACAGGTATATTTCTTCTTTTTTTCTAAGTGGGGCCATGAAAAGGTGAACTTGAGAATTTCTCATTTGAGTCTAAATGCGTCAAAGAAATTTGAAAAAAAAATAATAATAAAATAAATAAATATAAAAAAAAAAAAAAGACACGAAAAAGTACAATTTCTACAATGTATAGTTCCATGAAATTTTATCCCGATTTTGATATTTGATATGTTTTAGCGGGAACATGACTTTTCGTTCGAAAATTCCTCAGTTGAATATAAATATATCAAAATATGTCTAAATTATTAAATTTTTATTTTGTTTTATGAAAGTTTTACTCGGTTTTATATTTTCCTATAGGTGTTTGTGGTAGTAACGGTACACCGGTGGATGATCTGGCAGAGGACGGTCTGTCATTTATATTAGAACGAGCCTCGTACTGGGATAGACTCGGTCCCCTCCCTCCTCCCCCGCCCCCTCGGAAATCCCGAAATAGCCGACTGAGCGGAAGCTCTATGTCTCTTGATTCGCACGGAAGTTACCGAAGCATAGACTCAAAAACTTGGAAATCGAACGATTCAGTGAATACGGACAGATCTAGTAAAAAGATTAAATCAAAATATGCATACGGAAAAAAGAAAAAAGATAAACCCAAAATCGACCCAGCGGTGCTCAACTTCAAGTTTAGGTCTTTGGGAATGATCGGAGAAATGGACCAACGAATGATGACGGAAATTGAAGAGGAAGATGAAGTTTCTATTGAGCATGTGCCAAATGAAGAGGAAGTTGTACGAATAGAAAAGGAACCGGAAGACACCGCGGGACAGTCGATTACGGAATACGTGAAAAAGGAGTTGGATGAAATATACGAGGGTATGATATATTTTTTTCCTTTCTTTATATAGGGGTGTAACAAAATATGGATACGTTGCTATAGTTTATGACTTCTGATTTTCGAACTGAAGGAACGTCCTTCATGGCGTCACGTATAAATTGTTAACACCCATCCCCCCTTAAATTTTTTCCTCGGATCGATCCCTTATTTGGGCGAAAGCAAGCACAATTAAATGCTCTATTTATGAATTGAATTTACAAAAAAAGATTCGAATCTTGTTTTAAAATGTTATATTTCGCAAAGTTTTGAATTACTTTCAAATTTCCTGAAATATTATATTGAATCATTATTATATTTTTAAACATGCAGATTTCTCCAAGGGAAAATACGGCGAAGTCAGCAGCAAATGCAATGCATGTCTCCGACTACTGTCACACTACAGGGACGAACAAGTGCCCGAAAAATTTGAAATGATCGCTAATTTACATAGTTACCTTGGCAACACCGCAATGCAAACTGGGAAATTCGATATCAGTATAAAACATCACGAAGCAGACCTAATGATTGGAAATCAGCTGTGAGTATCGGGATATTAATTAATTTTCAAATTGGATCTTTTTATAGAATAAAACTTCATGACTTTTAAACATGTATACTGTATATTCATATTAGAGATATGCATGTGGAAGATTCGAAATTAAACTAATAAAAGTCTTGCAAGGAATATGGAGTGTTCCAACATGTAGCCCTCTTGAACTAAAGTTCGAACAAATTTAAATAATTATTACTTTTTTGCAAGGAACTCTTTAAAAATCATAGAAAAGATGTTAATCTCTTACGCATGGCATCTAAGTACCAGAACTATTTCACGCATGCGTAATAAAATTGTGTTTTTATGAGCGCGAAAAGTGCGTACATGTACGAGTTTGTATGTCGATAGTGCGTACAAGTTTGTATGTCGTGCTCTGGAACTAGGCGAATTTCATTTATAATCAGTAAAGGAACAAACACCATGGCACTGATCGAATTTGAATTCAGTATAAATTTTCTACTTTTAATATCGTTTTGTAAATGTACATTCATATGACTCAAGTTGTCCTACTTATAATAGAAATGTAATACAATACGCGGTAAAAACAACTTCTTGATAGATTTTGACAACGTAAGATTTAGTTATACCATTTCATCATTATTTACCATTTATTTTTTAACTATATGTTTTTTTTTTCATTTAGAGAGATGGACATAATCAGGTCACGAGCATTAGGAAATTTAGGTCGAATTTACATGATAAAAGGAAAACACAAGGAAGCTCTAGAAATGTAAGACTATGTTCCACTTCACTTACTTTAGCATTGATTATTTCAATAATATAAAAGTAAATAGATAAAAAAAGAGAGAACGAAAAAAAAGGATTAACCATACTAACATGATTTTAGGTTTACTGCTAAAGCACCAATGTGCAAAAACCCAAAAGAATCTACGATACTGTTTCATGAAATCGGCAACTGTTTCCTTCTGCTTAAAAACTTCTCGTCTGCTCGAGAGGCTGGCGGGAAAACTCTCAAGATGGCGATGGAGACCGGAGATGTCCGAATGCAGTTGCAGGCCTCCATACTTAATGGATTAGCAGAAGGTTTGTGTACAATCGCACAGTCTCGTGTTTTTCCGTCGCACGCTCGAAAAACACGGAAAAGCTCGATAATGTGCGACTGGGCTTGTGTATTTCATTCTAAAATTTTGGACAATGTCATGTTTTGGAAATATTATCAACTCAACATTTACGATCATAATTTTGTATACATGCAAATTGATTAGTCTAAAGCTGGATCGCCAAGTGTGTTGGTTATTTATCGGTTATTAAGTACGTACTAGTCAAATGGTCCGTCAAAGCATTATTCTTCAATTTCGATTTCTTGTATGCCTTACACTATGAAATGACCCGATTCAAAAGGGTATCAAAACGAGAATTTCATATAGCATAAAAATTGCGGCTGTAAAATCAATTACCGCTGAGCACGATACAATTCAAGTTTACTATAAAACTATATTTTTCTAAAGAAAAAACCCCACAAATTTGTTTTATTTCTGCAGTAAATATGAAGAAATACCAATCAGCGCACGACTCCTTCGAAATTGCATTAGACCATGCTAAATCCCTGGGCGACGAGAAAGCGGAAGCTGCCATGAAGCATGCGTTAATTGACGTCAACAAGAGAATGGCAAATAAAATCAAAAGGACAAAACTTAAAAAGGAAGTGACATATCCTTCATCAAATCCCACCAGCTCGGCAAGGACTGTGTTAGTGGAGGGATAAAACGTTTCAATATCAAAAGAAGAACCAGGCTAATTTAAGGTTTCTTTTTCTTGTCACATCCTTGTGGGCGTATCTAGAATTGTTTCCGGGGTAGCCCGTCGGAAGGGAGTAAGGGTGTCCATGTATCACTCGAACCATTCCGCGCTTACATGTTGTCCACTTTTCTTTGTCGAATGAATCGAATCATTACCAGTATTTCATTAAAAATTAGCTCATTGAGGTACTCGAGAGCTGATCGTCACAGGAAATTTTATACTCACTGGTATACTAAAATTCTGTTAATTATTTTGAAAAAAAAAGTTTTTTTTTCACATTGCAAATTGATCTGCGTTGAGTGCATGTGAGTCGTTTGTGACTGAATTCAAGTGGAAATGATGTAATGTGAAGTGTTAAGTGATTGGTGAAAGTTCGTGAATTTTCAACATTACCATACTACGAGCCAATCAACACTAACAAGGGAGTATTTGTACTGGCGATGAGCTAAGTGTTGATTGAATGTTTGTTTCAAAATGGGAAAATTATTATTTATTATAACTTCACGTGCTTGATATATACTCTCATGTACGTCATTGATTTTTTTAACGTTAACTTTTATCTACATGGATGTATAAATACAAATGCCAAAGTCGGTCACTAACTTTATGCACAGTGTACATTTTTTAAAAGTATTTCACATATGAATTTTGTTTCATGGTGCTTTTTTTCTAATCAATTGTTCTGCCATTAAAGTACTTACATGTACGAACGTTTTTGTCTTTATGATCTTGAAGGAGTCGCAAACCTACATAATTTATTCAACTTAATTAATGTTAAATCATTAACACTATCAGACATCGACATCTCTCACCATGTTGAGAATCACTTTGAAAAGTTTGTTGAAAATCCCCAATAATATGCGACTCGAGTATCAACGAGAATATTCTATTGTTGACTTTGACCCACAGGGATTTATCACGCTAATAACATATAGTAACACATAGAGTAAATAGAGCAACCGGTATTAGCGGGATAAATCCCTGTGCTTTGGCCTTGACCTAGTATTGTCCTCCTTTCACCATAGTAACACACCGTCAACAATTAAGATGAATCCAGGAAAGACGGTGAAAAGTTTTGGCCCAGACATGGTTTTACTATCAAGAATGTGGGAGAGATCTCCAGCAAGACTATAGCCTGCATTGATCACAGCGGAACTCACACGCAGGGCACCACGAACATCTGACAAATCATCTTCAACAAATAACGGGACAACGAGGCACACAACAACAACCACACAGAACGATCCAACAAAGAACAAAAATGAAGAAGGTGTATGTGATCTCCTGCAAGACTATAGCCTGCATTGACCACAGCGGAAAACACAGTATACACAGCCAATTGTGCCTCACATGAAATTCATATGAAATGAGCATCATGTAAATTTCACATGAAAGTTCATGTAAAATTCATATAAATTTCACATAAGATTTATGTGAAAAATATTTCACATGGATTTCACATAAATTTCCTTCACATGAATTTCACATGAATTTTTCTAAGTTACTGTCACAGGAAACTGAATTTACATAACATCCATGCAAAAAATCTTCACATGAATTTCATGTTAAAAATTTCATGTAAATTTTATGTTCGTGCTCGTTTCACATAAATTTCATGTGAACTTTCATGTAAAGTTCATGTAAATTTCACATGAATTTCATATGAGGCACAATTGGCTGTGTATACAACAAAACATCAGAAAAAAACAACTCAACAAGTAACGGAGGACAACCACACACACACACACTGTCTAACAAACACTCAACACAGACGAACCAAATATAACGCACGAATGACAATACATGCATTGGGGGAGACTAAAAGAATACCAAGCGCTGACTTTGGACGACCATCTGCTTTATATATAAAAGCGAATGGTGTAATTATCCGGATTACGTGTGAAAACCCTCCATATGTGCACTGTAATTTTGACCTGTTACTTTGGTTCAAATTGATAGCGTTCCGTTAAATCCTAGGCAACAATTGAGTGAAATGTTATTGAAATTCACCAAGACAGGAAAAGTAGGGACAGAGACAATGTTAAACCAAAAGCGCTATGCCCGTCACGCCGGGTGTCATCCTTTGGTTCATTCAAATCCATGCAGAGGGAAAGGAAATGCATTGACAATAGTTTACCTACAATGTGCATTGTGGCTTTAAATCTACGGAACTTAGAGGGAAAGAAGTTACTCCCAGGAAAAGAATATCCCCATAACGTACACAGTGACCTTGACACATGTTCAATTCATATGACACACCCTTATGTCCTATAGAATATTTGTTTGTGTTATCAATGCAGCGCAAAATTTATGGCCACTATGAGGATTTGACCAAGTTCACTATGACGTTTGTCCAAAACTACTTCAATCCTAGGCAATAAATCTTTGAGATATCATTTTTGAAATTCATGTACATGTAGATTAAACTGAGTAATGGCCCGGACAACATTGAACCCATCATTTGAGCTGTGACCTTGACCTAAGTTTAAGTTCATGTCACACTATTTTATCGTTGGCCACAATTCTGTGGAATTTTAGTGACTCCTAGGCAAAGGAAAGGTGTAGTCCCATCATATCCATCAAATGTAATGTGACTTTGACCTTGAAAAGGTTATTTCAAGGTCATGACACACTGTCATCCGACAAGGATCAATCGTATCCGATACATTGTGTGAATTCAATGGGTTTTTATGGTGGCATACTTCTGCCTCCTATTTGCGCGATATGTTTCTTTAGAATATGTCGACATGCGACTTACTTATGTTAACATGCAACTTATTTATGTCAACATGCAACTTATTTATGTCAACATGCAACTTAATTTGTCAACATGCGACATAATTATCTTGCATGTCAACATAACCATCTTTCATGTCAACATATTTATCTTGCATGTCAACATATTTATCTTGCATGTCGACTAAATGACTTAAATAAGTTGCATGGCGAAATAATCTATAGAAAATGTCTCGCATGAAGGAAGCAGAAGTATGCCACCATAGGTTTTAGTGTATAGAAAGGCCTGGACAAACCACAGTGACCTTGATGGTATGACCTCTACTCAAGGTCATGACATACTATCATCTGATAAAGATTAATTGTACTGGGTACATTGTATGAAGCCAATGGGATTAGTGGTTTGGACACAGTTTTACATACAAAAGTTGTCAAAGTCCACAGTGACCTTGAAGGTATGACCTTTACTCAAGGTTACGAAATACTATCTTCCGATAAGGATTAATTTACTAGGCACATTGTATGAAGCCAATGGGCTTGATGGCCTGGACACAGTTTTACATACAAAATTTATCAAAGTCCACAGTGACCTTGAAGGTATGACCTTTACTCAAGGTTACGAAATACTATCTTCCGATAAGGATTAATTTACTAGGCACATTGTATGAAGCCAATGAGCTTGGTGGCCTGGACACAGTTTTACATACAAAAGTTGTCAAAGTTCACAGTGACCTTGAAGGTATGACCTTTACTCAAGATCATGACACATCAGCATCCCATGAATATTAGATGTACCAGGTATGGACTCCATCAGTTAAGACATATAGAAATGATGAACTAGATATTTTGCACAGATGGATAGGTATAAAGCAGTGTAATAATGAAAGACAGGGAATTACAATTCAAAATTCTGGCTCACGCACTTGCCAGACTAGACTCCTCTGAAAATCTTTTCTAAATTCTTGCATAGAAGATTTAACCAACAGTTAATAATACAAGATTAATAGAATCTATCACAACGTTGCGACTGAGACAGGGGAATCTCATCTGAGTGTAAAAGATTTGCAATCAAAGACGAGGCTTGCCGAGTCGAGGATGTAGCAATTTCTTTGCACGAGATGAGATTCCCTGTCTCAGTTCATAAAGTCGCGATTGATTATTTTTCTCACTCGCCGTATGTCACAGAAAAACACAATGTACGATTTGACTGATTGATAAATGATACAAGATAATTGTATGTCACAAACATTTATTCAGCAATTCCTCAGATCTATCTTCAGTAATACAATACATTCACAGAATTAGTGACTCCTTCTTTGGCATTATCAATCTGTTAATGTGTGTGTTCGCCATTCGAAGACCTGCCTAATCTATCACACTGTTCGGTCAATTTTCCGAAAAAAAAATTGATCTTGAAAGAATTTACCTCAGATACAGAAGAATTGAAAATTAAAAAAAAAAAATTGAGAAATAATTTATTGTAATCATCATCATATGAGAAGGTTTTAGAATTAATGCACTGTGTACAAGGTCAAGTATTTAACAATTTAACACTCAACAATTTTTTCACAGTTGGCTCGACCAATCAAATTACATCTTACATATTTTTGAAATCCTCTGACCTTTAACTGAGTGCATGGAAAAGATCTGGTTTGAATCATACTTTTTTTCGAATTGACTTCATACTTTTTCAAGATGTTTTTGAAGCAGTTTCCTACAATACTGATGCTTTTCAAATAAGGAAATTTGAATATACTTCGAAAGTTTTAATTTAACGATGGAATCACCCTAAAATAAAGAGAGTTTTAAGACAAATTGGACAATGTGCTTCTTTGGTACTTCATTTTGTGGTATATAATCATAAATACAGATTAATTGATAGAGTAAGCAGATCTCCAACTAACTCTCTTGCCTCATACATACAACAAAATTTATAATAAACAAAAACTAGATTTAAATAACAAATTTTTTCAAATGCACTAATAATAGTACTCTTGATGGATTTGAAGGGAAAAGAAATGCATGGTGTCAATAGGAATCAATGTACAAGAACAAGAAGGAATTATAAAGTTATGAATAAAAATGAACAAATGCTAATATTAATTTTTCCGAGCCAAGAAAATGATTTTCACACTTTCATGGGTATGATAAAAAAAATAATGTCTGTCAGTAGAAAGTGAGGAATAAAAATACTTCACATACATACATCACAACATACACTGAAGGAAAATGGTAACACTAGATTATGAAACACTTCTCAAGACTTTTAATACATTACATATGGAAGAAAATATAGCACAATTTGCTTCTTAGAAAACGATCAAAGCACTATAGATGCTCAAATAATTACTCACTAAACTCAAAAATCAGGTTCACAGATTTAGTTTCTTTAAATGCGGGTTGAGGAGGGAGAAAATTTAAGATATAAAATATAAATAAGATGTAAATTTCCAATGCGTAATTTGGTCTTCGCAAGTTATCATTGATGTTTTGTATTTGATTTAGTAGCAATGTCCTTCAAGAATTATTCTTCAAACCCTAAAGCAGAGGAAAAAATTATGTTCAGCCAATTTCATTAAAATTTTTTCAACTTAATTACCAAAAAACTTCTACTTGAATTTTGATGGTCTCAAAAACATATTAGAATATGAAAAAGTACGAGACAGTCAAGCATACAACACAGGCTGGATTTCAACATGATCAAGGAATAAATATGCCAGTATCAAAAGCAATCTTCCTAAATCTAATCAACGCTTTATAAAAATAAGCATACTCTTAGTAAAATTTGATCATACAGTATAGAAAACGTACTACATGTATGTACATTTGAATCCATCAAATTTGAAAATAATTTGGAACTTCCTCTTTTAAAAAATCTAATAAATACAAGAAATTAAAAAAAATTGTTGTAAAAAAATACCGTATATCGGGTAATTTTCGCGTCGGGTAAATTTCGCCAAAATGACTCTGACATTGTGTGTCTTCTTTTCGCTGAGTCCAATTTTCGCTAATCTATTAACAAGATCAAGGATTAAGATCTGTGTTCTTTTTTCGCTATGTCAATTTTTCGCGATTTTATGATGCTTGCAAACTTAGCGAAAATTAGACACACGCGAAAAATTCCCGATATACGGTATTCAAAACAGCTAGTTCCAGGCTGCAATTATGGCATACTCTAATTTGTGCATATTCAATATTTTGAAAATCAGAGTTACTTCCCCTTTTGGGGTGGTACCTGAAGTAAACTAACAATCTCCAATGCAGACTTATGTTCCTTGACTAATTGTGAAGTTTTTTATACATAAAGTAATTTAACTTTGAGGTATGACAGTATGAACTCAATGTTACCATACCAATTATGGTTTTAAGTCAGATACTCTCTCAAAAGGGAAATAACTCTGAATTTCGAAAAGACTTAATAAAAGACTGACAAAAGCACCAATGTGATGTTGCACTGAATATTATAAATATTAAAAATAGATCATAACCTTGACCTTGCCTATACATATACATATAACCCTAGATCTGGAGACCTTGACCTGTCAGAAAATAAGTCATATAAACATATGCAGAACCTGTCTAAACCAAAACCTGAGTAATCTAGTAACCTGACAATTTTATCACATTTGCTGGTCCCAGAGAAGGTACTCGTTGACTTGATTCAATTTGTTCGAATAATCAGAAAATGTTGCCTCTATTCAATTATGTATCTTGAGATGGTCCCTAGCTGATCACTCTATTGATTGGAAAGCCGGGGACCATTTCAAGATATATAATATGACTAAAATCAACATTTCAAATTAAATCATGCCCACAAGCACCTATGATCTTATGCAGCATAAAGTGGGGTAAATTCACAGCGTGTATTTTCACTTTGGAAAGCACAAACAGTTAATATTGCATACTAGGATGCTTAAGCAATGAATACAAATCATAAAGTACAAAATTTTGCATCTAAAGTATCCTAAAGGCTTTATGAAACAGGACCTGTGATCTCCTAGCACTGATTTACAAGTTTAGGTCTATAAGGTTAAATTTCATACATGATTCCACCAAACCAAAAAAAATTCTTATAAGAAAACGATCGAAAAGGACAATTTTCAAAAGAGCAAGTATAAAAATTTCTTTTGAAAAATATTCTGGAGTTCAAATTTAAGGTTTCTGGTACTCTAAAAAGCAGAATTTCGGCTTTAAAGCCGAAAAAAAGCAGAAAATAATAATGTCTACAGTTTGCTATACATGTAACTATGGGTGTTGTCTGAGCCAGTCAGTAAAAGCATCATGGAGTAAGTTATACTCGGTGTGAAGTTATGGGAATAAACAGATAATATACATTGTAAGTACATGTATCAATGTAGGGACTAGGTATATCAATTTGATCAACAAATTTTCAAAGTTTTATACAAACAAATTCAGAAAATATGCAATGTCAAGTTACGGTGAAATCTACTGCAAAGAAAATCATTGTTCATAATCACTATCAAAATATTACATGTAATTTTCATTGTTTTGTTAACATGATCATCATTCTTTCAGAAAAATCTTGCTCAAATTAAGAGCATCTTCAAACTTTCCAAAAAAAAAAGGAAAAAAAAAAGGGACAAAAAGAGGCAAAATAACCTTCTTTCTGACAAAGGATACCCAACAAAATATCAAAACTTTTATATACATGTACCAATTTCCATTTTGGTCCCAGGCGATATGGATTTAGCCAGGCATAGCTTTAACATGAGTAAACAAAAAAAAAAAAAAAAAAAAAAAAAAAAAAAAAAAAAAAAACCAACAATAAATATAAGGATACTACCTATCTTCACCAAAAATTTATTTCGAAACTTAATGACTTTGCTCATCTTATGATACATGTACAGGTATATCAAAGATTATCAATATTTCATTATTTTGTGTTGTTATCCAAAAGTTGTCTTAACTGCGAAATTCTCTCTGACATTATCTTTATTGCACAGGAACAGAATGATAATATGAAAATTTCAAAAAGTATTTTCTCTTTCACCTTAGAAAAATCATCATGATTATATTGAATCAATTTAAAAGAAAAATGGTACTCAATCCGCTAATTAAGTTTGGCTGGCAGTGATGATTACGGAAAATTTGAGAGAAGTTCAAAACTTTTATACTGCAATCACAAACACTCACTTCCATGATATCAATCTCGACGAACACATTGCAAATTTACAAGAAAAAAGAAAAGAGAAAAAGATACAAAAAAGCAATTTACACAAACAAATATTCTGACAAAGATAAAATATAGAGATAAAAAGTCTATCTAGACATGAAAAGTACATTGTACAAGATGCTTGAAGGGAAAAAAATTGCTATTCTTCTCCTATACACAATGCTAGCTTGTGTAACATTCACTTCGCATTTGCGGGTAGAAAGCCCCCCTTTTTTTTCTTCTCACATGTTTTTCTCTCAAACAAAATAATTTACGTTAAATTATCATACAGGTACATGACTAAATGCTAGATATGCGATAACAGTAATACTACTTATAAAACTGGCTTTACAACAAAAACAAGAGGCCCAAGGGGGCCACATCGCTCACCTGAGGAGACTGTATGTATGTTTTCAATCAAAGTCAAGACCTGAAGGAAATTGCTTTTAGTGAAGCTTTGAGAATGACAAGGTGTACAAGTTAAATTACTTCCTGTAAAGTTTGGTGACACTCTGTGCAGTAGTTTAAGAGGATAAGTCAAAAATGTGTCATTCAAATAGAGCCTATAGAGGACATCATGGATTTCCAATTGGCTCAAAAAACACAAACTTAGTAGAGGGCAATGAGTACTTGCGTCCTGTGAAGTTTCAAGAAATTCTGTGAAGCGGTTTCAGAGGAGAAGTTGAAAATGTGTCAGCCAATCAGAGCCTGTGGCGGCCATCTTGGATTTCGTATAGGCTCGAAAAACGCAAACTTGATAGAGGGTATGAGTACTTGCTTCCTGTGAAGTTTCATGAAATTCTGTGCAGCGGTTTCAGAGGAGAAGTCGAAAATTTGTCAGCCAATCAGAGCCTCTTGCGGCTATCTTGGATTTCTGATCAGCTCAAAAACACAAACTTGGTAGAGAGCAATCAGTACTTGCTTCCTGTGAAGGTTTGTGAAATTCTATGCAGTCGTTTAAGAGAAGTCGAAAATGTGTCCGCCAATCAGAGCCTGTGGCGGCCATCTTGGATTTCCGATTGGCTCGAAAAACACAAACTTGGTAGAGGGCATTGAGTACTTGCTTCCTGTGAAGTGTCATGAAATTCTGTGCAGTGGTTATAGAAGAGAAGTCGAAAGAGTGTCAGCCAATCAGAGCCTGTGGCAGCCACCTTGGATTTCCGATTGGCTCGAAAAACACGAGTTTGGTAGAGGGCATTGAGTACTTGCTTCCCGTGAAGTTTCATGAAATTCTGTGCAGCGGTTTCAGAGGAGAAGTTGAGAATGTGTCAGCCAATTAGAGCCTGTGGCGGCCATCTTGGATTTCCAATCGGCTCCAAAAACACAAACTTGGTAAAGGGCATTGAGTACTTGCTTCCTGTGAAGTTTCATGAAATTCTGTGCAGCGGTTTCAGAGGAGAAGTCAAAAATGTGTCAGCCAATCAGAGCCTGTGGCGGCCGTCTTGGATTTCCGATCAGCTCGAAAAACACAAACTTGGTAGAGGGCATTGAGTACTTGCTTCCTGTGAAGTTTCATGAAATTCTGTGCAGCGGTTTCAGAGGAGAAGTTGAGAATGTGTCAGCCAATTAGAGCCTGTGGCGGCCATCTTGTATTTCCAATCGGTTCCAAAAACACAAACTTGGTAGATGGCATTGAGTACTTGCTTCCTGTGAAGTTTCATGAAATTCTGTGCAGCAATTTCGGAGGAGAAGTCAAAAATGTGTCAGCCAATCAGAGCCTGTGGCGGCCATCTTGGATTTCCGATCGGCTCAAAAAACACAAATTTGGTAGAGGGCATTGAGTACTTGCTTCCTGTAAAGTTTCATGAAATTCTGTGATGCAGTTTCAGAAGAGAAGTCGAAAATGTGTCAGCCAATCAAAGCCTGTGGCGGCCATCTTGGATGTTCGATCGGCTTGAAAAACACAAACTTGATAGAGGGCATTGAGTACTTGCTTCCTGTTAAGTTTGATGAAATTCTGTGCTGCGGTTGCAGAAAAGATATCGAAAATGTTAAAAGTTTACGTCGGACGGACGGACGACGCGCTATGACAATAGCTCACTTGAGCTTCGCTCAGGTGAGCTAAAAACAACAATACTTGTAGGGGACCATGATTACTTCATTCCTACCAAGTTTAACAAAAATCTGTTCAGCGGCTCTGGAGAAGAAGTTGAATATGTATGAAAATCATACCCCCCCTCCTCCTTCTTCTTGAGTAATCTAAGTAACCTGAGAGAGATAGTTATACAGAAGCTAAAGCAAAATAACAGTCCCCCTCCCCCTCCTTCCACTGTGTTATTGATAACTTTGATCTATTCTTACATTAATATTTTGAGCTGCTCTCAATATTGTAATTTCAAAGTTGTATATCTAAGTCTTCACAAGATAAATTTGAAAATACTTAATCATCTTTTTAAAATCATTTAGTTTACTTTTCCATACTTATTTAATAATTCAAAATATATAACATTCAAATGAATAGATAATCCAAAAATTTAAACCTCAAAAACATATATCAATATTAAAGAAAGACAACTCTTGCATACATGAACATGTACCAACTTATACGAAACTAAAGTTACCAGGGTACCAGAACTTGAACCCACAAGACTTGGGTCCATGTTCACAGTAAACATATCTATTCATGATTGAAAAAATACTCATTAAAATCTGTTCAGCAGTTCTGGAGAAGAAGTTGAATATGTATGAAAATCACCCCCCCCCCCCCCTTTCCTTTTCACATAAGAAAAAAATTCATAAAAAATCAAAAAAATAAAATTTCAGTATAAAATAAATATCAAAGCATTTAGTAACTTAAATGTGATAAATGTGCAGTTAATGAATGTGTAAAATCATACACATATTGAGTTATTTAAAGAAATAATGCAAAAATGTGCATTTCTGACAAAGTCCGAAACGACGTCAAAAACGCGTCAAAAATTTGACTTCCTAGTGGAACCAAAAATAACAACACTTCTTGAGACATCTCTCTAGATCATCCTGATTCTTTCGGTTTGTCTATACGTGCTTCTGTTCTGAAGAAGAAGTTTGTCAAAGGAAGGTACCCCCTGTGACCTACTTTTGCCTGTGGTGGCGCCACCTGTTGATGGATCCGGACGAAAAACAACAACACTTGTAGGGGACCATGAGTACTTCATTCCTACCAAGTTTCATGAAAATCTGTTCAGTGGTTTTGGAGAAGAAGTTGAATATGTATGAAAATCAACCCCCCCCCCCCCCCCTTCCTATTCACATAAGAAAAAAATTAATAAAAAATCAAAAAAAAATTAAATTTTAGAATAAATTACTTATCAAAGCATTTAGTAACTTAAATATGATAAATATGAACAAATGAATGTGTAAAATCATACACTTATTGAGTTATTTAAAGAAATAGTGCAAAAATGTGCATTTCTGACAAAGTCCGAAAAGACGTCAAAAACGCGTCAAAAATTTGACTTCCGAGTGGAACCAAAAATAACAACACTTCTTAAGACATCTCTCTAGATCATCCTGATGCTTTCGGTTTGTCGATACATGCTTCTGTTCTGAAGAAGAAGTTTGTCAAAGGAGGGTACCCCCTGTAACCTACTTTTGCCTGTGGTGGCGCCACCTGTTGATGGATCCGGACGAAAAACAACAACACTTGTAGGGGACCATGAGTACTTCATTCCTACCAAGTTTCATGAAAATCTTTCCAGTGGTTCTGGAGAAGAAGTCGAAAATGTTGAAAAGTTTACGACGGACGACGGACGGACGACGGACGACGGACGACAGACGACGGACGCCGGACGGTGCGCTATGACAATAGCTCACTTGAGCTTTGCTCAGGTGAGCTAATAAAGGGAACAAAAAAATTTTTAAGTGAAAAATGGAATTTAAGGTATTCAGATGATCTAAAAGTGCATAATAAGCTGACAAAATGGGAAAAAATGAAGAAAAAATTTGAGGAGTGCTCGTGCCGGGACTTCAACCCACAAGACTTGGGTCCATGTTCACAGTAAACATATCTATTCATGATTGAAAAAATACTCATTAAAATCTGTTCAGCAGTTCTGGAGAAGAAGTTGAATATGTATGAAAATCACCCCCCCCCCCCCCTTTCCTTTTCACATAAGAAAAAAATTCATAAAAAATCAAAAAAATAAAATTTCAGTATAAAATAAATATCAAAGCATTTAGTAACTTAAATGTGATAAATGTGCAGTTAATGAATGTGTAAAATCATACACATATTGAGTTATTTAAAGAAATAATGCAAAAATGTGCATTTCTGACAAAGTCCGAAACGACGTCAAAAACGCGTCAAAAATTTGACTTCCTAGTGGAACCAAAAATAACAACACTTCTTGAGACATCTCTCTAGATCATCCTGATTCTTTCGGTTTGTCTATACGTGCTTCTGTTCTGAAGAAGAAGTTTGTCAAAGGAGGGTACCCCCTGTAACCTACTTTTGCCTGTGGTGGCGCCACCTGTTGATGGATCCGGACGAAAAACAACAACACTTGTAGGGGACCATGAGTACTTCATTCCTACCAAGTTTCATGAAAATCTTTCCAGTGGTTCTGGAGAAGAAGTCGAAAATGTTGAAAAGTTTACGACGGACGACGGACGGACGACGGACGACAGACGACGGACGCCGGACGGTGCGCTATGACAATAGCTCACTTGAGCTTTGCTCAGGTGAGCTAAAAAGATATTAATGGCATAGTCCATTATCATTAGTGTGGCAACCGGAACTATATCCATGCAATGCATTGATAAAGTCATAAAATCAAGTGTTAGTAGCAAGTGACTGATTTTTGTTAAGAAGTATTACCCTTTAAACCTATTACAATAGCACTATCAAGAAGCACAAGTGGTCACTGAAGCTCATCTGGACAACTTCTACATATTAAATAAGAGGCAGTACATGCACTATCTTAAAAAAAATTTACAGGCTTGCAGGATTTTTTAGTAAGAAAGTATACTGAAATGTACATGAGAAATAAGATTGTCTGCTAAAATCTGAACATTTTGTACTTATTCTTCATGAAAAAATAAACATGGACTTTTCGGGAATTGCTCATTATTAATTTCAAATATTTATTAGGTAGCTTAAACATGTTGGCTATGAAAAATCGAAAGGTCATGCGCTCTATCATTGCTTCTATGTCTCTGCAAGTCATGAATATTAGTAATTTCAATGAAAATTCCTAAAGAACTTGTAACAAGTCAATGTAAATTTTACCGAAAAAAACAAACAAAAAGTGCTGCAATACAAAAGATTATACATGTATCTCTGCATTTACAAATAAATTGCAAAACAACATTGACAAAAAATATGTAGAGCAAATTAAGGAATATAATCAAAAATATTTCATACACGTACATGTCTATTTCAGATCTTTTGCTCAACATGCAAGAACATGAAAATCACTGCGCGGTGAAAGGAACTTGCATGACCACATACAAAATTTCTACACTGAACAACATGTGGCTTCATAGTTTATAAGTACATCGATTATTTCACAATATTAACAGTACAAATACGTTAGGAATTTCCCAGGAACAAATCAGAATTGAATCGTTTGATTTTTGACGTCAGGGGGTGATTATCAAGGTTCCAAGAACGTCATGAGATCGTGTTCGAATATTGCTATAAGAAACATAATGCCTGCTCCCAACACCATACCGCACGATTGTAACATGAGGTGACAAAACAAGTTCTCTCCCTTCTTTGTGTCCAATGCCGTCATCTCAGGCATCTGCGAGAAAAACCAATTATACATTTAAGCAATTGCTTAAAAAAAGATTGGAAAAAAGATCAAACTCAATGTTATATTGCAGATCATGTGTTTTATATACAGTCATGTAATTAATAGTGAAATGAGTGAAATTTTCATGTATTTTTCATTCACATTTATTCTTTTTTCCAAGTTTCAACTTGAAGTGAAACAGAACTAAAATGCCATCATGAATTAGTGCATGTGAACCTTATAGTGAAAATCATGTTTAAATCTTTACATTCTTTCAATTAATAAAGATACAAAATGTACTATAAAGAATAAGAACCATTCCAAGAAAACACACAATATGTAATTTCTGATAATGTGTTCACCCATTGTCTAAAAACAACTTCTCTAAAACTGTACCACACTTAATAATACATACCATGTCCACTAGCGCTATATATAGGAACATTCCTCCGATCATGGCAAAGATCCAAAGGCTAGCGGAACCTACGTTTCCAATCAGTACCCCTATCACCATTCCAATAAAGGCGAGCACTGACGACACGCAGTTATAAACAAGTGCTTGCCGTACTGTCATACCAGCACGTAGTAGCACGGCAAAATCACCTGTAAAACAAGGGAAGATAACTCTGGTCAGAAAATTTGTTCAATTTTTTTGTTTGTAATTTAAAACATTCCAGAGTGGATTGAATTATTTAACATGATTATGATATATGAAATGAGCCTTCAATAGAGAAGAATACTGTAAACCATCTCTTATTTGCAGCGTCTTAATTTCGAGAAGAGGTTCACAATGTTTTATTTTTGCGACATCATATAAACAGATCTGTCTACACACGTGTTGGGACGTTTTCGGGGCGTTTTATTTTCGCGAATCAAAGGACCTCGCAAATATCGCAAAAACAAAACGCTCGTGAATAAAAAACGGTTTACAAGAAGAAGCCATCTCTCCTTTACTTACCTATTTCATGTGGCAATTCATGGCAGAACACAGCTATGCTTGTACTAATCCCCCCAGTAATACTGTTAGAGTAGGCGGCCCCGATTGCAAGACCGTCGCTTAAATTGTGTATCCCGTCCCCTAATATCACCATCCACGCTATAGACGCTACGGTGGTCGGCATTTTTTTATGATGATGATGCGAGTGACCGTGATGAGATTGGAGTACAGCTTCGGCCTCATCGTTTTCGTTTCCGGAGCCGTGGTTATTTATAGCACAGGACTCCTCCTCTTTCTCCCTCAACGTACTCAAATGCTTCTCCGATTCTTTGGCAAAATTATCTAAAGCTGAAGATGTAAGAAGAAAAGAAGTTAGACTCTACACTAGTCAGGTCTTAATCTTTTTGACTGCATTTAAAGCACAGGAGCTCGGCGCCAACAACCTCCAATTATATGCTCCCCTTCTCTACAGTAACTTTACTTTCCTTCAAAATAAAGATAAGAGAAGGAGGATGCGACTGTAAATCCGTGACATCGAGCTCTTGTGATTGAAGGCTAGAAATTTGCGAAAAAAAAAATTTTTAATCCCGTCAATCATACATTTTTTGTTGGAAATTTTGAAAAATTCTCATATTTTTATAGGATTATCAACAGATTTAATACGAAATAAAATCTAATGATCAATATATAGAACATTTTCAGTTACATAGTCATTCACTTACAAAAATCGTACTACTTCGAAATTTTTTATTCAAAAATGTTGTTCCGTCAGATCTTTGCAATGCATCATTGATTAATTGGATTGTGAAGAATACTCATTATGCATTCATGTGACATGAGAGTGCAGGATTTTGATGAAGTGATACATTCAGAATTGGCATGTAAAATGAATTAAGCTTCAATAGGCCATTACAGCAATCATGAATGTGCTTTATGAAGTTAAATGCCAATTATTTTATATTGGTATCAAAATTTTATAATTATCTGAACGCATGTACATGTAATGTCAAATATTTCAAAACAGATTTTAAAATCAAAATGATTGATATGAATTTTTTCATTCAACAGTCCAAGAGAATACTGGAAATAGTAATATTACTAAAAACAATAATATAACTTAAATTGGAGTTATCTTTCTTGGAAATTTATCTCTTTATATTACTGGAAGCAATAATACTATGTAGATAGTCAGTTCGCTCTTATACCAGTGGATTCGGGGAGAAATGAGGGTGATTAGATGTTTTATCTTATTCAAATATACACTGAAAAATTATTCAAAACATCAGGAAAATTTTTTGCTTAACATAGTTTAGAAAAATATGATATCAGAAAGAAGAAAAAGTGACAAATAGGTTCCAAATGGACATAATTTTCACTTTTCAGTAAAATAAAATGTTCATATATAATTGATTTGTTGTTGAATGAAAGAATTGTATGATAGAAACTGTGCTTGTAGCTTTAAAACTTTGCTTTGTCTATATTACAGAAATATGTAATATAAGGTGGCAACATTACTGTTTTCAATAATATCAGGGATTATTGTTAGCAGTAATATTATTGTTTTAAGTAATATTACTGTTTTCAGTATTCTCCTGGTGTGTTCAAGGAGCATAATTCTTAAAAAAAAAAAACCACAGCAAGACCTTTTTGTTGTAAAAAAAAGGGGGGGGGGTTAAATCTAAAGCTCACAAGCCATGCAATCTTCAATGAATCCCAAGATTCTTATTGAGATCTCGCATATCCCATGTCTTATAATATCACTATCTATTTTTACAAAATCTGGACGGCTTTGTGAAACACCAGGACCCTGTTTGCTGTTATTATGTTTCGGTAAGATCAAAAGCTTTGGACAAAAAATAAACAAATACTTTTAAGTAAACGACTCTGAAATACATGTACATCCCCTGATATTCTATTGGAAAGTTAGAAAAGGTGGGTCAAGACTCAAGGAAATATTTCACTAAATTTTTAGATAATTATAAACAAACAAATAAATAAATTTTAAATAAATATTTGAATTTTCAATATCTACCTCCTACTTCTTTCAGAATAATTTTCAACTTTGAATTTTTTTAAACACTAATAAAATTCATAACAAAATTATAATTTTAGCAAATTTTAACATGATGGTTATAAAATTCATCATTTTCTTCGAAAATCTCACAAAGTCAACATTGATTTCTACAATGAATAGTTACTGTTTTGCTTGCCTGCAGTATTGATGTTAACTCTACATGCACTTCGTAGAGCTTCATTCTACTTGTATATATGAGTATATTTTTGTTGTATATTTTTTGACATGCTACTTCAGGGCTCTCGATTGGTCAAATTTGGAGCTCATATTTGGCCCCAGTCACAATGCAAAATAGTATCTTTTTTCCCATTGACCTTTGACACCTTATGGAAAATTTGAACGAAACGAGTTAAAATTCCAACTTTCAAGTGAAAAGGTGGCCAAAGCTATTTACATATTTTCCCAATTTTTGAGACAATGCCACTACTTTTCCCAATTTTAAAGGCCCCGGTCCTAGTTCCAAAAATGGATGCAAGAGCCCTGTACTTTATCCTACCAATTATTTCTTCGTAATTTTGGATGCTCTTTCTATGCATACTCCTTCCTGGGAAACATTTATGAACATGTAATGTTTCTCTGATACACATCTATTATAGATACATGTAGTGTAAGACATAGTCAGTTATAGTGTAAACAATGTTACCGTATAAGGAGAGACTGGACATAAGATGAACAGACTGCTCAGACAGAAAGCTAACAACAAAGAGAGACTGGCTGCCCAGTCAGAGAGACAGACAGACTGAATTGTTCATTGTGATCAGAGCTTTCATTCTTTTTACTGTACAAGTAGAATCACTCACTTGAAATTTCTTTTGCGTTTTTTTAAAATAAACCTTTTCGCATGGAAAATGATTTGCGGATGCGTCCTGATTTCATCGATATATGCCTTTGGTATTTACACTCTTTGAAACTTTCACAGGAGGAGACAAAGCACGGAAAAAGCGAAGATTAATAGACAAAAAATGAATCTATGTATTTAGTAAAATCCTAATATTGGATTGGCCTTGACCTTTATAATACATGTATGTCCTAAATGTATGCCTCATCCTAAAAGTTTCAAACATGACGTGTGGTTCATAGGGAGTTTAAGCCTAAAGTATACAGTATGCAAATACTACTGCATTTCTAACAGATGAGAAGTAATGTAAAAAGAGATGCATGGACAGAATGAAAAAGAAAGATTGACTGGTGGATGAGGAATTGAACATCTGACGAATTGATATAAGAGACGGACAGATGGAAAGTGGTGGAATTATTAACAGACAGATATAGGGAGGCACATGAATCCGTACAGGTACACATGTTGGTACACAGACAAAGGTTTGACAAATTTACTCTATGATCATCTATAACTAAGGGATAAAAAAGGTGTAAAATCGTGTTAAAATTAAAGAAAGTGAAAAACAAGGGAAGCAAGACCTTCAAAAGGATATAGTATTAATATCAAAGTACAAGTAATTTAATAAGCTATAATCATGATAATGTTAGTGGTACCTCTAGCACCTGGATGGATACCAAGCATGGCTGTCTCACAATCATGATCAGTGCCGGGACTGTTCAGCATGCTAATACCTGTAACTCCTGATGATGTACGACGACCGAGACGGGACTTCCTCTGTAAAAAGTGTAGCATATGTAAATAATGATACCAAAAATGTAAAACACATATTCAGTATAAGTAAATAATGAATAGTGAAAATGTGAAGCACATGTATATGAGCATTGAATTTTTACCATAAGTACTTTGTGCTGAAAGGAAGATTTTGCAATTTAAATTGGTGTATTCACAACAAACTATAGATTGACTGTAAATTTGGTAAAAAAAATTATTTGAAATATCTCTACCGTTCTTCATAGGCATTAGAATTATAGAAATAAAATCTAAAGAGTGTTTTCAGATTACATACATGTATTATTTGCATTTTCATATATCTATACGACCTGGAACTGGGTACCTGTAAAGTGCGAAACGAAACAAAAACGAAACGAAACAAATCGAAACGAAATGAAACAAATCGAAATGAAACGAGACAGATCGAAACGAAACAAAACGAAATGAAACAGATCGAAATGAAACAGATCGAAATGAAACGAAACAGATCGAAACGAAACAAAACAGATCGAAACGAAACAAAACAGATAGAAACGAAACAAAACAAAACATAAAACTTAAAGAAAATGAGAAAAAGAGGAAAATCGCTGAGAACGAACATTTCAAGACAAGATCTTATTGAAGGGTCTGGGGGTACCACTCACCTCCTGCCTTGGGGGAGGGGGTCTTGGGCGGTCAAGACAAATGTTTAAATTTTAAAGTGTAAATTGGTGCAATAGTGAAGTTATTTGGGTTATTTCCTTTTATAAACCTTGAAAAAGGAAATAGACCTGTTTAGATGAAAAACTAAGGTGAGCGAAGCCAGCCTGAAGTATTTGAAAATGAGGTTACGTCGCTTGTGTCATTGCATGTGAGATGCTCATTACGGTGTCATAGCGTGGTTATCCCCTCCCTTTTCTTCCTCTTAAATACATGATTGAATGGCATTTGACATTTACTTTTTTTAATTGTCAATTTTGACTCTTTCAAGAAACCCTCTCGGCACTAGTTACAAATGTCTTGGATTAAGGCAATATTACATGCTGATCTTGTCTTGAAATATTCGTTCTCGGCGATTTTTCCTCTTTTTCTCATTTTCTTTAAGTTTTATGTTTTGTTTCGTTTCGATCTGTTTCGTTTTGATCTGTTTCGTTTCGTTTTGTTTCGATTTGTTTCGTTTCGTTTCGATTTGTTTCGTTTCGTTTCGATTTGTTTCATTTTTGTTTCGTTTCGCACTTTACAGGGACCCCCTGGAACTGTTTATTCAAATCAATTTAGAACTCAATTCTTACCATTTTTCTCTATTTTGATTGTTTCATAAAAGCCTTCGAATATAAGCTTTCATGTAAATGCATCCCTACCTTCTTCCTCTTTTTTGATTCTGTGTATATCGTGAGTAGCCTCTCCATCATAAAAAAGACATAGATTCCGCTTAATCCACAGAGACCTTTAAGTACGCCGTCCGTAGAATCCCCCGTCTCACCTTTGGCATGGTCATGATGGGAATGACTACCTCCTCCAAATGCCTGGAAATCAGGAAAATGTATTCAAAATATCTTAAATTCTTGATATTCCTTCACATTTACATCCATTTCATACAAACTTTAAGGAAATAACATTCACCAAATCAAGATGACAGGAAAAAATTTAATACGTTATACATGAATCCTTTTAGAAATATTTTTGATACCTTTTACTATAATTTCAATTTTTTTATAAAAGTAAAGACATATAAATGTTACATGTCAAAATCTGTTTGCTGATGATACCATGATAAGATGATATTTATGCCGTCAAATACTCACGTGTGGAATGAGATGAAGTAAAGCGTCCCCTGACAGCGCGCCTACGGCCAAAGCTACCAGGAACTGTAGTAAATGATTATAGAAAACCTTCTGCATTATGGGTATTACGGCAACTCCTAGTAAACCTACCAGGCTGATGATAACAACAGACGCACAGCTAAAACCCCAGACTGGAAATATCAAAAATAAGATGATAAAAGCTAACATTCAATGATTCATGTAAATATGCATTCTAAAAGACAATCACAATTTTCTTAGTCAACAATTTTTTTTTAAACTGCATAAAATTCATCTCAAAAATCATGAAAACGGCAGACAAATTAATTTTTTACATGTTATAGAAATATTTTTTCTAAGTTATCATATTTTTTATACAATTTCAAGTTAATATAATCAGGAAATAATTTTTGTAATAACTGCAAAATTTATACAGAATATTTTGTGAAAACCGGATCTTCTGTATTCCGGAATCTTGTCTACATCGGTTCTTTCTTACGGTCCCGAGCGATTCTCCGTAACGTTTAATAGTAAAATCTTTTGTGTATTCCGTATCTTGTCTATTCCGTACTCCGGCCGTCAATTAGGGTACCGATCACACTAATTAGGGTTAATTGATCACCTGTATACCGGCCTTGTGTAAACATCTACTCAGGTGTGATTTGGTCAACGGTAATTATACCTTCGGCAACGTATTTTTTTTTATAACAAAGAATTAAAAGCTATTTAGTGTACATGTTTATCATGGCGATTACGCCGAGAAAAAGAAATAATGTTGATAATGCATATCCAACTCATAAAAGACAAAGAAAAGAATTAAACTAGAAGAAAAAATATCTTTGATTGACGATTCGTAAAAAGTACAAAAAGTCACAGAAGTATGGCGACGGAGCAACTACTGTTAGTGACATAATAAAAAACTTGCAGTGTTTGGGAAGACCACGCGCCCTGTGTCATAGTCCCATTCTGATAAAAAATGGCCCATAAAAGTGACAACTCACTGCGTCCTGGTGCGCATTATTCTTCGTGTCCCATTTTGGTTTTTAAATCTATCTAAAAGTTCTGTATTCCTATTTACGTTGTTACGTAGGTCTACACCAGTATAAGGAACGTGTGGATCACAGCTTACTGTACATTGCTAGTCAGAAGCACAATATTCTTCTGTTGACCGACAATTAATGCAGTGATACAATACAGTATTGATTTTTCCCTGACATTCTTTTTTTCCTCGTTCTGCGCCTGAGATTTAAATCTCCAATATCCACATACGTATCTTATCTATGTAACGGTACTTGTGTATGCGTTCGTCCGTAAAAATGACCGAATGTTACCTTATTTGCAGACTTTAGTATTTTAAAAGAGAATGAAATTGTTATATGCAAATCATTAAAAACTCATCCTTGACAGATTTTTCCGCAAAACGTAGACAATGATATGAAATCTGTTTGATCTCTGTTTAAATATGATTAAATCTATTTGCATTTTGTATTGATATGATGATCAATTATTCTATTCATCAGTAAGGGTATAGCAGTGAGCATTCTTGTGTATATTATTTCAATTCAATTGGGTCAAATAGATCGATTTTCTGTACACCGGATCTTGCCGAAACCGGCCGATTCAACCGGAACCAATGAAAGCCGGTTTACACAGATTATACTGTACTTTTAACATTGTATTGAGCATGTGTATCTAGGTTTGATCCCTTTAACAACAAAGAAATACATTTGATCCATCAGATATACATAACAATCTAACAAGTAAATCCAAAAGAAATACTAATTATTTTTGGTAGTCCGAGGCATTTGGCTAGCAAGTTTTCATGACAACTGTAAATAATTTAACGTAAATTAATAATGAAAAATCAAATCAAAATTAAATTCAACATTCCCTATCTTCTTACTTTCTCCTTCAATTCCTACGAGTTTCTCCTTCGCCGCTTCGTCACCATGGTGATGGTCATGATCATGGTCATCTTGACTCTTGCTGGTCTGAGATGAGTTTTTTGATTGGCACAGAGACCTGTCAATCATGGTTAAAAGGGCGGGGCATATACTTAAAAGCATGGAGGGAGCCAGTCCCTTGGTAGCATTGTAGTGATAAAGTGACAGCAAATCTGATGGACTACTGACGCACTGAAATGAAATAATACATAAATATGCGTTAGTTAAAATGTTAACTATTCTTGGATCACTAAAATAATGTCTGACATTGCACCTGCTGACAGTCTTTTACATTATGACGTCAAAATCAACAACCCATCAAATGGTGCTTTGACGGCTAATTTGATCATTACTTCATAACACACTAGTCTGCTAACAGGTGTAATGTTGAACATTTTGTGATCCCTCGATGCAAAAATCATTCCAAGGAATGCATGTGTCTCCTGCGAAACATAGCAACACTCAGGAATCACTTTTATAGGGTGTGACATCCAAGTGTGACAGACAGACGGACAACGGACAAAGTGATCCCTAAGCAGTCCAAGAGAATACTGGAAACAGTAATATTACTAAAAGCAATAATATAGATTAAATTGGAGTTATCTTTCTTGTAAATTTATCTCTTTATATTACTGTAAGTAGTAATACTATTTAGATGGTCAGTTCGCTCTTATACCAGTGGATTCGGGGAGAAATGAGGGTGATTAGGAGTTGTATCTCATTCAAATGTACACTGAAAAATTATTGAGAACATCAGGAAAATTTTTTCCTTAACATATTTAAAGAAAATGTGATTTCAGAAAGAAGAAAAAGTGAAAAACTGGTTCCAAATGGACATTAATTTCGCTCTTCAGTAGATTTTTTTTTCATATTTAATGAATTTGTTGCTGAGTGAAAGATTTGTATGACTGAGACTGTCCTAGGGGCTTTAAAACTTTGCTTTGTCTATATTACAGAAATATGTAATATAAGGTGGTAACATTACTGTTTTCAATAATATCAGGGATTATTGTTAACAGTAATATTACATGTAATAAATAACAATGAACACTCTCTATCCACAAATTTTAGGCCACTCGGCCTTTATCAAGTGGAAAAGCACGAATACAAAAGAATTCTACGTAATATCCATATCTGCTGGTAAACAAAGCCCAGTGTAAAATGAACAAGGTATGACGTCACACATAACAATCAACAATGCGTAAAGCGCCAATACGACGTTACATAAAACTGCTAAATCTGCATACCGTTATCGAACGTAAATAAGTTAGAAAAGAGTTCATTTAAGTTGTACCGTTAATAAAATTGTAAGATTTATGAATAACAAAAAGAAATTCAGGAGGTTAGAGACAGGCACGTCCCCCACGGCCATCCTTACTAACAACTATAAAACTAGTAAGTCATATCTAATAAAGTGACAAGATACATGTGTGAACTATGAATATGAAAAAAAAAAAAAAAATGAATAAATCTATCTATTTGTTTTATTTATTCATTTATTTATTTATTTATTTATTTATTTATTTATTTATCTATTCATCTATTTATTTTGTTTATTTATTTATTTATTTATTTTATTTACTTCTTTATTTATTTATTTATCTATCTATTTATTTTGTTTATTTATTTATATTTTTTATTTATCTATATATTTTTTTTCCTTCCACTTTATACATATTTATATATATATATATTTTTTTTTATTTATTTATTCTTATTATTTATTCTTATTTATTATTATTATTTATTTATTATTAAAAAATATATAGATAAATAAAAAATATAAATAAATAAACAAAATAAATAGATAGATAAATAAATAAATAAATAAGTAAATAAAATAAATAAATAAATAAATAAACAAAATAAATAGATAAAAAGATAAATAAATAAATAAATAAATGAATAAATAAAACAAATAGATAGATAAATAAATAAATAAATAATCATATAAATAAATATTATATTAATATTATATATTATTTATATTTATTTATATGATTATTTATTTATTTATTTATCTATCTATTTGTTTTATTTATTCATTTATTTATTTATTTATTTATCTATTTATTTTGTTTATTTATTTATTTATTTATTTTATTTACTTATTTATTTATTTATTTATCTATCTATTTATTTTGTTTATTTATTTATATTTTTTATTTATCTATATATTTTTTTCCCTTCCACTTTATATATATTTATATATATATTTTTTTTTATTTATTTATTTATTCATTTATTTATTTATTTTTATTTATTCATTTTTTTTTTTTTTTTTTTTTCATATTCATAGTTCACACATGTATCTTGTCACTTTATTTGATATGACTTACTAGATTTATAGTTGTTAGAAAGGACGGCCGTGGGGGACGTGCCTGTCTCTAACCTCCTGAATTTCTTTTTGTTATTCATAAATCTTACAATTTTATTAACGGTACAACTTAAATGAACTCTTTTCTAACTTATTTACGTTCGATAACGGTACGCAGATTTAGCGGTTTTATGTAACGTCGTATTGGCGCTTTACGCATTGTTGATTGTTATGTGTGACGTCATTACCTTGTTCATTTTACGCTGGGCTTTGTTTACCAGCAGATATGGATATTACGTAGAATTCTTTTGTATTCGTGCTTTTCCACTTGATAAAGGCCGAGTGGCCGAAAATTTGTAGATAGAGAGTGTTCATTGTTATTTATTACATTAAACTTCCCTACGGAGGACACTATTTCATTCTTAGTAATATTACAGTTTTAAGTAATATTACTATTTTTAGTATTCTCCTGGACTGCTAAGTGTTGCTATGCCTTGCAGGCGACACAAAATCTAAATAATTACTGAGAGGTCAATTTTGATATTACCGTCAATCTATTTAGAAATTTATCAATCTAAAAATACCATATTTAACATTATAAATTTGATCTGTGTACATCTACATGTATATTACAAATTTACATTGATCTAAATTTCAACTTTCAATGTAGCTCACAATATCTTCTTAACTTTGCCTTTCTGTACATCTATTGTTGATCCTACAAAGAGCTTCTTCATACTTAATTCCTACAAGAATAATCCCACATGTACTATTTGCTTTATAACTTGGCATATCTACCCATAATACATGTACAACATATGCGATTTACTTCATACTTGGCACATATACCTACCATACTATGATGAATGTGATCCTGCAACCCTCGGATAATTTCCCTGGACTCGGAGCTTCCATGGTCTAAATTACATTTTTTCTCTTTGTAATCATGTTCATGCCCCTCGGGATGGTCCTGATCCTTTTTCTTCTCAAACAGGTCAAGGTCATCATGGGCGTGGTCATGGTCATGATCACCATGGTCATGACCTTCATGATCGTGACCTTCATGATCGTCGTGACCTTGAGCCGGGTTATTTTTAGACTCATGGTTGAGTCCAAGATTATTCAACATTAGGAATAGGGCATCCAGCTTTAAACTTCCATTTGTGCTGTATTTGTCAAATAAAACGCCCAAAAAATAATTTTGTTCCTCGTCACTTCTTTGCTTATCGTAAAGCTCTAGATTATCTAACGTCACTTTCGGAATTTCATGATCATCGTGGGAATCATGGGAGTGAGAATGATTCTTCGTATGCCCTACATGATAGGTGTTGCTATGGTTACCATGATGCAAATCTGAATGGCTCTGGGCTGGTGTCCATGACAACAGGTAAAAGACCATGCAAACAAAGCAGAACTTAGACTTTTCTGGTAAGCACATAGTCCCTGTAAAACAAAAACAAAAAGGTCTTTTTACAATCACTAAAAACCATAACTTTTTTTATACATAGTACAAACTATATCATGTACAGGGTCAGGAGTACATGTAATTCAAATGTTTTGCCTTTTGAAATTGGTGGAAACCTGGTCAACGCTATACTCCAGTTTGACTAAAATTGTCCTTCAATTTATGATCTGAAAACATCATAATATGTCATTGAGATCTGTGAAGACTTTGGAAAAGTGAAATTCTACACTGCTATTGATAAATAACTATTGTAACAAACAGGACATCAATTTTAATTCTTTATGATTTTATCTTAATTTTTTCCATTCTGAACTTGGAAGGTTCATAATAATTGGTTTCACATAATTCAAAATTATCAATTGTGATAACGAAAATGCTTATACAAACCTTTTTCATCAACATGATCAACACAATTTTCTTCCAAAAATTGTCATTTTTATATATAAAAGTCTTAGAATGAAAATTCAAAAAGCATATATTTTCAGATAAAGTTTGTTACAATTGATTTCTATAAGGTTCATCTTCAGAATTATACAACAATGGTATTCGAAACCATTAGTTTTCTAACAGCAACATGAACAGATATGGTATATACTAATTTAAGGACGGCAGTGTATTACCGATACTTTCAATCAATTTTGCTCTAAAATGTCATGACTTTTCAAACCTAAAACTAATGTCAATGCCTTTCCACGAACCAAAACATATGGTGTACATGTACATACATGTACATGTATATAATCTAGAGACAAATCAATGTAAGAAAAAGTTATCCTTTCTCAAATTTTCTGTATTGTTATATTTACCCATTATCAGACCTCTAATCCTTTTCGAACCTTACAATTTATTCAACACTGTGCAAGTTAACCAACAACTAACCTGTTTTTTTAGAACGGATGTTTTATATACAAACAGCAATAGAGCAATGGACAGTGATGACAGATTTTTTCATCAAAGCTTTTACTTGCGATGAAAGGCTACATGTACAGTCAGTTGAACTTAAATATCCAGGACAATTATGCATTGAGTACTAAATAAACTGATACAGTCACTGAGTGTCCTACAACTATATACAGAACAGAAAAATATGTTTGGGAATTTTCGAGAAATTAATCAGTCTCCCCTTTCCTCATCTCCCTATTTTATCTTATTTTTTTTTTCCGGATATATTATTTTTTTTTTATTTATAGACTGAAATTTTCAAGTTTTCATAATATGGTACAAAGAGGTAGTATAAGAAAAAGGATATACAAATCCTAAGTTGAGATGGAAGTTCTTGGTAATTTCCTTCCTCATGGTGACACATGTCACAGTATATTATTATACATGTACACGATATATTTGGATGTAACAAGAAACACTATGCAACAGTTTGCTGGAATTTCCGAAATGAATGGCATCTTAAAATAATGTCCAAAAAAAAAATATATAAAGAAATAAGGCTTTGTCCATCATGTCCATGCTGCCACTTGTTGATCATTATTGATCAAATGCGATAACAAAGGAAGTTGACAAAACTTTAACTAAGAAAAGAAAAATGTTTGTTAAAAATAATAAATGCCTCTATTGTCAGGCCTTGAAATTATGAGGAAATACCCGTGAAATGCGAGTGGATTCTGGATAATGCGAGTCAAAATATAAACGACTGGGAATAAAATGCGGGTAAAAATATTTATTTCATTTCATGATCTCCATGTTCCGGTTTTTGGTTGTCTCAAATTTTATAATTTGTAGACCCTATTGGCCTCAGACAACGTTTGTATTATCAACTAGTTGATTCATTCTTTACATAAAACTTTTAAATGCTGCGATTCCTGAAACCATGGAAACTTACATATGTTAAATATTCATAAATCATCATGAAATATCAAAGATTTATACTTTTATCTTAATGTTGAATTTAGCTTGTAGGTTTTAAAAGTGCCATCACTTATCCTTCATGAGCCATGGTCAAGTTTTATTTTTTTCAAAAGAAGGTTTTAGAAGCCAACTCAAGGTCACAAGGTCAAAATATTGGTACATGTACCGTACTAAAAGGAAAGTCCTATCAAGAAAACCCCACGTGAACATGGTGAAAGCCCTACCGGTATCACTTTATTTACCATTCAAAATGTTATGGCCAAGATTAATTGTTTTCAAAAGAACTTAAGGTCATACTTTAAGGTCAAGGTCACAAGTTTTGAATTGTTGGTACTAATAGAAAGAACATTAATAATACATACGTGAAGTAAGAATGCCCTTCACTTAACCGTGTTAACACTCAAAGAGTTATGACCAATGTTTAAGTTTTCAAGGACACAGTTTTAAAAATGTCGGTTTTGTCAGATCTGCCGAAAAAATTGTTTGGTCCAATAAAAACTCACTTTATATCTTTTATTTGGACCGATAAAAATCCCTCAATGTCCGACATTTCATAAAAGATTTCAAGAACTCTGCAAGGACTAAACAAAACAGGCAAAATACCCTCATATAAACCTTTTCTTCATTTAAAAATTAAAAAAAAAAATGGAGTATTGATATTCCAGTGCGATATATTTGTCAAAAAGTACTTACTTTTTCTTTTCATCTACATATCTCTTATGATCATATGGAGAGGCAGTCAAAATTTTAACAAGACTCTTTAAGACATGAAATTGCCATCAGAGACTTTCTTATCATTTTATTTTCATATTAAATTACTTTAAAGGTTAGTGCTACTAGTGTACATTCACATTTACCATATCAAGATTTAGACTATTGCATCACGTCATTCACATGAATATTAATTAATGCTCTAACAATGAGAAATTTGAAATTTATCAATCGTTGAAAGTCATGTAGAAATTGATTTGCATAGTACATGTACCGTTATTTCAAGATGTCATGACAAAGAAAAACATACACCGACCTATTCATATTTTCTTATCAACTTTATGTTAAATAGTTGGATTATATAGCAAAATTGGCATGTAAACATGCTCTTAGGACTTGTAAGGAGGTACTTCCCTCTTTTTTAAGGAACCAAATGTTTTGTCTGTCAGGTAAGATCTCAGTTTAAAGTCGGTTTTATATCACAACAGAATAATGATATCTCTGTAGATCTACTGACCGACATCTTTAAATGTCTAAACGTAGAAACCTTTTGAGTTTGAAATCTTTGAAACTATGTGAAACAAAGTTCTCTGAAAAATAATTTAAACAGCAATTGGAGTACATCTTAAAATAGTTTTCTTAAACTTAAAGTTAAAGTGTGCATGATTTTGGTAGGGCTGCAACAATACACTTAGTTCATAGTATGAATCTATGATACATAATAGTTTTGCTATATCTATTTACTAAATGATTTGTATCACCATATCATAATTTTTTCTAGAGTGTGACAAGATCCAGAAATAGAGCCTAGAGTACTCTTTTACTCTTGGTTGTATGCGTACTTTATTCCGTGAATGAACCAAGCGTCAGAATCCCAACATCCCAATATATATCATACATCACACACACATACAAATTCAACAAAACAAAGATCAGGAGGAGCTTTATACGTGAAGTTGGCAAACTATGTACATGTATATATAGTCTTTTCCTAAGTAAATAAAGCAATTAAAACAAGCTGGTACGGAGGTAAGGCCATGCATACCATAATCAAATTATCAACTTGAATAAGCCCAGCAAACTGAATATCGTGTCTCGAGGTGTTTCATTTTAGAGCCAGACAACTGTAACATCACGCACTTGGGTGATAATGTGACTTTGGTGATAATGACGATAATTATGATGTCACAAATGATTGAGTCAATGGAAACATAATGTAACTAATTATGATGTAATGGTAACAATCTAAAAGTTTGCCAATTTAATCCAAATGTCTGTTACTATAGCCTGGTGTAAAAAATTAAGGTTTTGAACGGTCACATTTGAGAAATTGTGGGCAATGTCAGAGATGTTGAAATTAACCGGTCCGACCGGCAAAACCGGTTAAAATTTGAAATGACCGGTTGGTAACGCCAGCTCACCGGTCCGAATGACCGGTAAAAATGAAGAGGAAACGTTTTCTTTTTTTTTTTCATATCTAGCCACTGCATAATATTTTAGGAAGTCATATTGTCCATTTAAATATCACAGTTTACGACTTTATCACTATAGGATAAATATTAATGATTTCTGAACATGACATTGTCATGGAAGTCATTTACTCATACATGTGACGTTGTCAGATTTAATTAAAAATGTCTTTTCTTCGATGTATTTAAAAAGAAATCGACCAAATGTCAAGTATTGTCCGACTGATTCTCGACAACAGATCTTCCGAACGTCGTCTTGAATTGAAGACGTTTAACATTGTTACATCAAAATACACAGACTTAAATTACACATATTTGCAGTAATGAGAGCTGCCAATTGTAGTAATGTGCAAACTTTTCTGAATTATAAAAGTTTGAAAACGGAAAGTCCGACTCGGTAAACATGCAATTACTAAACTGACCATGCACATGCTCATTTTTTTCAAAGGGATGGGATGGGACGGGATGTTTCTGTCTGTTATTTTAGGAAAATTCGCAAATATAAATCGAAACAACAATTAAACTCTTCTGACAAAATACGTAAGAATAGTTGCCATAACTAAAATTCGTGGATCGTCGATAAAATTTTAGTCTTGAATCGTGGGTTCCCTCTCTCACGGAAAATGGATTGATTTCCCTATCAATGCTACTGTCTAGATATTTTTATTTCTTATGAAAATCTCCATTAGTACTATACACTATTGGCATATTGTTATAATAAATAAAAAAATCCAGAGAGACACTGCGCATTTACGCAAGGGTTGATCGCACGGCGCAACATGTAAGTCCTGCATTTAATTTCGGTGACATTGGTACATTTATCGATTTGTTGAAGGGTGCCGAAATAAAAAAAACCAATTCATTCATTCTTGTTCTTCTCGAGAACTGTAACTTCGTAAAAAGTCTCCCTCTCATTTTGGTGTTAATTCAATACGCATGTAGATATACATGTACGCGATGGCCTCATGAATTGACATACATGTAAGATATAAAACATGCAAGTTTAATAAAAGAAATTGAAAATTGAATAAAAGAATTTAGATATTTTTTCTTTTTTTTTTTTTGGATAAAGAAAAGGTCCTGAATGGTAACAAACGGACAGTACAGTTACACAGGCAGACAGACGGCAAAATATTTAAACATGACTGTCTAATTTGACACAGGATATTTAATTGATAATTCAATCATATTTGGATTACCATCATTTCCATAGTGTAATGTATTTCATAATATACAGTATATACTGCAGAAATTAACTTTTTATTTAAAAAAAAAAAGTCGGACCAGTTAAAATTCTTTCGGACCGGTTGATTTAGGACTAGTACCGGTCCGAATGACCGGTTCATTAGAAAATATTTCAACAACTCTGCAATGTTGCTGCCCTAGATTCCGGACAGTTCACAGTAGCTACAGTTTAATGTTTGTGAAATGAAAGTAGTTATGTAATAATACAGCTGAATTATGTCCTCATGTTAAAGGTTTCGGCCCAAACTCATAACATGTGTCAATATCTTCTCATTGACAACTTGAAAATACAATGTACAGTTGAAACATGTTCAAGTATCCAGTTATTTGACATTTCAATCCTCAGACCTTGGCCCCTTTGTACATGCATACATAATGCAAAAGTGGGCAGTTACTTTCTGTTCCTAGGCGATATAATCTGGTAGAGTGGGGGATGGTTTATCAGTGTGATAAACTTCACATTGTCCTTCATTCAAACAAATAGTTTTATGCATCCACCCCAAACACGCGTGGCTTTTGGCTTGGAAATGAGGAAAAAATGAAGTGACACTCCTTGCCAACGCCACACACGAACTTGACGTGTGAAATGTCATCTTATTATCGACTGTCAGCTTAAAGATATCATATTTATCTAGCAAAACAAACATTATGATTCAATAAAGTGAATTTTACCTTTTTAAATGTCGCGGAATGGTTTTCCCGTTATTTTTGATGGGTCGTGTGCAGCAAGATTATACTGATATGTGAAGCAAATATGGCGTCTTCTCGCTTCACCGACTTCACATTTCGTCTGGGACAATGCACGCATGCTTCGGTGGATATGCAAATCACGACGGAAAACACCGAAGTATACCGAAAGGAAGTTTCACGTTTCGCTGGTTCGGAAGTTGTTTTTCCTACTCATTAGGCTAATTGATTACCAATATTTTCAATATTCTGATGCATGTGGAAAAAATTCTTCGTTAGTTAATCACTGAACGGGAAATTATTGAAACTGAAGGAAAACATATACATGTATTTCTTTTTAACTTGGGATGGAAGGGGGGGGGGTGTTAGTCCTGAGAGTAGTATGTAAAGGAGATTGTTTCCTTAAAAAATATAATGTTCTCAGTTTAATATTTGAACTATATATATATATAGAAATCATGTTTACAGAACGATCAGAAACTATATGAAAGGGGGGGGGGGGGGGTATTCCCGGAGCTGGCCCTACCTCCTTCATAATTTCTACGATTATACATGTATATTCAATTTGATATATTTTGTACTATTCAAAATTAGTGAAAATTTCGGCTGAAGTTCATAATCATATCCCTTGGCCAAGACAGAATTAACTTCTGGATCTTCACATGTCGTCCTTGTGGAGATACATTTTGTAGGTTAGACATGCTGATGTAGGTCTAAATAACCCAACTGCACCCTTTTTATGCAGGTTAGCACGGGAAAAGTCATGATCAATTTCATCGATTCCTTTCAGATGAAAGAGAGGCTTTCATCGGCTGAAGCTCAGACTTGGCCGGCGATTCATCAGACACATGGGTAATTTGCACATGGCAGATGATTGCATTTGGCATTTTAACAACCTCGTGAACTTTTCTATGTACAACACAGAAGTCAATTTCACGTACTACATGCAGTGCATGGAGATTTTCATTGGACCTGAGTCAAATTTCTGAAGGTTTCACATCTCATGGAATACAATTAGCATTGCAAATTTTCTGGTTCACCAGATTGTGACCTTTAATTACTACAATGGACCGGTTCACATAGCGGCTAAGCTATTTTAGTCCCGACTCCGATATTTATATCACTTTTAAAGTATCCGATGGGATATCATTCATCTAGAAATCTGAATAACTAATTTTTTTCTCATGTTCTTTACAAACAACATGTACCATATACATTGTATTCTCCGAAAATTGTCCAAACAATAGATTCGGGGTCACCTCCTTAATCTGCCATTGGAGACATTTAAAGTTATATAGATATAGGAAGGTGGGGGGACCATGAGTACATTCCTCCCTGGAATTTATTCAAAATGCAGATTTTTTTTTTCATTTTTAAGCATTTTTTTTTCTTTTTGGACTTGACTGCCCCCATCCCTTCCCCAGGAATTCGACTGAAATCCGCACATAAACTCAGAAATTATGGGCTATTTTTTCCCCTTCTTTTTTACAACACAAGGAAATGTATATTTTAATGAGGAATCAGGACGTCATGTTACGAAGGGTTCCTTTTTATCCAACACAGTTAGGATATTTTATTGTTTTTCCTGTTTTACAGGATATGACGCGGGGCGTTCCTCGTGATTCACGTATCCACGTCTACGTGAATCAATAGACTGATACCGTACCTATAGTGCTTCTACATCTAATAACTCGGCTGATAAAATTAAATCTTTGCGTTTAACCTCGCATGATCGATCAGAATGCACGTTCACAAAGGAAAAGTTTTGATAACCCAGACCAGACTGCTCTGGTGTATTAAGAATGCACGCAGTGACTCCCTTCTCTAAGTGGGTGTTGCCACGACAGGGGCGTAGCTAATAACATGTAGACAGGAAATGATGTCAATGCCGTTGGCATGTGGCTCAATACACAAGATTTACAGTATTGAATGTTGAAAATTTCATTCATATATAGCATATTTTATCCTTCTATTTTAACAAGATTGTTAAAACATTTATATAGTACTTTAAATAAACATTGTTCTTGTAGATTAGAGTCAACTTTGAATATGTGAATAACTAAATTTAATAGTTATATTTCATCATTTTTTCTTTCTTTAAAAATCTTCGGTTGTTTCTTTTTTCTTCGATCTAGTAATATAGCGAGAATGCTAAATAAAAAAAATAAAATTAATAAACTAAATATAGGCCTACATTGTACATTTGATAATTGATATTCTGAAAGAGGGAATAAATGTAACAGTAGAACACATATAGTCGCGGACTATGTTACGGAGTCTGGTACCCCTGGAGTGACCCCCCCCCCCCTCCCAAATCGCAATTTATGACGATGGGTAGATTTTTCGCCCCTGGCCGAGATAATTTGGGGCCAGATAACTTTTGTATCCAAGTTTGTACAATGTACTGTCTAGACGTACTAAAGAAGTCTTTGATTGAGAATTATTGATTCAAATTCTTTATTTGAATTCAAAATAATAAATACAATGCTGTTTCCTTTCCTTTCTTCTTCGTCTTTTCCTTATCTCTTTTGCCAACACATGGTAATTATGTTTTTTCATAAACATAATGAAATATGGCATTTCTTTTTTTTTTCTAGATTCTTTCCTTTCTTTCCATTTTGTTTCCTTTCCTTTCTTCTTCACTTCGCCTTTTCTTTATCTCTTTTGCCAACACATGATATTATGTTTTTTTCTCAAACATAATATAATATTGCATTTTCTTTTTCTTTCCACATTCTTTCCTTATTTTCTGAGTAGGAGGAGTACGTTGGTCGATGGCGTAGCTACTATGCATATACAGATGTATGCTTTTGTTATTACATTATTTGAACACACAGGAATTTATCGCTCTTCCCAGTTGCTTGATATACTGTGGGTTAGAATCCGAGTAAGAACCCTTTACATAACCCATATGGTACATCAAGCAACCGGGAAGCGCGATAAATCCCTGTGTTTTGAGCACTAACGTTTGTCTGTTCATCAAGTTTTAGAGCACTTTCCATTGACCAATTGTTGCATTGCTATCGAGGTGCTTCGTTCTGTATGCGGTCACCAAGACACGACACGAGACCTACTAGAGGTCTCAGTGAGGCCCTGGACCCCATGCATCATGAAAAGCATCCACTCAATTTTGTCTTAGCTACGCCACTGACGGTACGTGAAACGATCCGGCAGCTGCACTGGGTCTCCCTTTGTACATGTAATTATGCATGTGTTTCTGGCGCTTTTAAGACTTAGACATGGGGGAAGATTAAATTTAATCCTTGCGTTCAACCTCGCACGATCGATTGAACAAAGGAAAAGTGTTGAGAGTTAAAGAGTGAACGCAGTAACCCTTTTCTCTCAGTGGAGTTGCTATGGCAATTTACATGTAGGGAAGGAATTCCTCGCTGCATTTTTTGAAAATCGTTTTCACATGTATCGTCATTCAGCTATAATGCATAATACATGTAAATTGTTTGCAGTTCAATTTCAAAAGTTAATTGTAGGGAAATTACATGTAACTATTGAAAATTATTGAAGTCACTTCAACCGAATTATAATAGTTAAAAATCAAAGAATGGTGGCCCCCTCATCATTATTGATGTACCCATATAAACCCCTAGTTCAGAAAATAGCACATATGAATATATAATATAACCGTTTTATTTGGACGTATCATAAGTGTAACGTGAACCATTTACACGTATAAATGTAACGTGAATCATATGGGCATGTAGTGCAATTGTAAATGCGTGTTTGGAAATAAACATATTACATAGTTGTATGTGTATGTCAAATATAAATGTAAAACAATGAATGTCAGAAATGTCATACAGTACTTTGAGCTTCCATGCTCAAGCTATATGTCAAATATAAATGTAAAAACAAAATGAATGTCATTTCATTCCAAGCAAATTGAGTTTTCACGCTGATTGCACTACTTTATAGTAATTATACCTGACTGCACAGCTCTATTATTTGGAGATGAAACTGACTCTTGCACATATTACAAATTGTTATCTACCATTTTCCTAGAATATATCGAAAATGAAAGATTCAATCCCATGAAGTCATGACAATCTCATATCCAATGGTAGAATTATTTGGAAAACAAATTGCTGAGAAACATTTCGTTTATCTATTTATTTATTAATTAATAAATTAAATTATTTATTTATTTATTGTCCATTCGTTTCTCCATTTTTTCTCCATCTATAATTGTTTATTACACACTATTGAAAATTTAAACCAGATTGCCTCCGATTCATTCAGACATGTAAATGTTCTACCTGCATCTTCATCTTCATATCTCCTTTATCATGTTCATTACATGTATTTTACTGCTCGCCACTTTGCCACATACCAGTTACTACTTTCCACATAAAATATTGATCAATCATATAAGGTTGTATCTATTTTTCTCTCATCTTACTAAACTGTAACAGTATAACCATGATAATGTTAAAGCTAAAAGTAGAAAACGAACATTGAATAGATATTTTATTTTGACTTACAGAATTTTTTAAAAAAATTACGCTATGTATGAACATGATGAAAACAAATAAGTCTGATATATAGAATATATTCAACTCCGTGCGTGATTTCTCTCATACCATCAAACTTTGAAATAAAAAGAAATGTGAAAATATTTCATATACCTATCGATTATTTTCAGTGTCAGCAGAGAATTGAAACGGATTTACCAAATAAAAAAAAAATATGTGAAAATACCGGTATCTCACATCGATTATTTTCCGTGTCAGTAGGGAATTGAAACGGATTTACCAAATAAAAAAAAAATATGTGAAAATACCGGTATCTCACATCGATTATTTTCCGTGTCAGCAGGGAATTGAAACGGATTTACCAAATAAAAAAAAAATATGTGAAAATACCGGTATCTCACATCGATTATTTTCCGTGTCAGCAGGGAATTGAACCGGATTTACCAAATAAAGAAAATATGTGAAAATACCGGTATCTCACATCGATTATTTTCCGTGTCAGTAGGGAATTGAAACGGATTTACCAAATAAAAAAAATATGTGAAAATACCGGTATCTCACATCGATTATTTTCCGTGTCAGCAGGGAATTGAAACGGATTTACCAAATAAAGAAAATATGTGAAAATACCGGTATCTCACATCGATTATTTTCCGTGTCAGTAGGGAATTGAAACGGATTTACCAAATAAAACAAAAATATGTGAAAATACCGGTATCTCACATCGAATATTTTCCGTGTCAGTAGGGAATTGAAACGGATTTACCAAATAAAGAAAATATGTGAAAATACCGGTATCTCACATCGATTATTTTCCGTGTCAGTAGGGAATTGAAACGGATTTACCAAATAAAAAAAATATGTGAAAATACCGGTATCTCACATCGATTATTTTCCGTGTCAGCAGGGAATTGAAACGGATTTACCAAATAAAGAAAATATGTGAAAATACCGGTATCTCACATCGATTATTTTCCGTGTCAGCAGGTAATTGAAACGGATTTACCAAATAAAAAAAATATGTGAAAATACCGGTATCTCACATCGAATATTTTCCGTGTCAGCAGGGAATTGAAACGGATTTACCAAATAAAAAAAAAATATGTGAAAATACCGGTATCTCACATCGATTATTTTCCGTGTCAGCAGGGAATTGAAACGGATTTACCAAATAAAAAAAAAATATGTGAAAATACCGGTATCTCACATCGATTATTTTCCGTGTCAACAGGGAATTGAAACGGATTTACCAAATAAAGAAAATATGTGAAAATACCGGTATCTCACATCGAATATTTTCCGTGTCAGTAGGGAATTGAAACGGATTTACCAAATAAAGAAAATATGTGAAAATACCGGTATCTCACATCGAATATTTTCCGTGTCAGCAGGGAATTGAAACGGATTTACCAAATAAAAAAAATATGTGAAAATACCGGTATCTCACACCGATTATTTTCCGTGTCAGTAGGGAATTGAAACGGATTTACCAAATAAAGAAAATATGTGAAAATACCGGTATCTCACATCGATTATTTTCCGTGTCAGCAGGGAATTGAAACGGATTTACCAAATAAAAAAAATATGTGAAAATACCGGTATCTCACATCGAATATTTTCCGTGTCAGCAGGGAATTGAAACGGATTTACCAAATAAAAAAAATATGTGAAAATACCGGTATCTCACATCGATTATTTTCCGTGTCAGCAGGGAATTGAAACGGATTTACCAAATAAAAAAAATATGTGAAAATACCGGTATCTCACATCGATTATTTTCCGTGTCAGCAGGGAATTGAAACGGATTTACCAAATAAAAAAAATATGTGAAAATACCGGTATCTCACATCGAATATTTTCCGTGTCAGCAGGGAATTGAAACGGATTTACCAAATAAAAAAAATATGTGAAAATACCGGTATCTCACATCGATTATTTTCCGTGTCAGCAGGGAATTGAAACGGATTTACCAAATAAAAAAAATATGTGAAAATACCGGTATCTCACATCGATTATTTTCCGTGTCAGCAGGGAATTGAACCGGATTTACCAAATAAAGAAAATATGTGAAAATACCGGTATCTCACATCGATTATTTTCCGTGTCAGCAGGGAATTGAAACGGATTTACCAAATAAAGAAAATATGTGAAAATACCGGTATCTCACATCGAATATTTTCCGTGTCAGCAGGGAATTGAAACGGATTTACCAAATAAAAAAAATATGTGAAAATACCGGTATCTCACATCGATTATTTTCCGTGTCAGCAGGGAATTGAAACGGATTTACCAAATAAAAAAAATATGTGAAAATACCGGTATCTCACATCGATTATTTTCCGTGTCAGCAGGGAATTGAAACGGATTTACCAAATAAAGAAAATATGTGAAAATACCGGTATCTCACATCGAATATTTTCCGTGTCAGCAGGGAATTGAAACGGATTTACCAAATAAAAAAAATATGTGAAAATACCGGTATCTCACATCGAATATTTTCCTTGCCAGCAGCGAATTGAAACGGATTTACGGATTTGCCAAGAAAAAAAATCCCCTGGAAAACCACGATTCACGACATACTATTGAGCCGGATACAAAAAATCAGAAAAGCTGCGTTCCTATTGGAACACCGAGCCGGAAATATACGAACAAAACAAAATTGATACATGTATAATGACGAAATTAACTCATTCTGTACACGGAGATTTTACACGTATGGGAACAGAAAATCAATTTAATCTGAAAAAAAAGAGTAAAGATATGAAGGAAAATTAAAAGCAAATCATTCTCTTACACAGAAGATCTTAATCTTTTTTATCCTCATTATAAGATACGAAAAGAGGCACTACTTTCTTTATTGTCTGGCTCAAAATCGTTCAGTCCACCTTTCTAACGAACTCTGAAATTTTAAATAAAGACTATGCCTTATTTCTTCATAACATAACGAGAAATCCCCTACCATCATAACTAAACTACATGTACCTACATATTTTAAAATATCTAAATAAATACACTACAGTGCTCATCATTCCGTGACAAAAGAAATAAAAATGTAAATGTAGAAATGTAGTGTAAATTTAGAAAATTTCATTTTTCCGTGCGTCATGTTTCACGTTTTTTATGGATCAAAGCCGACAAAGTACGTGATGATGTCTGGCGCATAGGGCAGGCATAGTTTAACCGTAAATCGATAAGTCAATTTTCCCTCCGTTCATCTAGGCTGGAATTATCTCACAGAGACGATCAATATTTTCTATTCAAGCTGGTATGATAAAAGCATGATGATTTTCAAAATAACTTTGTAACAAGCAATTAGGCTTTGTACTGCTTTTGCTCTGAAACAAACCAGCTGAAATTGTTTTGTATGATGCAATCTTTCTTATGTTTTTTTTTCGTTCTGGTTATAAACCCAATTAGACTCTGTGAACCTAACAGCATTCATGAACTCTCTATTATATTTGGTCATGTCGCTCTTTGATCTTATTTTTAAGGTAGTAAACCCAAACCTGCCTGCTTCCGCTCAAAATAACGCTTTTTGTCGACGAATAATGATATGCTTACAACGATGATGTGCTGTAGAATGCAAATGGTCTACTCCAACATTTTTTTTTTTTGCATTTCATTTTTTATTTTTAACAGCATGGAACTATCTTAATTGGTTTCCCTTACAGTATCTGAGGAGCAGAGTTCTTTCCCATTTTATTGCATACCCTCCTTAAAATTATGTAATGTATGTACATGTATATACTGCGTGGGTGGTCTTGCATTGTCGCATCAACAAACGGCTTTTTAAGCCCCCTCCCATAAAAAGGGGGAGGGAGAGAATGCATAAGTACATGTATATCAAATTCCAAATTCTGAAAAAAAACTTTTGCTTAAACAAAAGTTTGTGAAATAGCTGAAATGAAACAGATTTCGGCATCAGTGCACTATAGCTCTGCAAACCCCAAATTCGTCGATCTATGTAAATCTTTTAAAACAGCAGTCATTTTCTATTTGTATTATCCACACTTTTTCACTTTAAACGTTTATTTGCTACATGCAGAAATTCAAATACGACAATTTATTTGTTAAATCGACAAAACATACATTTAAAAATAGACGCGTACATATAATTATCTCTTCACATATTTTGAAAATTTCAATAGTTCTGCATTCCTCAATCCAAGGTTTCGTTAATCGTTATGAATTTTTAAGTTATTTTCATGAGAGTTCATTTAAATAGTATAAGGTCATCGCCGATATAAATACCTTTATTTGGAAATATTCCCTCAACTGGCGATACAAAAATGTGAAGCACAAGATGGCGTCCAGCAGACTGATTCACATTTTATTTCGTTCGTGGTTCTCTAGAATTTTCCACTCCTAGTGTGATGACGTTAGATCACGAATGTTCCGCGTGCTCCATGACCGACTTATGATTCACATTATCGGTAATCCCCGGTTTGTGAAAGGGGAATTTCTTCAAGTGCCGAATGCACATAGTGGTTTTGAATTTGCTTTATTTTCAGAGCAGGTGATACATTGTATCTTCTGTCATTAGTGGCGAATGAAGGAAATGAAAAGAGAGAATGAAAAGGTGGGGGTGTTCCCCGTCATTAGTTAATTCATTCATTTATTATTTGGCACTACTGCTCTAGACTGATATACAGTTCAACAAAAATATTTATAGGATTATAAATGACATAAATGGGAAAATGTTCATTAAAAAAAATGAAATTTTCTTTGTGATATGATGAAGCTTACAGGTAATGGGGATTGCGGGAGGAGGGGGATTATGAATTGCCCCATTCCCAAACCACAATTTGGCACAAATATAATTGAACATTTAGTTAGTTTCTTATAGAAATCAATACCCAATAAAAGCAAATATATGGGAAAACATGGGATGAAATGAAATACAACAGGAAGATTAATAAGTATAAATACGAGGTTGCATATAAGTACATTTTTTAAGTGGGTCCTTCTAAGAGAAACTAATTTTTCATTTCACATATTGGGAGAGGTGAGGGGGGGGGGGGGGGGGGGCAGTGTCGGTTTGTTAAAAGGTATTCAGATCTAAATTCTGTACCCTTCTTACAAATCTCTTTTTATCAGGTTAAGCAATTTAATTTGCATCATAAATAAGAAATTATCAAAGGTGGATCCGACATTCCTAATCCTTTACGATTAAATGACCTTTTAGAAATACTAGAGTACACCAACAATGTAAATAACGATGTCGTAGTGACATTGCCCATGTTGATTTGTTTCCGCCATGCTTGCGTGGGCGGATCCAGATTTTTGTAGGACGTCCAGCACGTTCTTGGGGGATGTCCAGCCTATTATTTTGAAAAGAATCATACGCACATGTAAAATCAGGGCGGGGGTGGGTGACAAATTCTAGGGGGTATTCCTAGCATCGATCCATCTAGATCCGCGCTTTGCATTGACATGACATTTCACATAAAGTACGCATTGAATATTTAACTAATTAATCTGTAAAGGAAGTATGCTTTTGTTAAGACAAGCTTTCATTTTTGGTTTTGTCAAAAATTTACAAGCGTATCTAAAATACATAAAAATTTACAAACGTACCTAAAATCAGATGTAAGATGTACATGTACTACATCTTATAAATGCATTCAAAGATGGGCGGGGAAGCTTTAGGAAATTTCAAATTATCCGCACAACACTGTGTACATCATTGAATGTAAGATAATTTTCAAATAATAGCTTTAAGTTAATTTAGAAACAAATAGATCTGCGCCTACACGTCAACTCTTATTAATTTCGTCAAATTGCAATTATTTTTTTTAATTCTATAGTGTTTGCTTAAAATCATCGACTGACCCCTCCCTCCCCCCTTTTTTTGGACACATCATGGTCCGTTGGAAAATGATATGCGCATAAGAATTGTGAAAACAAAACGTGAAACTTACCTTTTGGTGACATTGCGGAAGTTATCGCATATGTCCGTCACCAATGCAATTTCTTCTCTGACTATAGTAAGAAATAAGGGACGATAAGAAATGGTAGTTTTAAAAAGAATTTAGATACTTATATAGTGGACAAACAATGAAACTCCCCTCTTTTGCATATCAAATGAAGCATACTAATACCCTGTAATTTATGAAAGGATTAGATGAACTACCCTCATCATTTAATGTGAAAGACTATAATTACTATGCGATAAAAATGTGAAAGTCAGATATACGATACGAGGGACGTTCAATAAGTTTGTATCAAGACCCCAATATAGTTTTTAAGATTAAATTATCAAGATAATTGAAAGCCAAGTCATTTTTATGAGATACACAATCGATTACTGTACAAGAATGTATATAAATACAATATACAACCCAGTATTTTAAAAGAAAAATAATATATTTCTAGATCCAAGGATGTACAGTACTTTATAGTATGTATAAAAATTATTATATAATGATATTTTATGATCGGTATCAATTCACTTCTTATCTGATTAATTTTGACTATGCTTTAAATAATAAAATGTTTTTTGCGTCACTTTTATTGTTAATAACTTAATTCAGATGAATGATTTTGAAAATATGTATTCCATGGGCGGATCTAGAAAAAAATTCTAAGGGGAAGGGGGGAGGGGGAAACGGGGAAGGGGAGGGGAAAGGGAAGGGGGTGTTCAGACGGTTTGGACGAGGGAGATAGCCAATACATTTTGTACGCAGAACGTGTCAGATAATGAATTAATGTTATAATGCCGATAACAAGAGGCCCAGGAGGACATAAATCGCTTACGTAGTCAACAAAATCCAGTGGTGATTAATCTATGGATTTGATCCAACAGAGCAGATGAGATTATGTATATTTATTGTAACAGCATCATGCATTTAATAATACACGCTGGCGCTTATCCACTTTGATCAATAGCACTGAAAAGCATACCATATATATACATGTGTGTGTTTTCGATTGCCTAGGAACGCTGCTGATATATAGTCGTGCGGTCGGTACGAGGAAAACACATGTACAACACAGTACGGTATATATCGTTGTCCTGAATGTTTGATGATGTTCTAGATTAAGACACTCGGATTGAATCATTGGATGGACTTAATCTGTACAAAAAGAACAATTAGAGCTGGCAATTTCTTTCTACAAGGTGACAAATGTTCTATGAAAGCAGGAGATGCTTACTCTACCATGACACTTTATCTCATACCTACTTTCCAACTTGAGGATTCACTTTTGATTGAAGTTTTATAATACATGTATACGGCAGACTGCTTCGTGTTGTTTCCTTCACTATCTATTTCCCTCAGGCTAGTCTTATTAGAAGTGCTTCAGTTTTTTTGTTTTTGTTTTTGTTTTTTGGGGTTTTACACTTTTCAAGGGTTGTGTCCCAATAATAATAACTGTCAGATTATGCTGTCTGGAATGTGTTTAGAATATTTTATATTTCGTTTTTTTATTTACCGATAAACGGTTTTGCATTACATTCACAGACTGTATGGTTTATTTGGTATTTTGCAGTTGGTAGAAAACATTTTGTCAACCCACTTCCCGTGAATCTTGATAAAATCGGCTATATATCAGTCGAAATTGATTCAGCTAGTAAAATCTATTTGCGGAGAGCTTCTTTGTCAGAAGGAAAGTAAACACAATTTTGATAAACTCCTGAGCTTCAGATTCCTGTAACGTAAAAACAATTCAAACAGGAAGGAAGAAATCCAGTTTAGATAGGACGGACAAACGGAAGACCTACTGTAGACGGACGATGTATTTCAACGAATTCTGATATAATGAGTTGAGCTTAGGAGTTGAGAGGGAAAGAGTATATTTAAGAAATAACAACTAGCTAGCCGTGGTTTATTGTCCAGTAATTCCACGAGTCGCATGAACCAATCAAATTATCACCGAGCCGCGAAGCGGCGAGGTGATAATTTGATTGGTTCATGTGACGAATGGAATTACTGGACAATGAATTGCGGCTACAAATGTAGCTAGTTGTTATTTCTATTCTAATATAGCACGCGAATGGGCGGAGCTTAGCGCACTGGAAGTTTGTTGGAGATTTTACACCAGGCGAGTTCTATGGTACATATAGGGAGAACATTTTAAGGTGCGTCATTGGTCTTGATTTTGGACCATTCTTGCGCATCTCCTGTTTTAGCACTCATTGAGCTTGACTTTTATAGATATTTTAATTTATTATGGCCATTGTATCATTTCTTACTCTTTTTAAGACTTAAATTCATAAGACACATTAAAGCGGCCAAGTTTGAAAATTTGATCTAAAATGAATGAATTATGTGTAAGAAAATGCTTCGCGGTAATTTCTGTAATAATTGACGTGGAGGTATTGTTTTAACAGTTCAGATTTCTTTTATGTTAGTAATTACCAATGAATTTTGTTTTACGTATAAAATGTGTTGATTTAAGCTTTCTTATAAGGTATGGCTGATGAATACCGACACATTTTAAATTGTTTAAATTCCACCCAAAATAAGGCAAATTTTCAGTTCTGACACTTTTTCAAGAAGACCACAAAATGGCACTATTTGTGAGCGTCTGTTCTTTCTTATTTGAACACGGACATATACTTTTTCTTCAATATTTTGAAAAGTCTTCCCTAGGAGCACGTTTTACTGTGTGTTTGGAAAAATCGTTGAAATTCGGTATCTCTGAAATTTTTACCTTAACTTGGATGATTTTCGTTATTTTTTGTAAAATCTAGACAATTTTAAATCATCGGTGAAGTTGGTACCTGAGGTAGCACTTTGTCAAACTCTACTTTTATACAAAGTTTCTAACCTGTTTTATTGTATAATAACGAAGAAAAGTAAAATAAAAATCAAATGAGTGCATTTCAACACTTTTTGTATTTTCTTTACAAATGTGCTATTTTTAGCAACGAATTTCCGGCATTTTTTACCCAGTTTTCAAATAAGCATAAATCTTGATTTTATACACGGACCTATTAATTTTCCTTCATAAAATGATTAAGAGACATAAATAGTATATTTTCATATGGTTATCATAAAATCGTTGAAATTCCTTTTTTTCAGAAATGACATGCCTTAAGTCATATTAGAATTACTAATAATACTGTTGAAACTGAGTTTTTTAATTAGGTACGCTCACGCTAATCATTTTTATGTGATGGGAATAAACAACAATTTTTGCTGTCTGATATGATGTCCGAAACGCATGCTTGGGTCATTGGGATAATGTTGTTCAAGGAGGTAACGAGTGGGAACACTTCAGTCTTCTCATTAAATACACTTATTCCTTTTTGCAGTGTAGAGCAATTAAAGACGTTCCCCGCGATCGGATGTTTATAATATATCAATTATTTTCTTTCCAGTTCTGTGCCTGTAATAAGCTTTGTATTTTCGCTTTATCAAATTGACATCATTATATATCAATCTACTATTTTGGAAACTTGTCATTTCATCCTAAATATCTCCAACGTTCTTTGGTTATACATTTTATTCAACTGTGCTACTGAGTCGATTTGCGAATGATTCTCTTTGCAAAATTGATACCCTAATTTTAGAAATCAAATCAGAAGGCACCGAAGATTACTTTGGTTTGAAGGTGCCGCTGGTGGGGATTTGCTGTTCAAAACACACGTCTGACGCATTGGAATAGGTTTGAAATGTTGTTTGAGAGGGTTAGCAGTTTGACCATTTCAATTTTCGTTGTAACAACAATCTCTGAACTTGCTTTCTTTACACGTAAAATGTGATGGAAATATGTCCAGAAGTTATGGAGATGAAAAACACATCTCAATTTAGTTTTAGTAGCATGGACGAATGGGAGACAAACGGACAAATACTGACAAAGCTATATAATAAGAGGGGATTCGAAGACAGAGGAAAATAGAGTTTTAAAAAAATCAAGTTCTTGATAAAGAAAAAATGTAACTCTCAATCATCTGAAGTTGCTATTGTCTGCCTGGAATATTATTTTCCATATCCAGTTACAGTTGTACATCCTTCATTATATCAACAAAAGGATAATTTCACGTGGTCAAAGTTAAGCACAAAAGCCATTCTGTAAAAAAGAGACATTATGTGGTCGCTAACCTGCAACACTGTAGGTGAACACCGGACAATCATCTTTCTGATGAGACTATATTATATATGTCAGTATCAGTTACTAATGTCAGGAGAAATAAGTCTTGACCTTTCACATTAATTTTATTTGAAGTAGTTGCACGTTTCACTTACATTTAGTGCATTCCCAATATGACCTTTTCATACAAAAAGTGTGAAAACAGCTATAGAATTCTTCCTTGTTCATGAAATTCAACAAAATTCATATAGGATAATTAATGAAATATATCATCAAGAAAGTGAACTCCACACGATATCATCGTCATTAGTTTTTACATGTACCAGAAATAGACGCCTTTGATAATCTTTAAAAAAATAATGTTTTTAGATTTATAATTTTAATGAAAAAACTATTAATGAAATTTTTCTTTTCTTACAATCCTTTTTATTTCGTCAAACGACAAACGAATCCTTTTTAATATTGATATTTAGCTTGTTTTCAAAATGAAAAATTTTAATTCCTGTCTTTAGAAAGGAGTATTCGGAATATCCGGATTTCTATCAACATATAGATGAGAGAGGTAGAGTAAATTGTCAGATGATCACAAATTACGTGAACACGACCTTAAAAGTTCATATCAATATATGTACATGTACGTGCTTTTTAGTGAAATTGTATGTTACATAATATTGAAGGTGTGACTTGATGTTTAGAAGTGTATGTATTACTTCTTTCAAGCTCTGTCATCTGGAAGAAGCTTTGTTTTGGCCCTTTATCAATTTGACATCATATACGAGGGCACATGTAGCCAAGTTCGATTAACTTCGGTTGATCGTTTGTCTCTTCAACGCATTCGAAATTTTCTGTTATCAAAAACTCTTAAAATTTCTAAAACGTGGGTCCTGTTGTATCATATCCCACCCATCCTGTTACGTTTTTGGTATATTTTTGGACACAATATTATTCACTCTTTGCCCATATTACATTGTTTAGATTGAGGATCTCTGACGAGGGTTAAGTACCCGAAACGTGCATGTCTGGTCCATGCTGAAATTTTATCTGTTCTTAACTGATGCTATTGAATTTGAAGACGTTTAACATAAATATATTCTGCTATTTCAGAGACTTGTTATTTCAACCAAATATATCGACATTAAAGGATGTTAACATCTTGGAACCATCCCTCCAATGCAATTTTGAACAAAGATTTTATTTGGATATGCTACTGAATCGACCATACAGCCACCGGGAAATCTGGAGCCGCACACTGTCTGTTAGTAAATACACAGTATTAAATAAAAATTAATACGAGAGGGCACCACAGAAATGAATTTAGGTGGCTCCTGCAAAATCACTTTGGCTGAAATTCAATATTCGAAACACGTGTTTGGTGCATGAAAATTGGTTTGAAATTTTCTTCAAGAAGGTATAGAGTTGGAACACTTCCGTATTATTTGTATACTAATCTATTACTTGTGCACCAATGATGAGGATTCACTAACCGAAACAAGTATTTGGGGCATTAATCTTGGTTTTTAATGTTGTTCAAGAACACTTCAATTTGCTTAATTCTCGATCTTTCTCTAATTTGGCATTGGCGGATCTAGCGAGGTGGATAGGGGGGTTGCAACCCCCCCTTTGGTCGGACAAAAAAAAACCCAAAACAAAACAAAGAGAGAGAGAGAGAGCTTATATTAAAAAAAACTTAATCTCTGTCCTTCTTACTTAACAAGCTTTCGATACCAATGTGTACAACATTGGTGACATGAAGTCTGAATATTATAATGTTGAAGATTTGAGGCTTATAAAATAATATTTGCTCCGATGCGTATTTAGTTATAAATAGGAAATTGTTTTTACTTTACAAGGGCGTAGGAGGGGGAGGCAGCGGGGGTACATGCCCCCCCCCCCCCATTTTTCAATCACAAGATTTTATTATGCATCAACATTGTTTAAAATAGCAACATTTTGTACCGTAAATCTACAATTTTTCGGTCAATTTTCAAAATTTTTCTTTGGCTCGCTATCGCTCGCCAGTTCTTTATAGACTTCTGATCCATCTTCAACGTACATGAAGACATCAAATTTTAACTCAAACTATATGTACTTGTTAATGATAGAGGGCATAGAAAATATTTTCTGATAAGTCAATATTTTGCTAAAAAAATCTCCTGGCTCGCTGCCGCTCGCCAGATATTTGTTCATGTACTTAAAATTTAGAATTGCGCCAGAATATTAAAATTTGTGCATGAAACCCCATATTTTTTTTTAAATCTCGTCCTCCTCCCGCCACCCTTTTTTTTTTTTGCTTGTTAGAAATTTTGGGATGTTGTGCCCCTCCACTTTTTTCAGGTAGAGCTACGCCGTTGCTTTAAAAGATTATAAAACAGATATAGATTATCTTTGTGTAGTCAATAAAGGTATTATTGCGAAACACAAGCTTTTGATAGTATGCATTCAACATCCCCCTTTCAAAATCTTCAACCCCCCCGTTGAAAAATTCCTAGATCCGCCTATGTTTGGTCACGTCCGCATGTTTTCATAGCCATTTTAGCTTGAGAGAGAGAACATTTCATGTATTTATCTGTCACTTTTTCTTTGGAATCAGCCTTAAAACTGTATGCTTATTCTTATATTTGAAGAAATGCATAGTATCTGCACGAGTTTTTGGTCATAATTAAACCAAATTTCATTAAGGTGGCATTTATCGATAATTAAGTAAATACTTAAGCATAAAGAGCTATGAACATTACAGTTGAGATAATATCTTTAGTTACAATTTTAAATGTTATAAGAATTATTTTTTTGATATTCATGAAAATCGATTTTAAAGCCTATCTTTAAGGTCCGAGGTCCTCTCTGAACTTTCTGGCGGTTATATTTGATGGAAAATTGTCGATAAGTTTTGGACAAGTCAGACGAACAGACGGACGGACGAAATACGAGCAACGAATTTTGCAAAAGTCTGACTAGAATATTTGATACGATGAGATTCAAAGAAAGAGGAAAATAGAGTTCAAACAAAAAACAAGCAAAATTCTTGACTATAAATAACAAGTAAATTGTTATACTCTGAAATGACCATTGCAATCTTCCACATGAGTCCTATCCTGTTACTACCTACATTAAATCAGAAAATGGTCAATGTCTAACACAACAAAGGAGACATGATATGGTCGCTGAACTGTAGCAGTGTAGGTAATTACTGGACAAACTTTATTCTACATTATACATTATAAATGTCAGTATCAGTTACTTATATCAGAGGAAATAAATCATGACCTTTCACATTTACTTTATTTTTAAGCTGGTGCATGTTTTTGTTCCATAGATAGACATCATAAAAATAATTCTTAAATTTTATTATTTTTACAACAGTTGAAAAAGCTATTATACATATCGTTTTCTTCTTGAATTAAAATTAAAAAACAAAAAAAAAAAAAAAACAAAAAAACCCACAATTTGCATACAATTTCTTGAAAAATATAAAAAAGAACCAAGTTCGATCAATTTCGGTTGATCGTTTCTTCAACGCATTCTAATATTTCTGTTATCAAAATTTCTTGAAATTTCAAAAACGTGGGTCCTGTAGCATCATATTCCACCCATCTTGCTACGTCTTTCGGCACGCTTTTTCGACAATATAACTTTCACTTTTTTCAAAAACGTGGGTCCTGTAGCATCCTATTCCACCCATCTTGCTACGTCTTTCGGCACGCTTTTTTCGACAATGTAACTTTCACTTTTTTTCCACTTTTTTGGCATATAACATTGTTTCGATTTAAGGATCACTGACGAGGGCTAAGTATCCGAAACGTGCATGTCTGGCCCATGTTGCCAATTTATCTGTTCTTAAATGATGCTATTCAATTTGAAGACGTTTAACATTTATACCACTTGGTGAGTGTCACTGCTGGTGGACCAGGAGTCCCCGAGGGCACATGTAGCCTAGTTCGATCAATTTCGGTTGATCGTTTCTACAACGCATTCTAATATTTCTATTATCAAAATTTTTTGAAATTTCAAAAACGTAGGCCCTGTAGCATCGTATCCCACCCAGCTTGCTACGTCTTTCGGTACGCTTTATCGACATAGTAACTTTCACACTTTTTTGGCATGTTACATTGTTTAGATTTAAGGATCACTGACGAGGGTTATGTATCCGAAACGTGCATATCTGATCCATTTTGCCAATTTATCTGTTCTTAAATGATGCTATTCAATCTGAAGTCGTTTAACATTTCTCACGAGAACAGAAAAAAACCCCGAACAAATAGACAGAGATAATAACATAGCATCACAAGCAACGATGGTAACACTATCTAATGAACATTCTTCGGAGTTTTTAGTTTCCAAATTTGTTTGTTCAAACAATATTGTGAAGTTTTGTAATGTACATCGCGCAGGGGGTTTTCTGTTCATTTTATGCCACTAACCCTAACCCTTTATTACTTGAAAAAAGTTCAACAGTCATATAATAATTTCACATAATGTTTTTCGTTCAACACGTTTTCGCAAACGCATGAAAATCATAACTTGATTTTTCACATGTGTAAAATATCTAAAGAGGGTCAAGGTTTAATATAAAAGAGGTTTTTTTTATAAGACATGATATGGTCCCAGTCACTTAACACATGTGGACAATCATTAAAGGTACATAAGGTCTCGTCAAGATCAAACCATGAATCAACTATTTTTGTCAAAATTTTAACGCAAACGAATCTATCATGCTTAGAAATTAGAAACTGGCTGGTTACAATAGTCACATATGCCCTCACTACCGAGCTATGATCAATTATTGCTTATAAAATGGGTACCCTAATATAACCTACTTTTCTCCGTAGAAGACCGATTGCGAACACGTGTAAGCACTTATTTGCATAAGGCCAGTACTGTATCAAAACAGAACAACATGGCTGACGGATAACACGTGGGACGAAAATGAATCGACAATCGGTGTTATCAAAATCTGAAAAGAGAAATGTAATGAACAAATAGTATCGGCTTGGTAATGGAAAGTTATAGAGACCTATCTTAGAGGACGACGGTGAAATTAAAACTCTGACAAGTCTGAGGGAAAATTAGCTAAAGGGATCTACAGTGTATATGTACATGTATAGTTCTCGTTTATTTTTATCTATGAGAAGTATATATATAAGTTAAACGTGTATATACATCCACAGTAATTTTGATATGTGTATATATAATATATATGTTCACAGTCTAAATCAAATATTGAAAAAAACGAACAAAAATCATAACTAAATAAAGGTTAATTTTCATTCAGGATTTGGTAAACAAACGCACATGTGTATAGCAGACTACACCTGCCTCCCATTCAAGCCGTCATACACTTTTACATGTTGTTAGGTATTTGAAAGTGTTCGATTGTCCACGTTCAAAATGGTGATTTGAATGGAACATGATATCTATACATGATATCAACCTTGTATTTGCAATTAATGAAATATAAGTGAGTTAGTTTTTTTAGAGAGAATTTCAAAAAGACTGTATACGTGGTTTACTACATGTTTCGTAGTAATCCCACGATGTGAAGTTCATTCAAGCGATTGGCTGATCGTGATAGCGTGTTCACTTTGACCTTGGTAAATGCTACATATTTCTACATACTGTATATGCAAATAACAATTTCCGAAGTTTACCGAAATCGTGTGTACCAGAGAGTAAAATCGTATATAAAACAAAAATGAGAGAGATATTTTATGTAAGTAATATATAGAAGTTCAAATGTTAGTACTTAAAAGCTTTTTACGGTAAAACTTCATTATTGACAGTTTAATCCCTGTTAGACTATGTGTACCTTTAATCTGAAAAGATTACTTATAGCATCTGTAACTCATGTTAAAACGTTTTCAAATTCATGTCAGAGGAAATAAAACATAGCCAATAAAATCAAGCGGCTATCGTATGAATTGAACGAATTTGATCATAGTAGGATGCATAAGTTTCTGTGTATAAAATTGATACCCACTGGCACTTATCCTTACTAGAAAGCAAAAACCATATGCATGTGTATAATTTTGATTGCCCAGGAACGCTGTTGATGCAGTTGTAAAGTCGATACGTTGAATAGACATATGTAAAACAATACGGCTATAGTTGTCTTTAATGTTTGATGGTATTCTAGATTAAGACATTTAAATCGTTGATTCACTGGATTGACTCAATTTGTACAAAAAGAACAACTAGAATTGTGTGGTTATCCGGATTACGTGCGTACAACCCTCCCACTTTCCCGGTTACCCAGGGGTCTGGAAGAACGTACAATTGTGCTGTATAATAACCTCCTCACTGTAAGATGACCATAGAAACAGGCAGCATGACACCGGGGCCCAAGAAACAGACAGATGAACTTGTAAATTGATTTATTTTACTATAGTAATATTAGTCTTATACGGGATTTTCTACCCAAACAATACAAGAATGTAAACTAATCCAATATCGACACAACTAAGCCAATATCGACAAAAGTACGCCAATATTGAAAACTCGGCCAATACTGAAGTCAAGAAGTTCAAGCGATTAAAGCAAGATGGCGGCGTTGCTAAAATAAATAGACAAGAACACACTCATTAAATTTAATAAGTGTTTTCCATATTGGCTTAGTTTTCTGCAGTATTGGCTTAGCTCGATATTATATTGGTCAAGTTGATTAATAATACGCTTATTAATAAGTGTTTTCCAGGCTAATACGACAGACCTCAGCGCAATAACTAGGGCAAGATGGAAAAAAAATTAATTAATAACCCTATAATAAAAACATAAGACAGTCCGTGTTCTGCCTACTATAGCGGGCTCACGCATGTTACCATCCGAGGAGAATTAGAGAAGACAGATGGTCGAAGCCCTGTCCACAAAGCCATGTAGTCCTGTCGTCACATTCAGTCAGGGTGCAACTCATAAGAATAAGCTGGTACAAGGCTGTATATTGGTCCAGTACCAAGCAAAGTGTCCGTTTGATGACAGAAGGATCATATCCACGGTATGAAAGGCGTTTGATGATTCTGACACAATTTCGATGGTAATTCTGTCTACCTTTGATCCTTCTAATTTTGTAATTATGTAAAATGCAGGTTGTGAGATACCCAAAGTAATATGCTCTGTTTCTAGTATGGGTTTTAAAAAAATTCCAAAAAGTCTTTACTAGTTTGTGAGAACGAAAACCTTGACCTAAAAGTTTCTTCGTAATTTGTAAATTTCTACTATGAAAATCCAAAACATCAGTACATGCTTTGGCATACCGGATGAGCTGTGAAATGTAGATATCCTATGACGGTAATCTAGGAACATCAGTGTGAAGCCAGGGAAAATTTACTATGTTGAATCCAATATCATTTCTTTTGTAATACACGAATTTTGTGTGAATCTCTCCATTTATCAGAAAATTGCCAATGTCTAACGCAACAAAGGAGACATTATATGGTCGCTGAATTGTAGCAGTGTAGGTAATTACTGGACTAACTTTATTCTACATTATACATTATAAATGTCAGTATCAGTGACTAATATCAGGGGAAATAAATCATCGACCTTTCACATTTACTTTATTTCTAAGCTGGTGTATGTTTTTGTTCCATAGATAGACATCATAAAAATAATTCTTATAGTCTAATTTTTTACAACATTTGTAAAGATATTATACATATCGTTTTCTTCTTTATATAAAGGTTTTATTTCGAGGAATATTGAATGACAAATATGGACAAGAAGTGAAAATCAAAGCACAAAAATGAGAAAAGTGACAGCACCAACAGGAGCTAGTTAAAAAAAGTGCTAAAAGTCTATTTGATCATTATTAATATCTATTATATAGTCTATTTCTATGCCAAGTCATTATCACTTCATTTAGAGCTTTGAGGGGTGATTTCATTAAATAACACTACTGCGAATTCAAAACTCTCCCTTCTGGTTTACTGTGAGACATCGAAAACACGAGAAAATTATATATGTGACGTCATTAACATCCTTTCGTAAAAAATTCAAACTTTATTTATTCTACAACGTTTAACAAACAAGTTACACAACTTATATTAATGTCTCACGTTGTCTCAGATGTTGGTGTGAGGGGGTCCAAGGAGCAGGAGGAAACCGGAGTACCCGGAGAAAAACCCCCTGCAGAGGCCTGGGTGGGGGACCACCTACCCTCCAACATAAAACAAAGGAGGGGATCTCCAACAACACCAAGTTGTAGCACCCACAGCAAAACCCCAAAACACCCAATGCAAAAACACAAAGCAGACAAGCACAAAAAGAGACGCACAAGGGACAAGGAACGTCAACGCACAACACAAAAACATCAAACACAAAGGACTACACATAAACCAACGAGACCAATGGGCAACCGGTGCCGACTTAGGACGGCCATCTGCCACGGAAATAGCAGAAGGTATGGTTATCCTGGATTACATGCGCACAACCCTCCCATTTTTCCGATTACCCAGAGGTCTCGAAGAAGGTACAATTGTGGTGTAAAACAACCTCCTCACTGTCAGATGACCACACACAAACAAGACCGCAAAACCTAGGGGCCCAAGCAACACAGATGAATATGTAAATGGATATAAAAAGAGGGCGTACGTAATACAATCCGTGCTCTGCCGCCGCGAGCTCATGTATGTTATCACCCGAGGAGTCCGACTGACATTCAGAGAGGACAGGTGGTCGGGGCCCTGTCTTCTCTAAAGAGGTTTGGACAGGGCCCGTCATGGAGTCCCGTCGTCACAGTCAGTCAGAGTGCAAGATTTAAGAATGCGCTTGTACAAGACTGTAGATTGGTCGAGTACCAAGCCTAGTGTCCGTCTGGTGACATTAGGATCATACCCACGGTATAAAAGGCGTTTGATGATTCTGACGCATTTTCGATAATGATGTTGTCTATCTTTGAACCTTCTTATCTTGTTAATAATGTCACCATAAAATGCAGGTTGTGAAATACCCAAAGTAATATACTCTGTTGCCCGTGTTGGTCCGAATTTCAGAAGAAGTTGACAATAATTTTTGTAAAATTTCCAGAAAGTCTTTACTAGTTTGTGAAAGCGAAAACCTCGTCCTAAAAGTTTCTTGGTAATTTGTAAATTTCTACTATGAAAATCCAAAACATCAGTACATGCTCTAGCATACCGGATGAGCTGTGAAATATAGATACCATAGGACGGTAATCTAGGAACATCACCGTCAAGCCAAGGGAAATTCACTATGTTAAATCCAAAATCATCTCTTTTGTCATACACACTTGTATGGATCTCTCCATTAACAATTTTGATATTTAGGTCCAAAAATGGTGTTTCTGTGTTTGAAACGTTTGCCTTGTTTAAAATCAATTCTTGTGGATAAATAACATTTTTATATTTCTCAAAAACAGGATTGTCGATAGCAAGAATATCATCCAGGTACCTAGAAGTACCAATGAAACATTTCACATCATCATTTTTTCTTTGTTTTTGAAGATTTTGGATAAATTCCTTTTCATACGTGTATAAAAATAAATCTGCAACAAGAGGCGCACAATTAGTACCCATTGGAATCCCTACAACCTGCTTGTAGAGTTTCCCAGCAAATCTTACATAAATATTGTCCAAAAGGAAGGACAAGGCAATACACAGGTCACCACATGTCCATCATTTGTATGATTTGTAATCTGTGGCGGAAAAGAAACCCTTCGATTCAGAAGTACAAATATAAGTTTTCCCCTCTCGATCAAAACACCATTTAATGAGTTTGGACAGTCGATCATTTATTTTGTCGTGGGGAAGCGTGGTGTACATATTAGAAAAGTCGTATGAAGATATCGTATTTGCTTCAAAATTTCTTGATTTCATTTTGTCAATCACATCCCCTGAATTTTTGATAGACCAAAAGAAGTTTACGCCATTCCTGTTCATGACAGTTTCACAGTATTTTGCCACGTGTTTCTTTATAGCCGTGAGTGCTGACGTCAGATTTCTAGACAAAATTGTTGTTGAGCAGTTGCTAGAATTAGCAATGTATCGAAACTTGTAAGGAGACTTGTGAAGTTTTGGTATACAGTGAAGTTTTGTGAAGACTTGTGAAGATTTTGTGAAGACTTGTGAAGACTTTGTGAAGATTTTGTGAAGACTTATGAAGACTTTGTGAAGACTTGTGAAGTTTTGGTATAAGACCCTTCGACGAATCTGGGATTCGATCCCGGGACCTTAGAGGTGAGAAGCGAGCGCGCTACCACTGCGCTAACCCGGCTGTAATCCTTTCGTGTACAGCATTAAGTCGTTGAAGATGAGCTTTAAAAATTTTGAACCAATCTAAGAATTACGACTGGTTTTGACAGTAAAATCATCTCCATTCATTGAATGATTCCTGGTAGGTTCAGAATAATTCAAAAACAAATTATGAAAAGTCGATGCCAGCCATTTTCGAAAAGGTACCTTTATAAATTCTGATTAAGTCCACTGAATAATTAAACAATTGTAGTTGCCTAGGTTAATATTGTCAAATTAAGAAAATATCAAACCATATTCACCTCGTGAAAGTCCATAATTGCTTGATACATCCCAATATAATTGTAAAGGTCACTGCAGGATAACCCATCAAGAATACAATATGTTATTTATATAACATTGGGAAGCTCAATACAAACTGGTCTGAATGAAGAATGTAGACGCAAAGATGTAAGAAATATTAGTATGTTCTCTGCCCTTTTGATGATCATTCGCCATGCAGTGTGCAAAACAGTGAATGGAAGTTAAACAATAAATCTAGAATTAAAATGAAAAAAATCACAACAAAGAAAAGGCATAAAAGTTCTTGAAAAAACTAGAAAAAAAATACTTTCTCACTTTCTCACGAGAACAGAAAAAAAAACGAACAAATAGCAACACAAACCACGATGGAAACACTATATAATGAACATTCTTCGGAGTTCAGTACAAAGTGTCTTGGACACTAACCCTTCCCCCCTTAATTACCTGAAAAAGTTCAACATATAATAGTTTCACATAATGTTTTTCGTTCAACACATGTTTTCGCAAACGTATGAAAATCATAACTGATTTTTCACATGACTCTGTAAATATATATAGATGGTTGACCAAGGTCTAATACAATATACGTTTTTTTTTCAAATCAAGACATGATATGATGATATGAAAAGATTACATTATAGTATCTATTACTCATGCGAAGACGTCTTCAAATTCATATCAGAGGAAATAAAATATAGCCAATGAAAACAAGCGGCTATCGTATGAGTTAAACCGATTATATCATAGTGTTATGGATATGATTCTGTGTATAAAATTGATAACCACTGGCACTTATCCACCACAATTGTACGTTTTTTGAGACCCCTGGGTAATTGGAGAAGTGAGAGGGTTGTGCGCAGGTAATCCAGGATAACTACACCGTTTGCTACTTGCGTGACAAATGGCCGTCCGAAGTCGGCACCGGTTGCCCATTGGTCTCGTCGGTTTATGTGTAGTCTTTTGTGTTTGATGTTTACATGTCGTGTGTCTCTTTTCCGTCTCGTGCTGTACTCGTCTTTTGTGTTTTTGCATCGGGTGTTTTGGTGTTTTGCTGTTGATGCTGCAACGGGGTCTTGTTGGAGATCTCCTCCCTTCTTTTATCCGCACTAGAAAACATATACCATATGCATGTGTATAATGTTGATTGCCCAGGAACGCTGTTGATGCAGTTGAACAGTCAATACGTTGAATAGACATATGTAAAACAATACGGCATATAGTTGTGTTTAATGTTTGATGGAACTCTAGATTAAGGTACAGCATTCCTCAGGTCTCAGATGTTCATATTTCCTAAATAACATCTTTCACAATATTTTCATTTTCATATATTCAAAACTTATGTCAAACCTGATATACAAACAAAATATAATTCGTGGTTTCGAGATTATACCGAAAACGTAGCCGTTTGAGCTTTAACATTGGACCCTATAGGAAAAGGAGTAAGTAAAATCCCTTTTTAGGGTGATAAAACTATAAAATTTTCTTTTCCCAAAGCCATATTAGTTTGATAATCTGAACAATATTATGAAGAGAAAAATAGGGTATCAAGTCAAAAAATTACAAGCAATTCTGACCCGAGGAACACTCTACCTTAAGACATTCGAATAATTGATTCACTGGATTGACTCAATTTGTACAAAAAGAACAATTAGAATTGACAATATTCTTTTACCAACTTGTGGTGACAATAGTTCAATGTAAGCAGGATACGCTTAATCTTGCTCCCTTCCAAGTATGAGAGTTCACTTATGCTCACATTGATTTCGCATCTTTGCGTCTTGATTTGATAATCTCTACTACAAACAATAAATGACGGAAGTGACATGCAAAACGAAATGAACACCTTTTCACGGCAAATGATCTCATTCCACGTTTGGTAGTTAAATTCTACTTGCGGTAGACTGCTCTGTATTGTTTCGTTCATGGTACTGTGAAGAATGCTTTTAATGTTTTTTTATAAAATAGAGAGAAAAGAGAAAAAAATATTTTTCTATAAAATAGAGTAAAAAGAGAAAAAAAGTTCTTGACCAAATAAAATGTATATATCTATAATTTGAAGTGACCAATGTCCACCAAAACATGTATCCTATTTCCTTACTACCTCATTTGTATCAGGAAAGGACAGTCTCAGGTGGTGAAGGTGTAAGATAAAACATTTTGTAAAACAAGGGGACACATGATATGGTCGCTGAACTATAGCACTTTAGGTAATTTCTGGACAAACATTTGTCTACATTATATATTATAAATGTCAGTATTAGTTACTAAAATCAGGGGAAATAAATCATGACCGTTTGTTTAGTTTTGCATTGTTCTTTGTTTTGTATGCCATTGATCATAATTAACAATCCGATTTTGGTGTTCTTGTTTGACTAATACTCAGTAAAATGGACCGGTATTCTATTCGCTTTATCGTTTGTTGATTAATGAATTCACATCACAGATACCGGATTAACCACAAAATATGCTACTTCCAGTCTTTTTATATCCATTTACATGTACATATTCATCTGTGTTGCTCGGGCCCCTGCGTTTTTCGGTCTTGTTTGTGTATGGTAATCTAGCAGTGAGGAGGTACGTTCTTCGAGACCTCTGTGTAATCGGAACAGTGGGAGAGTTATGCGCACGTAATCCAGGATAACCACGACGTCTGCTACTGACGTGGTAGATGACCGTCCTTAGTCGGCAATGATTGTCCATTGAACTTGTTGGTTTTGTGAAGTCATTTATGTTTGTTATTCTATGTGATTTGGCATTTATTGAACCATCTCCGTCTCATTCTGTGCGTGCTGCTTTGTGTGTTTTGCAGTGGGTGTTTTTGGGGTTTTGCTGTTTGTGCTGCAACCGAGTGTTGTTGGAGATCCCCTCCTTTCTTTCCTAAATCGGCAAATTGTCTGGTTGGTTGTATGAAACGCAGAGGCCCCATAGACACAGATGAATATGTAAATGGATATAAAAAGAGGGCATGCGTAATACAGTCCGTTCTCTGCCGGCTGTAGCGAGTTCATGTATGTTATCACCCGAGGAGTCCGACTGACATTCAGAGAGGACAGGTGGTCGGTGCCCTGTCTTCTCTAAAGAGATTTGGACAGGGCCCGTCATGGGGTCCCGTCGTCACAGTCAGTCAGAGTGCAAGTCTCAAGGATGCGCTTGTACAAGACTGTAGATTGGTCAAGTACCAAGCCTAGTGTCCGTCTGGTGACATTAGGATCATACCCACGGTATAAAAGGCGTTTGATGATTCTGACGCATTTTCGATGGTTATGCTGCCTACCTTTGATCCTTTTTATTTTGTTTATCATATCACCATAAAAGACAGGTTGTGTAATACCCATAGTAATGTACTCTGTTGCATGCATAGATCCGAATTTTAAAAGAAGTTGACTGTAATTGTGTAAAATTTCCAGAAAGTCTTAACTAGTTTATGAAAGCGGAAACCTTGACCTAAAAGTTTTTTGGTAATTTGTAAATTTCTACTGTGAAAATCCAAAATATCAGTACATGCTCTAGCGTACCGGATGAGCTGTGATATGTAAATGCCGTATGACGGTAATCTTGGAACATCACCGTCAAGCCAAGAGAAATTTACAATGTTGAATCCAAAATCATCCCTTTTGTCATATACACTTGTATGAATCTTTCCGTTTACAATTTTGATATTTAGGTCCAAAAAGGGTGTTTCTGTATTTGAAAGGTTTGCCTTGTTAAGGGTTAATTCTTGTGGATAAATTTCATTCTTATGTAATTCAAAAGCAGGATTGTCAATGGTTAAAATTTCATCCAGATACCTAGAAGTATTATTGAAACATTTCAGCTCATCAAATTTTCTTTGCTTTTGAAGATTTTGGATAAATTCTTTTTCATAAGTGTATAAAGATAAATCTGCAACAAGAGGCGCACAGTTAGTACCCATAGGAATTCCTACAACCTGCTTGTATAGATCCTCACCAAATCTAACATAAATATTGTCCAAGAGGAAGGACAAGGCATTACACAGGTCACTACATGTCCATGATTTGTATGATTTGTAGTCTGTCGAGGAAAAGAAACCCTTCGATTCAGATGTACAAATGTAAGTTTTTCGCTCTCGATCAAAACACCATTTAATGAGATTAAATAATCGATCATTAATTTTGTCATGAGGAAGTGTGGTGTATATTAGAGAAGTCGTATGAAGAAATGGTATTGGCTTGAAAATTTCCAGATTTCATTTTTTTAAACACATCCCCTGAATTCTTAATAGACCAAAATAAATTTACATCGTTCCTGTTTAGAACCGTTTCACAATATCTAGTTATGTGTTCTTTAATAGCAGTAAGTGCTGACGTCAGATTTCTAGACAAAATTGTAGTGGAGCAGTTACTAGAATTAGCAATAAATCGAAATTTGTAAGGAGACTTGTGCAGTTTCGGTATGCAATGTAGTGTTGGGAGATCCAATTTAGAAATAGAGATATTGAATGAAGACAGTTCACTGTTATGCTTGCTTAAAATGTTAGATGCACTTTCATTGCTTTTGATATATGTATTTGTAGACGAAAGTTCCGAAATCAAAGTTGATATGTAGTAACGTTTTCAAATGATAATGGTGTTGTTGGCTGCTTTATCAGCTGGTGCAAAGACATATTTTTCATGTAATTTACTTAGTTTGGATTTGAAATATCTCTCTGATTTGGAACGTGGATTTTGAAAAAGATGAGGGTTTTTATGGAAGTTATTTATTCGAATATCCGTTATATCTAAAATGAGGTTTTTCCAGTCATTCAGAGCATGCGGTTCGACTCCTTCTGATTTACACCATCTTTTCGTATAATTATCTAAGGCTTCCGTAAGCACTTCACGGCATTTAACAAAATCTATCTTGGATGGGATTCTATACTTAGGTCCTTTTTAAAAGTTCGATCATTTTCGGTTGATCGTTTCTTCACCGCATTCGAAAATTTCTGTAATCATTTTTTTTTAATTTCTAAAACGTGGGTCCTGTAGCATCATATCCAACCTACCACAATATTTTTTAACGCATTTTTTTTCTGTTACATGTAATGACATTGTAGAAGTTGAAGAAAAGTACAAGTATGAAAAAAAATAAGTTAACGTCGGACGTAGTTAACGATTTTCAACAGAAGGACGATGCGTTTGTTTTATTGCATTCTTATCAAGTTACTCACGCAGTTGAGATTAAAATGAAAGAAAATGTGCAGTGCATTAAAAATTTTCATGCATCGATGCATCTTCTGAAGACAAGTGAACTTAATACCTCATCCCCCATGTAGGATGGCACACATATAACATGCCTTCGATGAGTTTCGCTAGTTAATGGTTAATGTGTTGAAATGTTTTACTTCCAAAATTGTTTGTATATGAGAGTATGATAAAATTTAGATTCAGATCTTGTCGTATATTTTCTCCGAGCGAAACTCACAGGAGACGCAGTTTTGTGTATGACATCGGACAAGGGAGGGTAAGGTATTGCGTACACTTGTCTCGGAAGATGGTAACATTACCTTGATTATCAATAAGAATTCACACTCGCGATAATCTTTGGTATATGATTGAAAGAAAAAAGAATAGTTAGATAAATGTCTTAATATGATTTCAGTGAAATTCAAAGAAATTGCGGAAAACTAAACAATAAATGACAATTTAGTTAAGGTCGGACAGACTACGATAGATGGACAACAAACATCTATTACAATGAGATGGGAATCGAAGATAGAGGAGAATAGTGTTTTAAAGAATGTTAAAGGTTCTTGACCAAATGAATTGTAAAATTTTATCATCTAATTAAGCCATTTTCCTTCAATGTAGACAGCATGATTTGTACCTATCCTGTTACCATATCCATTGTATAAGGAAAAGGACACGTGGTCAAGGTCTAACACAAAAGCCATTTTGTAAAAATGGAAGAAATTATATGGTCGCTGAACCGCAAACTGCAGGTAACCACCGGATAAGCTTCATTATGAAGAGAACAAATTATATATGTCAGTATAAGTTACCGATGTTAAAAAAATAAATCATAAACTTCACATAACAACAAGTCGTACGTTTCACGTATATGTACCATAAAAGACGTAATGGACATGTTTCTTATGTCTTAACTTTTAATACAAAGTCATGCGAGCAGAAGAGGCTCACATCCATTACACCTGTTCCTAACACCATAAAGATTCTTAAGACAAAATATTTGTCTCAAATTTACAAATTCTAAGCTTCAGAGTCAAAATTAGATAGGACAGACAGACATACAACAGACAGATGATGTGCTAAAAGGATAAGGGTTACTTCGCTTTCAAAAGGAGGGAAAATACATTTTACGCAGCTAAGCAGTCATGTAAAACGGTTCAAAGTAAATTGGTTGTAATTCAGTCGAACGTGTCAATGTGTAAGCTAGTTAGTGTGTGCCCTTTGCCGTGTGGAGCTCGTAAAAAAGTTCCCCGCGAGGGGTTTGACAGTAAGTGATTTGAATATTTTTCCCTGACATGGTCGCCATAGCGCTTTCTATATAGACATAGCCTTAGAAAACGCATGTATTTTATATATTATGAACATCGACGGCGGGTGCGGTTAGCCAACAGGGGATGCTTACTCCACCCGGGCACCTGTTCCTACCTCTAACTTGCTAGGGGTCTGTCGATGCTCAATTCTGTGCTCTATTGTGAGTGCTGTTGAGATTGTCGCCAGGATCTTCTTCAACTCATTAGAGCCATTCACGTCAATCTTGTTTTTCGGATGGTAACGAAACAACTTTGTGTCAGTATCAGTTACTATCATCAGGGGAAATAAATCATGACCTGTCACATTTACTTTATTTTTAATGTCGCGGATGTCTCTTGTACCATAGATAGACGTCATGAAGATAACTCTTACGTTTAAATCTATGCAACAGTTGAAAAGCTTTCTTTTTCATATATCATTTCTATTTCAATGACTTTTGAATGTCACTTGACAAAAAGATAAGATATCAAAACACAAAAGGATACTAGAGGTTAAAAATTAATATTTAAACGCGATTTTCAAAACAATCTTTAGTTAATATATAGATGATGTCACAATGTATTTATTGCAGATGTACATAATTTATTATATTACGCACAGAGCTAGGGGAATATCGCGCTTCTTCGGTTGCTTGATGTACTATGGGTTATGTAAAGGGTTCTACCTCTGATTCTACAAAAAAATCTTCATATAAATTTGAAATAAGTACCTCCCCTATAAGATTTACATATTTTGGAAAATTTTGACATACTTAATTCGTTCAACACATGTCTTCCGCAAATATATGGCTCTCCTACAAAAACTGAGTCGTAGTGTCCACATAGAGACACAACCAAATGTTTGAAACCATTAATAAACATAAAGAACCACAATAAAAACCAAATTAAGGGATGGAGAGAGTATTTAAACGAAATGAACCAACAAACCAGAATCAACGCAAAGTAAACTTTGGTACACGAAGGACATCATATACCTGTAACAATGCTAACTTTGGGTGACAATGTGCTTAGTAAGAAATTTTCGCGAGTATCAAATTTCGCGATTTTATGGTAAAATGGGATGTCTTTATTTTCGCAAGTACAATTTTTCGCGATTCCTAAATTAAAAACAAATATGAACACATGATGTTACTGTTTTATACCTTTCCTCATTGAATTTTTAGTTAGTTTTATCATAAGAGTACACTCAATTTACTTCTCTTAACGTTTAATCAGAAAAAAATGAAGAATGGCACATGTACAATAAGAACAAAATGTAACTAATATATAAATTTACGATAAACCTTATGAAACATAATATTTCGCGGAGATTTATTTTCGCGATTCCAAATCACTCGCGAATATAGCGAAAATTAGTATCTCGCGAAAATGTCTGGTTATACGGTATTGTAGTTATCCAAATAAGGTGCTCTTAATAAATATTTTTACGTTGGATATACAATATATAACTGATGCAAAAACACTACTAAATTAGAGTTGGCATGTTTTCTGTTTTGCCAGTGCCCGATTATTCTTGATAGTTAAATGATTTGAGTCTTATTTTCTCGTAAATGAATTCACATGACCTTTTCTACTTTGAATTGGCATGCTGAACGACCTCTTCTCTTATTTTCTTCTTCTTTAAAATGGTCGCCTTGTACTCAAATATAGAGACACATTGTAACTTTTGCAAGAACTGTGAAAGAATACCTATGTTGTAATTCGTAGAGCTAATGGATGTGGCATGAACATAGAGAAGCTATCACAGGGCGTAAGACACGGGGTGGATACCAATGCCCGTGCAGTTAAATATATTATGGAACACTGTTAAGATCGTCACCATATGTATGACAATTATTCATTCTAAAATCGCCGTTGTCCATTTAGAATATGACTTCTTAAATCGCCATTGTCCATTAAGAACATGACTTTCCTATCTAGTTACAACCTCCATTATTATCTATGGGGGTCATCTATAGGTGGTCAAGGTATATAACATAAGATATTTTTAAAAATCAAGACATAATATGGTCCCTGACCTGTAACACATTAGGGCAATCTTTAATATGTATAGACTACATTATATACCGGTATTGTCAGTGTCGGTTACATATGTCAGAGGAAAGACATCATGAGCCTTACATGTAGAAATAAAAACACAAACATTCAAGTATACAAATTTTCGACCCTTTGGCCTTATCCATTGTAAAAAGCGACATTGGGGCCGAAAATTTGTTTTTTACACTGGATAAAGGCCAAGGAGGGGGGGGGGGGGGGCGAAAATTTGTGTACTAAAAAGTTAGTGCTTTTATTTATATTAACTCTTCCCTATGGAAGAAATATTTCAAGCTCCTCCTTACACGTAGTCATATATATCTAAAACAAAGCCAATGATATCGAGTGGCTATCGTAGAATTAACCGGACTGGATCCTATAAGATAGATGATATTCTAGGTATTAATTGTAACAGCATCATGCAGCTAATGATACACACGGGCGGTTATCCCCTTTGATCGATTGTAATGTATAGCATAACATATGTGTTTGTATGATGCCTTCGGTTTCTGATTTTCTGAATTATCTATTTTGTACTGTAGACAGGGATATGGTCATTATCCATATTTGTCAATTTTATAGCATAGGAATGTTTTGATGCAGTTGTACGGTCGATGCGAGGTTAAGACATGTATAAAACAGTACAGCATATCGTTCCTCTTAATGTTTGATGGTGTTCGCGATTGAGACACTCGGATTATTGAATCACTAGCTTGACTCAATCAATAGATTTGACAACTTTCTTTTACCAAAGCGAGATGATAAGACTGATCAATGAAAGCAGCAGATAATTAATCTTACACGACTCTTTGATCTCAATAATATATTCCAATTCTCCCACTTAGGGATTCACTTCTATACACATTTTAATGCCAATAGCTATACATATTTCAATAGCCATACAAACCTTAAAAAATGTAAGACCAAACAAATCGTTTTGTTCGCTTCATTTTCTTTTTTTCCCTTCAGGCTTGTTTTTTTGTAGAATGTTTCACTTGTATTTTTTTTTTATTTTTTTTTCTAGGTTTGTACAGCTGATTATAATTTTTGGATTTTAATTTGAGGATATGCAGTTGACTATCGTTACTGGGTCTCAGCGATACGGTAATAAGCGCATTGGGATTTTTTTGCGATATTGATATTCGTATTGCTATATATTGCGATATATTGTTTAATCTTTATAAAGCAAAGAAAAGCTTTATATAATGTCATATCTTGAGTTTATGAAAAGATAAATACTTGAAGTTCCTTTTCAAAACTGCAGTATTTGGTTATTTACAAGTCATCTGTGTTTTAATATTCGGCCTCTATTTCAATAATTTTCATAAGCTTTTTAGTCGACGAACGAAACGACGAATGGTCCAAATTCTACACCAGAAAATAGCCTCCGGACAAACAATTACCCTTCGGACAATAAATTCCCCCGAAAAATAGCGGTATAAAAGCCAAAACATTTCTGAGAAGGTGTACTTTTTTCGCGGGTTTCATCATTTTAGCGGAGTAAGAGCTCTTATAACTATTTCCAATGTTAAACGTCTTCAAATTCAGGCTACGCTAGTTCATCTAGCTGTTATAGATTATATTAGATAATAAGTCTAGTACGCTTATTCATAATAATGCTGATATGTCTATTTGTAACCCCCCCCCCCATCCCGCTAAAATTTGGTTGCGCTAGAATAAGTACACGTACAGTTTTCTTCGTTTCCAATATGCCCTGTTTCTGTGAAACAGTTCCCTGAGCCTTTCGAGAGATAAAGTCAATTTTGAATCCCTGGTCAATCTGTACTGATTCAGTTAGGGGCATATTAATTTTTCATAGATGTCGACAATATGCGGGATCGCCAATTTCTAACATAGCACTTGAATGCGAATTTTTTTTACAATGACGTCATAATCACTGACACGTCTAACAATGTTTTGACATGCTATAGATTGTGACGTCATAATAAATCCGCCAACAGATGCACTTCGAACATAACGGGCTTATTGGTCAGTGCTTTTCTTTCTTCATTTAACAAAAATATTAGGCTAATGTGTATTTATTTCCCCTGCCAAAAGTAACGGATACTGACATATATTATATATTCTCAAGAGAAAAAGTGTGTCTGGTGATGACCTCGATGTTGCAGGTCAGCGACCATATAAAGTCTCCATTTACAGTCAATTTCTTTTGTGTTAGATCTTGACCATCTATGAAAATCCTTTAACTGATTATAATGCCGATTGTAACTGGATAGCAAACTTCATGTTTTCAAGTGACAATGACCACTTCAGATAGAAATGATTATAATTACATATAGTGAGAACTCTGAGCAGCCTTACATATAACCTATATTTTACACAATGAGCTTTGAAAGTCTCTCCTTTTGACATATTGGAAGTCTGCTTGCTGGACTTTCATCAAAACAATTTCTGTAAGACCGGACTCTTTATTCAGAACATTTTGTTCTTTATCAGATAAGCACTGCCTCAACTGAAAACAGGTCAAACTAATTTAAAATGTTTCAGCATTTATGTTGTATTTATTCTGAAACAAAATAAAAAGATAGATCAAGTGCATGTAATCTGGGATGCGTTCCATATGTCGGAACGTTTCAGAACAATCCCACTGTGAAAATGGAACGAAACGGTGCCAGAATACTTTCACCATGACAACATTGGTTAGATCAAAATCTTGATTTTCACAAAATTCAAAAATAAAGTCGTATTTGATGTTAATTTTAATTATTTCATCAAATGTTTATCATTTCCTGTGATATTCATGTTGCGAATTCATCTGCTCTTAAATGATGCTATTCAATATGAAGACGTTTACATTGATACCACTTGGTGAGTGTCACTGCTGGTGGACCAGGAGTTCCCGAGGGCACATGTAGCCAAGTTCGATCAATTTCGGTTGATCGTTTCTTCAACGCATTCTAAAATTTCTGTTATCAAAATTTCTTGAAATTTCTAAAACGTGGGTCCTGTAGCATCATATCCCACCCATACTGCTACGTCTTTTGGTACGCTTTTTCGACATAGTAGCTTTCATACTTTTTTGGCATATTACATTGTTTAGATTTGAGGATCACTGACGAGGGTTAAGTACCCGAAACGTGCATGTCTGGTTTATGTTGCCAATTTATCTGCTCTTAAATGATGCTATTCAATATGAAGACGTTTACATTCATAAAGAAATTTTCAATTACAATAAAATGTTCCAGCACTATAAGGAGGTAGTACCCATGTCCGCCATGTTGGAACAGCTTGGAATGATAAATATAGACAAAACGCTATACCTATTAAGAAGTACAAAATTGTTAATCGAAAAATCATCTAACCAAGGGCATACAAAACCAGGATAAAACTAGAACTCAGGCAAAGAAACAGAAATAAAAAAAAAATCTACCATATGAAGAGAAGTGAACTCCGCGGAGTGAGATCTGGTGTCCAGGAAGAGTCAAGAACATTGGTCCTAGCCATGAAAGACGATCCGATCCGATTCTCTTGAACGACGCGTTCCATTACCAGAAACAGACGGATCAACTGTAACGTTCTGCAAAAAGGAACGCACCCCTTGCTAACCACACAATCTCCTTTCTGTATAGGAAATGGTCGTTCAAAGTCGGATCGGGCGCATATTGGTGTCCCTCTTCCTATGTGATGTCATATGATATTTTCTTTTTTTCAATTGATGTTCAATAGCTCTTGAAATCATACTTGTATTGAAAAATAGCGCTTCACAGATGATGTCGTATCTTATATATATATGTTATAAAGAACATGCGACTACTGAAATCAATAATATCTTTTCCATGTGCTAAGATTTATGGCCTTGTGAAGGTGCATGATTACTTACCCTGAAATTAGTAACTGATACTGACGTACATTATGTAGTCTCTACAAAATAAAGTGTGTCTTGCGATAACATAATGAATAGTGTTGCAGGTCAGCGACCATATAAGGTCTCCCTTTATACAAAATGGCTTTTGTGTTGGACTTTGACCACAGGTGACTGTACTATTGTTGATATTTGAAGGAAGTAACTGGATAGAAAAATGCATGCTCCAGATTGACATTGTTCTCTTCACATGTTGAAGATTTACATTTCATTTGGTCAAGAACATTGAACTTTTTAAAAGTCGATTTTGCTCTGAATTTAAATTTCAACTAATTGTATGGCCTACATGTTTGTATGGTCAGCATGGGCAGCATATGGCAAAGTTCATTATCCGTTTGTCGCTTGTCCATATGACCTTGACTTTTTACAACTTCTCGACAAATTTTCGCTACATGTCACAGCAAGCAAGTCCCTTGAAGATAGGATGTAAAGTTCATTTTCATGATTATTGATTTGCTATTCTTATTTCTTAACTGTAATGCTCAGAACTCTTTCTACTCAAATATTCATAGAACTTACTGTAATCGTCGATATAGATATACACCCCCTTCGCGAGATTGTTTGAGTAATGCACAAAATAGTCAGGCAGATACTACGAATTTCTTCAAAGGTAAGTATTTTCGTACAGGTTATTTCCGATGAATACAAGACAGATTAATACATGAAATTTAATGTCACCGGTTTATGATTTTCTTAATCGTCGATTGCACACCATCTGAATACGCTTGAATACTCATTTGAATTTAAAGAGGTTTAAGATTTGTACCACTTGATGAGTGTCTGGTGGAGGATCAGGAGTCCCCAACTTAGGTTGATCGTTTCCTAAACGCATTCGAAAATTTCTGTCATCAAAATTTCTTGAAATTTCTAAAAAGGTCCTGTAGCATCATATCCAATCAATCCTGCTACGTCTTTCGTTTCATTTTTGGACATAATAACTTTCACACTCTTTGGACATATAACATTGTTTAGATTGAGGATCATTGACGAGGGTAAAGTGCCCGAAACGTGCATGTCTGGTCCATGCTACAAATTTATCTTTTCATAGATATGATGCTATTGAATTTGAAGACGTTTATTTACATTAAGAACACAACTGAAACTTCCATAATTATGTAAGGAAATGACAGTTTCATTTGTCGTTTGATGAAATGATTAAGATTGTGAAAAAAGAGAGAAAAAATGTAGCTTTACATATACAAGAATAAAAACCTAAAATATTAAAATATGTCAATTTCGTTTTTTATGATATACATGTACTGTATGTACGTGAAACACCAGCGTAGAAATAAAGTTATGCAAATGGTCATTATTTTTCCCCCTGCCAACAGTAACTGATACTGATACATATATAATGTTGTTTCTACAGAACATGATTTGTCCAGTAGATACCTACTGTGATGCAGACCGTATAATGTCTCCTTTTCTGCAAAATGGCTTTTTTTTTTGTTAAATATTGCAACCTGCGACTGTCCATTTTCTCATGAAATGGAGTTAGTAACGACATAGGATAAACGTTCTGTTTGTCAATGGTCTCTTCAGATCATATGTACATTCTATTTGATCAAGAACTTTGATTTTTGGTTTTTAAAACTCTAATTTCCTTTTTCTTTGATTATCATCTCATTGTGTAGCCTGATCAGCATTTTAAAAGACTATGCATTGTCCGTCTTTCGTACGATCGTCCGTCCGACCTAAACCTCGTCGAAACGCCTTTTATACCGTGAATATAATCCTGCTGCACCGGACGGACACTTGACATATCCGAAACACGTGTCTAGTACAATAAAATTGGTACTATAGACAATATATTTCAATATTGACAATTTCAACCACTAGTCTGGTATCGCTGCTGGTGCAAGTCCCCGAGGATATCGCTCACCTAGTTTTAGTGTTTACTCACTGCATCGAAATATAATTTAAATTTCCTGTCATCAAATTAGACATAAAGTTCTAAATCTAAGGGGTATCTCCCTCATTGCATAGCTCTGTCCTTAGCTGGGGTTTCGGCATATTTTTTCGGTCATGTTTAGAATTAAGCTCCTTGCGCCTACCCTCCAACGGTTTTTGGCCATATTTTTCACTTTAATACGTTTCTGAATAAACCCTACACAAAATTTGGAGCAGCTCATTTTGGCAAGAGGAAATTAAAACTCAGTATTGTAGATGGCGCTAGGAAAATTCACTTCGGCTTTATCTAAACTGTTTGGCATGCAGTACTACTGACGAGGATTCAAATATCCGAAACACGTGTCTAGTACAATAAAATTTGTACTATAGAACAGATATTTCAATATTGACAATGGTACTTTACCAATACTGTAAACGTGGAAATTTTCGCTTGGGGGTATTTTTCGCGTTTTTTGCGAATCAAGTGACGTCGCGAACATTTCCCCCACGCGACAATATCCACGCTGCATATTTTTAATGGGAAAGACATTTTTTCGCAAATATTATCCCCTAGCGAAACGTCTTGATTTTATAATCGCGAAATTTATCCCCGCGAAACTTTATAGTATACAGCCTTGTTCCAGCACATTCTTAAGAATGCATTCAGACGGACTGTGACGACAGGTCTCCATGATAGGCCCTGTCCAAGCCCCATAAGAAAAGACAACAATAAATATTGGTCGGACTCCATGGGAGATAAAATGCGTGAGCTGGCTTGAATCGGCAGAGCACGAACTGTTACTCACGCCCTTCGTTTTTCTCCATTAACGTATTCATCTGCGTGCTGCGTGGGCTCCTGTATTTTGCTGTCTTGTTTATATGATCGTCTTACATTGAGGTTATTTTTCACAACAATAATGCCTTATCCCCTGAGTAACAAGAGAACTGAGTATGTGCACGTAATCGTGATATCATTTGCTCATGGCGTTGCAGTTGACCGTCCGTAGTCGGCACCTATTGCCCCTATATTTCGTTTTTTTTAATATGTATTCTTTTGTGTTTAATGTTTCTATGTTGTGTTTAATGTTTGTTGTCCCTTTGCGTATGTTGCTGTGCATAGCCACTCTGTGTTTGTGTGTTTTGTCGTTGATGCTGGAACCAAGTGTTGTTGGAGATCACTTCCTCCCTTTTAAGATAAAAGGGAAAGACTCACATGACGGATGGACCTGTTTATCTTTTTTGCTTGACTCTTTGAATATAAGTATAAGGGATCGTGATCCCATTATCCAAAAAATCTCGAATGACCATTCAGATTCAGCTCCGGATTCGAAAGCTTCAAATTGGTCCTCAGCTTATGTATTGTAATTGGAATTTTATAATTTTCGCTGTGCCTGCTTTGATTGTTGCTGGATGCGTAATATTTTTATAGTTACAACTATTCTGAATGTCTTCCACCGTGGTAAATTAGGTACACAGCGATCTATCTTTATACAGCTACTTTTAAGGACATGTCCGGCACCGATAATTTTGAGTCTTCACATCGAAGGGTTCCCATTACCGAAAATACATATAAAGTCATCTAAAAATAATGTAATTAATCACCGCAGAAACCGGCGATTTATATAGATAGTTTTGCACTTCTGCCCCTGATCTCGCAGAATATCTTTTGCTTTATCATGCCACATATGGATATAAGAGGTAATCCGAATGAAAAATTCTGAGATGGCCCCCAGCTTTTCCTATCGCGTATTGTAAAAGTGGGGGACTATATCGGGATTCTTAAATGATTGAAACGAGCATCGGTCTCGAGTTGGCGCCCATTTTTCAATATACTTTTCATTAGTGAAATGTTGCCATCTAATGCTTTACATTTTAAAGTGATAAAAAGCTTTGCATGTGAATGTTTGAGGGGCAACAAATGATTATTTGTAATTCAGAAAGGGACGGAATACATATTAAGAAGCAGAAGGGGGACATACATTATTGACATTTAGATTCTATTTACTCATGAGTAATTACAGGTTTTCTTTGTATCTGAATTCTTCCGGGGAATTGATAAGTTGCATCAATAGTTTTCTTGGTCTTTATTATTTTACCGACTGACATGTTGTAACTGTTTATTCCTGCTTTATAACAGAACACTGTTTTTTTGCAATATTTGTTTATGTTTGTAATGTTTTAATAAAGTTGAATAATGCTTCAATTATGTTACATAAAAGTACTGAGTTTTCTTTTGAAATGAAAAATGTCTAATAAATAGTTAATTTTCGAAGTATTCTGTATTTCTGATATACAAGAAAGATAACTCCGATATGCATTATGAAGTACGTTAAAAGCATTTCATGTCATTGTACAGAAAGGTATAGACGGAAAGAATCAAATTTCTTCGCTTCAATCAGTAAGGAGTATATTCAATAAGTTGTATTCCAAATATAAAGGATAATCATCAATCAATAAAAAAGATATCAAGTTATATTTTGAGATTGCCGTAGTTGGCAAAGCAAAATGTCTGCATCAGTCAATTTGGGAAGTTCTCGTAACTTCAATTTTTCTCATGGTAACGACATCAAATATCACTACACATCACTTATGACTTGAAACTGATTTAAATATAAAGGATATCTATCCTAAAACTGAATAAACAGTATGTGTCCTGAAGAGTTTATCAGTTATTCATGTTATTCTATCGGGATTAATCGCCTCTTTTAAGGAAAAATCCAATATTTCAGCCTGGTTGACTGAATGTCTGACTTTACTTAGAGTTATGTATATCTCAGAAATCTAAATTAAACCTCTCACCTTCAGTTCCTAATTAGCTCATTTGGTAAAGTTGAATACTCTTTGGAGGCAAAGTGTGCAAAGTGGGATCGATCCGAATTGGCAGCATAGAGAATATTTTTATAATACATCGAGAAACTTGAATAATTTGAATGTAATTTTACAAAACAACTTCACTGCTAACAGGTTTCAAATAGATCTAGTCTCCTTTACTAAAATACTTCCGAAAACATTCCATTCCTAAAAACTAATTGAGCGCAAACACAATAAAATGACGTCACATGTTGATTTTAATTCTACATAAAAAAAAAAAAAACTCCGACATGTCAAAGTGACTTGTTTACTTCAAGAGTGTTCAATTACGTTATGCTGACATTATGTAAATGCCAAACCAATAAACATTACAGAAGTACCCATCAATTATTCAGTCTCATTGTCGAGAAGGCACAGCAAAATCATTATTCAAATGCGTTGAAGAGACAGACGATCAACCGAAGTTGATCGAACTTGGCTACATCTTAGTTCTGAATACAAAAACATACATGTTCGAAAGGGGTTTTTTCTACAAATTCTAGGGGGTCCTAACCCCCTAACCCGTCTAGATCCGCGCTTGATTAAGATAATCTGTTGTTTATAACCTGTCTTACATAACACATTATATTCTTTATGTTGTTGGTATTTATCCCACACATCAATAAACAAAGTAATGAAGAAAGTTCTGATGAAGACATTTGCAACTTATTTCTTTTTTTATCAATTGCAACTTTAGATATATGTTTATTATCCGGAAAATTAATTTATCTGAATGTATAAATTCTGAGAGGGCTAGAGTATCTGCTTTGTGCGAATTGTCGTCAAAAGTTATCTCATATAACTTTGAAACAGCCATCGATGTATAAATACACATTATTTTATATTTCTAGTTTGGAAACTTTGGTTTGAACTTTACATATCTGAAATGATATTTGAACGACATTCTATTGGATTCCTGCTTCTAAATATTTTACTAAATGATAAGAAGACATCCCCCACAAAGGATACGAATTTGGAAAGTTTTAAATGTGTAGAAGAAAGTTTGTAAGTGGTCTAGCGGACCTTTGCCATACTGCTACTGTGACCAGCTCTGTTATAAATATAAAGACTGTTGTCAGCAAGAAAATGAAACTAGTGAGGTGGGAGGAAATGGCGCACAAGGTGATACGGACAATCCGTTAGGAACAAGATCGTGTGTAAGGATCATGGATGATTTCTTAGGCTTTTGGGCAGTGAACAGATGCGGAATGAATGGTAACATTTGTTCTGATAATACAGGCTTGCCAAGTGTTGTTTTGGATCCACCAGTTACAGATACAAAAAATGTGACCTACGTTAATGCAGATTGCGCTAGATGTAACAATGTCACCACCTTCAGTGCTTGGGATGTTCTTATACTTGAGACTCCTTTCAGTCTTCTGCACTTACAAACCGATTCCACATTCGGAGAGTCTGTCTTTGAAGGGGACATTTCAACTATCCTGCCACAAATTGGACAATTCAAACTGATTCCATCGGCAAATGGTCCACCTCGAATATGCTATCGGAACGATGAGGATTATAAGAAATGTTCACCATTCCAACGTCCTGTCTTTACTTTAGGCAATGGATATCGTAAGTTTATTTTTCATTGTTATTTATTTTTATTTAATTTTTGCCTTACCTTCTCAACATTGAGATGAATTCGGTCTTTTCGAAATACAGAGTTACTTCCCATTTGTGCAGGTATATGACGTCAACGCATTGTGACGTCATCAAATTCTATGGAAATCAGCATGAAATTCAAGGAAACAGGGTTATATATATGACGTATCAAAGGTATTCAATGACGTCACAATGCTTTTACGTCAGATACCTGAACAATTCGAACATAGGACTGTAAAATCGAAAAGACGGAATAACAAATTGGTACTTTTTCGTGTATTAAACTTTAAGATAAAATTTGAATCATTTTGGCTTGAACTACCACTGATGAGGATTCATGGATATATGGTGTACCAATTTATGATCAATTCTTGTAAAATGACAAAGCCCCTATAGCAAATTTGGAACACATCTTTTATCTTGAATATCCATACTTTACTTTTTACCTATCAAATCAATTAAAATAAAAACGCGACAAACAATTATGTACAAGGGCATTCAACAAGCATGCCGTAACAAATTTAGGGAAATATTTGCAAAAAAATACCAGTTATCCTATTAAATTGTATGTTCTATTGTAATAATCAAGTGCACCATGTGCAAATTTTAACAAACAATCTATCAAAAAACTTGCACGCTAGTTCATTTTGCACCCGCTCACCCTTGGAGACACTATAAAACCAATACTGACATCATTTTATCCTCCTGAAGGAATATTTTGCGAAAAAAATTCCTGCAGGAATATTCTGCAAAAAAAAATTCCTGCAGGAAAATAAAAATTCTGCAGGAAATTATTTTCCTGTTGGAATTACAAAAAATTCTGTAGGAAATTTAATATGGGAAAAAAATCTTTAAAAAAGGTGAATAATTCAGGTACCAGGTGTGCACCAGGTAAAACAGTTTGAATTCTGACTACCGTCCTGTTCACTAATTCCAGAGCACCCTGTTTTGGCAATTTATTCTGTCGTCTGATGAATTTTCCTATTATTCATTGTTTCCGAGAATTGACCCTCTTTAGTCGTAACTGGAAACTAACTTCAACTTACCCTATCGGCTGCCTTCAATCCACAATATGAAAAATAAAATGTCTACGCGAAATTCCCATGTTAATTTCAAGCCGCCGCCATTTTGTTCTCCGTGTCAACAATAGTTAACAGTGACGTCAAAGCCTCCGACGTCATACATTTTCAGCGATTTTACTATAGAAAATCCCCGTAGACTTTTTATTTTCCGTCCTATTTCTAACTTAGCTTACGCACAAATAAAACAATGGTATTTTCTGTTACGACTAAAGTAGTACTATAAAATTGATATTTTTTTGGAAGATGACATTATCATATTTTAGAGAAAAGCGGGAAAACAGGATGCTCTGGAATTAGTGAACAGGACAGTAAGTTTGGTTATCCCTTCCTGATGGTAATATTGGTTTTATAGTATCTCTTAGGGTGGGCGGGTGCAAAAATGAACTAGCTTGCAAGTTTATAATTATTTTGTCCACTGCTATAAGTGATGCTAGAGACGGAAAGAGATGATTTCCAAAACGTGAATGGATGAAGAGTGAAAATCTAAAAAAAGTGAATGTATGTCAAAGAAGGGAGGGGATTTCCAACCAGACCCTGTTGCAGCACCAACAGCTAAACACCAAACACCCAACGTAAAAACACAAAGACAAGCACACTAGGAGACGAAAAAGATACATACGACATATAAACATCAAACAGAAAAGATTACACATAAACCAAAGAGACCAATGGGCAACCGGTGCCAACTTTGGACGGCAGTTTGCCACACAAGTAGCAAATGATGTGGCTATCCTGGATTACGTGCGCACATCCCTCTCCTTTTCCCGATTACCCAGAGAAACAGATAAGAAGGGATCTATCATTTCTTATTTAACTTAAAATTGTTGATGATCAATCATCATTTTATTTGGTTTGTAGAAGTGTTCAAAGATGAAATGTGTTGTCGAAAGGCTAGCGAGGGCGAATGCGTTCCGGCTTGGGAATGGGGACACCTCGAATGCAACGACTTTAAGTATATCGAGTTGTATGATGGTAATATATCCAGAGGTTCTATGTCTTATGTGGAGCATGTCCTCAACGTAACCGATAATACTTATGATGGTGGGACTAAAGGGTTTGGTATTCTTCTCCAATTCGGTAAAATTGGAAGAGAGGATACACCCGATGAAGACTGCGCAAAGGTTGGTGAAAGGATTATTTATTTTTCATCATTATATTTAAAATTGTCATATCTAGAATAGTAACATGTTGCGCCTATGAAACCTTCTCTCAATTTGCTCGAAGTTTAAAACAGGTAAGATATATATTAGCTATAGCCTTACAAATAGTTTTGGCATTATAAGAGCTTTACCGATAACAAACGTATGTCACACTACGGAATTCGCACATACGAAACCTATTGTAAAGTTTATATACGTGAGGGATCGATTCAAAGTGAGTAATCTCTAGATTGTTAAGCATGCTTAAATTGTAAAAATTAGGACGTTAAAAATGTTAAATCAGTTACTACAATTTCTGCTTATTTCAATTAATATGTATACGGTCTCCAGTATGAGCGAGTTACGTTGGGTTTGTATGAACGAAATCCGTCGTGGAACAACCGTTTGTTAATGGTAAAGCTCCATTAATAACAAAAGCTTTTTCCATAAGGAAGTTATTTCATAGAAAACTTACGTAACTTGCTCATATTAGCGATCGTATATGCAATGAAGAAAATTATAAGAATTTGAAGTAGCTGGGTTGAAAATATATTTATGTCTCTCGTCAAATATGAGGGAAGTACACATTCTTAGCTTTAATAGACGATTTTCAAATTACCGCAAGTGACCTGAATCTTACACATCTTAAGACCCGACATCACAAGTTTTGACGTAATTTTTAACTGTGACGTCTTGGCAAATTTATGACGTCTTAATTAGAAATAACGTCAAAGATTATGATGTCGGGTCTTGGCGTTCCTAAAATGCAAGTCTAACAGTAATATGAAGAAGATCTATTTTAAAGCACGCTGGTTTGAATATTAGAGATCGAAACGAATATTTACTATAATACGATCCCTCACGTCAGGTTGTGTATGAATGAAATCCTCATGACCGTCTGTTACTGGTAAAATATGATTAAGACTTCAGGGATTATATGTTTCGTTTGTATTCTATTCATTCGATGCTTCGAATAATGTTCCTTTTTCTGTCTGCACATCTCTCCTCGGGAAATCTTTTTCTCACAATTTATTTTTGTATTTTGAAAAGAAGGGAGGAGATCTCCAACAAGACCCCGTTAAAGCGTCAACAGCAAAACACCAAAACACCCGATGCAAAAACACAAAAGAGACGAGTACAGCACTAGACGAAAAGAGACACACGACATGTAAACATCAAACACAAAAGACTACACATAAACCGACGAGGCCAATGGGCAACCGGTGCCGACTTTGGACGGCCATTTGTCAAGCAAGTAGCAAATGGTGTGGTTATCCTGGATTACGTGCGCTCAACCCTCTCACTTCTCCAATTACCCAGAGGTCTCGAAGAACGTACAATTGTGGTGTAAAACAACCTCCTCACTGTAAGATGACCTCACACAAACAAGACCGCGACACGTAGAGGCCCCAGAAACACAGATGAATATGTAAATGGATATAAAAAGAATGCATGCGTAATACAGTCCGTGATCTGCCGGCTGTAGAGAGCTCATGTATGTAATCACCCGAGGAGTCCGACTGACATTCAGAGAGGACAGGTGGTCGGGGCCCTGTCTTCTCTAAAGAGGTTTGTACAGGGCCCGTCTTGGAGTCCCGTCGTCACAGTCAGTCGGAGTGCAAGTCTCAGGGATACGCTGGTACAAGACTGTAGATTGGTCAAGTACCAAGCCTAGTGTCCGTCTGGTGACATTAGGATCATATCCACGGTATAAAAGCGTTTGATGATTCTGACGCATTTTCGATGGTTATGCTGCCTACCTTTGATCCTTCTAATTTTGTTTATCATATCACCATAAAAGACAGGTTGGGTAATACCCAAAGTAATGTACTCTGTTGCAGGTATAGATCCGAATTTTAAAAGAAGTTGACTGTAATTTTGTAAAATTTCCAGAAAGTCTTAACTAGTTTATGAAAGCGGAAACCTTGACCTAAAAGTTTTTTGGTAATTTGTAAATTTCTACTGTGAAAATCCAAAATATCAGTACATGCTCTAGCGTACCGGATGAGCTGTGATATGTAAATGCCGTATGACGGTAATCTTGGAACATCACCGTCAAGCCAGGGGAAATTTACTATGTTGAATCCAAAATCATCCCTTTTGTCATATACACTTGTGTGAATCTTTCCGTTTACAATTTTGAATTTAGGTCCAAAAACGGTGTTTCTGTATTTGTAACGTTTGCCTTGTAAAGTGTTAATTCTTGTGGATAAATTTCATTCTTATATTATTCAAAAGCAGGATTGTCAATGGTTAGAATGTCATCCAGATACCTAGAAGTATTATTGAAACATTTCAGATCATCAAATTTTCTTTGCTTTTGAAGATTTTGGATAAATTCTTTTTCATAAGTGTATAAAAATAAATCTGCAACAAGAGGCGCACAGTTAGTACCAATAGGAATTCCTACAACCTGCTTGTATAGATCCTCACCAAATCTAACATAAATATTGTCCAAGAGGAAGGACAAGGTTTACACAGGTCACTACATGTCCATGATTTGTATGATTTGTAGTCTGTCGAGGAAAAGAAACCCTTCGATTCAGATGTACAAATGTAAGTTTTCCGCTCTCGATCAAAACACCTTTAATGAGATTAGATAATCGATCATTAATTTTGTCATGAGGAAGTGTGGTGTACGTATTAGAGAAGTCTTATCAAGAAATCGTATTGGCTTGGAAATTTCCAGATTTCATTTGTCAATCACATCCCCTGAATTCTTAATAGACCAAAATAAATTTACATCGTTCCTGTTTAGAACCGTTTCACAATATGAATTTATGTGTTCTTTAATAGCAGTAAGTGCTGACGTCAGATTTCTAGACAAAATTGTAGTGGAGCAGTTACTAGAATTAGCAATAAATCGAAATTTGTAAGGAGACTTGTGCAGTTTCGGTATGCAATATAGTGTTGGGAGATCCAATTTAGAAATAGAGATATTGAATGAAGACAGTTCACTGTTATGCTTGCTTAAAATGTTAGATGCACTTTCATTGCTTTTGATATATGTATTAGTAGACGAAAGTTCCGAAACCAAAGTTGATATGTATAACGTTTTCACTATCATATCGGGAGTTCTTCTCACTCTCATATCGGGAGTTCGCTTCTTTTCATATGGTGGAGGTTTTTGTTTTTGTTTGCTTTGGTTCCTGTTTTATCCTGATTTTGTATGCCTTCGGTTTCTGATTTTCTGAATTATCGATTTTGTACTGTAGACAGGGATATGGTCATTATCCATATTTGTCATTTCAAATGATGTGTTGTTGGCTGCTTTATCAGATGGCACAAAGACATATTTTTCATGTAATTTACTTAGTTTGGATTTGAAATATCTTTCTGATTCGGAACGTGGATTTTGAAAAAAAAATGAGGGTTTTTATGAAAGTTATCTATTCGAATATCCGTTATACTTAAAATGAAGTTTTTCCAGTCATTCAGAGCATGTTGTTCGACTCCTTCTGATTTACACCATCTTTTCGTATAATTATCTAAGGCTTCTGTAAGCACCTCACGGCATTTGACGAAATCTATCTTGGATTGGATTCTATACCACGGAGCTGTCTGTCTTGGATAATTGAAAAGTCACCAGTAACAACATGGCCAGCTGGTTTGTTGAGATATTTAGAAGTTGCACATTCTCAAGAAGCAGGACACGATTCAAGTATGTCAGAACCGATGTAACTTTATCACAGTTACATACAAAGTTTGGAATAGGTTTCTTGTACTTCTAAAAAATAAGAGGTGGCTCTAAATTTTCAAAATATTGAGGAATGGTACTTTGTACGCGATGATCCCGAAAAATATTTGAGATGTTTAGAAGATCAAAACCTTTGTTAATAAACTGGATTTTTATGAATCGTCTTTTAGGGGAGGTGTTTTCACAATAGGATAAAGTTTATATTGTGCGAATGAGACAATGATATTAAGTCTGAATCAGCCAGTGTTTCTTAAAAATGCAACCTCTGCTTCATCCAAGATAGATTTCAAGTGCATAACTGGTATTGACGACAGAGCATGTCGTCACGATCAGATGCACATTATTTGGTTAGGGCTGGGTATCGAAAACAAATTTTCGATACAATACAATACAATACAAAAAGTACCGATATCCGATATATCCTATCTAATTTCAGATTTTGTAAAATGCACATAATAACAATTTTATACACTATTCTAACATTACTTGAGATTTTCTCCCTGCATGTACTATAGAAATCGCCTGGTGTAAAATCTCCAACAAACTTCCAGTTCGCTAAGCTCCGCCCATGCACGTGCTATAGAGCTTGTGCAGAAATAACAACTAGCTAGCTGTGATTTGTTGTCCAGTAATTCCCCTCCTCGCATGAACCAATCAAATTATCACCTCGCCGCTTCGCGGTTTACATTTACTGATTTGTCTCTGTAATGTTATATTTATCTTTATTTTGCCTGAAGTCATAGATCAATCCTTTTCTTTTATTCGGTCGCAAGTTTCCCGTCAAACAATTTTCAGAAATTTCAGAAATGTGTTCTAGAGAAAACAAACACATGTGGTTAGTTCGTACTCGAAAGTTTCCGGCTGAATGAAAAACTAAAGATTAAGTCAATATTACTTTAACGTTTCAATGAATCATGTTGAATAATATAATCTTAATACTTGCCGACCTTCTCATTAAAATTACATGTAATATTCCGCAATCATTGTTGTTATTCGTAGACTTAGATTCATAAAATGATTTGCATAGCCAACATGAAAGGCCAGCATGATCGATTAGATCAAGCTTTTGCAAAAAAACCAATGATCAAACATACATTTACAGGCAAATGCTTGAGATTTCACAAGAAAAGCATGTATGGTGCAAAAAATTACTGTATCTAAATGTATCGCAGCAAAAATATCGACATTCGTATCGATGACTAATATCGATACGTACAGGTATATCTATATATTTACCCATCCCTAGATTTGGTGGATAACTATTGATATCATTTTGATATTCAAATGTGCAAGAGTTCTTCATTTATAGCTAGAAACCCAATATAAATGGAACGTTTTTGATATATAGTAACCTTTGTGATTGATCGAGGTGCAAGGTTCCTCATGTAATTTTTCTAATGAGTTAAAGAAGATCCTGACGATAATCTCAACAGCACTCACAATAGATCATCAAATTGAGCATCGACGGACCCCTAGCAAGCTAGAGGTGGGACCAGGTGCCCGGGAGGAGCAAGCATCCCCTGTTGGCTAGCCGCACCCGCCATCGATGATCATGTACGAAAATGAAAACATGAAAAAAACATGAATTGCACTGTGAATTAAGTGACAGAGAATGGCCGAGAACAGTCCAGTACTCAAAAAAGATTCGAGTTGACCATGTAGTGCTCACCATAATGTTGGATCCCTTTGAGGCCTTTCTCCGATGTAAAACATCCGACCATGATGACCGTACCTCGGGGTTGATACACATTCTAATAGAGCTATCTGATTTGAGCAACGGTTGTCCTACGAACGAACCTCGTTCAACGAAAATGTCGTAAAGTATGTGGCATGAGGTGAAATTTTTACAATGCAGCACAGAGTTCGAATAAAGAGGGTGAATAAAGGATTTGGTGTCTGTAAATTGATGATATACATCGGAAAGTCTTTATTTCCTAAATTACGTGTTCCACATACACTCTACGATGAAGCAGAACCTTGTATCTACGTCACCGACTGATTGGTTGATAAAGAGCTCACTTTGTAAGGTGTTAGCAAAGTATAGCATAGGGGTAGATACTATCAGCAAACAGGTGGACGCCAAGAGGAAATGGAAGGTCGTCGTTTGGAGCAGGTCCGATTGTTAAAAGTCTTTAAATTCAATAGCATTATTTAAGAACAGATAAATTTGCAGCATGGACCATATCTAAACATTCATGGTCATGGCCCATTACATTCAAATATTCAGTACAATGTAGGTTTTTATCTCTGGTGGTCCGGCTGGTCTAGTTGTCAGCCTGGTGGTCCGGCTGGTCTAGTGGTCAGCCTGGTGGTCCGGCTAGTCTAGTGGTCAGCCTGGTGTGTCCGGCTGCTCTAGTGGTCAGCCTGGTGTGTCCGGCTGGTCTAGTGGTCAGCCTGGTGTGTCCGGTTGGTCTAGTGGTCAGCCTGGTGTGTACGGTTGGTCTAGTGGTCAGCCTGGTGGTCCGGCTGGTCTAGTGGTCAGCCTGGTGGTCCGGCTGGTCTAGTGATCAGCCTGGTGGTCCGGCTGGTCTAGTGATCAGCCTAGTTTGTCCGGTGGGTCTTGTGATCAGCCTGGTGTGTCTGGCTGGTCTAGTGATCAGCCTGGTGTGTCCGGTTGGTCTAGTGATCAGCCTGGTGGTCCGGCTGGTCAAGTGATCAGCCTGGTGTGTCCGGTTGGTCTAGTGATCAGCCTGGTGTGTCCGGCTGGTCCAGTGATCAGCCTGGTATGTCCGGTTGGTCTAGTGATCAGCCTGGTGTGTCCGGCTGGTCTAGTGATCAGCCTGGTGTGTCCGGTTGGTCTAAGAACTGCTCCTTCTGCTGGATTTAGACATGTTTTAGTGTCGTATTCACATGTATCTCTGTGTGCTGTGTATTTTTGTTTTCTTTTTTCAATTGACTTGAGACCTCTTTTTATATCCATTTACATATTCATCTGCGTGGCTTGGGCCCCTGCGTTTGCGTTCCTGTTTGTGTGTGGTCATCTAACAGTGAGGAGGTTGTTTTACACCACAATTGTACATTCTTCGAGACCTCTGGGTAATCGGAAAAGTAGGAGGTGCGCACGTAATCCTGGATAACCACACCGTCTGCTATTTTCGTGTCAGATGGTCGTCCTAAGTCGGTACCGGTTGTCCATTGTTCAATGCGTGTCTGCTCTGTGTTTTTGCATTGGGTGTTTTGAGGTTTTGCGTGCTGCAACCTTGTGTTGTTGGAGATCCCCTCCTTTGTATTCATTCGCCCTTTATCGGACGGATCCTTCAAATCCTGAATAGTGAATGTGGTTGTTGTTGACCTTTGTGTGCTTTTTAGATACACTTTATAGACGTATTTATACCTAAGAAATGGAAAAAAAACAGTTTAGAAATTTTAAAATCAAACAAGTAGAGAAACCCTTTCATGATTCCCTTGGTTGACCGCAATGCTTAAACAGACATTGAATAAAAATTTAACAAATAATTGTTACTATGACCCTTGACCTCTTCAAACTTGAATATTGTCATAGGCAATAATTGTATCATTTTCTATTTAAAAAACCTTATTATTGACATGATTTTTAGATTGTAATCAGAGTACAATTCCTTGACTCCTAATCTGTTGACCTCGGAATCAATGTTCTGTTTTACATTAATAAAAAAGTATTTTCAAAAAGTATCATTTTACCAGTTCTGTATAAAATGCACTTTGTCACTAACGCGCGAACTCCACATGATCATCACACATTAGTTGAGAAGACAAGGACGAGGGAAAACGCAGCACTTGCAGTAGTTTTTAAGGCATAAGATGTATACTGAGGTATAATTGGTTCACCCATTTACTGAGTTTGGAATTCTACAATTATGACATACTTATAATATAAACATTTATTGAAAATTTTCCACCAATGTGTTTTTGAAAATAAAGTTAGTTCCTATTAGAGTTATCGCCCCCAAGTTTACATTGAAGTCTATGGAAAAAGTAATATTTCAACCATATTTTCCAAGAAAATGATGGGGCTCAAATATGGATGGATGAAAAATTTCTAGAAAATAATATTTATCAAATTTCACTGAAAAATATCAAGTTCACCGTTTACATCTTTTGCAATTCATTTTCTAAGTGTTTTCCATCAAAGGGAGATAACTCCTAACAATAACCCTATTAAAAATCCTTTTTCTGTTACCTACCACCATAATATTAAAGATTGTGCAAAAATCAAAAGCGATTGAGTAATATGAAATAATTCATACACATAATTTCAATATATTGGATATGATTTCGTTCATTACACATCTAATACCTTAATACAAAATTAAGATATGTGTACAAGTCAAGTCTAAAGGAAAGAAAGGGATCACCACTTGGTGACTGTCACTGCTGGTAGACCAGGAGTCCCCGAGGGCATATGTAGCCAAGTTCGATAAGTTTTGTTTGATCGTCTCTTCAACGCATACGATAATTTCTGTTATCAAAATTTCTTGGAATCTCTAAAACGTGGGTCCTGTAGCATCCAACGACACTGTGCTGTAAAACAACCTTCTCAGTGTAACATGAACATAAAAACAGACAGCATGACGCAGGGACCCAAGAAACACACATATGAATATGTAAATGGATATGAAAACACGGGAGGCATACTAAATAAAGTCCGTGATCTGCGGGTTGTAGCGAGCTCATTGTCAGTGATCACCGGAGTCTGAGGTTGATCACTGACAATGGGTAAGTACCCGAACCGTGCATGTCTGGTTCATGCTGAAAATTTATATGTTTTAAATGATGCTATATAATTTGAAGAAGATTGCCATTTGTACCACTTGGTGACTGTCACTGCTGGTAGAACAGGAGTCCCCGAGGGCATATGTAGCCAAGTTCGATAAATTTTGTTTGATCGTCTCTTCAACGCATACGATAATTTCTGTTATCAAAATTTCTTGGAATCTCTAAAACGTGGGTCCTATAGCATCATATCCCAACCATCCTGTAACGCCTTTCGTTATATTTTTGGACTTAATAATTTTCACGCTTTTGGCCATATTACATTGTTTAGATTGAGGATCACTGACGAGGCCGAAGTACCCGAAACGTGCATGTCTGGTCCATGCTGTAAATTTATTTGTTCTTAAATAATGCTATTGAATTTGTAGACGTTTCACATTAGACGGGGGCGTCATGGAGTCCTGTCTAAGAAGCAAGCAAATTAATTAAAATTAAGGGTGTTGAACACAAAAGAAGGTCAAGTCAAACTGCAATGTCAAGATTATCATGTTAAACGTCCTCAAATGTCAAGCTAATGTTACGAAAAGAAATGTGAAAAGCCCCATCACAAAGCATTTAAAAGCTATGCTCTCAAGATTCCTATATTTCTTACGTATATACGTTTTCAATACGTTCGCAAGTAATCCTTAACACGTTCTGTCATCAGCGCGTCCACACTACGACTGTTTTGAACGCCGGCATCCTTACTAAGACCTCAATACGTATCAGCAAGTTCTTACTACGTTCCACGCGTCCTAACTACGTTCTCGCCACGTTTCGTACAATTTTGGCGGTCGTAGTGTGAACGCTATGCCAGAACGTGTAGGTGTGACAGGGGCTTAACAGATCACAGAGATGAATCATTTCAATATATTAAATTCTTATATATATTTTATGCAACTATGCATCATTTGAGTTAAACTAGCAAAGTGTTTTTAGCAAAATCTATATCTAAGATCATTCTCATCTACTGATAGATGGGAGACTGATTCTTTCCTGCCTGTATCATCATCATCATCATCATAATGGGAAATGACGTCAGTGCTAGCTACCACGTGTTAACCATGAAATGAAGATAATGACATGTATTGTACCCATGAATTTGATATCGTTATAACATTTGAGGATCGACAAAGACATTTGAGAAAATAATACTTAAGTAAAATCATTATATATATGAAATTCGAAACGATTCTGATCACTGGGAGTCCTAGCAGGTAGTCATACGCGCTTCTACGGAAACAAAGGATAATGGACATCAGGTGAACATGTAATCATTTTACGATAAATAAACGCAAGGTATACTTTTTATTACTCATAGATAAGACTTCAAAACTATATAGGTGAATGTATCCACAGTTTTTTTTTATTTTGGTAAGAAAGAGATATCACTCTTACGAAGGTTAAAAACTGCATGAAATCTTATACAGCCTTCATATCTATTAAAGTCTATTTTCCGCCTTTTATAACAGTCTCAAAATTGTAGACTCAAGAAGTATACCCAGGGCTTAGCAACTCAACCCTTCATCTTTCAAGATATAAAGCGGCAAAAACAAATTCAACTCTGCTCATGTCAGTAATGTTGTTTTTGATACGATGCGGTTTAAATGCAGTTTAAATTCCTAGATGGTACATGTACTACTGGAGTAACGACTACAGTTTCGCCCGTATTTACCCCTGCAAAAACGATTTTCCCCCTGCCAATCCGTCTGTCCGTAAGAAATATAGGAATCTTGAGAGCATAGCTTTTAAATGCTTTGTGATGGGGCTTTTCACATTTCTTTTCGTAACATTAGCTTGACATTTGAGGACGTTTAACATGATAATCTTGACATTGCAGTTTGACTTGACCTTCTTTTGTGTTCAACACCCTTAATTTTAATTAATTTGCTTGTTTCTTAGACAGGACTCCATGACGCCCCCCGTCTAATGTGAAACGTCTACAAATTCAATAGCATTATTTAAGAACAATAAATTTACAGCATGGACCAGACATGCACGTTTCGGGTACTTCGGCCTCGTCAGTGATCCTCAATCTAAACAATGTAATATGGCCAAAAGCGTGAAAATTATTAAGTCCAAAAATATAACGAAAGGCGTTACAGGATGGTTGGGATATGATGCTATAGGACCCACGTTTTAGAGATTCCAAGAAATTTTGATAACAGAAATTATCGTATGCGTTGAAGAGACGATCAAACAAAATTTATCGAACTTGGCTACATATGCCCTCGGGGACTCCTGTTCTACCAGCAGTGACAGTCACCAAGTGGTACAAATGGCAATCTTCTTCAAATTATATAGCATCATTTAAAACATATAAATTTTCAGCATGAACCAGACATGCACGGTTCGGGTACTTACCCATTGTCAGTGATCAACCTCAGACTCCGGTGATCACTGACAATGAGCTCGCTACAACCCGCAGATCACGGACTTTATTTAGTATGCCTCCCGTGTTTTCATATCCATTTACATATTCATATGTGTGTTTCTTGGGTCCCTGCGTCATGCTGTCTGTTTTTATGTTCATGTTACACTGAGAAGGTTGTTTTACAGCACAGTGTCGTTGGATGCTACAGGACCCACGTTTTAGAGATTCCAAGAAATTTTGATAACAGAAATTATCGTATGCGTTGAAGAGACGATCAAACAAAACTTATCGAACTTGGCTACATATGCCCTCGGGGACTCCTGGTCTACCAGCAGTGACAGTCACCAAGTGGTGATCCCTTTCTTTCCTTTAGACTTGACTTGTACACATATCTTAATTTTGTATTAAGGTATTAGATGTGTAATGAACGAAATCATATCCAATATATTGAAATTATGTGTATGAATTATTTCATATTACTCAATCGCTTTTGATTTTTGCACAATCTTTAATATTATGGTGGTAGGTAACAGAAAAAGGATTTTTAATAGGGTTATTGTTAGGAGTTATCTCCCTTTGATGGAAAACACTTAGAAAATGAATTGCAAAAGATGTAAACGGTGAACTTGATATTTTTCAGTGAAATTTGATAAATATTATTTTCTAGAATTTTTTCATCCATCCATATATGAGCCCCATCATTTTCTTGGAAAATATGGTTGAAATATTACTTTTTCCATAGACTTCAATGTAAACTTGGGGGCGATAACTCTAATAGGAACTAACTTTATTTTCAAAAACGCATTGGTGGAAAATTTTCAATAAATGTTTATATTATAAGTATGTCATAATTGTAGAATTCCAAACTCAGTAAATGGGTGAACCAATTATACCTCAGTATACATCTTATGCCTTAAAAACTACTGCAAGTGCTGCGTTTTCCCTCGTCCTTGTCTTCTCAACTAATGTGTGATGATCATGTGGAGTTCGCGCGTTAGTGACAAAGTGCATTTTATACAGAACTGGTAAAATGATACTTTTTGAAAATACTTTTTTATTCATGTAAAACAGAACATTGATTCCGAGGTCAACAGATTAGGAGTCAAGGAATTGTACTCTGATTACAATCTAAAAATCATGTCAATAATAAAGTTTTTTAAATAGAAAATGATACAATTATTGCCTATGAAAATATTCAAGTTTGAAGAGGTCAAGGGTCATAGTAACAATTATTTGTTAAATTTTTATTCAATGTCTGTTTAAGCATTGCGGTCAACCAAGGGAATCATGAAAGGGTTTCTCTACTTGTTTGATTTTAAAATTTCTAAACTGTTTTTTTTCCATTTCTTAGGTATAAATACGTCTATAAAGTGTATCTAAAAAGCACACAAAGGTCAACAACAACCACATTCACTATTCAGGATTTGAAGGATCCGTCCGATAAAGGGCGAATGAATACAAAGGAGGGGATCTCCAACAACACAAGGTTGCAGCACGCAAAACCTCAAAACACCCAATGCAAAAACACAGAGCAGACACGCATTGAACAATGGACAACCGGTACCGACTTAGGACGACCATCTGACACGAAAATAGCAGACGGTGTGGTTATCCAGGATTACGTGCGCACCTCCCACTTTTCTGATTACCCAGAGGTCTCGAAGAATGTACAATTGTGGTGTAAAACAACCTCCTCACTGTTAGATGACCACACACAAACAGGAACGCAAACGCAGGGGCCCAAGCCACGCAGATGAATATGTAAATGGATATAAAAAGAGGTCTCAAGTCAATTGAAAAAAGAAAACAAAAATACACAGCACACAGAGATACATGTGAATACGACACTAAAACATGTCTAAATCCAGCAGAAGGAGCAGTTCTTAGACCAACCGGACACACCAGGCTGATCACTAGACCAGCCGGACACACCAGGCTGATCACTAGACCAACCGGACATACCAGGCTGATCACTGGACCAGCCGGACACACCAGGCTGATCACTAGACCAACCGGACACACCAGGCTGATCACTTGACCAGCCGGACCACCAGGCTGATCACTAGACCAACCGGACACACCAGGCTGATCACTAGACCAGCCGGACACACCAGGCTGATCACAAGACCCACCGGACAAACTAGGCTGATCACTAGACCAACCGGACATACCAGGCTGATCACTGGACCAGCCGGACACACCAGGCTGATCACTAGAGCAACCGGACACACCAGGCTGATCACTTGACCAGCCGGACCACCAGGCTGATCACTAGACCAACCGGACACACCAGGCTGATCACTAGACCAGCCGGACACACCAGGCTGATCACAAGACCCACCGGACAAACTAGGCTGATCACTAGACCAGCCGGACCACCAGGCTGATCACTAGACCAGCCGGACCACCAGGCTGACCACTAGACCAGCCGGACCACCAGGCTGACCACTAGACCAACCGTACACACCAGGCTGACCACTAGACCAACCGGACACACCAGGCTGACCACTAGACCAGCCGGACACACCAGGCTGACCACTAGACCAGCCGGACACACCAGGCTGACCACTAGACTAGCCGGACCACCAGGCTGACCACTAGACCAGCCGGACCACCAGGCTGACAACTAGACCAGCCGGACCACCAGAGATAAAAACCTACTTTGTACTGAATATTTGAATGTAATGGGCCATGACCATGAATGTTTAGATATGGTCCATGCTGCAAATTTATCTGTTCTTAAATAATGCTATTGAATTTGAAGACTTTTAACAATCGGACCTGCTCCAAACGACGACCTTCCATTTCCTCTTGGCGTCCACCTGTTTGCTGATAGTATCTACCCCTATGCTATACTTTGCTAACACCTTACAAAGTGAGCTCTTTATCAACCAATCAGTCGGTGACGTAGATACAAGGTTCTGCTTCATCGTAGAGTGTATGTGGAACACGTAATTTAGGAAATAAAGACTTTCCGATGTATATCATCAATTTACAGACACCAAATCCTTTATTCACCCTCTTTATTCGAACTCTGTGCTGCATTGTAAAAATTTCACCTCATGCCACATACTTTACGACATTTTCGTTGAACGAGGTTCGTTCGTAGGACAACCGTTGCTCAAATCAGATAGCTCTATTAGAATGTGTATCAACCCCGAGGTACGGCCATCATGGTCGGATGTTTTACATCGGAGAAAGGCCTCAAAGGGATCCAACATTATGGTGAGCACTACATGGTCAACTCGAATCTTTTTTGAGTACTGGACTGTTCTAGGCCATTCTCTGTCACTTAATTCACAGTGCAATTCATGTTTTTTTTCATGTTTTCATTTTCGTACATGATCATCGATGGCGGGTGCGGCTAGCCAACAGGGGATGCTTGCTCCTCCCGGGCACCTGGTCCCATCTCTAGCTTGCTAGGGGTCCGTCGATGCTCAATTTGATAATCTATTGTGAGTGCTGTTGAGATTATCGTCAGGATCTTCTTTAACTCATTAGAAAAATTACATGAGGAACCTTGCACCTCGATCAATCACAAAGGTTACTATATATCAAAAACGTTCCATTTATATTGGGTTTCTAGCTATAAATGAAGAACTCTTGCACATATGAATATCAAAATGATATCAATAGTTATCCACCAAATCTAGGGATGGGTAAATATATAGATATACCTGTACGTATCGATATTAGTCATCGATACGAATGTCGATATTTTTGCTGCGATACATTTAGATACAGTAATTTTTTGCACAATACATGCTTTTCTTGTGAAATCTCAAGCATTTGCCTGTAAATGTATGTTTGATCATTGGTTTTTTTGCAAAAGCTTGATCTAATCGATCATGCTGGCCTTTCATGTTGGCTATGCAAATCATTTTATGAATCTAAGTCTACGAATAACAACAATGATTGCGGAATATTACATGTAATTTTAATGAGAAGGTCGGCAAGTATTAAGATTATATTATTCAACATGATTCATTGAAACGTTAAAGTAATATTGACTTAATCTTTAGTTTTTCATTCAGCCGGAAACTTTCGAGTACGAACTAACCACATGTGTTTGTTTTCTCTAGAACACATTTCTGAAATTTCTGAAAATTGTTTGACGGGAAACTTGCGACCGAATAAAAGAAAAGGATTGATCTATGACTTCAGGCAAAATAAAGATAAATATAACATTACAGAGACAAATCAGTAAATGTAAACCGCGAAGCGGCGAGGTGATAATTTGATTGGTTCATGCGAGGAGGGGAATTACTGGACAACAAATCACAGCTAGCTAGTTGTTATTTCTGCACAAGCTCTATAGCACGTGCATGGGCGGAGCTTAGCGAACTGGAAGTTTGTTGGAGATTTTACACCAGGCGATTTCTATAGTACATGCAGGGAGAAAATCTCAAGTAATGTTAGAATAGTGTATAAAATTGTTATTATGTGCATTTTACAAAATCTGAAATTAGATAGGATATATCGGATATCGGTACTTTTTGTATTGTATTGTATTGTATCGAAAATTTGTTTTCGATACCCAGCCCTAACCAAATAATGTGCATCTGATCGTGACGACATGCTCTGTCGTCAATACCAGTTATGCACTTGAAATCTATCTTGGATGAAGCAGAGGTTGCATTTTTAAGAAACACTGGCTGATTCAGACTTAATATCATTGTCTCATTCGCACAATATAAACTTTATCCTATTGTGAAAACACCTCCCCTAAAAGACGATTCATAAAAATCCAGTTTATTAACAAAGGTTTTGATCTTCTAAACATCTCAAATATTTTTCGGGATCATCGCGTACAAAGTACCATTCCTCAATATTTTGAAAATTTAGAGCCACCTCTTATTTTTTAGAAGTACAAAAGAAAGGAGGGGATCTCCAACAACACTAGGTTGCAGCACCCACAGCAAATTCCCAAAACACCCATGCAAAAAACACAGAACAGATACCCACAGAAAGAGACGCAAAATAGACAAGGAACACCAACTCACAACATAGAAACATAAAAGACTACACATAAACCAACGAGACCAATGGGCAACCGGTGCCGACTTAGGACGGCCATCTGCCAAGTAAATAGCAGACGGTGTGGTTATCTTGGATTACGTGCGCACAACCCTCTCACTTCTCCAGTTACCTAGAGGTCTCGAAGAACGTACAAATGTGGTGTAAAACAACCTCCTCACTGTAAGATGACGTCACACAAACAAGACCGCGAAACGCAGAGGCCCCAGAGACACAGATGAATATGTAAATGGATATAAAAAGAGGGCATGCGTAATACAGTCCGTGCTCTGCCGGCTGTAGCGAGCTCATGTATGTAATCACCCGAGGAGTCCGACTGACATTCAGAGAGGACAGGTGGTTGGGGCCCTGTCTTCTCTAAAGAGGTTTGGACAGGGCCCGTCATGGAGTCCCGTCGTCACAGTCAGTCAGAGTGCAAGTCTTAAGAATGCGCTCGTACAAGACTGTATATTGGTCAAGTACCAAGCTTAGTGTCCGTCTGGTGACATTAGGATCATATCCACGGTATAAAAGGCGTTTGATGACTCTGACGCATTTTCGATACATATGCTGTCTACCTTTGATCCTTCTTATTTTGTTAATTATGTCACCATAAAATGCAGGTTGTGAAATACCTAAAGTAATATACTCCGTTGCTTTTATTGGTCCGAATTTCAAAAGAACTTGATCATAATTTTTGTAAAATTTCCAGAAAGTCTTTACTAGTTTGTGAAAGCGAAAACCTTGACCTAAAAGTTTCTTTGTAATTTGCAGATTTCTATTATGAAAATCCAAAACATCAGTACATGCTCTAGCATACCGGATGAGCTGTGAAATATAGATACCGTATGACGGTAATCTAGGGACATCACCGTCAAGCCAGGGGAAATTTACTATGTTGAATCCAAAATCATCTCGTTTGTCATATACACTTGTATGAATTTCTCCATTGACAATTTTGATATTTAGGTCCAAAAATGGTGTTTCAGTGTCTGTAAAGTTTGCCTTGTTTAGAGTCAATTCTTGTGGATAAATAACATCTTTATACTTTTCAAAAACAGGATTATCGATAGTAAGAATATCATCAAGGTACCTTGAAGTACTAATGAAGCATTTCACATCATCATGTTTTCTTTGCTTTTGAAGATTTTGAATAAATTCCTTTTCATATGTGTATAAAAATAAATCTGCAACAAGAGGCGCACAATTTGTACCCATAGGAATCCCTACAACCTGCTTGTAGAGATTCTCACCAAATCTTACATAAATGTTGTCCAAGAGGAAGGACAAGGCACTACACAGGTCGCTACATGTCCATGATTTGTATGATTTGTATTCTGTAGCGGAAAAGAAACCCTTTGATTCAGATGTACAAATATAAAGTTTCCCCTCTCGATTATAGCACCATTTAATGAGTTTGGACAATTGATCATTGATCTTGTCGTGAGGAAGCGTGGTGTACATATTTGAAAAATCGTATGAAGCAATCGTATTGGCTTGAAAATTTCTAGATTTTATCTTGTCAATCACATCCCCGGAATTTTTTATAGACCAAAATAAATTTACATCATTCCTGTTAAGAACAGTTTCACAATATTTTGCAACGTGTTCCTTTACCGCCGTGAGGGCTGACGTCAGATGTCTAGACAAACTTGTAGTTGAGCAGTTGCTAGAATTAGCAATGTATCTAAATTTGTAAGGAGATTTGTGCAGTTTTGGTATGCAGTATATTGTAGGAAGATCCAATTTAGAAATAGGGATGTTGAATGAAGAAATTTCACTGCTATGTTTGCTCAAAATGTTAGGGACACTTTCATTGCTTTTGATATAAGTATTTGTAGACGAAAGTTCCGAAACTAAAGTTGATATATAGTAAAGTTTTCATATGATTATGGTGTTGTTGGCTGCTTTATCTGCAGGAGCGAAGACAAATTTTTCATGTAAATTACGTAATTTTGATTTAAAATATCTTTCAAATCTAGAACTTGGATTTTTAAGAAACCTATTCCAAACTTTGTATGTAACTGTGATAAAGTTACATCGGTTCTGACATACTTGAATCGTGTCCTGCTTCTTGAGAATGTGCAACTTCTAAATATCTCAACAAACCAGCTGGCCATGTTGTTACTGGTGACTTTTCAATTATCCAAGACAGACAGCTCCGTGGTATAGAATCCAATCCAAGATAGATTTCGTCAAATGCCGTGAGGTGCTTACAGAAGCCTTAGATAATTATACGAAAAGATGGTGTAAATCAGAAGGAGTCGAACAACATGCTCTGAATGACTGGAAAAACTTCATTTTAAGTATAACGGATATTCGAATAGATAACTTTCATAAAAACCCTCATTTTTTTTTCAAAATCCACGTTCCGAATCAGAAAGATATTTCAAATCCAAACTAAGTAAATTACATGAAAAATATGTCTTTGCACCATCTGATAAAGCAGCCAACAACACATCATTTGAAATGACAAATATGGATAATGACCATATCCCTGTCTACAGTACAAAATCGATAATTCAGAAAATCAGAAACCGAAGGCATACAAAATCAGGATAAAACAGGAACCAAAGCAAACGAAAACAAAAACCTCCACCATATGAAAAGAAGCGAACTCCCGATATGAGAGTGAGAAGAACTCCCGATATGATAGTGAAAACGTTATACATATCAACTTTGGTTTCGGAACTTTCGTCTACTAATACATATATCAAAAGCAATGAAAGTGCATCTAACATTTTAAGCAAGCATAACAGTGAACTGTCTTCATTCAATATCTCTATTTCTAAATTGGATCTCCCAACACTATATTGCATACCGAAACTGCACAAGTCTCCTTACAAATTTCGATTTATTGCTAATTCTAGTAACTGCTCCACTACAATTTTGTCTAGAAATCTGACGTCAGCACTTACTGCTATTAAAGAACACATAAATTCATATTGTGAAACGGTTCTAAACAGGAACGATGTAAATTTATTTTGGTCTATTAAGAATTCAGGGGATGTGATTGACAAATGAAATCTGGAAATTTCCAAGCCAATACGATTTCTTGATAAGACTTCTCTAATACGTACACCACACTTCCTCATGACAAAATTAATGATCGATTATCTAATCTCATTAAAGGTGTTTTGATCGAGAGCGGAAAACTTACATTTGTACATCTGAATCGAAGGGTTTCTTTTCCTCGACAGACTACAAATCATACAAATCATGGACATGTAGTGACCTGTGTAATGCCTTGTCCTTCCTCTTGGACAATATTTATGTTAGATTTGGTGAGGATCTATACAAGCAGGTTGTAGGAATTCCTATTGGTACTAACTGTGCGCCTCTTGTTGCAGATTTATTTTTATACACTTATGAAAAAGAATTTATCCAAAATCTTCAAAAGCAAAGAAAATTTGATGATCTGAAATGTTTCAATAATACTTCTAGGTATCTGGATGACATTCTAACCATTGACAATCCTGCTTTTGAATAATATAAGAATGAAATTTATCCACAAGAATTAACACTTTACAAGGCAAACGTTACAAATACAGAAACACCGTTTTTGGACCTAAATTCAAAATTGTAAACGGAAAGATTCACACAAGTGTATATGACAAAAGGGATGATTTTGGATTCAACATAGTAAATTTCCCCTGGCTTGACGATGATGTTCCAAGATTACCGCCATACGGCATTTACATATCACAGCTCATCCGGTACGCTAGAGCATGTACTGATATTTTGGATTTTCACAGTAGAAATTTACAAATTACCAAAAAACTTTTAGGTCAAGGTTTCCGCTTTCATAAACTAGTTAAGACTTTCTGGAAATTTTACAAAATTACAGTCAACTTCTTTTAAAATTCGGATCTATACCTGCAACAGAGTACATTACTTTGGGTATTACCCAACCTGTCTTTTATGGTGATATGATAAACAAAATTAGAAGGATCAAAGGTAGGCAGCATAACCATCGAAAATGCGTCAGAATCATCAAACGCTTTTATACCGTGGATATGATCCTAATGTCACCAGACGGACACTAGGCTTGGTACTTGACCAATCTACAGTCTTGTACCAGCGTATCCCTGAGACTTGCACTCCGACTGACTGTGACGACGGGACTCCAAGACGGGCCCTGTACAAACCTCTTTAGAGAAGACAGGGCCCCGACCACCTGTCCTCTCTGAATGTCAGTCGGACTCCTCGGGTGATTACATACATGAGCTCTCTACAGCCGGCAGATCACGGACTGTATTACGCATGCATTCTTTTTATATCCATTTACATATTCATCTGTGTTTCTGGGGCCTCTACGTGTCGCGGTCTTGTTTGTGTGAGGTCATCTTACAGTGAGGAGGTTGTTTTACACCACAATTGTACGTTCTTCGAGACCTCTGGGTAATTGGAGAAGTGAGAGGGTTGAGCGCACGTAATCCAGGATAACCACACCATTTGCTACTTGCTTGACAAATGGCCGTCCAAAGTCGGCACCGGTTGCCCATTGGCCTCGTCGGTTTTTGTGTAGTCTTTTGTGTTTGATGTTTACATGTCGTGTGTCTCTTTTCGTCTAGTGCTGTACTCGTCTCTTTTGTGTTTTTGCATCGGGTGTTTTGGTGTTTTGCTGTTGACGCTTTAACGGGGTCTTGTAGGAGATCTCCTCCCTTCTTTTCAAAATACAAAAATAAATTGTGAGAAAAAGATTTCCCGAGGAGAGATGTGCAGACAGAAAAAGGAACATTATTCGAAGCATCGAATGAATAGAATACAAACGAAACATATAATCCCTGAAGTCTTAATCATATTTTACCAGTAACAGACGGTCATGAGGATTTCATTCATACACAACCTGACGTGAGGGATCGTATTATAGTAAATATTCGTTTCGATCTCTAATATTCAAACCAGCGTGCTTTAAAATAGATCTTCTTCATATTACTGTTAGACTTGCATTTTAGGAACGCCAAGACCCGACATCATAATCTTTGACGTTATTTCTAATTAAGACGTCATAAATTTGCCAAGACGTCACAGTTAAAAATTACGTCAAAACTTGTGATGTCGGGTCTTAAGATGTGTAAGATTCAGGTCACTTGCGGTAATTTGAAAATCGTCTATTAAAGCTAAGAATGTGTAATTCCCTCATATTTGACGAGAGACATAAATATATTTTCAACCCAGCTACTTCAAATTCTTATAATTTTCTTCATTGCATATACGATCGCTAATATGAGCAAGTTACGTAAGTTTTCTATGAAATAACTTCCTTATTGAAAAAGCTTTTGTTATTAATGGAGCTTTACCATTAACAAACGGTTGTTCCACGACGGATTTCGTTAATACAAACCCAACGTAACTCGCTCATACTGGAGACCGTATACATATTAATTTAAATAAGCAGAAATTGTAGTAACTGATTTAACATTTTTAACGTCCTAATTTTTACAATTTAAGCATGCTTAACAATGCTTTAAAAATCTAGAGATTACTCACTTTGAATCGATCCCTCACGTATATAAACTTTACAATAGGTTTCGTATGTGCGAATTCCGTAGTGTGACATACGTTTGTTATCGGTAAAGCTCTTATAATGCCAAAACTATTTGTAAGGCTATAGCTAATATATATCTTACCTGTTTTAAACTTCGAGCAAATTGAGAGAAGGTTTCATAGGCGCAACATGTTACTATTCTAGATATGACAATTTTAAAACTAATGATGAAAAATAAATAATCCTTTCACCAACCTTTGCACAGTCTTCATCGGGTGTATCCTCTCTTCCAATTTTACCGAATTGGAGAAGAATACCAAACCCTTTAGTCCCACCATCATAAGTATTATCGGTTACGTTGAGGACATGCTCCACATAAGACATAGAACCTCTGGATATATTACCATCATACAACTCGATATACTTAAAGTCGTTGCATTCGAGGTGTCCCCATTCCCAAGCCGGAACGCATTCGCCCTCGCTAGCCTTTCGACAACACATTTCATCTTTGAACACTTCTACAAACCAAATAAAATGATGATTGATCATCAACAATGTTAAGTTAAATAAGAAATGATAGATCCCTTCTTATCTGTTTCTCTGGGTAATCGGGAAAAGGAGAGGGATGTGCGCACGTAATCCAGGATAGCCACATCATTTGCTACTTGTGTGGCAAACTGCCGTCCAAAGTTGGCACCGGTTGCCCATTGGTCTCTTTGGTTTATGTGTAATCTTTTCTGTTTGATGTTTATATGTCGTATGTATCTTTTTCGTCTCCTAGTGTGCTTGTCTTTGTGTTTTTACGTTGGGTGTTTGGTGTTTAGCTGTTGGTGCTGCAACAGGGTCTGGTTGGAAATCCCCTCCCTTCTTTGACATACATTCACTTTTTTTAGATTTTCACTCTTCATCCATTCACGTTTTGGAAATCATCTCTTTCCGTCTCTAGCATCACTTATAGCAGTGGACAAAATAATTATAAACTTGCAAGCTAGTTCATTTTTGCACCCGCCCACCCTAAGAGATACTATAAAACCAATATTACCATCAGGAAGGGATAACCAAACTTACTGTCCTGTTCACTAATTCCAGAGCATCCTGTTTTCCCGCTTTTCTCTAAAATATGATAATGTCATCTTCCAAAAAAATATCAATTTTATAGTACTACTTTAGTCGTAACAGAAAATACCATTGTTTTATTTGTGCGTAAGCTAAGTTAGAAATAGGACGGAAAATAAAAAGTCTACGGGGATTTTCTATAGTAAAATCGCTGAAAATGTATGACGTCGGAGGCTTTGACGTCACTGTTAACTATTGTTGACACGGAGAACAAAATGGCGGCGGCTTGAAATTAACATGGGAATTTCGCGTAGACATTTTATTTTTCATATTGTGGATTGAAGGCAGCCGATAGGGTAAGTTGAAGTTAGTTTCCAGTTACGACTAAAGAGGGTCAATTCTCGGAAACAATGAATAATAGGAAAATTCATCAGACGACAGAATAAATTGCCAAAACAGGGTGCTCTGGAATTAGTGAACAGGAATTCAAACTGTTTTACCTGGTGCACACCTGGTACCTGAATTATTCACCTTTTTTAAAGATTTTTTTCCCATATTAAATTTCCTACAGAATTTTTTGTAATTCCAACAGGAAAATAATTTCCTGCAGAATTTTTATTTTCCTGCAGGAATTTTTTTTTTGCAGAATATTCCTGCAGGAATTTTTTTCGCAAAATATTCCTTCAAGAGGATAAAATGATGTCAGTATTGGTTTTATAGTGTCTCCAAGGGTGAGCGGGTGCAAAATGAACTAGCGTGCAAGTTTTTTGATAGATTGTTTGTTAAAATTTGCACATGGTGCACTTGATTATTACAATAGAACATACAATTTAATAGGATAACTGGTATTTTTTTGCAAATATTTCCCTAAATTTGTTACGGCATGCTTGTTGAATGCCCTTGTACATAATTGTTTGTCGCGTTTTTATTTTAATTGATTTGATAGGTAAAAAGTAAAGTATGGATATTCAAGATAAAAGATGTGTTCCAAATTTGCTATAGGGGCTTTGTCATTTTACAAGAATTGATCATAAATTGGTACACCATATATCCATGAATCCTCATCAGTGGTAGTTCAAGCCAAAATGATTCAAATTTTATCTTAAAGTTTAATACACGAAAAAGTACCAATTTGTTATTCCGTCTTTTCGATTTTACAGTCCTATGTTCGAATTGTTCAGGTATCTGACGTAAAAGCATTGTGACGTCATTGAATACCTTTGATACGTCATATATATAACCCTGTTTCCTTGAATTTCATGCTGATTTCCATAGAATTTGATGACGTCACAATGCGTTGACGTCATATACCTGCACAAATGGGAAGTAACTCTGTATTTCGAAAAGACCGAATTCATCTCAATGTTGAGAAGGTAAGGCAAAAATTAAATAAAAATAAATAACAATGAAAAATAAACTTACGATATCCATTGCCTAAAGTAAAGACAGGACGTTGGAATGGTGAACATTTCTTATAATCCTCATCGTTCCGATAGCATATTCGAGGTGGACCATCTGCCGATGGAATCAGTTTGAATTGTCCAATTTGTGGCAGGATAGTTGAAATGTCCCCTTCAAAGACAGACTCTCCGAATGTGGAATCGGTTTGTAAGTGCAGAAGACTGAAAGGAGTCTCAAGTATAAGAACATCCCAAGCACTGAAGGTGGTGACATTGTTACATCTAGCGCAATCTGCATTAACGTAGGTCACATTTTTTGTATCTGTAACTGGTGGATCCAAAACAACACTTGGCAAGCCTGTATTATCAGAACAAATATTACCATTCATTCCGCATCTGTTCACTGCCCAAAAGCCTAAGAAATCATCCATGATCCTTACACACGATCTTGTTCCTAACGGATTGTCCGTATCACCTTGTGCGCCATTTCCTCCCACCTCACTAGTTTCATTTTCTTGCTGACAACAGTCTCTATATTTATAACAGAGCTGGTCACAGTAGCAGTATGGCAAAGGTCCGCTAGACCACTTACAAACTTTCTTCTACACATTTAAAACTTTCCAAATTCGTATCCTTTGTGGGGGATGTCTTCTTATCATTTAGTAAAATATTTAGAAGCAGGAATCCAATAGAATGTCGTTCAAATATCATTTCAGATATGTAAAGTTCAAACCAAAGTTTCCAAACTAGAAATATAAAATAATGTGAATTTATACATCGATGGCTGTTTCAAAGTTATATGAGATAACTTTTGACGACAATTCGCACAAAGCAGATACTCTAGCCCTCTCAGAATTTATACATTCAGATAAATTAATTTTCCGGATAATAAACATATATCTAAAGTTGCAATTGATAAAAAAAGAAATAAGTTGCAAATGTCTTCATCAGAACTTTCTTCATTACTTTGTTTATTGATGTGTGGGATAAATACAAACAACATAAAGAATATAATGTGTTATGTAAGACAGGTTATAAACAACAGATTATCTTAATCAAGCGCGGATCTAGACGGGTTAGGGGGTTAGGACCCCCTAGAATTTGTAGAAAAAACCCCTTTCGAACATGTATGTTTTTGTATTCAGAACTAAGATGTAGCCAAGTTCGATCAACTTCGGTTGATCGTCTGTCTCTTCAACGCATTTGAAATTTTCTGTCATAAAATGTCTTCAAATTCCTAAAACGTGGGTCCTGTAGCATCATATCCCACACGTTCTGCTACATCTTTCGGTACATTTTGGACATAATAATTTCACACTTTTTGGCCATATTACTTTATTTAGACTGAGGATCACTGACGAGGGTTAAGTACCCGAAACGTGCATGTCTGGTCATTGCTGTAAATTTATCTGGTCTTAAATGATGCTATTGAGTTTAAAGACGTTTAACATTGGACGTAACGACTTGGACACCCCCGTCACAAATTTTCTAGATCCGCCCATTATACTGATAAGGAGACGATATTCAGGAGAACCACATGAAAGTGGCCACATAGGAACGGTCACGTATGATTTTAAGGATAAAAACAACGACGATTTCCTAAATACCTATTTATAATGGTATGAATACGTTAACTTATATCTCCCCCTTTTAATCAATAAAATAACGTTACATTTCTAGGTATGATAGCAAATAATACGCAGTCATAGAGGATCTTGACACAAAAGGGACAATTAACACCAACTTACACCGGTACCATAAAAACAAGAAACACAAAAGACAAAACATAAACCAACGAGACCAATTGGCAACCGGTGCTGACTGAGGACGACCATCTGCCACCCAAGTAGCAGACGATGTGGTTATCCAGATTACATGCGCACAACCCTCCCACTTTTCCGATTACCCAGAGGTCTCGAAGAACGCATAGTTGTGGTATAAAAATACCCTCCTCACTGTAAGATGAACATAAAAATAGAAAGAATGACACAGGGAGGAAAGAAACGCACAGATGGATATGTAAATGGATATAAAAAAAAAAAAAAACAGAAGGCATACGAAATACAATCCGTGCTCTGCCAGCTGTAGCGAGATCATACATATGATCATTCGAGAAGTCCGACTGACATTCAGAGGTGGTCGGTTTCCTGTCTTCTATAAAGAGGTTCTGACAGGGCCCGTCATGGTCATGCCATGACAGTCAGTCATAGTGCAATTCTTATGAATGCACTGGTACAAAGCTGTAGATTGGTCCTGTACCAAGCTAATTGTCCGTCTGGTACCAGAAGGATCATATCATCGGTAAAAAGGGGTTTGATCATTCTAACACAACTCTGACGCATTTTCGATGGTAATTCTGTGTACTTTGGTCCTTCTTAATTTGTTTATTATGTCACCATAAAACGCAGGTTGTGAAATACCCAAATTAATATACTCTATTGCTTGTAAGTGTTCAGATTTCAAAAGAAGTTGACGATAATTTTTGTAAAATTTCGAGAAAGTCAAAACACCAAACACAAAAGCCAAAATATATACAAACGAAACAACTGGGCACCGCATTTCGTTGTTTGATAACGTTACGCAATTTAAGCGATTTTCTGTAACATCGTTTTGAACGCGATTGACGTAATGTTGATGGTTAAATGTGACGTCATACCTTGCGCATTTTAAGCTGGGCTTCGTTTACAAGCAGTTATACAGTTGACGTAGAGGTAATTTGATAAAGGTTGAGAGGCAGAAAATTTGTGGAGATTGAGTGTTAACTGTAATGAAAAATGAATAAGTCATGTAAACGTGGAAATTTTTATGTGGGAATAATTTTTGCGTATTTCGCAAATCAAGTGTGTTCGTGAAAATTTACCCCACGCGTGAATAACCCTGCTGCATTCTTACAATGATAGAGACGTTTTATCGCGTATATTTCCCTAAAGCGTAACGTCTTGATTTCACAATCGCGAATTTTTTTTTCTCCAGCGAAAATAACCGCATTTACAGCAGTTAAAATCATTACTACGGGATATTTTGCTTTTTATCTAAATGTCGTGCTAGAAATTATATGTGATATTTAGTTAATGCTCTTTATCATAAAAATTGACTATAGATTTCCAATACAACAGAATTGTTCGAAAACGATCACGTGATCGTCCAAGAGAACACGAAAATGCCCTATTAAACTGAGGAACCTCCCAAACATTTTCCATAATATTATTGTTCTGACGGTAAAATTGACAAATATGGATAATGACCATATCCCTGCATACAGCACAAAATCGATAATTCAGAAAATCAGAAACCGAAGGCATACAAAATTAGGACAAAACAGGAACCAAAGCAAACAAACAAAAACCTCCACCATATGAAAAGAAGCGAACTTCCAATATGAGACCAAGTGCCCAGGAAGAGTAAGATTCTCCTGCTTGCATGCCACATCCGCCGCTTCAATTCGGTAGACCTGTAACATCCGGTTACTTCCATTTAGGAAGACATAGAGTACAATCTTTGGTTGGATTGTTCAAATGGATGGTTCAAATGAGTTAAAGAAGATCCTGACGAAAATCTCAACAGCACTCACAATAGAGTACGAAATTTAAAATCATCGACGGACCCCTAGCAAGCTAGAGGTGGGACCAGGTGCCCGTTAACTAAAGTCACGTTAACTATGTGTCATCAGAAACTTCATTGCGGTTATCAAGCTATGGTTGAAAGACGCTGCAAGAGTGCATTTTCACAAATGTAATACTGAGTGAAGCAAATGTTCTAGAAAATAATAGTATTGGGTTTATGTTGATTGAAAAATCGAATGGTTATTGAACATTAACGAGTGAAGTATGTACAATATTCTACTCGCCCATGCCGTACGGCATAGACTTGTAAAATATTGTTCAATACTGACTCAATAATGTTCAATGATCTGTTATAAATTTATTTGTTCTCAAATGATGCTATTGAATTTGAAGACGTTTAACATTTGTACCTGTTGCTGAGTGTCTCTGCTGTTGGACCAGGAGTCCCCGAGGGCACATGTAGCCAAGTTCGATCAACTAAGGTTGATCGTTTCTTCAACGCATTCGACATTTTCTGTCGTCAAAATTTCTTGAAATTTCTAAAACGTGGGTCGTGTAGCATCATATCCCATCCATTCTGCTACGTCTTTATGTAATCTTTATACATAATAACTTTCACATTCTTTGGTCATATTACAATGTTTAGATTGAGGATCACTCACGAGGGTAAAGTAACGGGAACGTGCATGAATGGTCCAAAAAGGAAGTTTATCTGTTCTTAAATGATGCTATTGAATTTGAAGAGTTTAACATTGTCGTATAAGACAAACAGCATTTCCTACACATTCTCCCTTTTATTATCTACATGTATATGGTTTGTCAAAGCCCGTCTACGAAATTTTCGGGTTGATCATGTCCAACCTTCTATGGGCATAATCAACCCGACAAATCATCGTGGACTGTGCAAACCTCCTCGGTATTGCTTACATACGTTTTTCAAAAGGGATGCTACTGTGATTTCTTCCTACTTGCAATGTCCGTGAACGAAATATTCTATTTTTAAAACTCTCTACAGAAATTTAGACGGCGTGCAAATTACGCGTTGAACGCAATCTTTAAGGTTCGAACTTGTCCGTTTGGAAATGATTATAATTTGCCTTTTTCTTTCATGCTCAATATAATTATTTCTCCTTGTACTCTACACTGATATACCGGAGAATGGTCCTTGATCCGCACCTTAAATTCTAAGCACATAAAAGAATGTTAAAAATTCCAGAAATGACATCATCTCTCATAATTTGAAAATTAATGGGGCTTAAAATCAAATTTCAATATGACTTTTAAGTATATGAGAATGCAGTATTAGAAGATGCAATCTAATTGCATTTCGTTTTTGAAACAATCTTATGACTTAAATGAATTTTGTATTTCATTAGTTTAAGCTGATTAGACAAAAACTTTCAAAATAATGTCTTATTTCAACATTACATGACTCTTGTTTTTTTTTAAATAGCATTTACAACTTATTTGTGACGTTAAATTATTTCCCAATCTAATTCTAACAATATGACGCAACGGGCAATTTTAATACTGTATAATCTTAATGCTATTTGATTTTGAATTGATCATCATGGATTGATATACGGTTTATGCCATTCATTAATCCGAGTTTCCTTGTAATAACTTTGATATTATGAAAATTCCGTCTTTAGTTTTGAGGCAATTTGGTGTCATTGCACATAAACGTCTTCAATTTCTATAGCATCAGACAGAGAGGTAGTTAAACGACTTCAATGTCTATATCAACATTTAAGAACAGATAGATTTGCAGTATGGACTAGGCATGCACGTTTTCAGATACTTAACCAAGATGTTTAGGATTACAATGATATTTCTTTATACCTTCTACCCTATTCGCACGATGTTTAGGATTACAATGATATTTCTTTATACCTTCTACCCTATTCGCACTCTTTTCTTGCGCATAAGTGGAGGAGTAGTTCGATACTTTGTAAAAGTCGGTGCAACGAAAAAAAAAAACCCCGCAACATTGTACCAAACTTTCGCAGTATCTTGAAAGAACAATTAGATAAAATTTTACCCAATCTGCGTGTTCATTTATGTCTTGACTTTATGCTGTGAGACATTAAGCATGAATGATTAACGATTACCTGATGCCTGGTGTTAACCTGGTGTTAACTTTGAAAATAATGTCTTATTTGCACATTATACGACTGTTGTCTTTTGAAATAGCATTTAAAACGTTGTGACGTTAAATTAAATTTAATTCTAACAATATGATGTAATGAACAATTGTAATACCGTAAAATCGAATTGCTATTTGTTTTTGAATCAATTATCATGGATTGATTAACGATTTATGTTATTCATTAATCCGAGCTTCCTTGTAATAACTTTTATATTATGAAAATTCCGTCTTTAGTTTTCAGGCAATTTGTTATTATTGCACATAAACTACTTCAAATTCTATAGCATAAAACAGAGAGGCAGTTAAACGACTTCAATTTCCGTATCACCATTTTAGAACAGATAAATTTGCAGCATGGACCAGACATGCTTAACGAAGATGTTTAGAATAACAATTATATTATTCAATACCTTCTACTCTATTCGCACCCTTGTCTTGCGTATAAGTGGAGGAGTAGTTTCGATACTTTGTAAAAATCCACCACATTGTACCAAACTTTCGCAGTATCTTGAAAGAACAATTAGATAAAATTTTACCCAATCTTCGTGTTCATTTATGTCTTGACTCATAGTTGTGAGACATTAAGCATGAATGATTACCGATTACTTGATGCCTGGTGTTAACTTTGAAAATAATGTCTTATTTGAACATTATACGACTCTTGTCTTTTGAAAGGACGACTCGTGTCTTTTGAAATGACGAGTCTTGTCTTTTGAAACGAGTCGCATGAACCAATCAAATTATAATTTGATTGGTTCTTGTGACGAGTGGAATTATTTGAAAATGAATCACGGTTAGCTAGTTGTTATTTCTATTCTAATATAGCACGTGAATGGGCGGAGCTTAGCGCACTGGAAGTTTGTTGGAGATTTTGCACCAGGCGAGTTCTATGGTACATATAGGGAGAAAATTTCAAGTCATATAGGAATTAGTATTTCAAACCATGCATGTCTAAATGCACAATATATTGAGAGTATTGTCCAGTTTTCTTTAAAAGAATTAGAGCATCTCTTTCCATTTCTTTTCTTTTTTATCAACTAAATGTTGGGTGTACTGCCTGAGAAAAGAGACGATAGAGAAAACCAATATACATATAAAAGACCAGACCCTGTTGCAGCACCAACAGCAAAACACCCCATGCGAAAACACAAAGACAATCATACTAAGAGAGGAAAAAGAAACATACGACATATAAACATCAAACACAAAAGACTATACAGATTCATGTATTCCTATTCTTCATAAGGTAAAGATCTCCATTATGTTGTCCTTGCAGTGGTCACAGCGTAAAACAAACGCATGATACGAGAAAGAAGGAGCAAGCAGACGATGACAACAAAAATAAAAACATCGAATAAAACAATATGTGAACTGTCTAATAAACCTGATAAACGGGACGAAAAAGAATACAGCTGTACAAAAATATCAATTACATAACGCATGATATAACTTTGGCGAGCTCAATGTTCGGATAAAAGTACGATTTCAATTTTAATCGAATTGCTTCATTAAAATCAACCATTTTAAATGAAAAAAAAAGAGATATAATAAATTATACTTTACAATATAAGTTATATATTTCAATATCGATAATATGAATATATTATATTACTGTTAAAAACGTAAAGTAATCAAAAAAGTATTCCTGTTGAAAATTTCGTGGAATATGATAGCAAGAACATATATCATAAGATAGGTATGATTAAGTTCTAGATTAATACGAACTAAATAAACATCGAGGACGTACCCATCATTTGAAATCAGTCACAATGTCGAGTAGATATGGCAAAACCATTACGATGTGAAACCAGATGCAAGGGGAGAGTCAGCGTGTCCTGTTTGCATGCAACGCCAATCGCAAAAGTTCCATGGAAACTGAACAAATTCGTTGATTTTCTTGATGTAAATATTGATGTACATATCAGGTAAAGATGTCTTGTTTGGTGATGTTGACAGCCATTCAATATACAATCCAGAATGTCAATGATAATTCTGGAAAGAAGGATCTCATAATTATGCTTTTATAAGACCCTCGTAGCGACCGAAGAACTCCCTCAATGATGATTTCAGTCGTTGTATAATATAAGTTAAGATATTCAATATACAAAGGAATCAAGAATACGCGGCAGACAGACGGAATATACATTTACGCAGATGACTACCGCAGTCTCCAAAAAATTACGATAACAATGATGTAACAAAAGTGAAAACAGGAATTTTATAAGACGGAAAACCAAGGTCGCTGGTCCCGTTGTACAGGGGATGACAGATGTAAACGGTCACTATAGGAAAGTAGTCTCAGGCATTTGTTCAGTGCATAGCAAGTATAACCGACTGAAACAATAAAACTTATGAAATTTTGATTATGCTTCTACTCTAATTTGGTTATTGAAGATGCACTGCAAAAGAAATAAAGTGCCATATTTGCAAAAATATGAAGGTAATGTTTTGTAAAATATACTCTCCCTTGACTATTTAATACAAAATTGTGCCCTCACTTGCTTACATGTACCACGTGCCGATAAATGTGCCCACCCTTGCCCAACGCGCGTGCATAATGTGCCCTCTTTGGCCCATCGCGCGCAGAAGTGTCCTATCTGGCGCCCTGCCCTTTTTGTTTTCTAGCTGGAACACTGATAACCATGAACGAGTAGCTTAAGGTATCCGTTGCACAAATAAATATCCGTAACGTCCCGTGTATCTTATTGTTAAAATTATGACATATCGTTGCCTAAAAATACTATAATGCAACATAAAAGTTGGTTTCCAACATCAAATTTCAACATCGTCAACTGCTATCTAAATATCGAGACGCTGCCGAAGATTACCGAGATAATTTTAACACTGTTTAAATGGACGAGAAGTCAACGAGATCTTCATTTGTACATTGGATACGTTAATTGCAAACTGTCAGGCTCTTACGATGCAATCACCATATTTGGAACATGCCCTGGCGTAACAAATAAGCTGAGAAACGAATACGCCATAAGCAGAAGTAAAGTAGTATCCCATGTTAATTGTGTTATAGGTTATCTGAGTCTTGAAATAGGGCCCATTATGATGATATGATGAGATTTTTCAAACAATTACCATGTTAAAGGTCTTCAAATTGAATAGTATCATTTAAGAATATATAAATTGGCAGCATGGACCAGACATGCACATTTCGGCTTAACCCTTGTCAGTGATCCTCAAATCTAAGCAATGTAATATGCCAAAAAAGTGTGAACGTTATTATGTCGAAAAAGCATACCGAAAGACGTAGCAGGTTGGGTGAGATATGATGCTACAGGACCCACGTTTTTGAAATTTCAAGAAATTTTGATAACAGAAATTTTAGAATGCGTTGAAGAAACGATCAACCGAAATTGATCGAACTTGGCTACATGTGCCCTCGGGAACTTCTGGTCCACCAGCAGTGACACTCACCAAGTGGTATAATTTTAATATTAGAATATATATTCTATCGTAGCATATAAGTGACTATTTGCACATTTCATCAATCAATTTATCGTCAGTAATGATCGACTTGAGGCCGATAAAGAGTATGGAGGGGGATTAGGGTCACAATGCTATTTGACTTGCTTACATGCTTCATGCTATGTTGCTTCATTCAATGCTTGATTATTCCATGTTCATTCATCTTGCTTTCATTTCAAATTGAATTTATTGCTTCTTATTGCTTCCGTGCATTTTACATTTGTCCTTCGTCAATGCATAATTGTCGTTCTACCATGCGTTATGACATCTTTCATCGTGCCATCATTCTTTCGTCCTAATGCCATTATTGCTTCGTCAATGCTAACCTCAATTTTGATACCAGGTGGCGTTCCGTTGGTGTCCGTTCCTTGAAATGAACTTTAAGACGTCCCCTGTTGCAGTACTTGGAAAAATGAGTTTTAAATAGCAGGAAAAGCAAAAGCCGATATAAATATTTGATAAAAAATCATAAAATTTTGGACCGTTTCTGTTTGATTGTTTTTTGTTTTTTTTTTTTTTTATTGATACAGTAATAGCCATTTGGGATTTGAAAGCTCTAAGTTTAACAATGTAATGGTAATGACTTCATGGCGCAACGGTTAGCGTGCGGACTGACATGGTATTTTTTTCACGCGTGGGTTCGAATCCCATTGGCTACATAATTTTTTCTCTGAATTGTGAGTAGGAAAAGTCGGTTTCTTTTCCTGAGATATCGTTTTCTTATCGAAAAATTCTAGATAAATTGAAACTGCCGCGCGTCCTACACTGATCGAACCCAGAGATAAACATCCCCCGGCCCCATTGATTCAGTCAATAATGCAGTTTCTAGTCTCCTTTCATAAATTTACCTTTTGACATCTCTGTATGCCAAAATTACTCAAAGCTGTTGTCCAGGACAAGGGCGTAGGAGAAGGGGGGGGGGACATGTCCCCTACTTTGAAAAGTGGGGGGCACAACCCTGTTTATGCCCCCCACTTTTCAATCACAAAAGTTTATGATGCATTAACATTGTTTAAAATAGCAACATTTTGTACCATAGATCTACAATTTTTCGGTCAATTTTTCAAATTTTTTCTTTGGCTGGCTACCGCTCGCCAGTTCTTTAGAGACTTTCTGAATAATTTAGCTATTCTGATCCATCCTTAATACATATTACTTTATCAATGTACATGTAGTTATCACAGACAGTGATTAAATGTAAATTAATAGTTTTTGATGGATAATTGTATTGCTATATGTAATCATCTTAGCCAGATATGCAAAGTTATCCCAGCATATAGATAATACAACCTCAGAGTCTTATTTAATCACATTTATGTTTAAGTAAAATTACATGCGATATGGGTAGCTTTGCAGTAGCTTTGCAGTAGTGTTTTCGAATCTCGTTTAATTTTCAACTATATTCAAGCAAAAACACTTTAACGATATTTGTAGTCTGTATTTGGAAAATAATGGTATTAAAGACAATGAGTAGATTATGATAACTTTCAACTGCAGAACATAGTTTTGTAATGGTTTGAAGACTTGCTATAGATATGCAATATATGAAATCTTACACAGTGCTATTTCGGACCGTGTTGCACGGCATGTTTGCTGTAGTATTTTGTAACATGTTGGAACAAATTTCTTGGCTTGTATATATATTTAGATACATAGAGCTTTATTAAAGTCCCTATTGAAGCTCAGATACTTTCGTACAAATATGGATAAATGTTACAAAATGAAGATAAGGATAAAGTAAAGGTGAAAGGTACTCGGCTATAATATGGCCGTGCAGCATGGACATATATGGTCACTTACTGTGATACGCCTGCTCATTTATGATCAATATGCAGATAATGGTAATATGCATTAATTGTTTCATGTAGAGATAAAGATGTCACGTTGAAATTAGTGGGACATTGATGCATATAATATACATACTGGTCATTACACGACAATTGGAGTAAATTTTATTTCACTGATTAACACTCATACAGACATTGATCTGCAATTTGGTAGATTAATCCCTGATTGTACATGGTAACATGCATTAATTGTTTTATGTAGAGATAAAGATGATGTAGCACAGGTGATTTGGTCGATGCGGTGATCTGTGGAGTGATGAGACCAATATCGACCTCGGCTTTGGTCGGTGTTGGTTTTATCACTCCATGAATCATCATATCGCCCTTATTGATGTGCAATAATTGTAAAATAATTATATAACAAATGTAATACATTTGCTTAAATGCCATGTACAATTAGCCATAGATGCATATAATATACTTATTGGGGCTGCATATAAAATATTTGTTTATCAATTTACAATAGCAGCACTTTTACTCATTCTTATTTTAAGTCATGCAATTTGAAAACTTATAATTTATATGCATTTTACTGAAACCCATTCGATTTATGAATATCGAAAAGAAAATTGAGTAATGATTGTCTCTTTTATTTTGGATGATAATGATAAACAGCTTTGAATGTCATTACACGACAATTGGAGTGACAAAGTGATTGTAATTAGAAAAATAGTAAGCTGGAAATATATTCAGCATACATGTACATGGGTAGATGTATGGGCAGGAAACACCAGTTAAATTTGTGTTGTATCCATTGTATGTTTATGTTTGTGAGTGTGAGGTGTATGGGAGTATTTGTTAGGTTCTATTTCTGTGTCATTGCCAAATTTGTAAAGATAAAAAATGGCTTATCCATGGTTGTATGTTGTTGCAGTAGTTTTTATGTTGTCTGATACAAGCATTCGTTTAAGGTATAATTTCACTTTCTTGTATTTATTTCTTACGTCTTGTTTCAAATATCTTATATGAACTAATAATGTATTTATCATCTCTCTTTTACGTAAGGAAATTAAGTTTATTTAGTTTTGTGATGAATGCATCTTTAAGTTTGAGTTATCCTTCTTCCTACAGCGTGCAAAATTCCAAACTCGAGAGGATCAAAAATTAGAATAAGAAATCACTATATATGTTGTGGGTCATAGGCCATATTGTAACTATTTAAAAAAAAAAACAGCGTAGTTTTATCCCATATTCTATTTTAAACTTTGAAGTACGTTGGCATTTCTTGATTTGTACTTTTACATCACTCTCTCAACTCTAGCAGGCAATAATCAAACAAACCAGATTATTTGACTTTCTTTATGTATTTTCAAAGAGCCTTATCATACAGAATCAGTTCTGAATGCAATTCTGAAATTAATGCTAAAATTCTTTAAATTCAAAAGCATCATTTAAGAACAGATAAATTTTAGGCATGGACCAGACATGCACGTTTCGGGTACTGTTCCCTAGTCAGTGATCCTCAAACTTAACAATGCAATATGGGTAAAGAGTGTGAAATTGTTATGTTCAAAATTAAATATTTTATAATCATGTGCTTATTAATTATTTAATTTTGAACAGAAATATAACATATTGAACTTGAAGAGACTTTGATATTTTGTAAGTACCTGAAAGAGAGACGGGGATCTCCAACAACATATTAATTTTATTGATAATTATTTATCACTACCTAATTCAATTCTTCTATATATATGAAATAGATTATGAAGCAATTTATCCAAAGACACAATCTTATATTTGATTTGTTTTTAAGCATTTTTTTCATTGGCTGTTGATACATATGTTGTGAGTGCCTCCTATGTGAATTGTTGTATGTTGTTGCTGTTGTTTGGTGTACATTGTTTGTTACATGTACGCTCCTGCGTTCCGATATGTTATTGTCTGGTTGCTACTCTGAATAATTTGAGAAGTGAGAGGGTTATGCGCATGTAATCCAGGATAACCACACCATTTGCTGCTTGCGTGGCACCAAATGATTTGCATAAAAGTGTTGTCAATGTCAAAGGATGTCATAGGGGCACCCGCCGAATTATCAAAGAAAAGATTATTAACAACAATTTCAAAAACATTTTGAGCGTACCAATTCTTAGCGATTGGGCAACTAGACTATTAGCAATTCAATTAAGTAAAATCATGCGTATGGTTTCCTCGGCACCACTACAATGTAATTGTTCTAGCTATCGTTAATTGCGAATGTCGTTATCATGAAATTCTATTTCTATAACCTCCTTGTCGTTAATGGTAAAGCGTTGGAACATTTCCGTATTATCATAATAAACACTTATGTCCCTTTGCAATATTAGACTCGTTGTCGTTAAAGATAAAGAGTTAGAACATTTCCATGTTATTATGATAACCACTTATTCCTTTTGCAGTGTTGGGCAGTTAAACTTGTTCCCCGTTAATGGATGTTTAAAGTGTAATAATAACTTCTGTCCAGGTTTGTCGCCTGGAAGAAACTTTTTTATGGCTTTTTATCAATATGACATCATATATTTATTGCTATTTCGGAAACTTGGAATTTCATCCAAATGTATCATCAAAATTAAAAGTGGACACATGTAGCCAACTCCGACCAACTTTGGTTGATCGTTTCTTCAAACGCATTTGAAAATTTCTGTTCAATAAATGTTCTCGAAATTTCTGAAAAGTGCCATCCCATCCATCCTGCTACGTCTTTCGGTAATCTTTTTTTAAACGTAACGTTCGCAGTCTTTGGCCATATCTATGTTTGTATTGAGGATCACTGACGAGAGTTAGTGGGTAAGTGCATGACTACTCATGCTGCAAATTTTATTTGTATTTATATGATGCTATGGATTTGAAGATGTAATATTAGTCCTTTTTTGGCTTTGCATCTGGCATGGATCTATTGCTATTGAGGAATATCCTTATACAATAATTTATATTGAACTTTGGAAGTTCGTCGGTGTTTTCATCATTACATTTCAATCAGCGTTCCTCGGGCTCTTGCAACCAATTATTAAACGAGTTTCCTTATTGTGGGTTTTCTTAGATTTAAAATTCCTAATATATCATAAAAGATACATCTTATTGAAATTCTCAAACGAATTCAATCTCCTACCGGTATATCACCAATAAGAGTTATGATTTTCATATATCAGAAACGCGACTTTGAGAATTTATCATTATCACAGATAGTTCATCTTCATCTAATGCAATTTCTTCGAATTAATTTCTTCCATCTAATTCAATTTCTGCGAATAATTTTCTGTTTTTAGACTTGTATATTAATGAAATTATTGATGAACCTTTTTATCCTTTAAACGAGCTTTTATAGTTAATAATCATGATATATAGGCCTCTAAATTCTAATCTATAACAATAGGTGATTTATTATATGTGTCCATCGTGTTAGAATTGTTTCCTTGTAATGCATCTTTGGTTATGGATTAGTTATGTATGAATACTGTCGTTGATGTTTCCTGTTGTGTGTTGTTGCTGTTGTTTGTTGCAATCCTGCGTGTCTGTTCCGCTGTGACTGGCACATCGTGATCTTTCTAGATATCGTTTACTAAAAGTACGTTAATATCCAAGCATCATCCCCCAAACGCTCTTTGGTCATATATTTTATTTAACTATGCTACTGGAGCCCCGCACTCTTTACAAAATCGATACATAAAATATAAAAAAAGACAGAGGGCCGAAACACTTGACTGCATTTAGGTTGCGAGTTAAAAAAAGTTTCATTTTCTTATCATCTACACGTATTCTCTTCAATAGTGTGGAGCCATTTAACACGTTCCCCACGATTGAGTATTTCAAGTATATTAAATATTTTCTTTCAAGCTCTGTTGACTGAAAGAAAATTTGGATTGCTCATTTATCAATTTGATATTATAAATAAACATTACAGAAGTAACCATCAGTTATTCAATCTCATAGTCGAGAGGGCAAGACAAAATCATTACATTTTCCACAGGAACGGTTGCGAACCTCGGAATGAACAAATTCCGAAGTGAGACCAGGTGCCCGGGGGAGTCAGCGTCTCCTGATTGCATGCAACACCCGTCGGTACAGCTCCATGGAAACCTGTCAAATTCGGTGATTGTCTCGATGTACATTTTGATGTTCATATCAGGTAAGTATGTCTTGTTTGATGATGATGACAGCCATCCGATCACAATGTAGAATGTCATTGATCATTCTGGAAAGGGGATCTCATATGTTTTTATTTCATCCCCGTGGCGACTGAAGAGCTTCCTCAATGATGATTTCAGCCGTTGTGTAACAAGTAGCTTACTTGCAAGCTGTCTGCCTCTAATGATAAAATCTTCATAATTGGAACATGCCCTGGCGTACCGTATCAGTTGAGAAACAAAAAACACCATAAGTAGGAGAAGACGGAATGTTGCTACCCATGAAAGGGAAGTTAGTGGAAGCTGAAATCGTCACGCTTGTCATACAGTGAGGTGTTTAAATGGCCGTTTGCGTCGAAAGATAGGAGTATATCCAAGTACGAAGCGGATATGTCACTCTCTGTTGTTTTCATGATCTCTAGCTCATGAGGATAGATTTCATGTAGTTGATCCGCAAAGTTCTTATTTTGGAATCTTGTCATTTCATCCTAAAATAACAAAGATTTCAAGAGGTTAACATCCTAGTACCATTCCTCCGATGCTCATCGGCCATAGATTTGATTCAACTATGCTACTGAATCCATCCAACAGGAAATTAAGAGTGCAGCACTCTTTACAAAATAGAAACACAGATTCATCACATCTGGTGCATGTAAATTGGTTTGGAATTTTCTTCAAGAAGGTAGAGAGTTGGAACCCTTCGACATTATCAAACTAGAGGACGTTACTAAGATAAATTTGTCTTGTCTGAAAATAGCTTCGGCATCAAATAAGTACTACCGATGGGGATTTACTATCCGTAACAAGAGTTTGGTGTGTAAAAATTAGTTTGAAATTGTTGCTAAAGAAAGTTTCCAGTTGAAACACTTACAGATTCTGTTGCGACAATATTTGTTGGAATGCGGATATGGTCCACTAAATTATTACGACCGAACTTATATTTTATTGTTGATGTTGTTATCAAGTTATGTATTGTCATTCTTGCTTCATATTTGGTGCGCCTGCTTTGGTTGTTTGTTTTGTTTGTGAGAGAGTTGTGCCCACGTAATCCAGGATAACCACACCTTTGGCTATTTTCGTATATGGCTGTCCTAGTTCGGCACTGGTTGTCCATTGGTCTCGTTGGTTTATATGTAGTCCTTTTTGTTTGATGTTTCTGTGTTGTGCGTTGACGTTTCTTGTCCCTTTGGGTCTCTTTATGTGTGTGTTCTCTGTGTTTTTTGCACTGGGTATTTTGGGGGGGGGGGGGTTGCTGTGAATGCTGCAACCTGGTGTTGTTGGAGATCCCCTCCTTTGTTTTAGACCAGTCTAGGAGTCTGACACCGCAACGTAAGAGGTTAGAGGTTCCTTTCTCTTCTTTCCACTCTCAATATGACCTTGCATTTACCTCTTCGGTCCCATATATTTCTCAAATTGACTATAAAGGAAATCAAGTCAATTAAGATTGTCGATAGGAGTTAAGTTGGACTAACTGCTCAAAATTACAGCGCCAAAAATTAAAATTAATCGCATTTGTGGTTTTGCGGCTTCTTTAAACTACAATAACACGACGTCATAATGAGCCGCCGACAGAAATCCTGTTGAACTGAAAGACCCCTGAACACTGTGTAGCATCACGTGACTTAAGTAACGAATAAATTAAAAGCTTCGTTGGTGGAAAGTAAACAGGAACTGCAAAAATTGCTTTGATTAAATTTTATTTTTTGATGGCCTATATCCTTGTCTAAATTGATACTTTAACAATCATGGACTCGTAAGTAAGTAAAACGCCGTTGTTTTTACAAACATTTTGACAAAAACTGTAGATATTTACGTGGAAAACACTACCACAATGTTTTTGACCACGACTTTCATTTCATCAGAATATTTATCAAAACTGCAATGATTTCTTGATTGACAAATAAAGAATTATTAAAATGTCATTTTTTACAAGGGCATCATGAAAAGATAACATTGAATCAAAATAAAATTTGGTATTTATTATTTTCTTTCAAACTATTTTAAAGCAAAAGAAAAAAAACTGCATTGGAAATGTCTGAGTAGATGCACTACATAAATTTCTGTATGATTAGAACATAAATAGATATTACATATCCATATAGTTTGACACTTTTGTTTTCTACATCTTCTAAACTGCAAGAGATTGTCATCTCGTTGTCGTTGTCATAATTGACCGTAAGTGTGAGATTTACGCACTCGTCTGATAGATCTTTAGAAGCAATGGGCAAGTGTTCGATTCCTTTGATTTGGAAATGCTTCGTAACAACGTCAGTGTTTTTCTTTGAACATATACAGCTGGTACTGAAAGATGGATCGAAAGAGTACGACCCAAAAGCATGAGTTGTTGCAGTTGGTGACTTCACGTATACATCAAATCTTAGATCATTCATCCATGACTCTAGATGAACTGTATCAGCTACAGTCAAGATATTTAGGGAAATCAAAGGCCATACCAAATTCAACGAGGTGCATATATGATGGGACTTTGTACAGTTATATCCTTCGGCTATTGATATATAGGAATAGAGTTCTTTAAAGCCTATTCTCCATTTTGTCTCCATCAGGAAGGAGAGTACAGCACGGACTATCGCATCTGTTACCTCCGAGTCGTACGGCTCGTATGTCACAAGATGTAGTGTATCATCCTTTATAGGATATTTCGAAATTCGTAGATTCTGTCGTAAGGAATCAACATCTAAACTGCGGCACTTCTCATTGCTGAGCACCTGAAAAAAAAATTTACATTACGTGGTTTTTTTAGGTTACCTAATGAATCAACTCAGAGGTTAAAGTGGACCAATAACGATAATCCATGGACAATGTGAAAAGTTTCCTTCACTCAATCAAATGAAATACTTATGTTTATCTTTATCTTTCTTATCATCAATCATTATCGAGGCTGTTTTGAATATGTTTCCTCCCTATTTGGAGGACCACAAAGATGCATACACAGTCTGTTTACTTTATTAGATTCTAATTAACGACGTCTGTGACACGTAATTACATTGGATGATGTTTTTAAACTCGCGACGGTTAAACAATAACGTTTATGCCTCTAAACCAACGACGACGTAACATCCTAGGAACGCTGCATAGTGACGTCATCAAACATGCTTTTAAAAGGTGTGAATTGGAATGAGGATAGCATAATTTGTATTTGAGTAATTGTATTCGCAGGGACAAAACGATAACAAATGTATGTTTGTTATATCTCCTAATTACGGAATTGCACAAATATGTTGATATAGTTGCTTAAAAACGAGCTAGGTGCATTAAAGAAATAGATACTATGAAATTACATATATAGTATGTGATGCTATTGTGCAAAACATTTGATACTTCAGTGAGACCAATAGGTGAAGGTATGTGTGATCGCATGTACATTTGTTCTCTAGATGATCACATCATTTTCTACTAACGTGGCAGATGGCCGTCCTAAGTCGGTACCGGTTACCTATTTGTCTCGTTGGTTTATGGTTAGTCTTTTGTGTTTTAAGTTTTGATGTCGTTATTTTTTTGTCTTCCTTATTCCTATAATGACTATTGCTGTGCATGCATAATTTGGGTGATTCGATGTTTTTCTGAAGGTGCTGCAACCGAGTGTTGTTGGAGATTGCCTCGTTCTTCTCAATACAAATAGAACTTCAATGTGTACTTGAGGACATAAAATGGTTCATTCAATATTTAGCTTGATCAAGATAACAACTTAAGATGTCACTGAGGAAGTTTATGGTCGCTGCAAACAACCTACGACGCAATTCGAAATTTGCCTATCAAGTATAGCACCTGGTCTCACTTTGGATTTTTTTCTTTCTGAGGTTCGCAACCGTTCCTGTGGAAAATCTAATGATTTTGCCTTGCCTTCTCGACTATGAGACCATCTTTTGCCTATTGTGGCATATTTGGATTAGACACGTTTCTATTTGGCATTCGCGGCGGGTGTTGCATGCAGTCGGAGGACGTTCACTCTTCCTGTACACATGGTCCTGCCTCCATTATGTGGTTCGCGATTATCGTGTTAATGAAGACTTGCAGAATGATGCAATTTCCCCCTCGATCTTTGCCTCGTGAAAGAAGGAGGGGGATCTCCAACAAGACCCCGTTGTAGCATCAACAGCAAAACAGCAAAACACCCGATGCAAAAACACAAAAGACGAGTACAGCCGGAGAGGGAAAAGAGACACACGACATGTAAACATCAAACACAAAAGACTACACATAAACCGACGAGACCGGTGCCGACTTTGGACGGCTATTTGTCACGCAAGTAGCAAATGGTGTGGTTTATTTGTGAACTAGGATTGATACTGCTTCTCTGGTATCTATATATATTTTTCTCTGGTATATTTGTTGTTCAAACTTTACAAAATGCCTTGAATAGGCCACTTGCCGAAATTCATAATGACTGACAAAATGCCTTGAATAGGTCACTTGCCGAAACTCATAATGGCTGACAAATTGCCTTGAATAGGCCACTTGTCGAAATTCATAATGGCTGACAAAATGCCTTGAATAGACCACTTGTCGAAATTCATAATGGCTGACAAAATGCATTGAATAGGCCACTTGCCGAAATTCATAATGAGTGACAAAATGCCTTGAAGAGGCCACTTGCCGAAATTCATAATGGCTGACAAAATGCCTTGAATTGGCCACTTTCCGAAATTCATAATGACTGACAAAATGACGAAGAATGTCTGAGGTAGGCAATTTTTCATTGTTAGGTCACAATGGGATTGCGTCTTTTAACCGTGACGTCAAAATGTAGAACAAGGCCAAAAGATGTTCACTCGGACAATTTGTGCTTTCTTACAAAATCGAAAATTGGTCTGTTTCTAAATGATAAAGATGGTACCGATGTTCCATGAATTCTTGCTCAATGAAATATATCAAAATTATGAAGAATCAATCACGATTAGAGAAATGAAGGGAAATAAACTAAATCGCTTTGTATCGTTTATGTTTCAATCATAATTGTTCATAGGTCTTTATTCGTTTGAGCATGTGTTGGTTGTATATGGTTAAACCTTTAAACTGTATTTATTAGCTCATCTCTCTAGGTTTCGTTGAGTTTGTGGACCATACATGTTGTATTTGATCTCTTTTTTACGGCTGTGCACTCAAATGGTACTCTTATGTGATTCCTTCGAGAGGGAGATTTGTGCGCATCTCATCCGGATAATAACACCATTTGCTACAGACATGGCAGATGACCGTCATAAGTCGGCACTTTTGCACATCAGCCTCGCTATTTCATGTGCCGTCTTTTTTGTTTGGTATCTTGATGTTGTATTTTTTGGCCCCTATCCTTTTTGCTTGTTTACTCTGTGTTTTCACAAGTGGGTTTTTCCATGTTTTACCGTGGGCACTGTAACCGAATCTTGTCTTAGATCCCCTCTTTTGCTTTGTCTTTTGGTATCATGCTTGCATACTGCCGATTTCGCCAGAATTACTCTCACGCGTATTGTTTCAATTATCATCTCGCGAAAATTTCCTCCTACAAAATAACATTTATAGTACAATTTTTCCAAAAAGAAAGGAGATCCTCAACATACATTGCGACATTGTAGTGTTCACAGCGGAACACACATGTGCATTGTGGTGTTCACAGTGGAACACACATGTGCGTTGTAGTGTTCACAGTGGAACACACATGTGCGTTGTACTAATCACAGAGGAACACACATGTGCGAGAGGAAAAAAGGAACAAATAGATGTAGATGTCGAAAACAATCACAATATCAAATAATGATGGACAACACTATACATATACATGAATGATCTCAAAAGAGTTCCAGTGTAAACACGAAATTCATTATATTAAGTGACAAACATCATCTTTACCTCTTCATCATCAGCTGAACACTTCTGATCACCTGTAACCTTCCTGTCATACCTACTATATTCGAGAAGAATCTGGAATCCATTCGTCACATCAGACCATACGTTATAGGATAAATCGACTCGTCGTAGATGTATGTCTTGATAGACGATGTACATACATGAGCCAGGATATCTATCTGAAGCTAGAACGCATTTTCCAAAACCAGCATGTTCGCAACACTCTTCATCTTTGAAATAATCTACAAATAGAATAAATCATTCACAACATTCATATCTATGGCAATTTTATTTCTTATTCACGTGGTGTTAGGGAATTTACACTCTGTGGAAAGCGGGATAAACCAGAACGAATACAATGAATTTATCAAAACACGAGAACAAATTACTTCCCGCGCACAAAAGAGGGATGGTATGCATAACAATTTCGTCTTTTCCGTTTTACAGTCCTACGTTCAATCTGTGCAGGTATCTGACGTAAAACATTGTGACGTCATTAAATTCCTTAAAAACGTCATATGAGTAACCCTGTTTCCATTAACTTCATGTTGGTTTCAACAGGATTCGATGACGTCACAATGTGACGTTGACGTCAAATACCTGCACAAATGGGAAGTAACTCTCTATTTCGGAAAGACAAAATTACATGTAAAGACAAGTTTCAAGATTTAAGATTAAGAGATAGGCCCAACGATTTCTAAGTTAATATGTTTTTCTTAAGATTGCTTGATATAAACATTACAGAAGTACCCATCAGTTATTCAGTCTCATAGTCGAGAAGGCAAGGTAAAATCATTAGATTTTCCACAGGAAGTCCAGATATTGATGCTGACTTAATAATAGGTAAGGTTTTTCCAAGAGCTGTAGAAATGAATGACATTTGGGTTTAGACAGTAATGCTAGGTTTACACTAGCCACGATGCCCTACGATGTCCACGATTGAGCAAAATCGTGGAGCTCCACGATTCTATAAATATAATTGGTCTTCGACGCTCCATCACGCTCTGATACCCGCTGTAGCGATTTGTTACGATTGTAGATAAGATCTGTTACGATTTGCATCCCGTTCTCTCAAGCTTCGTTACGTTCCCGTACGATTACCACGATGAGCTATTATGCTTTGTCACGCTCTATCACGGTTCCCTACGCTTATCAAGTTTTGTTGCGATCTGTTACGATGCAGGACTACGATTTGCCGCGATTTAATACGATTTGATATGAAATAGACGACCAGTTTCCATACCACTTGCAATATCCGAACAAGATTAAGCTTAATATCCAGAAGAAGAAGATTTAATATCGCAAAACGCTTGATATGGCATTGATGAACCTTATTTGATCTTTCTTTTTTTTCGATTATTAAAGGTAATATGTTTTGTTAAGCAATTCAAATCTTTGATTGCGTGTATATTTTTAACTCGTTCGAATACAATTTAGGCAGCACCCCACTGATTAGCAAGACTTCTTTTCTTAGTCTTCTTCATATGTTAGAAATTGTTACTTATGTTAAAAACTCTTGTAATCCATCAAAAACGGATTGTCTTATTATAATTTTCATAATAGGAATATTAAAATCGCAACGGATCTTGTTGATCGTGGACGGATTCGTAGAAACCGTAACAAATCGTCAAAGAGCGTGAGTGAAATCGTAGTGGGACGTAGGAGAACGTGTTTCACCAAGATCTCCTACGATCGCATATTACGATCTGTTGCGCTTTGTCAAGATCTGTTACGCTCTACTACGCTCCATCACGTTCACTACGCTCTCTCACGATGTAAGGATCAATCGGGACAATCGTAGCAAATTTTTTGAGAATCAAAAATTTTGCCACGATCTCTGCGATCTCCTACGATCATCACGATTCCACCACGCTCTCTTACGATCGTCACAATTCAACCCAACGCTCTCTCACGATCTCTACGATTCACCTCAATCGGGGCAATCGGGGCGATCGTGGCTAAGTGTAAACCTAGCATAAGTGTTTTGAATATTTCTCCCTGACATTGTCGCCAAAGCACTTTCTATATAGACATGGCCACAGACAGCGCATGTATTTTATATATTATTTTCATTTTCATCGACGGCGGGTTCTGCTAGCCAACAGGGGATGCTTACTCCTCCCGGGCACCTGGTCCCACCTCTAGATTGCTATATGTAGGGGTACGGCGATGCTCAATCTTGTGCTTTATTATGGGTGCTGTTGAGATTATCGTCAGGATCTTCTTTATCTCATTCTACACTTGGCTTATCAGCATACTGAATATGTCTACATAAATCTCATACACTTTTCTAGGCGTTTAGATACTTTCAAACATTTTATCGTTGAGGGATGAATACGAACTTACTGAGAAATTCAGAGTCCATCATTTCGTGAGAGTCGCCATCTTTATCGCAATACTTAATATCGGGGGTTTTTTTTTTTTGGCTTGTCAGATGATTTACTTTCTCTGATTCATACAATCACTTTCTCACATCTATTGATTTATGTTGAATCATATTGTGCATCGCGACATAAACTTTGTGCAAGTTACAACCGTAAATACGATGTTTCATTTACAAGAGGAAGCGTTGCACTTTAATCACAAAACGTGAATTCATGACTTGAAATCCACCTTCGGCTTAAACAAAGTCAAAAATAAAGATAGATTTAATACCGAATTGATCCTAAACAGAAAAAAAAACTTTATGCGGAAAGAAGCTTACCGTAATTTTCATCCAAAACAGGGTGTTGGAACTGCGTGCAGTGCTCGGAATCCTGGCTTTTGCCATAGCATACGCGAAGCGGTATATCTAGCGAAGGATACAGCTTGGATTTTCCAAGTACTGGTAGCATTGCTGTTATATTTACACCAAAGACACTTTCTGCAAACGTAGACTCCGAATTTACTGATGACATGCTGTAGGAAGTCTCTGCTACGATGATGTCCCAAGTCTTGAATGTGGTGACATTGTTACATAAAGCACAATCTGCATTATAGTACGTTACGTTGCTACTGTCTGTTACTGGAGGGTCCAAGACAAAATTTGATATAACTGTTTTCTCAGAACATATGGTGCCATTTCTTCCACATCTATTTACTGCCCAGAATCCTACTGTATCACCGTCCATCATAAGGCATGTGCTTGTACCGTATGGGTCGTCTATATCACTACTAAACTCAGTTGTTTGATTCCCACTTACCAGAAGGTGCTTGCAACAGTCTCTGTACTTATAACATACGTCATCACAGTAGCAGTATGGTAACCGACCGCGAGACATAGATGCACATGATGTTTTCCTTTCACATCTGGTTCTTTCTGAACTGTGATTTTGTGCTGAGATAGTAGTGTTTTCCTTTGTTAATGTATATTTTGAAATATTAAGAAAAAGAAATACGATAATACAGTATTCAAATATCATATTAAAAGTGATGTACGTTATGAGTTCATTCAACATAATCATTCATCATATATCATTGAAGTTGAAAATTCCCCAAATTTATATTTGAAAATCTATGTGGTTTTTTTCATGTTGATGAACATGCTTATTAGGATACAGAAATTACAGAATCTAATTTCAGTAATAACTATTGACTTATGAGAAATATACAGCACTAAATCTTGCTAAGTGACAGAAGTGACAGAATGGGAACAAATCACTGGATATATATTACTAATAAACAATGTTGTAATTTTGATTAGCAGAGATATTCTACTGAATGATATGAGTATAGGGTGTATCGTAATCATTCTAAGAAAATGAAGAATTCGAACTATGCTGCCAGAGTGCAACCTGCTAGACACGATTGGAATCGAATTCAGTATACCAGACATGGTGTACACTTGACATTTTTAGATTCTGATTTTGAGTGCTGTACACCAGACACTCTTGGATTCTTATTTCGGACGGTGTACACCAGATAATATTGGGTTCTGATTTCGTATGGTGCACACAAGACATTCTTGGATTCTGATTTCGGGTGGTGTACACCAGACACTTTTGGATTCTGATTTTAGTGGTGTAAACTAGAGGCTTTTGGATTCTGATTTCGAGAGGTGTACATCAGATAATTTTTTATTCTTATTTCGGATGGTGTTTATCGGACACTTTTCGATTCGGAATTCGAATGGTGTACACCAAACGCTTTTAGATTCTGATTACGATGGTTTACACCAGGTACTTTTGACATTATCGTCAGGATCTTCTTTAACTCATTAGTGTCATACTTATGCCCTTTGCCATGTGGAGCTCGTAAAAAAGTTCCCCGCGAGGGGTTTGACAGAATATATTTCCCTGACATTGTCGCCATCGCACTTTCTATATAGGCATTACGTCAGACAGTGCATGAATTTTATATATTGTTTTCATTTTCGTGCTTAAACATCGACGGCGCGTGCGGCTAGCCTGCAGGGGATGCTTTCTCCTCCCGGGCACCTGGTCCCACCTCTAGCTTGCTAGGGGTCCGTCGATGCTTAATTTTGTGTTCTATTGTGAGTGCTATTGAGATTATCGTCAGGATCTTCTTTAACTCCTTTGAATTGAAGTGTACACAATAAGACAATAACTGTTCCTACTCTATAAGTTTATGAAGAAAATTCCAAACCAATACTTCTGCACAAGACACGTGTTTCGAATAAAAATTCTCATCAGTGACGACAAGACATGGTGTGCGCAAGACATTCTTGGATTCTTTTTTTCGGGTTTTGTGTTCGACTTTTTTTCACTGATGCATGTTGTATGTAATGACATTAGGAACACCTGACCAACACACCTATAATTTCAAGATTTATGTGAGTCGCCCCTGACGGATTACCGCTCACGCGTAGTTGAATGTAATCTGACCTAGAAAAAAATGCAAGGTTATAATGCTAAATCGTTAAAAGAAGCTATTCTTACTTGAAAACACGGTTAAACTTTGTTTAACTTTGTTCCACATCGAGGTTTTGAAAAGAAAGAAATTTATTTTGCCATCATAATTGAATAGTATCTCCTAATAAGGTGATAGTATCTCCAAATAAGGACTCAAGTATAACCTAATTAGCTAAGTCCTAATTGGGTGATAGTGTGTCTTAATTGGGTGATAGTATCTCCTGATTAGGTGATAGTATATTCTAATTAGGTGAAAGCTAAGTCCTAATTAGGCGATAGTATCTCCTAATTAGGTGATAGTTTCTCCTAATTAGGTGATAGTACATTGTATCTCCGAATTAGGTGATAGTATCTCCGAATTAGGTGATAGTATCTCCGAATTAGGTGATAGGTAAGTCCTAATTAGGTGATAGTTAAGTTCTAATTAGGTGATAGTATCTCATTATTAGGAGATAAAAAAGTTTCAGACTGTAGCATTAGGACGCTTCCGTAATAACATGGAAACTGGACTATCTAGAGGCACCATCTTAAGATACTTTAATGTTTCATCATATTCTACATAGAATAATTTATTTCACATCCCAAATTTAGGCAACCATGGTTTGTTCAGCCACAATACAAAAGCCAAAAAAAAAAAATGATAAGAGAAAGAAAAACCTGTCCATTGTTCATGTTATTTGAAATGTATGCCCAAATTCGTCTGAGTGTCCTTTTACAATGCTCATTAACATTCCCATTCAAAGTAAGCTTGTGTTTAATGGCGCCAAAATTATGTCCATTAATAATGAATAAAGGAGGGAGTCACATATTTCTGTGCAGTGATTTACATCTGAACAATTTGTACAAAGAAACTGCTTTCAATATTTTGTGTTTTACCTTTTATTGAAATTGTTTTGTTTAGCATTTTGATTTCCATTTCACAAAATAATGTCAACCGTCTTGAATAAGGTTCATTCTTCTTAAAATGCCTAAAAATAAATATATATTTACAATAGGCTGTTAAGATGTCCGTAGAACAATATATGCTTACAAGAGCGTATCGTATATGATACTTAAGTTTTTAAACACTAGTTTGTCTCACAACGTATAATCCAGTCAACCTTTTAGAATGTATTTTGATAAGTGTTTTGGTGTCGTATTTCATTTTCTCTCACCCGGAAAGAGATATATACAGATTTACCTGAGACAACTCTGTCTCGCACCCCAGATGTTTATTTCGAAACCCCTATTGTGACGTCATGGACGTTTACGTAGGTTAAGCACAGTGTTTGACGTCAGATGGAGCAATATTTAATGCAAAACAAGCAATGTTTATTCATGCATGATGTGAAAATATATGGGTAAGAGAAAATTAATCACTCACCCCTTTGAACAGGGTCAGGGAAATCCCACCCTCATATCAAAGATTTGCAACGTTTACGACTCGGCAAGCCTCGCCGTGGACTGCAAATCTTTGATACTCGAGTGGGATTTCCTGGTCCGTGTACACAGGGGTGATAGATTCTATTAATCTTTCTTGTCCCTTTGGTGTTTTGCTTGGTCCTTCTCCGATGTTATCACATTTTGGTGTTTCGTGTTTCCTTGCTGGTGCTGAAACCGGGTTCTGTTTGCGATCCTCTTCTTATTTGCATTCTTAGAATTGACAAAGGTTACATCTTTGAGGATGATAGCCCTGACATTTTCACAGTGTTGTATCTATCAATTGAATGTAAGTGGATGATATACCCTTGAAGGTAACTTAAAATCTGGTCAACCAAAAGATTTGACTTCAAGGAAATGATTGAATCAGATGTGATCAGGGAGAAAGAAATTTAACCCGAGAGACCAGGATATTTTTGTATCACGACGAGGCTGGCCGATTCGTGGACAAAAGCGAATCGGGGATATGAGGGTTGGATTTCCGTGTCCCTGATCACATCTGGTGATTCATTATTTTTCTCTCGCTGTCTAAAAGAGCAAAATTGATTTTTTATGATTCGTTTTCATATTTTGACCGGCTAACGTAACATTTATGTATGACGTCACAATGACGTAACAGTTAAAAAGGCACTTCCGGAATGGGCTTATCTCACCCTGGGTGAGACAAGATTTTTCCTGACACCTAAGCCTCAATATGGACAATCACTCTCATGTTAGAGAAACCACTATGTCTGTGAAGACCATGAAAATTGATGGTATCACTTAGGAGTCAAAGCTTTGCTATGGTCAAATTAGTACATTGGAAAATATCAAAGGTATCTACAAATTAATTTCTTCCAAAGACTTTAATAGCGTCGGTAATTTCAATTCATTTAGAATGAGAATTCTTAAAGAACGTGTATTGACTAAACGATCATTGGAAGCCAGTCACAAAAACAAAAAGACTGTATTGAATGTAATAATCTAGCGTATCACATTGCATTAAACTAAATACATAAAAACAGCTGGCAAAGAAAGATAAGAATTGATTTACATTTCCTAATTACATTTTTATTGGGCGAAATACACCAACAGTTTCACCGTTTTCTAAGAATCTCAAGAGTTTTAACTTCTGATGGTCTTTGGGCATCCTTTAAGGTCCTGATGGTCTTTGGGCCACCTTTTTTGTCCTGATGGTCTTTGGGCCACCTTTTTGGTCCTGATGGTATGTGGACCACCTTTTTGGTCCTGATGGTCTTTGGGCCACCTTTTTGGTCCTTCCTGTTTGGATACTGTACTTGCATTGGATATGTTTCATGATACATATGATATATGGAAATAATTATAAAGCGTCACCTACAATGCACTTCCTGAGATATGTTCTTAGCATTTCTGTTGGGCTTGTGTCATTGTCTCCGTCTGTTTGTCCTAATTTCTTTTCGTCTGGGGAAGTTCTGTTTTGTATTATTTGCAAAATTCGTAAGCCTTTCGATTGGGGATTTGAGTCAAATTCTATGTATACTGCGCTATCCTTCTTTTTTTTAACATGATGTGATGTAATTGATACCGTTATCTCCGTCTGTTGTTTGTTTTTCCCCTCCTTTTCGTCGCATGTGACCCGCTGTAATCACAGCAACGTCGTCACGCTAGGGATCCCCTCTTCATCCCCCTTGCCTTAAATTTCATCCCCTTACGGTTAGAGTTGCGACATGTAATACAGTTGAGGTAGAAGAAAGATGGATATATGTTTATGTGTAGAGGAACATTCTCTTGAACTATTCAGACAAAAAAAAAATCAACATTCGCCCTGCTTGTTCGTTTTTTGTTTGTTTTTATTCTTGTTTTGTTTTGTTTTGTTTTGTTTTGTTTTTTTGCTACAAACGTCCATTATTTGCCTATTCTAACTTTTTTCGTTTTTTTTTTAAAGAATTCCTTATGATCACTTTACATACCTCTGTAACGCATGAAATTGTAATGAATTCATATATTTCTATACTTTTCCGAATTCTTATAGCTTGTGTATAAATCTAAGGCCATTTTGAGACATTCTGAAATAAATTATTATAATAAATAGAATATAGTCTGATGATTGAATATTTGATAGCAAAACTCATTCAAAAATGACTTTTTTCCCTTTTGTCTGCGATATTTTCAGAAATATGCGTTTTCTCCCAAATACCCATTCAGCAATAGATATTTCAAATTTTTTTTTTCTGATATAATGTACATGTATCAGTCTCAAACTCGAATCATATAATTTATCGTTTACTTTGGTTTCAAATATTATGTGATATAAAAATATAGTCATCTCCCTGTAGTAGCAACCAAATTTTGCGATCTCACGAATATTCAGTCGCATCTGATCCTGTGTCAATTGTGAAGGGGCCTTTAATTTTGCATGAAGACGCATTGACTTGTCAATTTGTATTATGTAATAATTGGCGTATTATTTAAATCATCCCTGCACTGTCTATTCATTATCGTACGAGTTTGCAAAAAGAAGGAAATGTTGTTGGCGACAAAGTATGTTTGACTTGTTTATTAGAGCATGAACGGCCATTCACCGTAACACACTCTGTATTGTCTAGCATTTTGTACTTTAATAAACACTAAAATCAGTTGATTTTAAGAAAATGCGTACAAATCAAGAATGAACCCCCCTCCCAAATTTAGAATATAAGATATCTTAGAATTTTATCGTTGTAATTGTTCCTCGAAAAGTATTATAGGAGGACCCTTCAAAACCCCCTAAAAACAGGTAATACAGGTAATTATGCAACCACGTGATATCATTTTGATGAAAGGCAGTTATTATTAACTAAAGGTACATTTGAGATTGCAATCATTTTATTCCGAGGGATCTACGGTATTTGTAGAGTAGACAAGGTATGTTTTAATTTCTAATTCAATCGTTTTTACGAAATATTCAACACGTATTTTTAGGATGATTACCATGATTTTTTAAATATTTTTTGTATTTCCCCTTCTCATTACTTTTCTTAATAAACAAAAATTGAAAATAATATTTTAAGATCAAGGAGTTTTGTTAAGCTGAAATTAAATTCTTCTTTGACGCTCAGCAATGTGAGTCAGAAAGAATACGGACGAATTTCTATAAATAGCTCAATAAGATAAAGATGCCAAGAGGACTATATCAAAATGACTATCCTGAGCCCAATTTCTTAAAAGAAATTCAGAGATTTCCTAAATTTTATTATAAATAAAAGGCTCAAAAGTTTTTCCAATCATATTGTTTTCTAATTTCTAATATTATTTCTATACAGTGAAAATTAATTCAAAGACAAAATATCGAGACTGGACTCTAATAAGAAGAGCTAAGGGATCAAATTTTAGAATAATTCCTGGAAAAATTTGTGAAAAGGGCTGCCGTCCATTCAACTTTTCTTATAAAATGTAGAATTCTACAAAAATGCATTAGAGATCTGAAACTGGGGATTCAATGCTGGTTCATTGATTTTAATTCTAAATTTCTTGAGGGGGTATTTGTTTGACTATCACTCACTCAATATTCTTGTGTTTTTAAATCATTACTGAACATTATCAAGAACACAGCAAAGTTCAAATCAATATCCGTGATTTATACAGTTTTCTTTCTCCTAAACAAAACTGGGCTAAACATTTTGATACAAACAATAACTAGTATATTTTATTACAATTTTGACAAATAGCCTTAATTAAAGCATTAGATGTATAATGAGGGATAATCGGTTCACCCATTTATTGAGTATGAAATTCTACACTTATTACATAGTTATAATATTTAGAAAAAAATTATTTTAAAATTTTCACCAATGTGTTTTTGAAAAAAAAAATTAATTCCTAAAAGAGTAATCGGCCCTCAACGTTTACATTGTTGTCTATGGAAAAACTAATATTTCAGCGATGTTTCCGAGAAAATAATGTGGCTAAAATACGGATGGATGAAATTTTTCTAATAAATAACATTTATCAAATTCACTGAAAAATAAAAAGTTCCCAGTTTAGATGTTTCGCATTTAATTTTTAAACTTTTCTCCATCAAGGGAGGTTACTCCTAAAAATGACCCCGTTAAAATCCTTTTTCCGTTACCTGCCATCATAGTTTGTGCAACTTCAAAAGCGATTGAGCAATATGAAATAATTCATACTCATAATTGCAATAATTTGGATAGGATGTATTATTTTGATACTTCGGACACGTGTCATTTCGTCAAGAAATATCGTCGAAATTAAAGGAGATTAATATCCTAGCACGACCCTTCCGATGCTATTTTAGGCATAGATGTTTCTTAAAGGGACGGTGTCCCTGAAAATTAATTAATTTTATAAAATTTTGTAATGCAAAATCTTTCTTTTTATATTAAAGTATCCATTCTCATTTGTACAAATTCAAATTTTCAGACCAATCTAACGCATACATTCGCAGTTATAGACGTTTAAAAACGTCATTTTGAATTTGGGGTGCGCAGTTCTAATTCATTCCACTAGCGCCACCTACAATGTATTGAGTTTTTACTATAGAGGTATACGGAGATCTAATTATTACAAAATCGACAATATTAGAGTGGTTACTGCATATTTTCAAATAATTTTTTTTCTGGCTCATTTTTTCCTCTAGTAAGACCGTTTGGAGTAAAATTTACATTTTCAATAAAAAATTATTTTCAGGGACACTGCATCTTTAACTATGCCACTGAATTAACCCCACAGGAAATTCGATGCCGCGCACTCTTTGCAAAATGCATAAATCGAAATTAAAAAAAAGTAAAACGAGAAGGCGAAAGAGAAATGCATTTGGCTGTGTCTGAGAATAAATGCGGCATTTCATTTAGTACCACTGATGAGGATTTACTAACCGAAACACGTGTCTGGTGCATTAAAATGCTTTGGAATTTTCTTCAAGAAGGTAAAGGGTAGGAACACTTCCGTGTTATTCAACGACATTCTTCTACATTTACACTACCCTTAACTAATAAATACCCAATTAATACTTTGTTCATTTGTTTTGAAATAAAAGAATAATGAATTTTATTTATTTTCCCTGTTTTTTTTTTTTGGAATAAGAAGATAAACTTGAATTCATTATCTGTGGTAAATTTCACCTCTAAATCATTTTCTTATGAAAGGGATATGTATTGTTTCTTATGAAGGTAACAACATATCAAAATGTAAAAGTTGTTCAGAAGCCCGCTCGATATGATATTTTCTAGTCTATGAGAAAGTTTGTTGAGTCTGAACCCCATAATGATTTTGTATCTTCAAAACAAGCCAAAACAAGCAAAAGATAGATAAAAAGATACCATTTTTGAAACCGAAATTCTAAGAAATTGAGAAAGGAAGTAACATGTTAGAATAGATATTGCTAGATATCTGTTACCTCTTAAAACTTTAAGACTCCTAGAAAGGGGTTTAGATTTATTGTATAAGCCATGTATACAGTTACTCCTTTTCAGTTTTTTTTCCATTAATAGATAAAAAAAATTCCCGGGATATAAGCACACATTTTCTATTTCTGTGTCAAAATAATCAACACCTAGAAAATTGTCATGCATTTTTGAAAAGAACAATGTAGAGATGTGATTTTTACAGTCATTTCCACTTTTCATAGTTAAAGTTAAGCTTATTACTCTTTACTTTATGTTTTAGGTGAAAAATCCAGATAATTCCCTGATGATGTCGCAGCCAAGTGAACCAGAAGTCACTGATGTACTATTGAATGTACCTGAAAAAGATGACATAACACTAGATGCTAAACAAAGCAATTATCCTGGACCAGCACCAGATCAAGGCAATGAATGTTTTAGGACATGTCAAACATTCAATAATTTAGGTTATTTCTTTCCTGATCACTCAAGCAAAACTTTCATGGCTCAAAGAGTCCTCGCGAATTATGGTACATCCAATACATGTGACAAAGGCAAGGAGACAGCGTTCGATGTCCCCAAAGGGGAAAGAAACGGAACTGTTTTCCCTGGAAAAATAGACCAAGACATAATTCAAGAGCTAGAAAAAGAAATAAACGACATTTGTGAGATGTTAGGAATTGCAGAAGGTATAAGTTATTCATTTGGTCTATTGAATACTGTCTTTTTTCATCTTTACTGTAACAATTTCATTCTATTATCAAGATTACATATGACGTCATTATATTCCATATTCAAGCATATACGTAAATTAAGCGACGTTGTCAATGCCATAATGAGGGAGGTTGTTATTTACTATAAAATACATGTATATAGTTATCCCTTGTCTGTCTGCATCGCTTATAGGTAAGTTACAAGTACTTCGAGTTAGCTAGCATGTAAATGATGCTTACTCCTCTCGGGCACCTGATCTCATTTCCACTGATGATTCATGTTTTCATGTTTGCAGAATGTTATGTTGGTTTTTTTTAAAGGTTTATTTACTTATTCACTTATTTACAATAAAAACACTGTATTGCTCCATACATCATGATGTAACAGGAAACTACTTGCTCCATACATCATGATGTATCATGATGAGACTGTGTTTCATTTATTTATTTATTTACTTCTTTATTTATTTATTTAGTTATTTATTTATTTATGCATTATGCATTTATGCATTTATTGATTGATTGATTTATTCATTTATTGAATGATTAATTGGTTATTTATTTATTTATACGCATTTTTTTTTTGCAGTAACTCCCTTAATTTCATGCACCAATTTATGGTGATATTTGAATTCTTATTTCTGTTTCATGTGTGACTTTCATTCACTTGTAAAAATCATCTTCTTAATATTCACTTATTAAGAAAAGAATCATTCTTTTTAAGATCCCATGAAATGGTCCACCGAAAGCTGCAAGAAGTGGCTTCATTGGCATATTGGAAAAATCCATGCGTCTCAACTCTATCAGGGTGATTTCAAGATAACTGGCGCCGATTTGTGCAAACTTTCCTTGAACGAATTTCGATATCTGTTCTATCCGTTAGGCGATACATTGCACGCGCAACTGGACGTTTGGAAAAGAGGTTTGGAGATCATACTTAACCATTCTTTTCATTACCTATTCATGAGCGACTTGTAGTGAAGTCACTGTAGATTTGTGATATGACATACATGTATTTCTGAATGTAAAGGGTTTGGAGAGTTATTCTAGCATCGAACTTGAAGGATACATAATTATGAAATTAGATTGTTAAGTATGAGGCTAACATTCATTGCATGTAATTTGCACACACTAATTATTGTAAAAGCTTAATCAATATGATGGTTGAACGGATGACGTATGAAAATCAATCAAATATGTTTTAGCACTTTCTGGATTGTCAGGATCTTCTTTAACTCATTTCTATACAGACATCACACCGACAGTGTATGTTTTTGTAAATATTGTTTTCATTTACGTGAGTAAACATCGACGGCGGGTGTGGCTAGCCAGTCAGGGGATGCTTATTCCTCCCGGGCACCTGGTCCCATTTCTAGCTCGATGCTCAATTCGGTACTATATTGTGAGTGCTGTTTAGATTTTTTATCTCATTAACTGTAATAATTATTATTTTCAGCAAAAGAGTTTTTATGTAATACAAACAGGCGTAAGATCGTCTCTAATAAAGATTTGGGGAGATTCGGCAAACACACAGATTGCATTGAGTCAGCAACTTTGAACTCTGGAGTAAAGAAGTATTGCTCAAATGGTTTGTTAATAGTTCTTGTTACCTTCATCTACTATTTGAACAATATGTCTACTTCTACTGGTTAAAAAAGTTCAGCAATGAATATATTTATAAAACCATAATGAATCATTATAAGAGTAATTATCTTATCATATGCTTAATATTATTATAGTAATTATATCTTTATTATTCTGATACTGTATCATCATTATATTGTATCATTAATTTAAGTTATTTGCAATTCTAGATTCAATTACGAATGGCGGTTTTTGTTTACTTAGTTGTTTACTTGACCCTTAGTTTTAATGTAACCAGAAAAATATGTCGGTGTGGTTCTACACGGAAGAAAATATATTAAGGAGGTCCAGGACAGCCACACTAAATACAGATCCTATCATTTAATTTTCCTTAAAATCATTAATGCTAATAATTGAAACATACTTTTTCTACATGCAAAGTTTCATCAATTTTTTAACGTTACTTTTGAAGCTACGAACGTACATATATACCTATTGAAAGCCCCAAAATGGGCCGTAAATGTGACGTTAAAATTAACACACTTTAGTTAATGAAACACAGTTACAAATCCTCTGTAGAGGCAAAATATTAATAAGGTCTGTATTGTTCATTTAGATACGATGTTGGCAGTCGAATATGTATAGAATTATAAATGATTACTAAGACTTTTCAAAGAAATTGTCGAAAGGAGATAAATCTATCTCTATTTTCAGAACATCTTTGATATGTTATTTTTTAATAATAAAGTCTGTTTATCTAAAACCCTATCATTTATTTTCCGTAAAAACTTGATATTATCTTCCTCATATGTAAAGTGAAATTCTGATAAATTCCCAATGAAAATTGACCGTCAGTTTTTAAGTTATAGTGATTTTGTTACCCCCTCCCCTTATTTCTACGTTACCTTATGCTGACGTTCTTGCGAAAAACGCGCCAATGTCGCTGTTTCTATTATGACGTCATAATCAATCTAGAGTTTTTCTGTTCTGGACCCCCTTAAATATATTATTTCCGAGGATATTTACTCCTCCTAAGATAATTGGGCTGCATTCATATTTTAGTTTGACCTGCAAGATTTATCTATACATAAATAACATTGAAGAGCCATGAAACCCCAATGAACATGGTATGAAGCCCCTGAGTGAACTGTGCCTCACATAACCATTTAGGCGCTGAAGTCGTCGCTAATCCATGAGATTGTCGTATTTCTGGACACGCTAGCTTCCGACGGTATTCATTTCTTCTGTCCCCTAGGGTTTGTGAGGTACCAGCTTCCCTTTGGGATGATACGATGTTAAGGAGTACATGTACATGTTACTGTCATTTCCAATTTTTCCACCTTATTGCATTTGCAACGGTACAGAGTTGGACCGCACCTTTATTTGAAACAAAGGAGGGGATCTCAAACACCACCAGGTTACAGCACCCACAGCAAATCCCCAAAACACACAATGCAAAAACATAGAGCAGACAAGCACAGAAAGAGACGCAAAAGAGGCAAGGAACGTCAACGCACAACACAGAAACATCAAACACAAAGGACTACACATAAACCTACGAGACCAATGGGCAACCGGTGCCGACTAAGGACGGCCATCTGTGACAGATGTAGCAGAAGGTGAGGTTATCCTGGATTATGTGCACACATCCCTCCCACTTTTCCGATTACCGAGGTCTCGAAGAACGTTCAATTGTGGTATAAAACAACCTCCTCACTGTTAGATGACCACACACATACAAGAGCGCAAAACGCAGGGGCCCAACTAATACAGATGAGTATGTAAATGGATATAAAAAGAGGGCGAACGTATTACAATCCGTGCTCTGCCGCCGCTGGCTCATGTATGTTATCACCCGAGGAATCCGACTGACATTCAGAGAGGACAGGTGGTCAGGGCCCTGTCTTCTCTAAAGAGGTTTAGACAGGGACCGTCATGGAGTCCCGTCGTCACAGTCAGTCAGAGTGCATGTTTTAAGAATGCGCTAGTACAAGACTGTAGATTGGTCAAGTACCAAGCCTAGTGTCCGTCTGGTGACATTAGGATCATAGCCACGGTATAGAAGGCGTTTGATGATTCTGACGCATTTTCGATAGTTATGTTGTCTATCTTTGATCCTCCTTCTTGTTAATCATGTCACAATGAAATGCAGGTTGTGAAATACCCAAAGCAATAAACGCTGTTGCTTGTATTGGTCCAGATTTCAAAAGAAGTTGACAATAATTTTTGTAAAATTTCCAGAAAGTCTTTACTAGTTTATGAAAGCGAACACCTTGTCCTAAAAGTTTCTGGTAATTTGTAAATTTCTTCTATGAAAATCGAAACATCAGTACATGCTCTAGCATACCGGATGAGCTGTGAAATGTAGATACCATAGGACAGTAATCTAGGAACATCACCGTCAACCCAGCGGAAATTTACTATGTTAAATTCAAAATCATCTCTTTTGTCAAACACACTTGTATTCATGAAATTGATGTGTATCTCTAAATGGCGCATCTGATTACGTAATAATTTGAAAATTTGAGGATCCATTGAAACTTCAAAGGAGTAAATGCACAGAAACCTCATGTCACCAGACAGACACTAGACTTGGTACTTGACCAATCTACAGTCTTGTACCTGTGCATTCTTAAGACTTGCACTCTGACTGACTGTGACAACGGGACTCCATGACAGGTCCTGTCCAAACCTCTTTAGAGAAGACAGGGCCCCGACCACACCTCCTTTCTGAATGTCAGTCGGGCTCCTCGGGTGATAACACACATGAGCTCTTTATAGCCGGCAGAGTACGGACTATAGTATGTACTCCCTCTGCTTGGGCCCCTGCGTTTTGCGGTTTTGTTTGTGTTTGGTCATCTAACAATGAGGAGGTTGTTCTACACTACAATTGTACGTTATTCGAGACCTCGGAATCGGGTAATCGGAACAGTGAGAGGGTTGTGCCGACGTAATCCAGGATAACCACACCATCTGCTACTTGCTAGGCAGATGACTGTCCTAAGTCGGTACTGGTTGCACATTTGTCTCGTTGGTTGTCTTTTGTGTTTCATGTTTCTATAGTGTGAGTTGATGTTCCTTGTCCCACTACTGCGTCTCTTTCTGTGCGTGTCATTTTTGTGTTTTACAGTGGGTGTTTTGGGAGGTTGCTGTTGATGCTGCAACTAGGTGTTGTTGGAGATCCCCTCCTTTCTTTTGTCTATCTTTCTGTTGATGTCTGCTCTGTGTTTTTTGCATTGGGTGTTTTGGAGTTTTATTGTGGGGGTTGCAACCGAGCGTTGTTTGAGATCTCCTCCTTTCCTTCATGAAATGATGAAATGACGACGGAGTGTAATAATATATGCTAATCCGTGAAATAACTGGACATAAAATATTCTTAGGATCTATCAATTATGAAATATATGTCCTATTATGATAATTTCAGCCAATCGTATAGAAGTAATTATTCTTTCTGTCTTTAATTTTAGAAGGGATCTTTAGTGATGGACATATGAGAAAAGGTGTACGGCAAACAATTCATCTTTGGGAGTTCTTAAAGGAACTTTTGAAGCAGCCCTCGATGTACAGTAGTTGTATTACGTGGTTGGATAAAGAAAAAGGCATATTCAAGATAGAGAATTCCTCAAGAGTGGCCTCCCTCTGGGGAAGAAGGAAGAACAGACCCGCTATGAACTTTGACAAACTTAGCAGATCTATCAGGCAATACTATAAGAAAAACATTATAAAGAAGACTGAAAAATCAAAAAGACTTGTTTATCAGTTTTGTCAGCATGTTCTCTAATGTATTTAAACACATTCTTAGCAACGTTTTTGGCGCTTTTTGCGTTTTTGTTTATTGACGCTTTTTTCGTTTTTTGACGTCATGTTTGTTCTATAATAGTTAAAATATTTTAATAGTTAAATGTAAATCATCCAGCAGCGTTCCATTGCTGCAATATCTAGACTCGAAGCATCATTCAAAATGTGTTATGATCATTCACTCATTGTTTGTGGTGATTTTGATAGATAATTCATATTTTTCAGACAAACATGGCGAAAAATGACCTTATTAAGGTTTTGCCAAAGTCATCGTGTAGTGATTTTTGTTTTGTCTACATGTATATTTCAGTTTGCATATATCTTATCAGGTTGCATGACATTTTATTAGTTTTGAGCGAAAGGATCATTACAATACGCTAAGCTTTAATTATTACATTCTCTCTTTTGTTGTTATTATTTGTATCCTTTTCTTTTACTGTTTGGGTATGAGAGCTCTTCATTTTCAGCCTCATTTTGGTCGGCTTCGTTTATGTATGTGGAGTTTCTTTTTTACAAAAATGTCTTATCTGTCGCCTAACAGAAGCTTTGTTTTGGCCCTTTATCAATTTTGACATGATCATATATATCATTTTGCTATCTCCGAAACTTGTAATTTTTGGTACAAAAATTCATGAGCAAGGCCTGGCGCGCTACTTGATTTCATAAATCTGTCTCGAAATTTCGCTCATTTATTGATATTCTCAATTATTTCAACGTTTTCAGACGTTTTGAGCGACGTATTAATCTATACACGACTGTGAAATCTAAAAAGGATTTCATGATTTGGATTCACCATATACACCGCGTGGGACCGAACGTATTATGTTGTGATTCCTCACGGAGAAGTTTGAGATTTGTTTCATAATTTAAGTGATACTGTACAAAATTTATGAGACATTGCAGTAAGTCCATATTGTTTATATATCTGAAAAGTCTATAGTTTTTGCAAACACTTCAAGAGTTCGTCTAAAGGAAAGATTTTCTGTCGTCGACAAACTATTGAAGTTCTTGCAAAAACTATGAACAGCTCATATACCTGGACGTTATGGATTAATTTATTAGGCTTTGCCCTCCTGCAACGGCTCATCAGTTTAATATGTAAAGTTTGATTTAGAAAATTAAAAAATACAAAAATATATATATATATGTAAATCACAACACCATAAGTTTCGATCCCACGCGGTGATACATTTGACATTTTATAAACTAGAATATTATGGATATATGAACGCTTATGAAAATAGGGACGACATGGCAGGTTCGGCACATACTCCTTTAAATTCTAAAAATAAAACCAGAGGGCGGTACTAAAATACAAAAATCGCATCGGAAGATTTTCAGTGTATTTCGGTATTGCGATGCACAACCCTTATTCAAAACATTTCCAATGCAACGGATTCATATCATCTGAAAAATATCTGGCAGCAGAATGAAACGCTTCTTTCCTTTTTATACTGTATTTGTTTATTTCGATGCGTGTCAAGGAGGGTGTGTGATTTTGTATTTAATACGAATGTAAACCACACCGTCTGCTACTTGCGTGGCAGATAGCCGTCCTAAGTCGGCACCGGTTGCCCATTGGCCTCGTTGGTTTTACTTGGTCTTTTGTTTTTAATGCTTCTATGGTGGGAGTTGGTGTTCCTTGTCCTTTTGTGTCTCTTTCTATGGGTGTCTGCTTTGTGTTTTCGTTTTGGGTACTTTTTGGTTTTTCTGTGGATGCTGCAACCCAGTGTTGTTGGAGGTCCCCAATTGATAATAACAGTCATATTTATAACAAAATCAGAAGTATGTCAAGTACTCTGTGAAGAGATTAAAGAATTGGATACTATTTACATTCTGTAGTGAATTTCTATGTCGTAATTTATATCATCGACAGACATGCTGCAGGGCAATTTAAACTTAAATCATTTTTCATGCCAGGAAAGATTGACTTACTATTTAAGGTTTCATGGGTTGAATGATTATGCTAACGTGAGTTTTGTCTTAAAATTGTCGAACGCATAAATCTCCACCGATAGGTACAGTGTGACCTTCAAAGGTGCACGTTGTCTAGAAAATGTGCCGCAGGGCTCAATATAGATCTGACGTATTTGAAGCATTTCAATTCTAATTAGCACAAAGTGAAGACAATGATGATCATTTGATGATGTATGTTGGTGTAGATAAAATATTAATAATACATATAAGGAAATTGCCAAATTCCAAATAATTGTCACAAGTTTGATTGAAATTATCATAATTTGTATGTAAGTAGTATTTTTATATCTATCATTACCCAGGAAAAAGGAAAACATTTTACACTTGTTACAAATTTAACTGTCAGAAATAGGTATGTCTGAAATAAATTTTAGTACATGTATAGGCAAATTTCACAGCAAAAGGTCAGTCTCGTTCAAAAGAATGTACTTCGCTAATTTAGCCGAATTACTGCTTTGTGAAATAAATGTATTAGCTTTTTCTGTCTCAATAAAGACGTTTCGAGAATTTAAGCCTCTTGTGTCAGTTTGACGTTAGGTTGAGTTGAGATTTGTTCACTCATTCGATAAAATTGTTCTTTATTCGTCAGGATCTCTTTAGGAGAATGTATGTGCTTTGATATGTACATGTATAAGTAAGGGCCTGCGTATTGATTAATAATTAAACGTGTCGATGTAGTTATTTTGGCTGCTACGATAAACATCAAAGAAGTGCCTAACCGTTAATCAGTCTCAAAGTCGAGAAGGCAAAGCAAAATCACGAGAATTCCCATCGAAACGGTTGCGAACCCTCGAATGAACAACATTCCGAAGTGAGACCAGGTGCCCGGGGAGCGTCAGTGTCTCCTGATTGCATGCAGAAACAACGATGAGGATATATTATCCGTAACATTTATATCTGGTAACGTTATTTGGAAAATTTGTCCAGAACGTGCATTTCTGGCAGCAAAGCAGTGTGTTTAATAAAAGAAAACAAGAAGATAGACGAAAAAGTTAGAATAAGTTTGCATACATTTTGAATAATCTGTCATGAGATTGCAGAAATTCAAAAAAGAACTAGCAATTTGAAACAATTTACATGTCGATTCGATATGTGTCAGAATTTACTTAATATGACAAATATACAGGGCGTTTGAAACTTTTTTCATGCTCGAGAAAGTTTTTCTTTTTAATAAGGATTCATTGGTTTCAGGTCAGAAGAGGTTATGATAATAAGTGATTTATCTTAAAATTGCTCATTGCAGTTGTCATATCGTATAAATCACGAATAATATGCTGAGAGACAATTTTCTGAGAACTATGCCAAAAGCTAAATATAGATTCTCGGTCAATGAAGCATTAATATGCAGTTTAGTACAAGTACAAGGTTATGATAAACATTATCGCTTGATGGAAATTGAATGATAGATTTATAAAATAAGGAGATATCATATAATAAGGAAAGGAAACTGCTTATTTATCTAACAAGTTAACTAAAATTGCAGAATATGATAATAGCAATATTTGAGTACAAAATTATTTGGCAATTGGATGACTAACCACTTGATAAATGTTTTGAATCGTAACATATATTTGGATTGAAAATCAAGCTATAGTTTTGTTTGTTCTACGTTCTATTTTAGAGAGATTAGATGAATACAAAAAGATTTGAAATAATGTTACGTCTTCCAATTCATAGCATTATTTAAGAAGAGATGAATTTGCAGCATGTATTAGACATGCACGTTTCGGGCACTTCACCCTCGTCCAAACAATGAAATATGGCCAAAGATTGTGGAAGATATGTCCAAACTACCGAAAGCTGTAGCTGGACTGGTTGGATATGATGCTGCAGGACCCACTTTTCAGACATTTCGACAACACTTTGTGAACAGAAAATTTCGAATGTGTTTGAAGAAGGATCGACCGAAGTTGATAGGACTTGGCTCAATTTGCCCTCAGAGACTCCTGATCCATCAGCAGTGACACTCATCAAGTGGTACAAATGTTAAATCTTCAAATTTGCAGAAAGGACCAGACATGAATGTTTCGGCTACGTAACCCTCGTCAGTGATCCTTGATTAAAACAATGATACATGACCAAAGACAGTGAACGTTATGTCCAAGGCGTATATGGATGGTTGGGATATGTTTCTACAGGACGTATAAGTCGTTCAAATACAAGAAGCCACTTTCGTAGAAAATGGGCGTGCGCAGTTGCGCCTTGTGCCTACATTACATAGATCTCTTTTCTGTTTATTATTCCATTATAAATATACAGATAGGTTTTGTTTTACGTTTCATATTTGGATGCAATTGCTGTTGTTGTCTCCGTCTATTTGTTCTCGTGGTAATTTTGCGTGCTGATTCCTCTAAACACATTTTCTCGTTTTATGCGTGTGTGTTCGTCTGTGATCAATGCAACGTCGTCATATTGGGGATTCACTTACGCGTATTATGTTCGCCTGTGATGCTCTTTCATCATTTCAATATGCGTGTCCTCGTGTACGTTTATAGCGTTTTGAATGTGCACTTTACTTTGTTTTGTTGGAGGGTCTCTATGACCTAAATGATTCTCCTTGTATGTTTGTATTCATGTTGCGGACGAACATTAAAGGTGTTTATCTTGACCCCTGCAAATAGCAATTATTTTCAAATTTGTAAATCTTATTTGGTTCCCTCCGAAAATTGATATGACCAAGGAAAAAAGGAATTCCTAATGTGATTCAGAGGAGATGCATTCAAAATGGGGTACACAATGCATGCATGTAAAAGAAAGGAGGGGATTGCCAACAAGACTCGGTTGCAGTTAATGTACAAACAGAAAAAAAAATCACGGTTTCTTATCACGTGATAAGAAAATGATATGTTTCACGGGAATACCCTTTGATCAAACAAAGTAAATACTGTCTACATCTACGTTATATGAATTGCTATAGGTCAACCATACGGCCATCTTTACCAATTATATGAAGGCAATCTGTTTTGGTCAAGAAGAGGCGTTTATTCAGAGAAACTTAAACAGAAAATTTTGTATCCGCCCATGCAACAATATCGTTACATGTGGCGAGTATTGACAATTTTCTGCTCAAGCATTATCTGAACATAACTCTTTTCATGACCATCATATAATTGATAATGATAGACAAATGACAGGCCTAAATAAATTTATATAAAGAAGTTTTAGACAGAATTTAACAATGGTATAACCATAGGGGATACCCATTGAACGTATCATTTGCGTATCACGTAATACGCAACCGTGACTATGTGAAAACGAATGATAGACGCGTACAAAAATAGACACAAAAGGGACAAGGAAAACCAAGTACGACATCCAAACACCAAATGCAAAAGTCCAGACATGCACCAACGAGACCAATGGGCAAGTATCTAGTGCCGACTTAGGACGGCCATCTGACACGATCATTGCGCATGCACATTCCTTCCACTTGTCCTGTTATGGCAATTATTATCATAAAAGCCTCTACAATGTATACAATTAACTCAACAGACAATTTCCGTAAATTCATTTATGGTGCGGAAGTTAAATATATATCATTTAAGTTAATAGTCAAGATTTCTTTTTATCGTTATTCTTTATATCTTATCATTATGATCATCATCATTTTTATTACTGTAGATTTTGAAAACGATGTAGGGATACAAACAAAAACAGGCGCTAAAGACTTAAATTAAAGGACATATTGGACATGAGGACATTCAACCATTTTTTACATGAACCTGTTGTGTATGATATTTAAGTAACGAGTGTTTTTTTGCGTTCATGGCTTTTACACTCAGGTTCGACGGGCGCAAATCCCGTGAACTGCGAAGCGGTTCTCGAAAAAATTGCGCCTGTCGAACCAGAGTGTTAAAGCCATGATCGCAGAAAATAAGACACTCATTCCTAATATTTACATTCAGAGACTTTCAAATTTAAAATTAAGTTGAAAACATCCTAACATTTTCACAGAAATTAAGTGAAAATTTTAAAAGATCTGAATGTTTCGCGTGTGTCAAATATCCTTACCAGGAAAGTGCAAAGTATCCACATATAAGGTTTACTCTTTTAAAAAAATTACTGATTTTATCTTTAAAACGTTTTCACGATGAGTTCTGGTTCATGCTGCAAATTTATCTGTTTTGAAATGATGCCATTGCATTTGAAGACGTTTAACATTCGTACCACTTGGAGACTGTCACTGTTGGTGGACAAGGAGTCCCCGAGGGCACATGTAGCCAAACTTGATTGAACGTTTCTTCAACGCATTCGAAAAGTTCCGTTATCAAAATTTCTTGAAATTTCCAAAATGTGGATCCTTTAGCATCATATTTCACCCATCCTGCTACGTACTTCTGTACATTTGGTGACACAATAATTTTCATGCTTTTTGCATTGTTTAGATTAAGGATCACTGAAGGGGGTAAAGAACTCGAAATCTGCATCTCTGGTCCATGCTGCACAATTATATGTTCTTAAATGATGCTATTGAATTTGCAGACGTTTAACATTTAACTTTCTATTAACAATTAGAAGAAAATAAAGCCTTATTTATTATGAAAGTAATAAGTTCTGCATAAATTCATTTCGTTTGAATTATCTACATTAAAGTTTTGATTCACAAATTGACTGTAGATGCTCATATTAAATAATTACAATTTTTGCAATATAAAAACAAAATATAATTCGTGGTTTCATGATAATAACGAGAGCATAAGCAGTTTGAACTTTAACATTGGACCCTATTGGAAAAGTAAGAAAAATCCCTTTGAGAGGTGATAAAATATAACTATGAATTTTCAAAGTATCCTTTCCCAAAACTATATATTTAAGGTTGATAATCTGAACAATATTCTGAAGAGAAAAAAGGTATCCAGGCAAAAAAAGTACCAGTAATTCTGACCTAAGGGATACCTTGTTGTAAAATTTTTTTAAAGGTTTTCACGAAGATTGTTTTCACTTTTTATAAACAAAAATGAAGAAATAAAGATTATTTATATTTAAGAAAAGTCAGAGCTACATAAGTTCATATTCATACATATGTTTGTTATTCATATTTTAATGATTTAAGGGATTTTTAATGTTTGTTGTCCTTGTCTGTTTTTTATTTTTCTTTTTTTACTCGTCGACAAAGAAATCTACCCGGCTCGAACGGTTTAAAATTAGTGCGCGCACGCTATGTGATTGGGGTCAACTTGCGTTCATCGTGAAATGAACGTCAGAATTGAATAGGCGTTTAACATTGTAATAACATAATCAACTTGCAATGAAAATATTAACCCATGAAAAGTACATACACTTGTCCTACGTTTTCTCGACAGTGATTAATCTGTGAAGTAGATATTACTACATTCTCCACCGAGTGTAAAAAGGCAAGGCACTTTTTCTAAAGAATGAATAAAATTTGTACATGCTTATTTGTAGGGATATGGATTTCATCAGAATCATCATTTATACCGTGGATATGATCCTAATGTCAACAGAAGACACTCGGCATGGCATGGTACTTGACCAATCTACAGCCTTGCACCAGCACATTCTCGAGACCCTGACTGACTGTGAAGACGGGACTCCATGACTGGCCCTATCCAAACGTTTTAGAAAAGACGGGGCCCCGACTACCTGTCCTCTCTGAACGTTAATCTTACTCCTCGGGTACTTACATGCATAAGCTCGCTACAGCCGGCAGAACACGGACTGTATTTAGTACGCACCCTTTTTATATCCACTTACATATCAATCTGTGTTGCTTGGCTCCTGAATTTTGCTGTCTTCTTTGCGTGGTCGTCTTACAGTGAGGAGGTTATTTTACACCACAATCGTGCATTCTTCGAGAATCGGAAAAGTGGGAGGGTCATGCACGCGTAATTTGGATAACCACATAATTTGCTGTTTATCTTGTATATTGATAATAGCATCTTGATAAGAAAATAAGAAGAATATAGAAAAAGTGTTCGTGTAAATGCGCGTCAAATACTTTATGAAGAGATTACAAAAATATAACGCCGAGTAGAATTTGAAACAATTTATATTCTGTAGTGGATTTCTGTGTCGTAATTTACCTCATCGACAGACATGCTGCAGGGCAATCTTAAATTTAATCATTTTTATACAAACGAAAACTGACTGTTTTAGGTTTTATGGATTGAATGGTTATACTAATTAGAATTTTGTCTTAAAACTGTCTAACGCATTAATCTCCACGACAGTGTGACCTTCAAAAGTGCTCTTTTTCAAGAAAGCGTGATGCAGGGCTAAACATAAATCCAACGTTATATGAAGCATTTAGACTCTAATTAGCACAAGTAAAGACAATAATGATCACTTAAATGACAATTAAATGATGTATGTGTAGAAATATTAATAATACTTAGAAGGAAATGGCCAAATTGCAAACTGTTGTCACAAGAATTTGAATTGCAAGTTAGTCAGAAATATCATGATATACATATAAATTGGTATACGTTATTTGGAAAATTTTCTCCAAAACGTGCTTCTTTGGCAGCAAACAGAAAACAAGAAGATAGAAACAATATTATATGTTTGCTTACATTTTGAATAACAATTCATGAATTTGCAGAAAATCTAAGAGAACTATGAATTTGAAACAATTAACATTCTGTCGATGCGTTATGTGTCAGAATCTACCTAATATGACAAATATACAGGGCGTTTATAACTTTTTCCATGCAATAGATGGTTTTCGTTGTAATAAAGATTCATGCTTCTCAAGTCATTAGAGGTTATGCTAATGAGTAATTTGCTAACTGCAGGTGTCTTATCGTATAAAACTAGAATAATATGTACCATGTACAGTGTGACCTTCTTAGGGACGATTTCTGAAAACTGTGTCAAAAGCTAAACATAGATATTCTGTAAATGAAGCATTGATATGCAGATTAGTACAAGGTAATGATAAAGATGATCGCACGATGGAAATTTAATGACAGATTTATGATAAAATAAGGAGACATTATATAATAAGGAAAGCGCTGAAATTGCTCATTTATCTAACGAGAATTTACAATTTGCAAATTAATTGGAAAGATTTAAAATAACAGGATATGATAATGGCATTATCTAAGTACAACGATATTTGGCAATTAGATGAGTAACCACTTGATAAATATTTTGAAACATTACATATATTTGGAAGGAATCTCAAGATAAGAAAAAGGGAAAATGATTTTGTTTGTTCTTCTTTCTATTTTAGAGGAATACCAAAATATTTGAAATAATATTCAGAGCATAATTTAAGAACAAATAAATTTTCAGCATGGACCACACATGCACGTTTCGGATACTTAACCCTCGTCAGTGATCCTCAATCAAAACGATGAAATTTGGCCAAAGACTGGAGATGATATTCCAAAAGTTCAGAAAGACGAAGATTGATGGGTGGGATATTGTGCTACAGTGCCCACTTTTCAGAAATTTCGAGAAAAGGACTAGGTGCGCTAACCCCTCACATAGGCCCTAGAATTTCGACGAAATATCCTTTTGATAAACGAATTATAATATATATCACTTTTTGCAATGTTAAATGTTTGAGAAATTACTGCGTCATATTTTAGCCATGGTAATGTCAAGCGCGTGATGCATGACGTCATGTTCTGACATGCCCTGAATGATGGCAAGGCAAAGGAAAATCGTTGTATTTTACACAAAAATCTTCGAAATTCATCTACGCTCCGGGCTTCGCCCCGATATTTTTTATACAAATTAAAAGGCCTATTAGAAATTCATCGATTGGTACAAATGACAAATATCGATAATGACCATATCCCTGCACACAGCACAAAATTGATAATTCAGAAAATCAGAACCCGAAGGCATAAAAAAAATCAGGACAAAACATTAACAAAAGCAAACAAACAAAAACCTCCACCACATGAAAAGAAGCGAACTCCCGATATGGGAGTGAGACCAGGTGCCCAGGAAGAGAAAGCATCTCCTGCTTGCATGCAACACCCGCCGCTTCAATTCGGTAGAACTGTCACATCCGGTTACTTCCATTGCGGAAGACATAGAGTACAATATTTGGTTGGATGGTTCAAATGGTCTATGACAGAATACCATCCACCATTCTGGAGAGTGGGACATCATAGTGTATGACGAGTTCCCCAAATCGACCGTAGAACTTCCTCAGTGACGATGTTAGTCGGTCACAAACATATCCCTGACTGAGAAGCTTATCTGAAAGACGCCTAGCTCTCAGAAAAAAATCCGTATATTTGATACTTGCTCTGGCATAGCGTATCAACTGAGATATGAACACGCCATAAGCAGGCGATGAACATGATGAAGGGATGTTGCTTCTCAGAAAAGGAAAGTTTGCAATGCTGAAATTGGAGTCGTCACGTGTTCATGTGACCATCAGTGTCGTTGGACAACATTATGTCCAAATAGGATGCTGAATTATTTGTCTCTGTAGTTTCTTTGACTTCAAGCTCCGAAGGATAGATACTGATCAGGTAATCCGCGACGTTTGTATTACGGATGGACAACACATCGTCTATGTATCTGTAAGTGAAGTTGAAGTCAGAAGCTAAGTATCTTTTCCCTTCAGAGACCAAAGATTGAATGAATTAAGCTTCGTACGAGTAAAGGAAAATGTCGGCAACGAGTGGGGCACAATTGGTCCCCATTGGAATTTCGACAATTTGCTGGAAGACCTTTCCTTCAAACACCACAAAAATATTGTCGTTCAGAAAGTTAAACATCTGAATAATATCTGTTTCAGTGTACTTATTTTCAGAATCGGACTTTTATTTTACAAAGTAGGTTTTGTCAAAGTTAACAACAATATATTTGTATTTGCGATTACCGCATTACTTATAATTTTTGCGAGTCGTTCTTTCAATTCAGAATGTGGAATTGCATTACTTATAATTTTTGCGAGTCTTTCTTTCAATTTAGAATTGTGGAATTGAAAATATTCATAGGCAAGGCTTGGAGAGCTACTTGATTTCAAAATTTTCTAACGAAATTTCGCTCATTTATTGATATTTTCAATGATTTAGTACAATAATTTTGGTACAATAGAACATATATTTCAATATTGACAATCTCAACAATTTATTAGACGTTTTGAGCGACGTATTATTCAGTATAAGACTGTGAAATCAAAACATGCTTTCTAGATTTGGAATCACCATACAATTGACATTTTATCAACAGAAAATTATTGATGTATGAACAACTTTGGAAATAAAGCGGAAATGGCAGGTTACCGCACCTACCCCTTTTGTGAACAGAAATGAGTTAAAGAAGAAAAAAGGGTTAAAAGAAACGATCGACGAAGTTGATAGGACTTGGCTACAGAGCGGTTACACTTACCAATTAAGTTGTACAAATGTCACGTATTCAAATTCAGAGCATCATTTAAGAACAGATAAACTTGCAGCAAGGACCAGACATGCATGTTTCGGGTACTCAACCCTCGTAAGCGGTCTTTACTAAAATGTTAAACGTCTTCAAATTGAATAACATCATTTAAGAACAGATAAATTGGCAGCATGGACCAGACATGCACATTTCGGGTACTTAACCCTCGTCAGTGATCCTCAAATCTAAACAATGTAATATGCCAAAAAGTATGAAAGTTACTGTGTCGAAAAAGCGTACCGAAAGATGTAGCAGGATGGGTGGGATATGATGCTGCAGGACCCACTTTTTAGAAATTCCAAGAATTTTGATAACAGACATTTTAGAATGCGTTGAAGAAACGATCAACCGAAATTGATCGAACTTGGCTACATGTGCCCTCGGGGACTCCTGGTCCACCAGCAGTGACACTCACCAAGTGGTATAAATGTTAAACGTCTTCAAATTGAATAGCATCATTTAAGAACAGATAAATTGGCAGCATGGACCAGACATGCACGTTTCGGGTACTTAACCCTCGTCAGTGATCCTCAAATCTAAACAATGTAATATGCCAAAAAGTATGAAAGTTCCTGTGTCGAAAAAGCGTACCGAAAGATGTAGCAGGATGGGTGGGATATGATGCTGCAGGACCCACTTTTTAGAAATTCCAAGAATTTTGATAACAGACATTTTAGAATGCGTTGAAGAAACGATCAACCGAAATTGATCGAACTTGGCTACATGTGCCCTCGGGGACTCCTGGTCCACCAGCAGTGACACTCACCAAATGGTATATATGTTAAACGTCTTCAAATTGAATAGCATCATTTAAGAACAGATAAATTGGCAGCATGGACCAGACATGCACGTTTCGGGTACTTAACCCTCGTCAGTGATCCTCAAATCTAAACAATGTAATATGCCAAAAAGTATGAAAGTTACTGTGTCGAAAAAGCGTACCGAAAGATGTAGCAGGATGGGTGGGATATGATGCTGCAGGACCCACTTTTTAGAAATTCCAAGAATTTTGATAACAGACATTTTAGAATGCGTTGAAGAAACGATCAACCGAAATTGATCGAACTTGGCTACATGTGCCCTCGGGGACTCCTGGTCCACCAGCAGTGACACTCACCAAGTGGTATAAATGTTAAACGTCTTCAAATTGAATAGCATCATTTAAGAACAGATAAATTGGCAGCATGGACCAGACATGCACGTTTCGGGTACTTAACCCTCGTCAGTGATCCTCAAATCTAAACAATGTAATATGCCAAAAAGTATGAAAGTTACTGTGTCGAAAAAGCGTACCGAAAGATGTAGCAGGATGGGTGGGATATGATGCTGCAGGACCCACTTTTTAGAAATTCCAAGAATTTTGATAACAGACATTTTAGAATGCGTTGAAGAAACGATCAACCGAAATCGATCGAACTTGGCTACATGTGCCCTCGGGGACTCCTGGTCCACCAGCAGTGACACTCACCAAGTGGTATAAATGTTAAACGTCTTCAAATTGAATAGCATCATTTAAGAACAGATAAATTGGCAGCATGGACCAGACATGCACGTTTCGGGTACTTAACCCTCGTCAGTGATCCTCAAATCTAAACAATGTAATATGCCAAAAAGTATGAAAGTTACTGTGTCGAAAAAGCGTACCGAAAGATGTAGCAGGATGGGTGGGGTATGATGCTGCAGGACCCACTTTTTAGAAATTCCAAGAATTTTGATAACAGACATTTTAGAATGCGTTGAAGAAACGATCAACCGAAATTGATCGAACTTGGCTACATGTGCCCTCGGGGACTCCTGGTCCACCAGCAGTGACACTCACCAAGTGGTATATATGTTAAACGTCTTCAAATTGAATAGCATCATTTAAGAACAGATAAATTGGCAGCATGGACCAGACATGCACGTTTCGGGTACTTAACCCTCGTCAGTGATCCTCAAATCTAAACAATGTAATATGCCAAAAAGTATGAAAGTTACTGTGTCGAAAAAGCGTACCGAAAGATGTAGCAGGATGGGTGGGATATGATGCTGCAGGACCCACTTTTTAGAAATTCCAAGAATTTTGATAACAGACATTTTAGAATGCGTTGAAGAAACGATCAACCGAAATTGATCGAACTTGGCTACATGTGCCCTCGGGGACTCCTGGTCCACCAGCAGTGACACTCACCAAGTGGTATAAATGTTAAACGTCTTCAAATTGAATAGCATCATTTAAGAACAGATAAATTGGCAGCATGGACCAGACATGCACGTTTCGGGTACTTAACCCTCGTCAGTGATCCTCAAATCTAAACAATGTAATATGCCAAAAAGTATGAAAGTTACTGTGTCGAAAAAGCGTACCGAAAGATGTAGCAGGATGGGTGGGATATGATGCTGCAGGACCCACTTTTTAGAAATTCCAAGAATTTTGATAACAGACATTTTAGAATGCGTTGAAGAAACGATCAACCGAAATTGATCGAACTTGGCTACATGTGCCCTCGGGGACTCCTGGTCCACCAGCAGTGACACTCACCAAGTGGTATAAATGTTAAACGTCTTCAAATTGAATAGCATCATTTAAGAACAGATAAATTGGCAGCATGGACCAGACATGCACGTTTCGGGTACTTAACCCTCGTCAGTGATCCTCAAATCTAAACAATGTAATATGCCAAAAAGTATGAAAGTTACTGTGTCGAAAAAGCGTACCGAAAGATGTAGCAGGATGGGTGGGATATGATGCTGCAGGACCCACTTTTTAGAAATTCCAAGAATTTTGATAACAGACATTTTAGAATGCGTTGAAGAAACGATCAACCGAAATTGATCGAACTTGGCTACATGTGCCCTCGGGGACTCCTGGTCCACCAGCAGTGACACTCACCAAGTGGTATAAATGTTAAACGTCTTCAAATTGAATAGCATCATTTAAGAACAGATAAATTGGCAGCATGGACCAGACATGCACGTTTCGGGTACTTAACCCTCGTCAGTGATCCTCAAATCTAAACAATGTAATATGCCAAAAAGTATGAAAGTTCCTGTGTCGAAAAAGCGTACCGAAAGATGTAGCAGGATGGGTGGGATATGATGCTGCAGGACCCACTTTTTAGAAATTCCAAGAATTTTGATAACAGACATTTTAGAATGCGTTGAAGAAACGATCAACCGAAATTGATCGAACTTGGCTACATGTGCCCTCGGGGACTCCTGGTCCACCAGCAGTGACACTCACCAAATGGTATATATGTTAAACGTCTTCAAATTGAATAGCATCATTTAAGAACAGATAAATTGGCAGCATGGACCAGACATGCACGTTTCGGGTACTTAACCCTCGTCAGTGATCCTCAAATCTAAACAATGTAATATGCCAAAAAGTATGAAAGTTACTGTGTCGAAAAAGCGTACCGAAAGATGTAGCAGGATGGGTGGGATATGATGCTGCAGGACCCACTTTTTAGAAATTCCAAGAATTTTGATAACAGACATTTTAGAATGCGTTGAAGAAACGATCAACCGAAATTGATCGAACTTGGCTACATGTGCCCTCGGGGACTCCTGGTCCACCAGCAGTGACACTCACCAAGTGGTATAAATGTTAAACGTCTTCAAATTGAATAGCATCATTTAAGAACAGATAAATTGGCAGCATGGACCAGACATGCACGTTTCGGGTACTTAACCCTCGTCAGTGATCCTCAAATCTAAACAATGTAATATGCCAAAAAGTATGAAAGTTACTGTGTCGAAAAAGCGTACCGAAAGATGTAGCAGGATGGGTGGGATATGATGCTGCAGGACCCACTTTTTAGAAATTCCAAGAATTTTGATAACAGACATTTTAGAATGCGTTGAAGAAACGATCAACCGAAATCGATCGAACTTGGCTACATGTGCCCTCGGGGACTCCTGGTCCACCAGCAGTGACACTCACCAAGTGGTATAAATGTTAAACGTCTTCAAATTGAATAGCATCATTTAAGAACAGATAAATTGGCAGCATGGACCAGACATGCACGTTTCGGGTACTTAACCCTCGTCAGTGATCCTCAAATCTAAACAATGTAATATGCCAAAAAGTATGAAAGTTACTGTGTCGAAAAAGCGTACCGAAAGATGTAGCAGGATGGGTGGGGTATGATGCTGCAGGACCCACTTTTTAGAAATTCCAAGAATTTTGATAACAGACATTTTAGAATGCGTTGAAGAAACGATCAACCGAAATTGATCGAACTTGGCTACATGTGCCCTCGGGGACTCCTGGTCCACCAGCAGTGACACTCACCAAGTGGTATATATGTTAAACGTCTTCAAATTGAATAGCATCATTTAAGAACAGATAAATTGGCAGCATGGACCAGACATGCACGTTTCGGGTACTTAACCCTCGTCAGTGATCCTCAAATCTAAACAATGTAATATGCCAAAAAGTATGAAAGTTACTGTGTCGAAAAAGCGTACCGAAAGATGTAGCAGGATGGGTGGGATATGATGCTGCAGGACCCACTTTTTAGAAATTCCAAGAATTTTGATAACAGACATTTTAGAATGCGTTGAAGAAACGATCAACCGAAATTGATCGAACTTGGCTACATGTGCCCTCGGGGACTCCTGGTCCACCAGCAGTGACACTCACCAAGTGGTATAAATGTTAAACGTCTTCAAATTGAATAGCATCATTTAAGAACAGATAAATTGGCAGCATGGACCAGACATGCACGTTTCGGGTACTTAACCCTCGTCAGTGATCCTCAAATCTAAACAATGTAATATGCCAAAAAGTATGAAAGTTACTGTGTCGAAAAAGCGTACCGAAAGATGTAGCAGGATGGGTGGGATATGATGCTGCAGGACCCACTTTTTAGAAATTCCAAGAATTTTGATAACAGACATTTTAGAATGCGTTGAAGAAACGATCAACCGAAATTGATCGAACTTGGCTACATGTGCCCTCGGGGACTCCTGGTCCACCAGCAGTGACACTCACCAAGTGGTATAAATGTTAAACGTCTTCAAATTGAATAGCATCATTTAAGAACAGATAAATTGGCAGCATGGACCAGACATGCACGTTTCGGGTACTTAACCCTCGTCAGTGATCCTCAAATCTAAACAATGTAATATGCCAAAAAGTATGAAAGTTACTGTGTCGAAAAAGCGTACCGAAAGATGTAGCAGGATGGGTGGGGTATGATGCTGCAGGACCCACTTTTTAGAAATTCCAAGAATTTTGATAACAGACATTTTAGAATGCGTTGAAGAAACGATCAACCGAAATTGACCGAACTTGGCTACATGTGCCCTCGGGGACTCCTGGTCCACCAGCAGTGACACTCACCAAGTGGTATATATGTTAAACGTCTTCAAATTGAATAGCATCATTTAAGAACAGATAAATTGGCAGCATGGACCAGACATGCACGTTTCGGGTACTTAACCCTCGTCAGTGATCCTCAAATCTAAACAATTTAATATGCCAAAAAGTATGAAAGTTACTGTGTCGAAAAAGCGTACCGAAAGATGTAGCAGGATGGGTGGGATATGATGCTGCAGGACCCACTTTTTAGAAATTCCAAGAATTTTGATAACAGACATTTTAGAATGAGTTGAAGAAACGATCAACCGAAATTGATCGAACTTGGCTACATGTGCCCTCGGGGACTCCTGGTCCACCAGCAGTGACACTCACCAAGTGGTATAAATGTTAAACGTCTTCAAATTGAATAGCATCATTTAAGAACAGATAAATTGGCAGCATGGACCAGACATGCACGTTTCGGGTACTTAACCCTCGTCAGTGATCCTCAAATCTAAACAATGTAATATGCCAAAAAGTATGAAAGTTACTGTGTCGAAAAAGCGTACCGAAAGATGTAGCAGGATGGGTGGGATATGATGCTGCAGGACCCACTTTTTAGAAATTCCAAGAATTTTGATAACAGACATTTTAGAATGCGTTGAAGAAACGATCAACCGAAATTGATCGAACTTGGCTACATGTGCCCTCGGGGACTCCTGGTCCACCAGCAGTGACACTCACCAAGTGGTATAAATGTTAAACGTCTTCAAATTGAATAGCATCATTTAAGAACAGATAAATTGGCAGCATGGACCAGACATGCACGTTTCGGGTACTTAACCCTCGTCAGTGATCCTCAAATCTAAACAATGTAATATGCCAAAAAGTATGAAAGTTACTGTGTCGAAAAAGCGTACCGAAAGATGTAGCAGGATGGGTGGGGTATGATGCTGCAGGACCCACTTTTTAGAAATTCCAAGAATTTTGATAACAGACATTTTAGAATGCGTTGAAGAAACGATCAACCGAAATTGATCGAACTTGGCTACATGTGCCCTCGGGGACTCCTGGTCCACCAGCAGTGACACTCACCAAGTGGTATATATGTTAAACGTCTTCAAATTGAATAGCATCATTTAAGAACAGATAAATTGGCAGCATGGACCAGACATGCACGTTTCGGGTACTTAACCCTCGTCAGTGATCCTCAAATCTAAACAATTTAATATGCCAAAAAGTATGAAAGTTACTGTGTCGAAAAAGCGTACCGAAAGATGTAGCAGGATGGGTGGGATATGATGCTGCAGGACCCACTTTTTAGAAATTCCAAGAATTTTGATAACAGACATTTTAGAATGAGTTGAAGAAACGATCAACCGAAATTGATCGAACTTGGCTACATGTGCCCTCGGGGACTCCTGGTCCACCAGCAGTGACACTCACCAAGTGGTATAAATGTTAAACGTCTTCAAATTGAATAGCATCATTTAAGAACAGATAAATTGGCAGCATGGACCAGACATGCACGTTTCGGGTACTTAACCCTCGTCAGTGATCCTCAAATCTAAACAATGTAATATGCCAAAAAGTATGAAAGTTACTGTGTCGAAAAAGCGTACCGAAAGATGTAGCAGGATGGGTGGGATATGATGCTGCAGGACCCACTTTTTAGAAATTCCAAGAATTTTGATAACAGACATCTTAGAATGCGTTGAAGAAACGATCAACCGAAATTGATCGAACTTGGCTACATGTGCCCTCGGGGACTCCTGGTCCACCAGCAGTGACACTCACCAAGTGGTATAAATGTTAAACGTCTTCAAATTGAATAGCATCATTTAAGAACAGATAAATTGGCAGCATGGACCAGACATGCACGTTTCGGGTACTTAACCCTCGTCAGTGATCCTTAAATTTAAACAATGTAATATGCCAAAAAGTATGAAAGTTACTGTGTCGAAAAAGCGTACCGAAAGATGTAGCAGGATGGGTGGGATATGATGCTGCAGGACCCACTTTTTAGAAATTCCAAGAATTTTGATAACAGACATTTTAGAATGCGTTGAAGAAACGATCAACCGAAATCGATCGAACTTGGCTACATGTGCCCTCGGGGACTCCTGGTCCACCAGCAGTGACACTCACCAAGTGGTATAAATGTTAAACGTCTTCAAATTGAATAGCATCATTTAAGAACAGATAAATTGGCAGCATGGACCAGACATGCACGTTTCGGGTACTTAACCCTCGTCAGTGATCCTCAAATCTAAACAATGTAATATGCCAAAAAGTATGAAAGTTACTGTGTCGAAAAAGCGTACCGAAAGATGTAGCAGGATGGGTGGGATATGATGCTGCAGGACCCACTTTTTAGAAATTCCAAGAATTTTGATAACAGACATTTTAGAATGCGTTGAAGAAACGATCAACCGAAATTGATCGAACTTGGCTACATGTGCCCTCGGGGACTCCTGGTCCACCAGCAGTGACACTCACCAAGTGGTATAAATGTTAAACGTCTTCAAATTGAATAGCATCATTTAAGAACAGATAAATTGGCAGCATGGACCAGACATGCACGTTTCGGGTACTTAACCCTCGTCAGTGATCCTCAAATCTAAACAATGTAATATGCCAAAAAGTATGAAAGTTACTGTGTCGAAAAAGCGTACCGAAAGATGTAGCAGGATGGGTGGGATATGATGCTGCAGGACCCACTTTTTAGAAATTCCAAGAATTTTGATAACAGACATTTTAGAATGCGTTGAAGAAACGATCAACCGAAATTGATCGAACTTGGCTACATGTGCCCTCGGGGACTCCTGGTCCACCAGCAGTGACACTCACCAAGTGGTATAAATGTTAAACGTCTTCAAATTGAATAGCATCATTTAAGAACAGATAAATTGGCAGCATGGACCAGACATGCACGTTTCGGGTACTTAACCCTCGTCAGTGATCCTCAAATCTAAACAATGTAATATGCCAAAAAGTATGAAAGTTACTGTGTCGAAAAAGCGTACCGAAAGATGTAGCAGGATGGGTGGGATATGATGCTGCAGGACCCACTTTTTAGAAATTCCAAGAATTTTGATAACAGACATTTTAGAATGCGTTGAAGAAACGATCAACCGAAATTGATCGAACTTGGCTACATGTGCCCTCGGGGACTCCTGGTCCACCAGCAGTGACACTCACCAAGTGGTATAAATGTTAAACGTCTTCAAATTGAATAGCATCATTTAAGAACAGATAAATTGGCAGCATGGACCAGACATGCACGTTTCGGGTACTTAACCCTCGTCAGTGATCCTCAAATCTAAACAATGTAATATGCCAAAAAGTATGAAAGTTACTGTGTCGAAAAAGCGTACCGAAAGATGTAGCAGGATGGGTGGGATATGATGCTGCAGGACCCACTTTTTAGAAATTCCAAGAATTTTGATAACAGACATTTTAGAATGCGTTGAAGAAACGATCAACCGAAATCGATCGAACTTGGCTACATGTGCCCTCGGGGACTCCTGGTCCACCAGCAGTGACACTCACCAAGTGGTATAAATGTTAAACGTCTTCAAATTGAATAGCATCATTTAAGAACAGATAAATTGGCAGCATGGACCAGACATGCACGTTTCGGGTACTTAACCCTCGTCAGTGATCCTTAAATTTAAACAATGTAATATGCCAAAAAGTATGAAAGTTACTGTGTCGAAAAAGCGTACCAAAAGATGTAGCAGGATGGGTGGGATATGATGCTGCAGGACCCACTTTTTAGAAATTCCAAGAATTTTGATAACAGACATTTTAGAATGCGTTGAAGAAACGATCAACCGAAATTGATCGAACTTGGCTACATGTGCCCTCGGGGACTCCTGGTCCACCAGCAGTGACACTCACCAAGTGGTATAAATGTTAAACGTCTTCAAATTGAATAGCATCATTTAAGAACAGATAAATTGGCAGCATGGACCAGACATGCACGTTTCGGGTACTTAACCCTCGTCAGTGATCCTCAAATCTAAACAATTTAATATGCCAAAAAGTATGAAAGTTACTGTGTCGAAAAAGCGTACCGAAAGATGTAGCAGGATGGGTGGGATATGATGCTGCAGGACCCACTTTTTAGAAATTCCAAGAATTTTGATAACAGACATTTTAGAATGAGTTGAAGAAACGATCAACCGAAATTGATCGAACTTGGCTACATGTGCCCTCGGGGACTCCTGGTCCACCAGCAGTGACACTCACCAAGTGGTATAAATGTTAAACGTCTTCAAATTGAATAGCATCATTTAAGAACAGATAAATTGGCAGCATGGACCAGACATGCACGTTTCGGGTACTTAACCCTCGTCAGTGATCCTCAAATCTAAACAATGTAATATGCCAAAAAGGATGAAAGTTACTGTGTCGAAAAAGCGTACCGAAAGATGTAGCAGGATGGGTGGGATATGATGCTGCAGGACCCACTTTTTAGAAATTCCAAGAATTTTGATAACAGACATTTTAGAATGCGTTGAAGAAACGATCAACCGAAATTGATCGAACTTGGCTACATGTGCCCTCGGGGACTCCTGGTCCACCAGCAGTGACACTCACCAAGTGGTATAAATGTTAAACGTCTTCAAATTGAATAGCATCATTTAAGAACAGATAAATTGGCAGCATGGACCAGACATGCACGTTTCGGGTACTTAACCCTCGTCAGTGATCCTCAAATCTAAACAATGTAATATGCCAAAAAGTATGAAAGTTACTGTGTCGAAAAAGCGTACCGAAAGATGTAGCAGGATGGGTGGGATATGATGCTGCACGACCCACTTTTTAGAAATTCCAAGAATTTTGATAACAGACATTTTAGAATGAGTTGAAGAAACGATCAACCGAAATTGATCGAACTTGGCTACATGTGCCCTCGGGGACTCCTGGTCCACCAGCAGTGACACTCACCAAGTGGTATAAATGTTAAACGTCTTCAAATTGAATAGCATCATTTAAGAACAGATAAATTGGCAGCATGGACCAGACATGCACGTTTCGGGTACTTAACCCTCGTCAGTGATCCTCAAATCTAAACAATGTAATATGCCAAAAAGGATGAAAGTTACTGTGTCGAAAAAGAGTACCGAAAGATGTAGCAGGATGGGTGGGATATGATGCTGCAGGACCCACTTTTTAGAAATTCCAAGAATTTTGATAACAGACATTTTAGAATGCGTTGAAGAAACGATCAACCGAAATTGATCGAACTTGGCTACATGTGCCCTCGGGGACTCCTGGTCTACCAGCAGTGACACTCACCAAGTGGTATAAATGTAAACCGTCTTCAAATTGAATAGCATCATTTAAGAACAGATAAATTGGCAGCATGGACCAGACATGCACGTTTCGGGTACTTAACCCTCGTCAGTGATCCTTAAATCTAAACAATGTAATATGCCAAAAAGTATGAAAGTTACTGTGTCGAAAAAGCGTACCGAAAGATGTAGCAGGATGGGTGGGATATGATGCTGCAGGACCCACTTTTTAGAAATTCCAAGAATTTTGATAACAGACATTTTAGAATGCGTTGAAGAAACGATCAACCGAAATTGATCGAACTTGGCTACATGTGCCCTCGGGGACTCCTGGTCCACCAGCAGTGACACTCACCAAGTGGTATAAATGTTAAACGTCTTCAAATTGAATAGCATCATTTAAGAACAGATAAATTGGCAGCATGGACCAGACATGCACGTTTCGGGTACTTAACCCTCGTCAGTGATCCTCAAATCTAAACAATTTAATATGCCAAAAAGTATGAAAGTTACTGTGTCGAAAAAGCGTACCGAAAGATGTAGCAGGATGGGTGGGATATGATGCTGCAGGACCCACTTTTTAGAAATTCCAAGAATTTTGATAACAGACATTTTAGAATGAGTTGAAGAAACGATCAACCGAAATTGATCGAACTTGGCTACATGTGCCCTCGGGGACTCCTGGTCCACCAGCAGTGACACTCACCAAGTGGTATAAATGTTAAACGTCTTCAAATTGAATAGCATCATTTAAGAACAGATAAATTGGCAGCATGGACCAGACATGCACGTTTCGGGTACTTAACCCTCGTCAGTGATCCTCAAATCTAAACAATGTAATATGCCAAAAAGGATGAAAGTTACTGTGTCGAAAAAGCGTACCGAAAGATGTAGCAGGATGGGTGGGATATGATGCTGCAGGACCCACTTTTTAGAAATTCCAAGAATTTTGATAACAGACATTTTAGAATGCGTTGAAGAAACGATCAACCGAAATTGATCGAACTTGGCTACATGTGCCCTCGGGGACTCCTGGTCCACCAGCAGTGACACTCACCAAGTGGTATAAATGTTAAACGTCTTCAAATTGAATAGCATCATTTAAGAACAGATAAATTGGCAGCATGGACCAGACATGCACGTTTCGGGTACTTAACCCTCGTCAGTGATCCTCAAATCTAAACAATGTAATATGCCAAAAAGTATGAAAGTTACTGTGTCGAAAAAGCGTACCGAAAGATGTAGCAGGATGGGTGGGATATGATGCTGCACGACCCACTTTTTAGAAATTCCAAGAATTTTGATAACAGACATTTTAGAATGAGTTGAAGAAACGATCAACCGAAATTGATCGAACTTGGCTACATGTGCCCTCGGGGACTCCTGGTCCACCAGCAGTGACACTCACCAAGTGGTATAAATGTTAAACGTCTTCAAATTGAATAGCATCATTTAAGAACAGATAAATTGGCAGCATGGACCAGACATGCACGTTTCGGGTACTTAACCCTCGTCAGTGATCCTCAAATCTAAACAATGTAATATGCCAAAAAGGATGAAAGTTACTGTGTCGAAAAAGAGTACCGAAAGATGTAGCAGGATGGGTGGGATATGATGCTGCAGGACCCACTTTTTAGAAATTCCAAGAATTTTGATAACAGACATTTTAGAATGCGTTGAAGAAACGATCAACCGAAATTGATCGAACTTGGCTACATGTGCCCTCGGGGACTCCTGGTCTACCAGCAGTGACACTCACCAAGTGGTATAAATGTAAACCGTCTTCAAATTGAATAGCATCATTTAAGAACAGATAAATTGGCAGCATGGACCAGACATGCACGTTTCGGGTACTTAACCCTCGTCAGTGATCCTTAAATCTAAACAATGTAATATGCCAAAAAGTATGAAAGTTACTGTGTCGAAAAAGCGTACCGAAAGATGTAGCAGGATGGGTGGGATATGATGCTGCAGGACCCACTTTTTAGAAATTCCAAGAATTTTGATAACAGACATTTTAGAATGCGTTGAAGAAACGATCAACCGAAATTGATCGAACTTGGCTACATGTGCCCTCGGGGACTCCTGGTCCACCAGCAGTGACACTCACCAAGTGGTATAAATGTTAAACGTCTTCAAATTGAATAGCATCATTTAAGAACAGATAAATTGGCAGCATGGACCAGACATGCACGTTTCGGGTACTTAACCCTCGTCAGTGATCCTCAAATCTAAACAATGTAATATGCCAAAAAGTATGAAAGTTACTGTCGAAAAAGCGTACCGAAAGATGTAGCAGGATGGGTGGGATATGATGCTGCAGGACCCACTTTTTAGAAATTCCAAGAATTTTGATAACAGACATTTTAGAATGCGTTGAAGAAACGATCAACCGAAATTGATCGAACTTGGCTACATGTGCCCTCGGGGACTCCTGGTCCACCAGCAGTGACACTCACCAAGTGGTATAGATGTTAAACGTCTTCAAATTGAATAGCATCATTTAAGAACAGATAAATTGGCAGCATGGACCAGACATGCACGTTTCGGGTACTTAACCCTCGTCAGTGATCCTCAAATCTAAACAATGTAATATGCCAAAAAGTATGAAAGTTACTGTGTCGAAAAAGCGTACCGAAAGATGTAGCAGGATGGGTGGGATATGATGCTGCAGGACCCACTTTTTAGAAATTCCAAGAATTTTGATAACAGACATTTTAGAATGCGTTGAAGAAACGATCAACCGAAATTGATCGAACTTGGCTACATGTGCCCTCGGGGACTCCTGGTCCACCAGCAGTGACACTCACCAAGTGGTATAAATGTTAAACGTCTTCAAATTGAATAGCATCATTTAAGAACAGATAAATTGGCAGCATGGACCAGACATGCACGTTTCGGGTACTTAACCCTCGTCAGTGATCCTCAAATCTAAACAATGTAATATGCCAAAAAGTATGAAAGTTACTGTGTCGAAAAAGCGTACCGAAAGATGTAGCAGGATGGGTGGGATATGATGCTGCAGGACCCACTTTTTAGAAATTCCAAGAATTTTGATAACAGACATTTTAGAATGCGTTGAAGAAACGATAAACCGAAATTGATCGAACTTGGCTACATATGCCCTCGGGGACTCCTGGTCCACCAGCAGTGACACTCACCAAGTGGTATAGATGTTAAACGTCTTCAAATTGAATAGCATCATTTAAGAACAGATAAATTGGCAGCATGGACCAGACATGCACGTTTCGGGTACTTAACCCTCGTCAGTGATCCTCAAATCTAAACAATGTAATATGCCAAAAAGTATGAAAGTTACTGTGTCGAAAAAGCGTACCGAAAGATGTAGCAGGATGGGTGGGATATGATGCTGCAGGACCCACTTTTTAGAAATTCCAAGAATTTTGATAACAGACATTTTAGAATGCGTTGAAGAAACGATCAACCGAAATTGATCGAACTTGGCTACATGTGCCCTCGGGGACTCCTGGTCCACCAGCAGTGACACTCACCAAGTGGTATGAATGTTAAACGTCTTCAAATTGAATAGCATCATTTAAGAACAGATAAATTGGCAGCATGGACCAGACATGCACGTTTCGGGTACTTAACCCTCGTCAGTGATCCTCAAATCTAAACAATGTAATATGCCAAAAAGTATGAAAGTTACTGTGTCGAAAAAGCGTACCGAAAGATGTAGCAGGATGGGTGGGATATGATGCTGCAGGACCCACGTTTTAGAAATTCCAAGAATTTTGATAACAGACATTTTAGAATGCGTTGAAGAAACGATCAACCGAAATTGATCGAACTTGGCTACATGTGCCCTCGGGGACTCCTGGTCCACCAGCAGTGACACTCACCAAGTGGTATAAATGTTAAACGTCTTCAAATTGAATAGCATCATTTAAGAACAGATAAATTGGCAGCATGGACCAGACATGCACGTTTCGGGTACTTAACCCTCGTCAGTGATCCTCAAATCTAAACAATGTAATATGCCAAAAAGTATGAAAGTTACTGTGTCGAAAAAGCGTACCGAAAGATGTAGCAGGATGGGTGGGGTATGATGCTGCAGGACCCACTTTTTAGAAATTCCAAGAATTTTGATAACAGACATTTTAGAATGCGTTGAAGAAACGATCAACCGAAATTGATCGAACTTGGCTACATGTGCCCTCGGGGACTCCTGGTCCACCAGCAGTGACACTCACCAAGTGGTATATATGTTAAACGTCTTCAAATTGAATAGCATCATTTAAGAACAGATAAATTGGCAGCAAAAAAAAAAAAAACGAAAAAACAAAAAACAAAAAAAAAAAAAAAATACCGAAAGCACGTAGATGGATAGATGGAACATAGCTACTTTCGTAGGAAATGGGCGTCCTTAGTTCCTAAGTTGCGTTTGGTGCCTGCATTACATAGATCTCTTTTTTTTTTATATGTTTAATATATTAATAGGTTTGCTTTACATGGCGAGCATCGACAATTTTCTGCTCAATTGTTATCTGAACATAACTATATTCTTGACGATCATATGTCTTTTCCATTGACAACGATGGTTATATGATAGGCCTTAAATAAAGTCATATAAAGAAGATTTAGACAGTATTCACCAGTGGTTTAATCATAGGGGGAAAGTCAGGACATGCAATCCTGCAACCCTCTTGTTTGACAAAAAGGTGTATAGGATAGGATGTAGGATGCAGGATGTAGGATAGAAAATGGATAGAATCTTATCCTATCCTATTGTGACCGGACTAGCTCATCTCCATATAGACATCACACCATATGACGTTTCCATAATTTATTTGGTACATCAAAGAATTCCCAATTATGGACCAGGATAACGATGTACACTACTGCCTACTCGAACACTATGTGACTACCCAGATAAACACATGGCGTGGTAAAGTCATTCTTATCTAAATTCGTTTGATTCCTAAACACAATATTCCAAGCACACAAAAAGGTAAAAAGTATTCTTCATTCACAATGTGACAATGTGACTACCACACCTGTACGCACGCACGAATGAACTGAACTAAGGATTTCACGCCTAGTGGAAAGTCACCTGACCGCATCGAGTCTAACTGGTCAAGCAGGTATTACAACTAAATATAGAATTGACTAAGACAATTCGAACACTTACTTATTGTATCATAAATATATTCAAACAGCAGATAAGGTGTTATATGAATTAATCAAAACTAAATTAAAGGAAATCAAACAGTGTTTGGAAATAACACAAAAATATCATTATACCACATACTCCCCCTGTTGGACAAATGACGTCCCAGTCATTTAATAAAAAAAATTATTTAGATAATTTTCAATGAAAATGCTTAAAACAGGTTTAACCCCAAAGTTATGATAAATCTAATCTATGAAAAAGTCTGAAGTATCTAATTTGTACAAGAACCAAAAACTCGTTTAAAAAATTCTGAGAAATCTATCGCTGAATTGACAAACTTAATTACGAAGATTTCATAACATCTAAAATGGCTGACACAATTTCGTTTTCACGTCCTTCACATTTGTCGAGTAAATTTTGCAGAACATCTTTTTTTTCCTTCCAAGGCGGTTTAGATTCTCGGTTTTCAACGGAATATAAGACGTAGTCCTTAAATTTCTCTGGTCGTTTCCTTTGTCTTCCAGATCGTCGAAGTTGGGGAGTCTCGATGCTCTGATCCGATCGACTGGTAGACTGTCCTGTTCCTACGTTGGCATTACCATCGTCGTCAGCATCTCGGGCTGATTCTGGTTGCCTTTTTTCACTATTTCTTTCTTCTTCTTCGTTCCTAATTGTATTTTCTTCTTCATCTGCATCAGATAGGATGCTGTCATTTGATGGCGGTACCGGTACCTCGTAAAAATCTGGTATTTCTTCTGAATCACTGTCTTCCTGTTCATCATGATGATAGTGACCATCAGTTTCTACGTCTGTTCTTTCCTTGGGAAGCTGTTTCCTTGTTTTGGTGATATTCTGATTGTCCTTGGCAAACGATGGTAAATGGCCAATCGGAAGTAGAAGGTTCTTATGTAGTGTTCTTGTCTTTCCTTTACCACTTTGTCGTTTTACGTCATAAACTGGTATGCTTGGATCCTTTTGTCGAATGATAACATATGGTTCATCTTCCCAGCGATCTGCTAACTTATGTCGACCATCATATGATACAATCTTCACCAACACTTGATCTCCTTCTTGTAGTTTGATGTCTCTAGTTCTTTTGTCATAATGTTCTTTCTGTTGTTGTCTGGCCTTGTTGGCTGCTGTTTCTGCCATCTTGTATGCTTTTTCCATTCGCTTCTTTAACTCTGATATATACTTCGATGTTATCTGCTTATCATTCCTGCTGATTCCAAATATTATGTCTAACGGTGTGTGAGGTTCCCTTCCAAACATGAGGAAATACGGAGAGTAACCGGTACTTTCATGTCTTGTGCAGTTATAGGCGTGAACTAAAGGTTTGATGTAGTCCTTCCACTTTGACTTTTGTTCCGGATAAAGAGTACCCATCATGTCCAGTAAAGTTCGGTTGAACCGTTCACACATCCCGTTTCCCATCGGATGGTAAGGCGTTGTGCGGGATTTCGAAATGCCAGCTATTTCACAGAGTTCCTTTATGAGTTTACTTTCAAAATTAGCTCCTTGGTCACTATGTATCTTATGAGGGAATCCATATATGGTGATAAAATTATCAAAAAGTGCTTTTGCTGTTGTTAATGCTGACATATTTCTAGTTGGTATCGCATGAGCTAATCGAGTAAAGTGATCCGTGATGACGAGGATGTATTCATAGTGACCAGATTTTTTGACGGTCAAGAAATCGATGCAGATTATTTCTAGCGGATATGATGTTTTGATGTTTGTAAGTGGAGCTTTCTGTGGTAGTGTAGCTTTCCTTTGAACGCAGCGTTTGCAGTTTCGAATCCAATTCTCTATATCATAAGTCATTCCGCTCCAGTAAAATCGATCACGGACTAACGAAAGAGTTCTCTCACGGCCAGGGTGTCCAAATTGATCATGAAGATGTACCATGATGGTGTCAATGTATGATCTCGGAACTACCAGTTGTTTATATTCCTCTCCGTTGATTGTAACTTCCCGGTAGAGTACGCTGTTTTCTATGACCAGGTTTTTAAAATTCCTTACTAACGATAGAGGGTGATGTTCACTGTTGATGTCTTCCATCCTAGGTTTCCTTCCTTTGCTGACAAAGGCTTTCCATACTTTAAGCATGTCATCATCATTTTGTCTAGAATTCAAATCTAGATCATTGATGATATCTGACGTAAGGAGTTCATCAAATGACGTATTAGTTGTTACTGTATCGACAAATGGTGACATATTTGTTCCTTCGTATATTGCGCCAACCGATTCTGGTGATAAAACGTGCTGTTCATTCAGTAGAGCTGGTAACCTTGACAACGCATCGGCATCGGTGTTATGTTTACCGGATCTGTATTTAATCGTGAATGTATACGATGATAATGCTACTACCCATCGTTGTGAGGTTGCGTCTAATTTGGCCGATGTAAGAATATATGTCAACGGGTTGTTATCGGTGAATACAACAAATTCGTTCCTATATAGGTAGTCTTTAAACTTTTCGGTTATCGCCCACTTCAAAGCGAGGAACTCTAATTTATGTGCGGCGTAATTTTTCTCAGCTCTGTTTAGACTTCGGCTTGCATATGCGATTACTCTGTTGTGACCATCTTGAAATTGATAAAGTACGGCTCCTTATCCTGTAGAACAAGCGTCTGTGTGTAACTCGAAAGGCTGATCGTAATTTGGATAACCGAGTATTGGTGGATTGATCAATGCTTCCCTTAGTGTTTGAAACGAACGTTCCTGTTTTTCTGTCCAATTCCAGGTTAGTGATGGTTTTCTGGTTTTGTTTCCTTTCTTAGATTTTGTTGGAGGCAAAAGAATGTTCAGCGGATTTGCGATTTTCGAAAAATTTCGGATAAATTTCCTGTAATATCCTATAAAGCCAAGAAATCGACGAACTTCATCTGGATTTGTAGGTCTAGGCCAATGTTTCACTTTGTCGACTTTAGAAGGATCAGGTGAGAGACCATATTTCGAAACGATATGTCCAACGTCTTTCACTGTACTTTTGAAGAGATGACATTTTCCTGGTGAAAGTTTTAATCCTTCGGATCTGATTCGATCATAAATTTGTCGCATTCTGTTGACATGTTCGTCGTAGGTTTTAGAAAAGATGATGAGATCGTCCAAATAGATAAAGCAAATATTTAAATGAAGACCGTAGAAACATTCCTCCATCATTCTCTGGTAAGTAGCGGGAGCGTTGACGAGTCCAAATGGCATTCGGTTGTACTCGTAAAAACCTAACGGTCCTACGGTAAATGCTGTACGTTGTTTGTGTTCATTGTAAAGTGGAATCTGGTGGTACGTAACCCGCTTTCATATCTAATACGGAAAAGTAGTAGTTTCCTTGTAGAGCCTCTAGAATTTCGTCAATGTGGGGGAGTGCGTATGAGTCTTTGATTGTGCGCTGATTAAGTTGCCTATAGTCGATGCACATCCGTAATTTACCATCTTTCTTTCGGCAACGTACTACGTTAGATGCCCATGGAGAATGGGATTTTCGGATCATGCCGCATGAAAGTAGCTGTTGTAAATGACTTCTAACTTCATCGATCATCCCAGGTGGTATTCGTCTAGTCTTTTGTTTAAATGGGACGGTATCGCTAAGTTCGATGCGGTGAAAAACTGATGACGAAAGACCAATATCAGAATCGGATGTTGAAAAGATGTCTTCGTATTCGTTCAAAAGATTGTAAACGTCATCCAGTTGATGTTTCGTTAGGTTTTCTTTTTCCATGTTGATTTCTTTCAAAGCATCGGAAATGTTCGGCGGTTCAGTGTTGTTTGACGTCGGAATTTGCGGATCTTCTATGCTGACGCATTGTAGTTCGCATATCAATGATCTCGGATTAACAGTCACTGTTCGTGTTGACACGTTACTGATGTTGACGGGAATAGTTGACTGATCATCGTAAGTATAACTGACAACCACAGGTTCAATGTCCAAATCATCAGGAATCACGGATCTGGGTGTGGCATGTATAAGTGCACAAACAGGTGGGTACGAGAGACACTTTGTCTTGATGCCTTGTATGGTTACTTGCGAGTTCGGCGGAATAAGAACAGGAGAGTTTTCAGCACATCGGATACTAGCAAGTCTAAAGTTCCTTTTCTGTAGTTCTTTTTGACGGTAGTTCAAACATCTGAATGAGAGAAACCATGGAGTAGACAAACGACGGTTTCTGTTTTCAGTTGAAGAAACTGTATCTCTGATTGAATTCAAAATATTCGTGCCAATATGTAATGGTGTCCGTTGTTGGTTATCGTCAACGATGAGAAAAAGGCAAGGTTGCGGATCAGAAACAGGTAAACCAGGTGAATCCATATCTACTTCTATGTATTCATGATAAGGTAAGGTTGTTCCGTTTGCGCATTTTAAGTTAAACATTTCCTGAATGGAGTTAATCTCAAGATGAGGTAAGTATTCCTTGTAGAAAGATAAAGACATCGTTGAAACGGTGGATCCTGTATCAAGTAACGCTTGAGTTTGTATACCGTTAACGTTGACTGAAACTTCGCACGCACTACCAACGAGTCCGTCTATTTGATCGTTTGTTGTGTGACGCTGCATGTTAATACGACCTAGCGACCGCGTCTCGACACTGGTCTGTTGAAGTTTGACGGCCTTCTTACGTGATCTAAAATAACCCTGCATCCTATGCGCAAGTGTCCTGACTGTCCACAGCGTAGACAAATCGGTTGTCCGTCGTCCGTGTATTGCGGCTGTACGTAGTTTTCTGATGAATGATATCCTCTAGCGTTCCCACGGTAGGATGTATATCTACTTCCACGTCTGCTGTGTACTCTTTGATATAACGGACGAGAGTACGCGTGTCCATGAAATGAACGATCAAATGGTTGCTGATAGTTTACGAATTGATCGTTGATCGCATCGTTCTGTGTCGACATTCCTTCCTTGATGGTTGATATTTCGTTGTTGAGAGTTTGAATCATGTCTTTAAATTCGGAAATCTCGGATTTCGATGCGCTAACGCTGTTAGTATTTTCCGATTTGTCGGAACGTTTCCGAATTTCATCTTCTTTGATTCGCATTTCTCGCAATAGTTCTTCGAACGGTAAGTTTTTGTCATAAATATGACCCGATGTATCCTTGAGAGACGGTTTGAGTCCTACCCAGAAGATATCTCTCAACATTTGTTCGGATTCGTATTGCGGAATTCTTGTTGATGAATTGATCTTTTGAAGAAGATCTTCGAGACGACAGCTCCATGCTGTTACATCTTCGTTGACATCCTGTTTAGCGCTGTATAATTTCGATAAAAGCATTTGCTTTTTGTCGACGATTCCATAAATGCTTTCGAATTTTTCCAATATTTCGGTAACGCTCGCATGACTTCCGAGTCTCATCGCAATGCGTCCTGCTTCGCCACGGAGAGATCGGCGAATCGAATGTGCAATGATTTCTTCGGTATATTTTTCGCGCACTAAACATTTGACTTCGTATTTCCATAAGTCGAAGTTGACATCGCTTTTCTTGTCGCCAGAAAAATTCGGCAATCTAGGGTGTTCTTTAAACATATGTTGAACTTTTGTTCCTTGTAACGCACTTCCATTCGATGTCGCTCCTTTAGCAGTTGTTCCTTTTCCGAAGTCGAGAAGCCATTTTTGAAATTCTTCTTTAGTAGAAGCGCTCGGTGTGACTCCCATTTCTTTGAATGCGTCGGACATATTTTTAAGTTCGTCCTCGGTTATAGATGTCATGATTACGCACGGAAAAGAAATCAGATTAGGAGACAAACAAATTAATGCAATAATCAGATAAATAAGCAAAGCAATCATCAAATGCATCAAAAATTGTTTATGATAATAAACTAAGTCAATGTAATGCAAAATGTCCTAAGTTCAATGTAATGTCAAATAATCTAAGCTCAATGTTATGCAAAAAAAATCTAAGTATAGAGTTCAATATATGGAACGATTTTCAATCAAAGTTCAGTAACTAGAATGACAATGCTCATTGACCGTGACCACTTCTAGAGTTCAATGTCAGTTTCTGGAACGATATACGTACGGGTGCTCTGGAAATAAAGTGTCAATAGTTCACTAACCAGAACGCGAATGTTTCGGTCTGCTTCACCTCAAAGGAATCCAGAATGTCAATCAAATCGGAATGGGCCGAGTCTATAGTTCCTGTACACAAACCGGAACTAAGTAGTCCACCAATGGGTCTTGTACGTTGGGTGCCAAATGTGACCGGACTAGCTCATCTCCATATAGACATCACACCATATGACGTTTCCATAATTTATTTGGTACATCAAAGAATTCCCAATTATGGACCAGGATAACGATGTACACTACTGCCTACTCGAACACTATGTGACTACCCAGATAAACACATGGCGTGGTAAAGTCATTCTTATCTAAATTCGTTTGATTCCTAAACACAATATTCCAAGCACACAAAAAGGTAAAAAGTATTCTTCATTCACAATGTGACAATGTGACGACCACACCTGTACGCACGCACGAATGAATTGAACTAAGGATTTCACGCCTAATGGAAAGTCACCTGACCGCATCGAGTCTAACTGGTCAAGCAGGTATTACAACTAAATATAGAATTGACTAAGACAATTCGAACACTTACTTATTGTATCATAAATATATTCAAACAGCAGATAAGGTGTTATATGAATTAATCAAAACTAAATTAAAGGAAATCAAACAGTGTTTGGAAATAACACAAAAATATCATTATACCACACTATCCCATCCTATCCTATCCCATCCTATCCTATCCTATCCACCTCAATCCTAACCATTTCTATCCTACTTCCTATCCTACATCCTATCCTATCCTATCCTATCCTTCATCCTACCCACTTCATTCTTCCTTCCAATCTTTTTTTAATTATTAAGTATTTAGCAGACAAACATACTCATTTGATTAAATTTGATCCATTGAAATTTCTTACTTGAGATAATGGGTGATATAAATTTTAATTCAATTAAAGGTCAGAGTCAACTAAAAGACCTGCTCCGATTGGAGAAAAACCTGTAGGGTAAAGGGGCCTGTTATATTAAATGTGACAGAAGATGTGATTGGCTATCAATTATGTTTTCTTTTGGTTTATTGTTTGAATATGATATATATAAGTAAAAAATAATTGCAATTAAAATGTCGATGCCCGGATTTTTTCCCTAGCTCCCGATCCGCTAAAGGGGACGGGGGCGGGAAATTTTGAAAATTTACTGCAGGGTACCTTGTGACGCAAATAGCGCGAAAAAGAGCCGGTCATGCTATATTTTTTTATTTAGTTTCGTATAAAGCTTGAATCAACGAACAAATCGGTATATAACATGCATGGCCAGCAATGTTGGTATAGAAGCTACACGGCATTTTGTTAACATTACGGCCTATGGAAAATGATTTAGTTGGCACTGACCTAGAGGGAAACACGTGCTATACTGTAATAAATGCAAAATATCAACATCGGCTCTGTGTCAGCGTTATTTTTTCATGTTATTCGTTCTATTTGTATACTTTTATATATTTTTAAGCAGAAAAGAGACAAATAAACCAGTTTTTATGGGAAAATTGTGTATATGAGCGATTATATGGGTAAATCGGGATTTCCCGCCAAAAACGCGATGGGCACGCTGTCATTATTTTTCTAATTTAACACACTATAGCCACTTTTTATAGCCAAATATGCATTAAAACTGTTCTTTTATGTATGAATATCTAGTTGCACATTAAAAACAAAATAGTTCTTAAAAATTATTCGTCGGAGATACATGAAGGTATCCTCCTTGGTATTATGGGCAAAACTTTGTGTGATATTGCTACACATAAAGCCGTGTAGAATTCGAATCGGATGCTTTTATTTCTTGAATTTCTTCATTAAACCACGTTTTATTTCTTTATTTACGATTCTAATTGCATTTACATGCATTATCTGTAAATTTCTTCTAATTAACGCGAGTTCACGTACATGTAGGAAAATACGTCCTTCGGAGGGGGGTAGGGGTACTAAATTTCTCATAAATGCTATAAAAACCTTGTAATTGTATCATATTGGCATGGATTATGTTCGTCATACAATAAACAATTTAAAATAAGTAGATACATGTACATAACATAGGGTTCTTTCTTCTGAGAACGGAATAAAAGAGAAAAACAAGATACATCAAAATGCGAATTTTGGCGCCTTTTTTCAAACCTGACGCACACGCATAAATCTCAAATAACTCCCACGCCATGTACAGTAGAAAACTGAAACTTCGCATAAATTTTATTTATATTGATACCTTTAATTTGAATTAAAATTGAATTATTCAAAGGGGGGTTTATATATGTCTATAGGTCAGAGTCAACTAAAAGACCTGCTCCGATTGGAGAAAAATATGTAGGGTGAGGGGGCCTTTTATTTTAAATGTGACAGAAGATGTGATTGGCTATCAATTATGTTTTCTTTTGGTTTATTGTTTGAATATGATATATATAAGTAAAAAATAATTGCAATTAAAATGTCGATGCCCGGATTTTTTCCCTAGCTCCCGATCCGCTAAAGGGGACGGGGGCGGGAAATTTTGAAAATTCACTGCAGGGTACCTTGTGACGCAAATAGCGCGAAAAAGAGCCGGTCATGCTATATATTTTTATTTAGTTTCGTATAAAGCTTGAATCAACGAACAAATCGGTATATAACATGCATGGCCAGCAATGTTGGTATAGAAGCTACACGGCATTTTGTTAACATTACGGCCTATGGAAAATGATTTAGTTGGCACTGACCTAGAAACAAACTTGGAGGATTGTTGTGTTATTTTGTTTCGTTCACTACAAGTGCAAAAACGTTATTAAATCATCTAAATAATTTTCATTTTTATAAAATCCAAAAACAGCGATAATTACAAATAATTTACTACTTATGCATGAATTTGTATCAAGTCATTTAGTTTTAATCATAACCTCGCTTAATGTGATGAGAAGTAGTAAAGGATATGATAGCATGTAGGATGGGATGGGATAGGATAGGATAGGATAGGATGTAGGATAGGATATAGGATAGAATTGGATTGGAATGTGGTGGATAGGATAGGATGGGGTGGGATAGGATATGATGGGATAGGATAGGATAGAGTGGATAGGAGGTGGATGTAGGATGTAGGATGGTGGATAGGATAGGATAGAATTGTCAAACAAGTGGGTTGCAGTACTGTACACCGATGAGACCAATGTGCAATTAGTGCCGATTTAGGACCTTCATCTGCAACAAATATTGCGCGAGAATATTTTCCTACCACTTTCCTCCCACTTGTCCTGTTATGCAAAATGTTTATTATTAAAGCTTCTTCAGTGTATATATAGCTACAAAGTTTTATTTTAGTAAGTTCATGTTCATGTGTGGTGCACAAGTTAAATATATCATTTAATTTTGACATTGTCAAAGGTGAGTTTCACTGCTGGTGGACCAGGTGTTTCCGAGGGCACATGTTGCCATGTTCGATCAATTTTGGTTGGTTGTTTCTTCAAACGTCTTCGAAATTTTTTGTTTATAAAATGTTCTCAAATTTCTGAAACCTGGGTCTTGTAGCATAAGATCCCAGCCATGGTCATTATCCATATTTGTCATTGCTACGTTTTTCGGTGTATTATGGACAAAATTTTCACAGATTTTTCCTTTATTTCATTGTTTGGATTGAGGATCACTGACGAGGGTTAAATGGTCCATGCTGTAAATTTACCTGCTTTTAAATGATACTAATAAATTTGAAGACGTTCAACATTTCATCAGTATTCTTTTTATCTATTCATTATTATTATCATCACTATTATTTTAGGGATACAAAGAAAAGGCAAAATGAAAAATGCAGCGGTAACAAGGTTAACAGCGTTAAAGATATATAAAACATCTGGATCTTACACTTTCTTTCTTTTACATGCACCTGGAGTGTGGGATATTAACCCATGAAAAGTACATACACTTGTCCTACGTTTTCTCGGCAATCGTTAAATTTGTGAAGTAGAAATTAGTGCATTCCACTCAGTGTAAAAAGGCAAAACACCTTTGTTCCGGAAAGACTAAATAAAAGTTGTACGTGATTGTATATAGGGATTTGGCTATCCTCTTTTTCGACCTTGAGTATCAGTGATAAGACATTGTTTGCTAAAATTCACATATGGTGCCCTAGATTATTACGATTGAATACATATTTCGATATTAATAATGTCAACCACTCGGTTGGAATCTCTTATGGCGGACTGTCAATTACCGATTGATCGTTTGCCTACTGTCATGTTCATTGAATCCAGAGCACCCTGTTTTCCCGGTTTACTCTAAAATACGATATTGTCATCTTCCAAAGAGATGTAAATTTTATAGTACTCCTTTAGTCGTAATAGAAAATACCATTGTTTTGGCGGTACGTCAATTAAGTTAGAAATAGGACGGAAATTAACAAGTCTACGGGTATTTTCTATATAGTTAAGAGATAATTAAAAGAAGATCCTGACGACAATATCGATAGCACTTACAATAGAGCACCAAATTGAGCATCGATTGACCCCTAGCAATGACAAATATCGATAATGACCATATCCCTTTATACAGCACAAAATCGGTTATTCAGAAAATCATAAACCGAAGGCATACAAAATCAGGATAAAACAGGAACCAAAGCACACAAATAAACATTACAGAAGTACAAAAACTCCACCTCATGAAAAGAAGCGAACTCCCGAAATAGGAGTGAGACCAGGTGCCCAGGAAGAGTCAACATGTCTGCTTGCATGCAACACCCGTCGCTTCAATTCGGTAGAATTGTCACATTCAGTTACTTCCATTTTGGAAGATATAAAGTACAATCTTTGGTTAGACGGTACAAATGGTCTATGACAGAATATCATCCAACATTCTGTAGAGTGGGATATCATAGTGTATGACGAATCCCCAATATCGACCGTAGAACTTCCTCAGTGACGATGTTAGTCGGTCACAAAAGTATCCCTGACTGAGAAGCCTATCTGAAAGACGCCTAGCATTCAGAATAAAATCTGTATATTTGGTACTTGCTCTGGCATAGCTCTGACATAGCTAGAGGTGAGACCAGGTGCCCGAGAGAAGTAAGCATCCCCTGTTTGGCTGGCCGCACCCGCCGCCGATGTTCACGCTTTAAAATGAAATAAACATTAAAGAAGTACAGGTCAGTTATTCAGTCTTAAAGTCGAGAAGGCAAGGCAAAATCATTAGATTTCCCATAGGAACGGTTGCGAACCTCGGAATGAATAAAATTCCGGAATGAGACCAGGTGCAATATCTACAAAACATGCACTGTCTGAGGTTATGTCTATATAATTTAATTTTACATGTAACAAGGATTTTCATTGGCTTAAAAGTTGAGGTTATTTTCCATAACCTGAAAAATAATACGCTCGGAAGTATAATCGGAAAAGTTGCCGATAAAGTGCGCAAACGTAAAAAAAGCGACCAGTGGAGTAAACCTAAACAAAAGCAACTCTCCAAAGAGACAACAAATCAGAGGGACATAGTCAAAATGCTCAGAGACCTGCGGGCTACATCGGACTCTGACTCTGTGACTTCCGGTCAAAATGATGACACCGAATACGATTCATCGGACTGACCACGAGACAGCTGCTGTTTTCTCAGTACTTTTGTGACTATTGAACTGATTTGAGCAAATTTCGCAATGTGTAACGGACCTATGATGTTGGATACGGATAAGGTACTATGTTTTTTTTTCACTATCATATGTTATATACACTATATGGTAGCTTACTGAGATGACTATGAAAGTTAGTGTAATATCAGCAAATGTAAGGGGTTTGAATTCGATTGAAAAAAGAACCAAATTTTACAGTTGGATAAATGAACATAAAATAGACATTATCTTTATACAAGAAACTCATTTTGTCGAAAAATATGCTGAAAGCTATAAAAAGAATTGGGACGGCTTATGCTTCCATGGATTATCAGATTCTCCTCATAGTAGAGGCGTGTCTATATTTTTTCGGAAAGCATTTCCAATCGAAATTATTAACGTTCATAGATCTAATAACGGTCGCATGATCCTGATTAATGTCAAATTGGAAGACTCATATTTCACTTTTATAAATGTGTATGCACCAAATGATGAGAAAAATAAGTTAGCATTTTATGAAAAACTTCATAAATTTACATCACAATATAGAATTGATGATAGCAATATTTATATGTGTGGTGATTTTAATTGTTGCTTTGAAAAAGAAAGTGAAAGATGTAAGAGAAAACTTAAAGACATGTTGAACAAATGTAATCTTATCGATCTTTGGAATACGAAATACGTAAATCTTAATGGCTTTACTTGGTGTGATTCTGATAATGTTCCAAAAAGTAGAATTGACTATGTATTTACTGATTCACATAATGCAGAAAATGTTAGGAATTTAATTCTCAGGAAAATACCAGGAACTCACAATAAAGGATGTAGAATGAGTGATCATAGATATTTTAAATTTAATATATTTGTAGAGAATCTTAAGAAAGGTCCTGGATATTGGAAATTGAATACGTCGTATATAGAAAATCCTGATTACAAAAAAGGTATAATTTCTATTATAGAAACTCTTGTTGACGAAAGTCCAATGTCAAAATGGGAAAATTTTAAAAGGAAGGTTAAAGAATTTTCAATCAATTTTGCAAAGCGTAAAAGATGTCTATTGAAACAAAAAATCGAAAACTATGAAAAAGAAATCGATAAAATAGAAAATTCTCCATCAAGTACTTTTGACATGAACAGAAAACGTTCGCTTGAAATTGAGTTAGATAAAATGTATGATACCAAGGCTAAAGGTGCCTTTATACGTTCAAAAGCAAAATATGTATCTGAGGGTGAAAAGAATACCAAGTATTTCTTAAGTCTTGAAAAGAAACATCAAACAGATAATGTGATAAGAAATTTGAAAACTAATTGTGGACATGTTGTTGATGACAACAATGGTATTTTAGATGAAATGTGCTCATTTTATAAGACTTTGTATATGAGTAAATGTATTGATAATGATAGAATTGACAACTACCTAGATACAACAAATGTTCCTAAACTCAATGATGACCAAAAAAGATTTTTTGACTCAACTCCATCACTAGAGGAATGCAAAGATGCTGTTTTTAATATGAAAAAAGATAAATCTCCAGGTTTCGATGGTTTGCCTAGTGAATTTTATCAATCTTTTTGGAATGAATTAAGTAAATTGTTTTATGAGATGTTTTTACATATTTTTGAAAATAAAGAGATGAGTTTCTCTCAAAGACTAAGTATTATTACCCTCTTGTTTAAAAAAGGCGATAAGCAAAATCTGAAAAACTACAGACCATTAAGTTTGACGAACACAGACTACAAGATTATTGCATGTATTTTCGCTAGAAGATTACAAAAAGTAATAGATTTTTTGATTGGAAAAGAACAATCAGCATATATAAAAGGAAGATTTATAGGTGAAAACGCTAGATTAATTTTGGATATTTTTGACTACTGTGATGACAATAATGAAGATTTTTTGCTTTTATTCATAGACTTCGAAAAGGCGTTTGACGCAGTTGAGTGGAATTTTTTGTTTAGAGTTTTGAAAAAGTTTAATTTTGGTGAAAATTTCATAACATGGGTTAAAATTCTTTATACGAATCCAATCTTTAGACTGAAAAATAATGGATGGATATCAAAAACTGTAACCATGACGAGGGGCATACGTCAAGGTTGCCCGATTTCAGCGATTTTGTACCTTTTTGTAGCTGAAATCTTATCTTTGAAAATTAAACAAAATGATCAGATACAGGGTTTTTATCTACAAAACATGGATTTAGAAATAAAGAATATTCAACATGCAGACGATCTTACTCTTACCCTTAAAAATGAACTTTCACTAGAAAATGCACTTTTTACTATAAATGAATTTTGTGACCATGCTGGATCGAAAATAAATCTTAACAAAACAGAATGTATTCTTCTTGGCAAATTGAAAGATAGATATGATAAGCTTTTTGAAATTAATGTTACAAATGGACCAGTGAAATGTCTTGGTATATTTATTGGTCATGATAAAGAGGAATGCTATAATCGAAATTGGATGAGTATTTATGACGAAATGGAAAAACTTTTTGAGTCATGGAAAAGAAGAAAGTTATCTTTATTTGGAAAAGTATGTATTATTAACAGTCTAGCTCTTTCTAAATTTGTGTATGTTGCTTCTTTTTTACCATTACCAGATGATGATTTTGTACGTAAGATAAAATGTTGTATTTTTAATTTTATTTGGAAGAAACATGATAGAATTAAAAGAAACACTCTGATTGGAAATGTTGAAAATGGTGGTATAGGTGTTGTTGATATTGATACTAAATTGAAAGCATTAAAAGCTTCTTGGGTACAAAGAATTGTAAATCCTAAATCTTTAATTTACAATTATGTGAACAGTTTTTGTAAATGTCAAAATATCTCTGTAGCCTATTTGTTAAAAACATCGGAAAGAAAACTAATTGATTTTAAAATAACTCATAACTTAAACATGTTCTATCAACAGGTCTTCTCAAATTTCAATGAGTGTAAAAAGGTTTTGGAAGTAGAGAATCTTTCTAATGCAAATTTTTTAACACAACCCCTTTGGAATAACGAATTGTTCAAATATAATGGGAAAAGTCTATATTTCATTAATTGGATTAAGAGTAAAATTCATTATGTAAAAGATGTATTAGAAGATGATGGGTCATTCATGACTCTGCATTCTTTATCAAATGTTCTTATTAACAAATCAAATTGGCTTTGTGAGTACAAAATTTTGAAGAGTATTTTTAGAAACTTATTGAAGCGTTTTGATGTATCTAATTGTCAGTTTACAAAAATACAAGAAACTAAATGGTTTCGATTTAAACAAGGATATAATAATATTATTGATAAGAAATGTAAATTTTATTATGCAAATCTTCTGACACAGAAATTTCAAAAACCATGCTATCAATCTTACTTTTCTAGAGAATTTCATATTGAGAAATATAATTGGTATAATATATACAGATGTAAAATTGCAGATATGTTTGATAGATACATTTCAGAGTTTAATTATAAGTTATTGAATAACATATTAAGCTGTAATTCACTGTTATATAAGTACAAAATAAGAAATAACGAGAATTGTATGAATTGTATTAATGAATCAGAAAGCATAAAGCATCTTTTATTTGATTGTCGCATTGTAAAAAGCTTGTGGAATGAAATTGGAAGGCTATTGAATATAAGTATACAGTGGAAACATTTGATTATTGGATTTTACATTGAAAAAAATGACAAAACATATTTCATTAATAATTTCATTTCTTTTATTGCCTTCAAAATCTATAAATATAAAATGTATTGTAGAATACAAAACAAAACAGAGGATGAAATTGCTCTAAAATGTTATATTAAAAATTCTCTCATTATATTGATCAATATTTTAAGCAATCTAAAACAAATGGTAAAATTCAATTCTATTGTTGAAAATCTTTTTCATAAGCTCTGATGTATTTTCTTTTTGATTCCTTGATATCACATGATTTATTTATCAATTGTCGTTTATGATGTAATCTAAGTCACAAATTGTGCTATGTTTTGTATTTTATTGTCTCATATGAAATAAAAAAAAAAAAAAAAAAAAAAACACCCGTCGCTTCAATTCGGTAGAATTGTCACATTCAGTTACTTCCATTTTGGAAGATATAAAGTACAATCTTTGGTTAGACGGTACAAATGGTCTATGACAGAATATCATCCAACATTCTGTAGAGTGGGATATCATAGTGTATGACGAATCCCCAATATCGACCGTAGAACTTCCTCAGTGACGATGTTAGTCGGTCACAAAAGTATCCCTGACTGAGAAGCCTATCTGAAAGACGCCTAGCATTCAGAATAAAATCTGTATATTTGGTACTTGCTCTGGCATAGCTCTGACATAGCTAGAGGTGAGACCAGGTGCCCGAGAGAAGTAAGCATCCCCTGTTTGGCTGGCCGCACCCGCCGCCGATGTTCACGCTTTAAAATGAAATAAACATTAAAGAAGTACAGGTCAGTTATTCAGTCTTAAAGTCGAGAAGGCAAGGCAAAATCATTAGATTTCCCATAGGAACGGTTGCGAACCTCGGAATGAATAAAATTCCGGAATGAGACCAGGTGCAATATCTACAAAACATGCACTGTCTGAGGTTATGTCTATATAATTTAATTTTACATGTAACAAGGATTTTCATTGGCTTAAAAGTTGAGGTTATTTTCCATAACCTGAAAAATATTAGGATACGCCCCCTTTCTGGAACTACTTCCAAAATTAAGCAAAATGGCGGATCCCGTAAACTTGATACACTGAATTTTACCTCTTGAACGAAGACTAGATACAAGATACACGTCATTTAAACTATTTTCATCTTTAGATTTACAAACATAATCGATTGTAGCAACAGGTAAACGATAAAATGAAGTACTTACCACGAGTTTTGTTGGTAAACATATCGTGTCGGTGCGATGATAGGTCCCGCTGATTAAAGATTACATTTTAATCAAAATCTACCACTATCAAACATGTACCTGATTGTCAGATGCTTTGCCATCCCATCCAAAGTCATCCTATTCTCATCGTTTGAAATATATCAAATGACTCGGGCTGAAATGTATGAAAACAAACGCCGGCGCCGTTCAACTACCAGCCTCCATTCTTGTACCGTCGGCTGTTGTTATTAGCAACGAGGGAGATAATCCCTACGCAGGAACTTTGCATTGAGCATTTTCACGATTTTCCAAGATGTAATAAGATCCACATAATGTATTATTATAACTTAAAATTAAATTATAAGGAATGATTCTAAAATTCTTTTTGGTTATGGGAAATAACCTCAAAAAGCCGATGCACAAACGTGGTATTATTCGCTACGCGAATGATACCGTTTGTACATCGGCTTTTTGAGGTTATTTCCCATAACCAAAAAGAATTTTAGAATCATTCCTTAAATAGAAAGTGTAATGGCGACCATGATAGGGTAAAGCATTTAAAACATTTACTGTCAAACCCCTCTTGGGGAATCTTTTTGGGAGCTCCACACGGCAAAGGGCATTTATAAGTGTGACAATTATTAACAATGCGTTACGTCGGACGCTTTGATGTCACTGTGTACCATTGTTGACACGGAGAACAATGTGGCGGTGGCTTGAAATAAACAATATCCCGTAGACATTTTAGTTTTCATACTGCGGTTTGAAGGCAGCTGATATGGTAAGTTGAAGTTAATTTCTAGCTACGACTGAAGGAGGTCAATTCTCGGAAACAATAAGTAATAGAAAAATTCTTCAGACGACAGAATAAATTGCCAAAACAGGGTGCTCTGGATTTAGTGAACAGGATAGTAGTTTTACTTTTCTTCTGCACTAACTTAAAATATTATTGATAATTTCAAGATACTAAATCTATCAATTATTCTAAAACTAACGGATACTTCCCTGATGGCTTAACTCTATTCTAACTTGGGCATACAATTAAACTTGCCTAAACGACCCACTGTATTAAGAGATTTCCTGTTTTAAGAGACCACAGTTTGCAAGTCCCAAGTAAACCATTTTCATGAAAACGAACCTGTATTAGAAGACCACCTGTCTTAAGTGACCTTGATTTGACACACCCTTGCAGGCTCTCTTAAAACAGGTCTAACTGTACATTTTTGGTCATGTTTAGATTTTAACTCTTCATATATTAATACACTTCTTTTATTTCCCATCTTTCGACATGTAGAAACGGACAGAGAAACATTCTGTACAAGAAAATAATTTTTGACAAATAAGGGGTTTTTTTATCTGCCACATGTTTCGAAATATTTCGATTTACATTATTCATACTGAACATTTTTCAAGTTGAGGTACTTCGGACTTCGCACTCCGGACTTCACACTTTAGGGAGAAATTAAAAAAAAACTTGAGTAGCGATTTGAAAAGTAAATTCTTAATATTCAATGGACGAATTGACACTGGAGAGATTTAAATTTGAATTTTCACACATGAAAACAAATGAACTCCTCACAAAAGTATTCTAAGCTCATTGGAATAAAATCAACATTTTGCTTTGTGACACAGTCCCTTCGAAATGTGATGTCAGAAGTACGAAGTCCGAGAACATGAAACATGTCCATTTAAAATGATTATGATTATAAGACTATCAATTCCCCAGAGACTTATTTAGTTGGTACTTCGCATTTAATCATTTCGAAAAGATAATGGATCTGTTAAGACAAATGAGTTGAAGAAAATTCTGACAATAATCTCAACAGCACTCACAACAGAGCACAAAATACTATAAGTATACTTGTGTGGTAACAAGCACGGGATTTTAGAATTTACAAGGATATCATTGAAAAAAAATGTAAGAAGATATGATTATATTATCTGATTGTCTTCTGTTTCACTTGAATTTTAATTCGCTGTTTTCAGCTTAGTTGAGTGAGCAAGTTACATGTAATTATTATACTACAAAGGACAAATTAAAATTGGTGTGAAAATTATTTAAGTAAATCAGTTTCTTACAAAAGGTAATGCCAGGATGTTATGTCGAATTATATTTAACCCTGTTTCTCCGGAGTAGCTTACAATATTAATTTGATGCATACATTTAGAAAATTTAACTATATATAACCATCAAAAATTTTTTCCCTTTCCAATAAGCAATCTTAAGCGTGATCCTGATGTTTGTTTTATTACCGTCTGTCATGACTGACGGTATACTGTAATCATTCGTAACCTACTTGCACGGATAGAATACCTCTTGGCAATGTGATTGGTTGTCAATTGCATAAAATGCAAATATTCGTCAGGGTTATTCAGAATCCATGAATGAGATTCTCTCATTACGTCGGCTTAAGAGTCTAGATGACCTGACAAATCAAAGTCATATCGCATCAGTGTATTTTCTTCCAAAATATGTAACGAAAAGTCTTTGTATCGATACGTTCTATAACATTCTCAGATTTTCGGAATTTTCCGTCACTTGAATCGGAAATAAACGGAAAAACCCGGAAATGTGCGATTGGTAAATTTTATTCCGAGTTTATCTAACTAGAATTTTAAAACATTTAAGGTCAGCGAACTGACGGCAAGCTTTTTGTAAAAGCTAATACTTGTAGAAGTTTTATACTTGCAACTTTCTAATAACATTAAAGAAACCCATTTATCTCGGCATGAATTATCTTTTACTCAAAACGGCCATCCATCATGTTATGAAATTATCTCTATCCTACCGCGAAAAAATGACAAATACAATATTGTATCGTGCAGAAATTTATTCTATTCTTAGTAAATGGCCAAAATTTCCGAAGTCGGCACCAATTGCCCATGGGTCTCGTTGTATTATGAGTGGTCTTTTGTGTTTGATGCCGTGTTTGCTGTTCCTTGTCCCTTTTGTGTCTCTTGCTGTGTGTGTCGTCTCTGTGTTTTCCCTTGGGTTTTTTCGATGTGAATTCACAATCTATTACAATTATAAAAGAAGTGAGGGGATCTCCCTAATAATACTAATATAAGTACGATTGTAGATTTTAAAAACGAAGTTGTATACAATGTATATACAAATAGAACAAAACTCGTGTAGAATCACAGATAACAACGTTACAAACGTTATGTACAAACCTTTTTAGTCATGTATTATGTCAGGACCTTAAACTTTCTTTCTTGTGAACATGCTTCGGGCGTGTAGGATATTAGATCATGAAAAGTGCGTACACTTGTCATACGTGTTGCGACAATAATTACTTTATGAAGTAGAAAATACTGCATTCTACAGAGTGTAAAAAGGTTAATTACTTTATTTTGTCAGAGAGAGTGAATAAAAGTTGTACGTGCTTGCTTTAAATGTTACGTCTTCGAATTTATAACATCATTTAAGAACAGATAACATTTTAAGCCTAGACCAGGCATGCTCGTTTCGGGTACTTACTCCTCGTCAGTTATCCTCAATCGAAACAATGAATAATCATCAAAGAAGTACAGGTCTACCAGTATCGAAGGGGGCTAAGTCTTGTAGTTTCCACCCTGTTTGTCTGTCCGTCCGTCTGTCTGTCACACTTTAGTTTTCCTGCTTTTTGTTCGCTGCTGTTGCATATACCGAACTCATTTTTGGTATGTGAGTTTATCTCAATATGATACAGATCAAGATTGAGTTTGGTTCCGATTGACCTATTATTACAAGAGTTATGGTACTTGGCCTGAGCAATTTTCATGAATTTCTCAGCTTTCCGGACTTTTCTTCATTGGTATTTATCTTTCGTATGTGAATATATCTCAATGTGACAAAGATCACTTTCGTGTTTCAATTCTACTGACCCATTTTTAGAAGAGTTATGGCCCTTGGACTTAGCAATTTTCATAAAATTCTCAACTTTTCGGTTTTTTTTTTCATGTTATTGCAAATATTGAAAAAAATTGATTTATAGATGTGAATGCATCTTAGTGTTATACAGATCAAGTTCGAGTTTGCTTTCGATTGATCCATTTTTACAGGAGTCATCATGGTCCTTGGACTTCAAGCCTTTCCTTGGCTGTTGTTGTAGATATTGAATTGATTTTTGGTGTGTGGATACATTATAATATGATACAGATCAGTTTGAAGTTGGGCTTTGATTGAGCGTGTTTTACAAAAGTTATGCCTCCTTGGCACTTTGTACTATAACCAGGTCTTGCTTGAGATGCCCTCCTTTGTAATAAAAGCCCCGACCTTGACATTCTGACCTAAAGACAATAGAGCACATCCTTGACTCATTGGCAAGAGATACAAAAAGTTTAATGACGATGTGTAGACATGGTATAATGCACGCTTCTTTATGATACCAATCATCAAATTGAATATACTATGTTGCGTCTTCAAATTCATAGCATATATAGATCATTTAAGAAATGATAAATTTTCATCATGGACCAAACCTTGACCTTTGGGCCCCATGCATTATCAGCAAGGAAAATACATGTATTTAATTGATAAAGAGCAAGAGTATGAGCTAGGATTCATTATGTACTACAAATTTTAAAGTATTTACATTTCATCGTCAAGAAACAAATTGCCAACACCTGCGAAAAAGCCTGCATAATACAGATCTACATCCTAATTTTAAAGTAAGAACGTGGAAGGGGTCGTCTCCAGTAAGACTAACCTGAACTGCCGACAGCGGGACAGGCCTGCGGTATAAGACAAACGTCAGACCAAAACGGTCCCAACAAAAGGGGGGACAACCACCCACACAAAAAAACACCCACACAGAACGGTCCAACAAACAATCAATTTGAAAGCAGACTGACCGAAAAATGTAACATGAGTGACAAAAGACTGAGTTAGACCAGCAGACACAGTGGTTATCCAGATTACATGCACACTACCCTCCGACTTTTTGGGATAGAACAAGTTAAAGTTGAATTTAGCAACCTAGGTATTGACAGAATAAATTTAACAAAAGAGCCCTCTAAGACACTTCAGGTCGTGTCAATGTTAAATTCATTCTAAAGTCAATCAAGTTTTTAAAGTTTATTTTTCATTTCTTCAAGTTGCACTGTACAATATAAAACTTTGGTAGTAGCAAATGTTAGAGAGTAGATAACCATTATGTATACATATATACAAACATTTAAATTCATAGCAAAATATGAAATATGTAATAGGAGCAATGAGATATTCGACACATGTGTAATAAGGAAATAATTAAGAAAATGTTACAATCCACATTCTTGGTAAAACATACATATATTATAAGGATTCCAGTTCTAACATTCTCAAGAAAAACCATGATAATTATAATAAAATCATTTTGCTTGATGGCTTTGTAATTTATGAAGAAGTTGTAATTGCTTTTGCATTAACAATACAGGAGGTTTGCCCCAAGCAAGGTAATGGTAACATAAATTCAAAGTTCTAAATAAATGTAGTAAAGGGAAGAAACAAAATGATAGAATAAGGAATTAATGAGAAATCCTTTGAAATAAACGATTAATGATTGAGATTTTTGGAAAAAAGAATCAACGAGGTAATTTGTAGGATGAGGAATTAATTGTCAACGAGAAATTTTTTTGGATAAGGATAAAATTCGTTTTTTGGGGGGCTCTCTGAGGTATCAACACTGTCGAGAAGCAAGCTTATTTTGCTTCTGGACGTAACGTTCCTATTCCTAGCAGATACACTGCAACTCATGAAATCCGTAATATTTTCGAATTTGAAAAAAAGTTTTATTTGTTTGTTTGGTTTTTTTTTTTTAACTAAAATTTAATGATAATGATGAAACAAGATAAATCAATGTATCTAATACATGTAGTATCACTATCTTCTATCCTTTAACATGGTGCAGCTTACTAACTTGATCATGTTTATAATTTGTATGAAAAATGGAACACTGGAAAACAAACATTCAAGCATCCAGACAAAAATCTTTTGGAAGCACTTTAAGTCACACCTACTGATGTTACATTGAATATGATTAAATACTTGTAAGACCCCTGCCTCTAATAGCCTATGTGCAGACTAGATTAGGGTTACATGATTGCATTAAAAAAGATGTACAATGTCATGTATAAAATATGCAACATAAAAAAGACGTACAAAACTTCAGTCCTGAGCTTACATAGTAAAAGCAAGTACATGTACATTACAAATGTATTGATTTGCATATGCTATCATTTTTTAATGCACAATAAATACATGCATGATGTATCTATATTAAAATAATGACAATTTTTTTCATCAATCAGTATTTACGTATGAGTTAACTCGATCAAGTTTATACAATTAAAAGGCTAAAAACAAATACATCATCAATATACATGAATACAATACACGAAAAGTAAGCTCCGTGTTACATGCACTACCAGGGACGTAAATAAACAAGCACAATTGTTTTACTGTCACGTTAAAAATTTACAAAATTTTTTATCACTTTTCCGATCAAACAAGACAGAACATAGTTAAAATCAGAGCACATGCTAGCGTCACCACATTCATTATTTGTGTATCAGCACTACTGTCTATGCCGTAATATTTCACACTTGTCGTCGTATTATCAACGGCTATTGATCCACCTAAAAATAGAAGAAAGAAAATTTAAAATACTTCAGTAGTTAATTTCCTTGTGTTCTTAATCAAAGCAAATAATGCTCAATTAATTTAAAATTCTTGACAATTAACATATATAATAAGAAGATAAACAGTTCTTTTCTCTCTCTCTCTATTTTAAATTTTTTAATACATTTTTTAGAAACAAGATACAAGTAATTTTGAAAAAAACACAAAATGCTGTATTATCATTTTGGTGATAGCTATCAAAAGTCTCAAACTCGAAAGTCAAGATACCAAACTCAAACATTTTACTATCCATAGAAATACCTCGTCTAAAAAAATAAAAGTCTTTAAAACTTTTACTCATTCAAAAGTAATGGCCAATGTGACAGCTTTTGCAAACTGACAGAAAGACAAACAGATGAGACAAAACCTTAATGCCCCAAATTCTCTCTTTTCATTTTTAAGATCAATCCATATTTCGCTACTGTAACATTGTTCTCATACATTTTGTTTGAGTTTTGGAGTTATCTCTCTTGATACACAATATACATGTAGTATAATGCTGTAACTGGAAATCTCTAATGCATAGAAATAAGAAAATTTTGCGACCCAACAGTGTTCTTAAGGTACTCACCTAGTGTAAAATACACTGTCGGTGATTTTTTGCCGTCCCCTCCATCACTAAAACCTGCCACTCTGACGGCATATACCATGTTTTTCTCTATACCGTATAATACCCACTCAACATCAAACTTCTCCGTCTCAATAACCTTTGCTGTCCTGTAATGCTCATTGGCTGGCCAAAGATAAATCTGAAAAAAATAACATATAGTATGTGTTATTTCATTATCTCATTCTGTATTCATTGTCCTTTTCTTAAAACCTGTAGCATGTATTCATTCTCTGCAAGACCGACCTACATTGTATTACATATGATCTGATTTTGACATACATGCACAGTTCTGTATTTTTATCACTTCAATAGTCCATTCTCCAGTTAAGAATTGTGACCATTCTATACGGCCTTGGACACTCAGGATGACACATCATTTCGCAGTTTTCTCATTGTAATACTGCAAACAAGGTTATTTTCGCTTGGGGAAAATTTCGCAATTATAACATCAAGACGTTATGCGTGGCTGAAATATTCGTAATATGAATGTGTCTACCTCTGTAAAAATGCAGCAGGGTTTTTTTCGTGAGGGAGAATTTTTTGCAAAGTCTCTAGATTCATGAAATACCCCCATCCGAAAAATTCCACGTTTATAATATCGTATTTGATCACACTGTAAGTTATGGTGTGCCCAGATGCGTTGCCATTTTTCCTGTTGCGACGATACGATGAAAATAATGCCAAATTTTGCAGTAACTGACTGGGTCACCGTAAAATAAGCTATATATATATATGTACATTGAAATAAATCAAAATGCTCAACTTCATGATGTCACAATGTCTTTACCTTTACCAGAAATTGGGATTGGCTTTGGGCTTCCTTTTTGTTCCTACCTACATGAACTTGGATACTATACTTGCATTAGATATGATACATGATTCATGTGATATATGCAAATAATAAGTACGGCACATTTTGACAGTGCCTGACCAGGGATTACTGCCGATTTTGCCAAAATTACTCCCATGCCTACTGTTGCAATTATGGTCATTTCGCAATAATTCCCCCAGCAAAAATAACGGTACCACATTTACAGTTTGAGGTTACTTACCTTATACCCTGCGAGCACTCTCTCAAATCGACGAGTACTGATACCTCTCCATGTCAACTTAACACTCTCACTGCCGTGGGAATGAACTTGTAACTCAACAGGATACAGATCAGGGGCTGTAAATATAACATATACATGTATTAAGCTATAGATATGATTCATAGTGCTCTGCCACAAATTACACCGCTTACAAAAATAAAGGAGCGATTTTTACATTGTAATATAATGGTACATAGAATCAAATTATATTATTTCGAATCATCAAGGCTATCTAATCATAGCCAATCATGCGTACCGGTTCATCTGTTCGATACAGACACAGATAATTAAGAATGGACCATTAGATATGTGTCAATGCGTTTATTGCTCATTACATAGAATAAGCAACTGCAAAAGAAGATGCCTTGCTCCCTTAGTTTTTTTTAGCAGTGTAATTAAATTACTACAATATATCTATCCTCTGGATTAATTCAACAGGACAGTAAGATGCAAACAATGAATTAACATATGATATCAAATGTACATATGGAGATCTCGCTGACGTCTCGTCATTTTAAACAGTGTTAAAATTATCTTGGTAATCTTCAAAAGTGTCTCAATAGTTTCCGTGGCTTAGATAGCAGTTGGCATGTTGACCTTTGATGTTGGAAAACAATTTTTATTTTGCACTATGGTATATTTAGGTAAACCTATGCCGTAATTCTAATTACATAAATAAATACACTTGATATTTACTTGTACAACGGATACCTTAATCATGTGCATTATACATATATTTTGACCTCACTTCTAACTAAACCTCTCTCTAATTATCAATACCTTGATGTAATGTTTCCTGAATGAATGGCGTACTAAGTGGACCGAGACCAGCCGAATTGTACACCTGAACCTCAAACCAGAAGTTTGTGTCGGGAAACAGTCCTATAGCGACACACTCATCACGCTGTCCGGGGTAACGGATGTAACGTTTATACACCGGCTCCTCTTCACCGTCCAACCAATAATTCACCTGTAAAATACAATCAGTTTAAACTTATGTGAAATATGCGTCTACAATTGTTATCGCATTTCAACAATTAAAGATTTGTGGGATTTATTTAAGGATTGTTTTTCAGCTTTTGCGCTTTATCGGTGTGTATTGGCAGTAGGGAATGGAAACAAAATATGTAAAGCACGAAGTGCTTTTCATGAATTTTGTTTCCATTCCCTACTGCCAATACACACCGATAAAGCGCGAAAGCTGAAAAACAATCCTTATATTTATATTTTATGTGTTAATTAAGTTATTTCTGCCAATTTTTCATACCGTTTCTTTACATTTAAAATATCATTGCGGAGGGAAAACGCCACTTGACGTAACAGCAAACGAACGTTCGACGTTTTTTGCTGTATTCGAAGTAGTACCTTCTGTACGGAAACGTTGTTGACAAATGAGAAACTGAATTTTGTCCTCTTGCTGTATTTTGAACATTTCAATTAAAACTGAAGAAAATTGAATCGTGGAAATTCGTAACTTTTGTCCAACGTAATTCAGACATAGCGGAGAGTTAAACTGTAGAAATTTCACAGAACTGAAGGGAAAACTTTTGAAAACTCAAATAACTTTAGTGTTAAACTGCTTAGACATGTAAAATCAATCGGTATTATTGTATACAAACTTCTGTAAATACCCCTTTTCACCTAGAAGTAATTAGAATAATGCAAAAGTCGAGTACAGCCGTCGAAAACGCGAAAACTTTCTTATTTTCATGACTTACCTCAACATCATGGCTAAAGATTGACTGATACTCGAAATATTTCTGATATTATAAATCCATAAGAAGCTAAGATAAATTCACTGTTGATTAAGGACACAAGTGAATCAAATCCTCATCCTAAAAATTGAATATTTGATCCACTTTTGCCTGAATATTCGCTCATCCAAACACGGCATCTTTCTCCAGACAGCAATGCAGTTCGTCCTTGAACTTCGTCTACTGACGCATGATCGACTTAACTACGTCACACTTCTTGGAAGTGTTCATGTAGTGACCTAGATTTTGACACATTTAATCACTGGGGGTAGACGGTGTCGTTGATAATGGATACATGTTATGAATCTGTGTTTAAAAAGCAATAAATAAGATGGGCATTTTATCAGAAATTAATCCGCGTAAGTTCTAAAGTAACGTGATTGGCTTTTGCGTTTATCGAGAAATAAAGCAACAGTTGGTTTGGTACCTTTATATAAGGGAAACGCAGTAGGAATGTAAATATTTGAAAATATCTTTTTCTTCAGAAAAAAATAGTTACTGTAACCTGCCCAACACATGCATGATTAGCCAAAAAACACAAATGGTGGGTAGTATACATATACCTACAATCATGTGTATATCAATCAAGTAATAGCCATTTATGTGATCGTGTGACTAACGGACAGAAAAACACCAGACAGAGTTGTCCCTCTTGCACTGCACGCAACATAAAAATTATCAGACAAAAAAATGTGAGTTTCAAAATAAAGAACCAAAATCTATTCCAAAATAATGAAACCGAAATAGACAGTCTGTACTTACTTGATACCCACTTATCCGTCCTTTCATTGCCTCCCTTGTATCAGGTACTGGATCAAACCATATATACATAGCCGTGGAGTTGTAGGCGTCACACTCTATATTCTGTGGTGTACCAGGGGGCACTGAAACAACGAATATAACAAAATTAACAACATTCCCAAAATGTTTACAAAATATTCACATTACTAGTAGATTTCCAGTGTTTAACTCCCATTAGGCAACAAAAATTATATTCCAGTAACTTTTGTTGCCTATTGTGAGGTCACGCGCACGTTTTGACCTTCGGGGAGAATTTACCAATGCCAGAATACTTTTGACGCTGTTAAGCAAGGTATACACAATGTTCATGCAAATAAGAGTTTCTAAAAATTTAGTACAAATGTAAATATGAGTATTTTTGGTGTTCATGGGTGTATAATTCTGGTAGGCCATGTGCAAATTTTCCGAGAATGATACTTCGCTTAATTTCTTAATAATCTCATTGCGCACATAACTTACTTAAAATTCAAAGATCCTTCCCTTTTCTTAAAATTCAAAGGACATTTGATTCTATGAGAACAAAACTGTGGGACTAAAAATTTAAATTTCTATCTGATCAGCAGGCATTTACAAGATGTGAATTATTTATACATGTACCACGCAAGAATGACAGATGGACTGTAGTACAGACGTACAAAATACAAAAGAGGGACAATCAATAAGTCTCCTGCTGGTCTGTAGGGGACTAATTAGTACAGTATGTGTGCAGATAAACAAATTGCATCTACGATTAAGTTTACCATACATGTGTGACATTGACCAAGAAAACGACCTTCATCACATTTTAAAACTTGTGTAAAGGAACAAGTACATGTATATTAATGAATCCATCACAAAAACGTAATAGGGTCCATCGTCTCAATACGCTATCAAAATCATTGTCAAAGCTAACAAAGACAAATCTGATATTACTTACTGCCTTCAGCCGAGTATATTTGAGTAACGGTGCTATTCGGTCCCCGCCCGAAATCGTTCATCACTCCTATCTTGACGTCATACAGTAAATAGTAATTATCCAGTCCTACTTGGACTACAGTAGAGTTGGTCCTCCAGTTTGTGATATTAACCTATAAAATGAATATGCATCATGATTTTAGTACTCCAGATTTTTGAAAACCGAAATAAGGGTACACTTGTTTGGGACGGCATCTTACATAGACTGATTGTGACATCATCAAATTCTGTGGAAATCTTCCCTTAATTCTGGGAAAGGATGGTATGAAAATGAACTTTATGAAAATGGACCTTACTCGTCAAATTTCAAGAAGTCATAGAGGTTTGATGTAAGATAACATCTCAATGAGAAAAAAATCCATATTACCAAAAGACTCAAATTAGGATAAACATGTTTGTTTGTTTATTTATCATCTACAGTCTCTCAGTCAATCTTGGCAGTCATAACAAAAGAGGCAACTCTTAATCAACATAGAATATGAGGTTCGAAGCAAGGATAGACATGACGACTGGATTGAGACATGAAGATCTGTTTCCTTTCCATGTGACTTCTTTAGACCAAACAAATTTCTTTTATTTGTGGTATCAATTATTATTACATTTGATAATAGTCTTCGATTTCGATCATAGTAAAAAAAAAAGAAAATATCCAATATTCCATCTTGTGAACTGCCAGCATTATCACTACAGTATTTTACATATTACATGGAAATATAAATGACTGCTCAGTTTTACCTTATTCTATGGAGTCCCTCACTTATAGGATTAGGATAATATTTTCTGTAATAAAAGCATAACTTTACCTTGCTCCAGAGTCCCTCACTTATAGAATTAGGATAATATTTTCTACAATATACAATATAATTTTACCTTACTCCAGAGTCCCTCACTTATAGGATTAGGATCATATTTTCTATAATATACAGTATAGCTTTACCTTACTCCAGAGTCCCTCACTTATAGGATTAGGATCGTATTTTCTATAATATACGGTATAACTTTACCTTACTCCATAGAGTCCCTCACTTATAGGATTAGGATCGTATTTTCTATAATATACAGTAAAACTTTACCTTACTCAAGAGTCCCTCACTTATAGGATTAGGATCATATTTTCTATAATATACAGTATAACTTTACCTTGCTCCAGAGTCCCTCACTTATAGGATTAGGATCGTATTTTCTATAATATAAAGTATAACTTTACCTTGCTCCAGAGTCCCTCACTTATAGGATTAGGATCGTATTTTCTATAATATAAAGTATAACTTTACCTTGCTCCAGAGTCCCTCACTTATAGGATTAGGATCGTATTTTCTATAATATACAGTATAACTTTACCTTGCTCCAGAGTACCTCACTTATAGGATTCAGATCATATTTTCTATAATATACAGTATAACTTTACCTTTCTCCAGAGTCCCTCACTTATAGGATTAGGATCGTATTTTCTATAATATACAGTAAAACTTTACCTTACTCAAGAGTCCCTCACTTATAGGATTAGGATCATATTTTCTATAATATACAGTATAACTTTACCTTGCTCCAGAGTCCCTCACTTATAGGATTAGGATCGTATTTTCTATAATATAAAGTATAACTTTACCTTGCTCCAGAGTCCCTCACTTATAGGATTAGGATCGTATTTTCTATAATATAAAGTATAACTTTACCTTGCTCCAGAGTCCCTCACTTATAGGATTAGGATAATATTTTCTGTAATAAAAGTATAACTTTACCTTGCTCCAGAGTCCCTCACTTATAGGATTAGGATCATATTTTCTATAATATACGGTGTATTTTAATCCAGGACCTCCGTGATATTGTCTCTGTACCGTCTGTAAAAATAGTTACAAATATATCAATTAAAATATGAAACATGTACATGTATATGAAATATGTAATAAATTTTTAAATCAAGCACGCAGTGTTATCATAAGAATGTTGAAATAAGGGACAGAAAAAATGTATGAAAGTTATCCGAGTTACACATGTTACAGAGGGTGGGGGTGGGATGGAAATAATTTTACTCAATGATCTAAAAGTATGATTTACATGTATGTACATTAAATTACATGTATGTTGAAGTACATGTAACTCCATATACTGATGAAAAGTTAGACCTTTTTTACATTAAAGGGAATTTAAAAAAAATAATCATTTCATATCTTTTTTGGTTCTACACACACTTGCATTATAAAACATTTGTTACATTTGTTGTAGGCATTACCTTCATGTAAAAAAGATGAGATTAGTGACTCACACCACCTTAATATTTGTAAGGAAATGTGACTTACCAGCCACCTGATAGTGAGTACCCCCTCACTCCCCCCTCCTCCCATTACATCTGCTACTGGATTAGCTGGCGGAGCCGACAATGTCCATAAATACACTGTAATATCAACAATGTCATATTCAATTTCATCTCTTCAAAGGTTATCTCTAAATGATGTATATACATGTGATTGTGCGCACAAGGAAAGGGTCTCTATGGCTACCTACATAATGTATATGGATATTCACTCTCTTTTTTTCTTCTTAATTTCACATTCCTCATGCATTGCAAGGTTAAGTTAAATATGCTACTTTATATTTTAATATATTATATATCATGATATATACATGTATTAATATATTATATATATTACCTTAATAGCATATTCATTGCACAACACTTGGTTAATTCTCTAAGTGTCAACTGGTCATGCCGTCATATCCACATTTTAGAAGATTTTGAGACTTCATTTCTACCTTAACTGTAACTAAGCCATAAGGATCCTTTTGTCATGGGCACAATCATGTATGTTTTTCTTCAATTTGTTAAAAAAAACTTTGCCCTGTATTTTATCTTGTTGCTGCAGTTGTTAAGACCTCTAATACATGTACATACATTGGAAATGGTGACAAGGAGACATACACATGAGTAGGTACATGTATGGAATTTCAAAAGTAGAAATACATGTACAAGTACGTACTAGATGGAAAGCTCCATATTCCAACTCCGAATTTATTGACGGCAGCCACTCTGAATCTGTATCCGTTGCCTGGCAACAGGCCGGTTATATAAATCTGACGCATCTCTTCCAGCATGGCTGATCCTTGCAGGCGGGTCGTCACATCACCGAAATCTAAAAATAGACATGAAATATTGTGTTCAGAAATGCAGTATGAAAAATATTAGGTGTGGAAAAAGATCAAAGACTAAAATAATTATTTGCAATGTTTTCAAATTTGGAATAAAAAAAATCTGATAAATTTAGTATAGACAAGTTTTACCCTATACAATATTGAGATATTTACCAAGAAAAGTTAGCCAAGTGGAAAAATGGATTTTTTTACAAGGGATTTGTTGATACATTGACTGTTTTTTTTTTGTGTAAAATATCAGCATGGTGATCCAATATTAATCTTATACGGTCAGTAATGGCTAGAAAACGTCTGCTTTTAAATCCCGTTGCCATTCATGTACATGTACAGTATATGACATCATAGCAAAAACAGCAGTGAAGTGTGAATCCTCTTGCTGTTTTTTTTTTTTTTAATATTCAGCCAATCAGAATGTGGATTACAAACAGAAAAACTAATAAATCAAACTTTTACTTACTCTCTTCTACTAATTCCCATTCTTTGTGTCGCTCAACCAATCAGAATGTGCGTTACAAACATAGTATTTTAGAAAAAACTAATAATTTAAAATCAAATTTTTACTTGCTCTCCTCCACTTACTCCCATTCCTTACTATACTCGTTCATTTTTTGCAGTGTGTTGCTCAACAAATCAGAATGTGCGTTACGAACGGGGTATATTAGAAAAACTAATCAATCAAATTTTTACTTACTCTCCTCCACTAATTCCCATTCCTTACTATACTCGTTCATTTTTTGCACAATGTAGTAAGACGTGGGTGACCCATGGTCAGTGCCGGGGACAAAGTTAAGTTTCATTGAGTTTGTGGTAATGGATCCTGGCACCCCCACCAACCCAGCTGGCTCTCCTGGCGGCCCTGTAATCAAAACGTAACTGGGTAAAAGGTCAAGGTCAAGGTTAAGGAATTCTTTGAACTTATTCAGATACACTCTTTTCAACACTTTTTATTGATTTTTTTAAAAATGCATGACTTTATATTGATGATTAATGTTCTAAACACAATATCAAAAATCATGTCTAGTTATCATATTGCAGCAAGTAACCATGAAATTTGATATTACTGAAAAATTCTGATTGTTGTAATAACTGAATCTTACTCATGTAAAGTACAAATATGAGTTTTCAATTTTTTTTATTTAAAATGTGGATGCACATATAACAGCGATTTTCTTTCAAATTTCTTCATTGTAAATGTTCACATCAATGTACTGGCCCAGGGATGTATTCTGGGAAATATTTAAATCTAGTCATTGTGTACTTTTACCACTAGATAGTTCAAAAGCCAGTATATTACCTCTCACACTTTTTGCAATTTGATGAAAGTGTAATTTATATCAAGCAATTTATTGCTGTATAAAATATTTAAATCTAGTCATTGTGTACTTTTACCACTAGATACATGTAGTTCAAGAGCCAGTATATTGCCTTCCACATTTTTTGCAATTTGATGAAAGTGTAAATTGTGACTAGAAGACAGACGGACACACTGTTGACATTAGGAAACTGACCTACGACAATGACCGTAGCGAATCTTGAAGCTTCATTGAGAGTTGTCTTGGCAACACACTCATAACGACCGGCATGTTTAAACTGCACCATTAATATGAAGAGGCCATTACGTGACGATGAACGCTCCTGAAAAAAAAAACGTTATAATAAAAAAAAAATCATTCCAAGGAATGGATGTGTCGCCTGCGGAACATAGCGACACTCAGGAATCAATTTTATAGGGTGTGACATCCAAGTGTGACAGACAAACATACTGTACTTCAATAGTCGATCTTCCAATTATTTCTAAGACCCAACATGATAAATTTTTTTGGTTAACATTTTAACTATGATGTCATGAATAAATCCTCTGAAATCAAGAAACAAATGTCGAAGCACCTGTTATCATTTGTGAAGTCACAATTCAAAAGTCCAAATATAATGTCATGTCGGGTCTTTTACATTATAAAATCTAGGTTCGGTACGGTAATTTTGATAATTGGGGAAAGTTGCATTACATTTTTATATACATTTGTATGTACCTAAGTTTGAGTTGAGTTGATGTTAGAGACAAAAAGAAAACCTGACAATTTGAAGCACATACTGTACATATTTATATTTACATAGAAACACACAGCCTGAGGAAGATTTTCGAAAAAGAAAATGTACTTTTCAAAAAAAAAAAAAATATTCAGTATTGAAACATGTGAAATGAGCCGGAAGAAGGTACCAGAAACTGAATGTTTTTAGGGTATGCATACTTACATATCTATAGTGAACATCGTGTTTAGGATCGATGATCATTCCGTTCTTCTTCCATAAATAGATCAGGTCCAGATTTGTATCATAAGATGCTGAGCACTGTAGGAACGCGGTCTGGTTGACTCCAACAGTGACGTCAACTGGAGGCCTAGAAATCACCGTGGCACCTAGGTTGATAATGAAATTATTTGAATTTGAGTAAAGAAAGTCGATGAATTTTGATTTTTAACCTAAGGCCAAAGTACTGTAATTAAATATTTTATTTTGCGTCAGCAACTTTTTATGAAAGGTAGCATTTTAAGATCAGGCCGAAGTACTGTAATTAAATATTTTATTTTGCGTCAGCAACTTTTTCTGAAATTACTCTCCCGCCGGGCATGAAAACACTCAAAACACAAGAGCTTGACCAGGGGCATAAAAACACACAAGTCATTAAATTTACATGGAAATTGCATTCTCCTTTTTTACATGTAAAATTCCCTAATGTCCATTGTGAATACATGTACTAGGTATAAACAATCACAGCTTTTGCCATCAGTCTTGCCATACAATAGTAAAAACACAAGTCATCTTAAACATGTTAAATCTACATGTAAATTCTAGTATCCTCCCAATTTCTTACATGCAATGAAAACGTGGAAAAGTTTGTTTGGGGGTAATTTTCGCATTTTAGCAATTGCATTATTATCGCAAAAATAACTCCTGCGTGAAAATTACGACCAGTATTAAAGACTACAGGAAATACTCCTGGTTTTACCAAAATTATCCCCATGCGTACTGTTGCAATTGTCATTTTGCGAAAAGTTACCCTAGCGGAAAAAAAACCTTGACAGAAATTTTCTCTTATACAGAGGACTCCTGTTAATCTGGTAGTCAATTGACCCTTTTGAACGCGTGAAAATTTTGAGAAATTCCATGACGTCACAATGCAATTTCGATGTTTGACCGAGGTTCAAAGCTTGTTTGTCCGAGGTAAAAGCATTGTGACGTCACAAAATTTTGCATTTTTTTCTCGCAATCGGAAGGGTCAATTTGTCGGAAGATCATTGTCAGATTAAGAGGAGTATTAGATTATCAGCCTGAGGAGTTTGAAATTCCATAGATATACAATGAAATAGTCCTTTTAATTGTATTATAAAGTATCTAAGACTTTGTTGTATGTATTAATTGATTGATATAAATACAATGTACTTTCAAGCCATTTTGAATAGTTTTAAAGGGTAAAGTACTAATTTCAAGGATTGATATGATAATTCATTGAAAATTATGGAAATATCACAGGAAAAATATCATAGAAAATCCTATCAGATAAAGAGGAGTTCTTAAGATTTTTATAAATTTCTATCAGATTAACAGGAGTATTTTACACTGGTTAGGCCATGTAAAATAAAATCTATGTTTCTCAGACACCGCCGCGCGCTATAATTTGCCACCGACGAGACTTTTTATTGCAACTTCAGAAAAAAATATACGCCGTGTCTCATCCTCGATCGTCGATTAAAAACGAAATCTCCATTTATTTCATTGAACATGTTTATTGTCCTTTATAATCGTCAAAACTGTACCCGATGAATAAATACTTTTAAAAGCCCGTATAAATCACGGTGTGTTCCATATCTACGTTACGGGTAAAGACTAAATCCACGTGTCGTTTAAAGGGAATTGTATAGGATACTAGTATACTAACAACGTGCCGCGGACACTTGGACGACTGGCTATTCGCGTGTTTAATACATCGAGTATTACATGTATTAAAACGTTCGTACAGTTTTTTTTATTGATCTCCACAGCATATGTAAATTCCTATGCCGAACAATAGCAAGTGTCCAATGTAATACTTCCGAATCTATTAATAATGACATTCACGTTGTAAAAAGTATAACCAAGGACCGCCGACGAACGCAAGAGAAACGTAGATAAATCCTTAAATCTATGAATAAAAGAATGTATATTGTACCCGGGCCGTGTACATCATTTTATCAGACGGTGGTTAATGCTGAACACTTCAGTCGATTTCTAAAGATTCTGCTTCATCCAGACTCGACTTCCGAAGATATACGCTATCGGCCAAATTTTTATTTACCATATGAACGGATCCATTCGAGGAAGTGACGGGTTGTATTTAATTTGAACTGGGTTAAAACAAGATGTGAGCAAATACTGTAACAGCCTTCGAGTCTCTTACGCGATTCTACTAAATACTCACGGCAATCAAAACATGTCATACTTCGTATATCAAATTTTGAATCGATTATCTGCTTCCATTCAGACAGATGAGCTATGACTCCCCGTTCTCAGAAGGAATAGGTTATTTTACTTAAAAAAAACTCAACTTATTTACAGGAGAAAGCCATAGATTTTAATGTACATGTACCATTATTTTGACTGACGATTCAAAGACAGTTTTCTATGAAGAAAAACGGAGGGGGGGGGGGGGGGGGGGGGGGGGGGGGGGGGGGGGAAGGGGGCAGCATAAGATTTTTTGCCTTACATGAATAATGGGGGGGGGGGACAGGACAGACAACTTTGTTGTCTTACATGAATAATAAGAGCACTCTTGATGAAAAAAACAAAACAAAAAATAAAAACCCTACCTACCTTGCCACTTTTTTAGACCCAATTATCTGAGAAACACAGAATTTATTTTACATTGCCTTATATAGGAAATGGTTTTGTGTTTTGAAATCATATCGGATTAATAGGAGTATCAGATTATCAGGTATCAAATTAAGTGGAGTCCTCTGTATCAGGAAGCTCACTGAATCATACCTTTAACCATCAGTCTGGATGTACTAGCAGATTTCCCTGCACTGTTCTCTGCCTGACATGTGTAAAATCCTCTATCTGCGTAACTCAGATCCAAAATATGCAGATTTCCGTTCGGCAGAATTCTGCGTCTTCCGTCACTATTAATAGCGCCATTATCTTTCTTCCATGTGATGATTGGGCGTGGCGCTGCCTCAGGCTCACACACAATAGTGATCTCTCCATTTAAGGCTCCTACCATGTCCTTCAGGGGATTTTTTGAAAACTTTGGTGCAAAATCTGAAATTTCCACGTAAATGATTGACATTAAAATTTTCATGAATGTTATACATTTATTTAACATTTATAAGGTAAGTGTAAGTCATGCCTATATTGGGAAAGGGGTAGGGCCACGAAGCCCGATATTGGCCCTAATTTCGAACTTTGAACTTCATAGAATTTTTAACTGTTATTTGACACTTATATACGTCCTCTACTGAATAACGAATCTATTTTTTGTAAACAAGGTGTTTATCAATATTTTTTAGCCCTCTGAAAACATCAAATTCGGTAATATTCCTTGAAATTACTGCAAAAATTACATAATTCCATTAAATTAGCAATGGCCGCATGCCTTAACTAAGATGTAAAATTTATATGTAACAGATTTTCATCATAATTTTTTATTATCTTGTTGTCGTAAACGTATTATCTTAGTTAACGCATGCGGTAATATCAAATTCTTTCATATAAGACGAATTTTCCAGCAATTTCTGCCATATTTTGTCAATAACGTCAAAATGATGTCACTTCATGACGTCATTACAGTCAAATGGCACTGAGTTTGGTGACATTTTTCTTTTCATCAAAAGCGGAAAACATACATGCGTTATCATGAGAGATATCAAGTATTTATAAAAAATTCAATTCTACAGAAAAATTGAGGGCCGAATTAGGGGCCTCATGGCCCTACCCCGTTATATTTACATGTTTAGCTTATATTTACATGTATTTCTGTAACATAAATATTTCTTTTGTTACTTAACATTACATCACTAAAAGATAAAAGTAGACATTTTACAACAAGTAACATGGTATTTAAAATTGAAACAATCAAAGATGAATGACACCGTGTTGTATAAATTAAAGTGATAAAATAAACAATGTCATGTCATTGTTAATTTATGTGTTGTATAAAAAGTATTGGACTTAGTCTATTCAACATAATCAATGTCAAGATAATTTTTAAACTTACATAGAACTCGTAGCTGGGCTTCACTCATAGATGTGCCGTGGCTGTTAGATGCGGCACATTGGTACATGCCGCTATGCTTATGGTCCAAGCTCTGTATTGTCAGTGTACTGCCGGAGACGATCATGTCCCCTTGAGCGCTTCTCAGAAGCTGTCCATTTCTGTACCATCTGAAATTACAATGAAATATAGATTATTTTCATATAAATGCAGTAGACTTGCATTTTATATACATACAAATGTACAATGTATATTATAGACCTATCATCACAATATTAGATGTACAGGTTATTTTTTTCTATGATGTAACAGAAATGGCTTCACTGTAGGAAGAAACGTCAAAAGCTGAGACGTCAGGGTTTTGGCGTGTCTATAATGCAAGTCTATTGGTAACATGAAAATGCTCTGTTACAATTAGGCTAATGTTCAGATCATGAAGAATCCTACAGCATCTCCCTCCCCTCTCATCAAAATTTGAACTTCACATACAAAGTACATGTATGTTACAGATCAAACTGGTTAGTTTAAAAAATTAGTTCAATCCCAAGATATCAAAATCAGACTACATTTTGTAAATCTTTCACAGATTTATCTATTGCAATTTATATTAAATTCTATTATAAATTCATGTAAATTGCTGTGTTTATATCATACCTATAGACAGGTGGGGGGTAGCCACTTGCTTCACACCTCCATGTTAACTGACTGCCTTTGTCTGCATGTTGATGACTCAATGGTATCAAGAAATATGGCACAGCTGTCAAAATATATTGACATTTGATAATAAGTTTAAGGCATCATCTCTCTGTTGATTCATGTGTTTTAACAGTTTTTATCCTGATACATGTATTACCTTGCAGGTAATTCCAATGATTGGCAAAATTTCACCGTCTCAAATACAATGCACTAGTCACAGAAATTGCAGTTTCCAATTTCCTCTGATCCTTTATTTGCACGTATGAAATGCTCAAAAGATCCACCTCTGAGTCAGATTTTTTTAAAACACTGCCTCAGATAAATCTTATTGAATAACCGGAACCTGGTTTGCAAAGAATTTCATTATGATACAATTAGCTAAAGTGCAGAGTACGCAGAATGAGGTTGCATAATACAGAAAGATGGATAATTGACCATCTTCAAATTACCACTAGACTTACATTTTAGATACGCCAAGACCCAACATCACAACTTTTGACCTTATTTCTAGTTCCGCTAGCCAAATAGGGGATGTTTACTCCTCCCGGGCACCTGGTTTCACCTCTAGCCTGCTAGGGGTCCGTCGATGCTCAGTTTTGTGTTCTATTGTCAGTGCTGTTGAGATTACTATCAGGATCTTCCTTACCTCATTCTAATTGTGACGTCATAAATCTGCTACAATGTCACAGTAGAAAGTTACATCAAATCTTGTGATTGTCGGGTCTTAGGATGTGTAATATGCAAATCAGCTGCGGTAATAAGAAAATTGTCCCAAATGGGAAATAAAGCATATCTAAAATACCGAATACCTTCCAAGCTAAGAACGTAGTCCTTTGTATCTGAAGCCTGGTTTCCTCTACGCACAATACACGTGTATGTCCCCTGGTCCTCTAACTTGGCATTCTGAATCGTCATAACTCGGTTAAAGTCGGAGAATTTGACCGTTGTTGGCATCGGTTTTCCTTTTCTTATCCAGCTGTATGACCACATCTGCTCATAGTTTTCAGCTCTGATAAATGATAAATAAATACATGTAGATGTATATAAATATTAGGCTGGAACGATTCAACATGGTTCCGGTTTTGTTTATTTTTTATGCTCGGCTCAGTGTCTGGTTTGTTTTTCATTACTTCAGGTTTACTGGTATGTTTCTGTTTTTTTAGACAAACCTTACACTGAATGAGCTAAAAAAAACTGTTCAGAAAGAAAATTTAAACAGAAATGGCGAGGTTTCCTCAAGTTTTTTTTTATTCATACAGTACTTCATACATTTTCTTTCAAATTTCTCACAAGTGTGTAATCCTTTTTTTATACAATGTAGTAAATCCTTCCTCGACTATTTTTTAAAATGTTATTACTATGTCTTATGTGATACACTTAACTCAAAAAATAAAATAAAATTTCCAATAAAAATGGGCTTGAATGTCTAGTACAGCATAATCAAATATATGTATGTCTTTTATTTTTTCACTCAAAAAATTCTACATTTAATTTTACATACGATCCATAAGCAAAGCACTCCATTCTGACATTCTGGCCTTTGAGTGGAGGTTTAGGGAACACGGCTATAAAATCATCCTGAATCTTGGGTCCCCAGTCTGTCTTGGCAGCTGAAATGATCATCAGAATTTACTTATCACAATTTTACACACTATACAATATGTACTTAATTTCTCTCTCATTTCAGTGAATTTAAATATTATTTTCAAACACAGACGATATCAGTGCAGTAAATGCACAATGGCTATGTATACACACAGCTCTTTTTACCAATAGTTATTATGTATGGATCTTATAGAAAGTGCACACATTTAGGTACATTTGTATATCAAGCAATTTCAAAACCAACTAGCAACAGGGTTCTCTTGTAGCTTCTGAATTCTTAAGCTGGACAAACGAAGAGCTAGACAAATTCCCAGATTTTGAAGTGCAAAACGATTACATTCAAGTACATGTATTTATGTCTTCTCTAGTGCAGGTTACCAAATAACTATGACTCAAATCTTTTAAACAGCTTAATCACCAAATGTCTAACTAGTGATGAACCAATTGTTGTCGACAATCTATTGTCGATCACTAAAAGTCTTTTGATTCCGATTATTGATTTCAAATTTCAACAATCGATTGTCGCTAAATGGGACATGTTTAAATTAGATGTATTTCTTCCCTTATTCTCAACAGTACCTCTTGTTTTGTCAGTAAAGATGGTAAAACAGACTGACAATTTAAAGTTGAATGCTATATATTTTGTTTTCACAATTTATGCAGACAAATACATGTACACATGGTACAACTGTTCTCCCTTTAACATGTTTTATGTTGCATTTTTCTTAAAATATAATTTTCCAATTCAAATCCATAATCGATCAGTTTACCCTTTCCTATTATTTTCCCATGATCGATTCCTAAAATATCTTCCAATGTACAACACTATGTCTAACATCACACCTGCTGACAGACTGTCTAAAATTATGATGTATTAATCCATTCCATGCCAAACATTTTCTATGACAGGCAATTGATTATGACATTTTGACATAAAAGTCTGCTAATGCAATGTTAATTGATTGAAAATTCCTAAATCAGAATCCTTTTACGATATCAATTCTCATCATGCGTACCTTGAGCTTGTACATTAAGCCTGATCCCTCGACTCGTCCTGCTAGGTGCTTGTACAAGACCAACGGCATCGTCCCCGAGGCTCGTCAGGGAAACTTGGCAGTAGTACAGTCCCTCGTCCACTCTGGTCACCTCCGAGAAGTATAGCTGTCCGTTATACGACATAAAGACATAGGGTGTGGTCTCTGTGTAGATATACTCCGCCCTATCCTCATTTCTACCTCTACGCCAGTTGTAGATTAAAGCTTAATTAATATAAATTATGAGAAGGTTAGAGCATCAGAAGTAAAGCTGACCATTGTACAACATAAAGACATACATGTACTTTGTATGGATTTGGTCTCCATATACATGTAATCTGCCCTGTCCTCGATTCTACCTATCCTCTAGGTGTTGATTAAAGCTAAATGTAGATTATGAAATGACAAAAAGGTTTGAAACCAGTAAAATGTAGATTAATAGAATCTAGCTACATGTATGATTTGGCCTGATCAATGATAGTAATAAATACAATTTAATATAAAGAGCCCCTTTCGGTGTTGCTTGTAGGGGACTAACAAGTAGAAATTCTAGGATATGGAGGTAAATTCAACCTTTCACCCAGATTATTTTTGTCTTTTAGTATGGTATTTTACCTACTCAAAACAATGATATGACGTCATCGCATTGCAGGTGCGTTACCGTTTGGAGTGGCATAATGTCATTTCATTGTTTTGCGTGGGTAAAACGTCGCAAGAAAAGACAAAAGTAATCAGATTGAATTTGTCATGAAAAGGTCAGAACGCATAATTCCACATTAAAGCAGAATGTAGGCAGGTCTGATAGTCTTACATGTACTAAAAAAGATACAACATAGAAGTTGTGTTACCTGGTCTGTAATTGATATTACTACATTTAATCACAGTTCCGTCATAAGCTTGTGCATTCACATCATTGTCTCGAACGTTGGAAAATTCACCCAGATCTGAAATGGGAAATAAGCAATACGTAAACTGTATGAGTTCTTACTTTAGGGCATTCATATTTTAACAGAGTTAGCGCTATAAAGACTGCGCTACTTCAAGACTACGCTAAATTATTAAATTTTCATAGACTAATGTTGGAAAAAAAGTTTGGTGCGCTAGTTCATGATTACGCTAATATGTCAATTTGTCATATTTTACGCTGTTTGCACTAAAATTTGGTTGCGCTAAAATAAGTACATATACAGTACATGGACTTACAATAATGCGGCTTAGTTAAAGAGATGTTTTCACTTAAAACTTCATAATTACATGTATATTTGATGAAAAAACAAGCTTTTTACTACTGAATTTCCAGTTTTTAAATTCTATAAATCTCTTCTCAATTTTTTTGTTCTATGGTAAAAAAAATTAAAGGGGATATTGAGTCTTTGTGGAATACAGAGTTTTTTCCCCTTACAGACGGTATCCGGCGTAAAACCATTGTGACGTCATGAAAATGATATGGTAACGTCAATTTTATACCTTCATTTCCCATACTTTTAGGGCCGTTTCCATAGAATTTGATGACATCATAATCAGTCTACGTCAGATACCATCTCAAATGGGAAGTAACTCTGGTTTTCGTAAATAGTGATTAACTTACATCCAAACGACAGTGTGACAGGATTACTGATGATTTTGCCCACAGTGTTCTCCGCCACACAGACATACTGACCAGAATCTGCCTCTGCTGCAGGTGATTGGATCGTAAAGCGTCCGTTCGTAAGTGTGTACCTACTGTCCGTGTCTGACGTTATCTGTAAAAGATACGATCATACAAGGAATAGACCACATGCTGAAATTTTGTAATGGATGACAAAATAGAGCTATATCGGTCCTATGTTAAACCTTTTGGTGCCTTTGATATTGTTACTGAACATTCCACAATGTCTTTAACAGTGATTTCATATGAAAACAAATCCATAAGATCTGAACTATAGCTCTGGTGTTTTGTGCACAATAAGAAGATTGGAAAATGATCCACTGATATAGGATAAGATGCAAGCTTCTAATACAAAAACATCAAAAAATCTTTGAAAGAACTCTTTTACAGACAATGACGCACCAGTGCATGCCATGGTTTAGAGCGGTATGATGTCATTGTTTTGAGTGGAAAAAGTACAATACAAAAAGACAAAAGTGATCTGAGGGAACCTTATCGTGAAAGGGTCTATAAGAAAATGAGGAAAATAGTGAAAACCACTTTTTCATTACTTCAATTTTACTTGATAAGTTGGTAAGCACAGTTAGACAGAGTATGTTTTTTGCTAATTACTTATCAAACACATTTCTTAAACATTTTTCACAAGTCTAAATTACTAGATTTATTGTCATGATTGTAGAAACTGAAATTACATACCAATTCGTTGATAGATGAGAGATCATTTGTTACATTTCCGTATTTATTCCGCATCCATTTGTAATTGGGTTGTGGGTATCCCTCGGCTCTACATTCCAGGAGGGCGAAAAGCCCCCGGGAAATAACGGTAAGATCCCTGGGCTGACCATCGGCCTCAAATACCGGACCTCGCCGAACTTTATCAAGGTCTGCAAAGCTGACCCCATAATCTGTGAGATATAAAATAACTTACTCAATATCTGTAGGACATGGTGCTACACAGTGGCGGATCCAGCACCCTCTTTGCCAGGGTCAAAGGGCAAATTTAGCAAATTTTACTGAAAATGGGCCAAAATATACTCTTTTTTTTTAATTTTATGTCAGTGCCAGGGGGGGATGCACCCTCCACACACCTCTGAATCTGCCACTGATACATGCAGCTAGCTCAATAATCTTTAGGATATGAACATTACTAATCCCATAATCTGTAGAGTAGAAATATAGCAGACTCTGCTAGGTCTGGAAAGATTATGGAACAAAATCATAAATATTTATAATTCTGACACATTGAATGTTCTCCTTTGAATTAAAAATTTGGAATACCAGGGCAGGATCATGTACATTTTGAAACAAATTACCCCTTACAGTGAAATTATAAAGCACTTACAAACATGACAAAATAACATGTATATTGTATATTGGGAAATTCAATATGTTAGAGCAAAATACCAATTGCAGTACATTAATAATTTGAAATTTACCGAAGCCTCTTTTTTCTGGGTTTAATCTGAAGGCCTCTGTTTGACTGATCTCACAGATGTACGAGTATCTATCAATCCTCACTCCGAGATCCCAGCCGTAGTTCACTCCTGAAAGAAACATGATACATGTACGTCTGCGAAACACTTATAATGTCCCTGTCTACTGTTATCTATTAAGTGCATAGATTAAGTCAAACTCCATGCAAGGTAGTGGTTTCAGGACCAAAACTTAATTGGTACTTGCCATATGGAATACATCACCATTCAAAAGTTAATATGCACGAAGATTAAGTTTCGGACAACAGGATAACAACAATTAACATTATCCCAATGCTTATAAATTTGGGGCCAAATATATGCACATAAGAATTACATGTTTAATTACGCATAAAAGGATAGAAAAATTTATGTTCAAGATATTAATTAGAAATGCTGCATAGTTTTTTTTCTGTAATCAATATCTCTATCAAACTAACAATTATATAGAATATTTCCCTGACTAATAGAGATCCTGAAAAGAATCGCAGTTTTATTGGATTTGCTGATAAAAAATTGTTTGGTCTAATGAAAATTCACATTACATCTATTATTTAGACCGTTAAAAATCCCCAAATGTCGAACAATTTCATACCAGAAGTTTTCAAGAACTCTTGGATAAAGGATTCCCTGAATTTCTTCCAAAATATCCTTCAAATTGAATCAATCATATATCCCCTCTCTAATCAGACAAAACAACGACTTACCATCAAACCTATAAACAATGATCTCTCCAATCCTTGACCTAGAGGATGTCGTATCGATCCAATATTGTCTATCAGGTGTGATAAGTTTGTTCTCGTAGTCTCCGTTCCAACCGTAGAAATTTGGGTTTGAAGTGCTTCGCATACCACTTGTGACCCATACATTCCTGTAGCAATATCATAATTCAACAATCTCTAAAATTTATCACCTTATAGATAATGGGATAGGGTCTTTAGTTTATGACACTTTCATTCAATTCTGCAATTTTTAAATTTGCCGCCATAAGCATGATAAGAATATGTGCAGTTCAGCGGATGGAAATTTTTAAAGTATTGCCTGTACCATGTGTACAGTATAATAAAGTGGCAGCAATATAAAATAAATTTTCTGTAATTACTACGAAATTATCGTTCGTCTATCTTTGATTTGAACTAGAATATCTTACTCCTTTCTTCTAAGTTTTGTTTCTCCAACGAAACGAAAGTAAAAGTTCAGAAATGTCAAAACCTTCTACGATAAACAAAAATCCGGAATTTCATTCTTACCTGAAAAAGTCGTTCTGTTGCAAGTATCCGTTTATAAAGTCGTTTTCCGGCCTGCTATCAACTTGAATCAAATTAGTTCCCAAAAGCTGAAATAAAGATAAATCGGAACATTCATTAAATAAGTGAAAATGCAGATGCTGTAAAGGAAGCATGCAGGGACGTTTTCACCGAGACAAACAAATAAATAAACATTAAATTCATTCCTTTATTTTTCCAAACGTTTCGGCTTTATTGTTGTAAATAAATAAATAATTAAATAAATAAAAATTTACCCTTTAAAAAATAAATAAGAAGTAAAAATTTACCCTTTACAGCGTATGTGTATTCTATTTATTTTTTCGTAGATACTGTGCAACCATAAACATCGGCAGCTTGTGTGCTAGACAACGATGCAATTTTTTTTTTTTTTTTTTTTTTTGTCATCACATGTATCACATTTGAAAGTAAAGCATACTGGTTTGAAGTGGTTTCAAGGAAATTTATTTTAATACTTTAAGTTACATGATATATGCATATTTTTTTATTTATCTATTTCATTCATCTTATCTTTTTATTTATTCTATTTTTTAACATTCTTACCGCGCATTGCTCTCGCGCCTGTTCGTAAGTTGCTTTTGGGTCAAAAACGAATTTGTAGCATGTATTGTCAAAAACCATCCAGTCTGATGGGCAATCTAATGAAGAAAAGAGAAGATTAAGAAAAGTTGCCATTATTATTTTCCAGTGCAATCATTTTTTATGTTGAAAGAAGTCAATTAATCAGCATAACTCTTATAAATACTTTCTGTGAATCTGTGTGAAGCACTTACCAAAGATTTGGGACTGTGAGCAGACGGATCCTATCAACAAGACAAAGGTAAGCAATACACCCATTGCCTTCATTCTGTCTGCAAAACGCCAGAGTAAGAGTTAATTCTGTGGTTTTAGCGCAGCAGGAGAAAAGCCTCCCAAAGAACAATCAACGCTAGAAACATAGAGCATATTCACCGTAAAACATCATTTTTTTTTTATAACCAAGACCTTATTATCCTCTGCGTTTAAAAAAAATATATCACTAGGCTGATTAAAAGATGTTCGGTGATTCTGCTACAATTAACCGGACATCTAATCATCAGTCTAGGCCTCCATGTAGTACCATCCAGTGGCACCACAGTAATAAGGGTTTCCCACTGGAAATAGGTTTATTTTGGGGGGGGGGGATATTCAGGGGTTGTTGGATCGAGCCTGTCTCTCGTCGTTTTGTGGCAATTTTGCACCTCGATCGCCCATCAAAATAAAGTCGACACCCCGCTTTCTATAATTATCATTTATACAGATGATGTACCAACTTGCAAGAATCCTGTTTTAAAGCATATATATATTAATTAAAGGTACAATCCAAAAGTCTCTATATTTGAAAAAATAAAGAGAACAATCATTATATGAAAATAAAATGGTTCAAATTTTTTCAGTGTTTGGAAAGATAAACCAATATATGAATATGAGTTTCTTTCTCAGATCCCATTGTAAACAGAACTTTACAGGCAACCCGCGAAAGTCACCAGACTCACCAAACAAATATTTTTTTCTTGGGAGGGGGGGGGGGTTGAGGGTTTGAACATAACACAGGTACGTGAAAATGTACAAAATCTTTCTCTTAGCACGCTTATGTCTATAAGGTATCATAATCAGTGATCATTATATGAATATATGATATACAAAGTTGTAAACAGCGAAATTAATGTAGACTTGTAACAAACTATGGTTTTCCTATCTGATTTCCTGATCCAAAAATCGACCCAAATTGAAATGACGTCATATAAGCGTTCTTTTTGAAAGTGTTTAAAAACAAGTGAATTTATACTCTTTAAACAACCTTTAAGTAATTTTTCTTATATAGAAGACAAAATATAATGTTTTTGTCAAATATATGACCAAAATAAGACAATATATAGGATGTCATTTTGTGTGTTTACATAGATTTTTTACGTATGTTTGTGCCATTTTCAAAATGGCGGCTGTATGGTTTATGACAAACGGTGATTAATTATCACTGAATGTATACAGAACATGTGGAAATGAAGTCATATACAAAATACGTCGATATTCCTTTGTTTATTTGTTTTTTTTTTTACGATTTTCTTCACCATATTTAGTCTTCTGGAAAGGGATTTATCCTTTTTTTTGATTCCCAAAAGGGCAAAATAAACTAGATGTACCGTTTACGTAAACTGTGATCCCCCCCCCCCCTTTCGCCCTTATACATATAATTCACCATTACAACTTATACATAGAAACTATAAAAATACAAAATTATAATTACTGAATGAAAGATTATACTTACTTTATGTATTTTGATGATGTCAGAGCGTTGTGTGTGATATCTTCTACCTTTCATCGATTAGTATCTCTGAATCAACCAGTTATACCGACGTCTCACGTAATCCTTTACATATCCAATAACATTTTTTCACGAAAAATCAAAGATTTGTCATTTTAATAAGTGATTTCCCAGCTTGTAGAAAATTTGAAATCTTAAAGAAACTTCTGACACATACAGTGAATATAGTTTGAAAAAGACGCCAACTAAAACACAGCAGAGAGAAAATAACGTCGTTTATGCATGGACGAAAATTGCCGACGGCGATCTCTGTATGACATGGTTTCACCTTGCATAGAAACACATGATATAGTGCAATTCTGCCCCGAGGAAAATTTTAAATCATATGTTAAATCTAATCTAATTGGTTAATTGGTTTTGAAATAATTTCATAATCAAATCTAACTGATGAATGATTAATCAATTAATTATCCGATAACGCAATAATTTGTTCATTCAGGACATATATATGTATATAATATATTCAACCGTCCCTTCAGCATGTTTATTATCAACTTAAATTTAGTTTCTTATAAATCAAAAAAATTCACAAATAACAATAAACACTCAATATCCACAATTTTTCGGCCTCTCGGTCTTTATCAAGTGAAAAAAACACAAATATAGAATTATTTTATATTCGTGATTTATATTTGATACTATAAAGGCCGACGTCTCACGTAATCCTTTTTAGCCGATTATCAAGTGGAAAAACGAAAAAATATAGAATAATTTTATACTTGATTAAGGCCGAGTGGCCGAACGTTCATATTATTGTTTTCCACTTGATAAAGGCCGAGTGGCCGAAAATTTGTGGATATATATTGTGTGCACATGTTTACTGTTATTTATAATATATATATATTGAAACTTCCCTACGGAGGACTTTACTTCATTCAATAAATTTCAATTGTTTCACTGATTAACTTTAGAATTGTCTAATTCATATTTTACATTTTGTTTCTTTTGCAATGTTTAATCATAAGTTACTTGAATATCTTAATGTGCAGGGGAATTTCAGTTTGGGGTACTTTTTGGTAGTGCTAAGCACGTTCCGCCAGACGTTACATGAGTACCAGCCATTTTTTTTAAAATGTCATTTCGAAAATAAGGTCACAATAAAGGCAAGCTACATTTTCTACGAATTCATTTCAGTGGCACCATCTACACAATTATGCTATAGTAGAATTTGTCAATTTGAAATAACTTAAATATTCACAGTTCTAATGCCCATGTATGTGCAACACCTTCACGTTTTAAGAAAACCGAGGCCATATAATTACCTTCCCAGCTGATGGAACAGTCTTTGCCATCTTTGGCCGGGGTTTCGACTGTTGTTGACCTCTGGGGTAAAATGATGGACCATATGTTTCATCCATAGTGACAACTCTTTAAAGAAAATTGACAGGACCTCCCTAAAAAAAGGTTAAGATTAGCACGTCATAAGTGTGCCTTGTGTTCTTCTGATCAACTGTCAGAAGTCTCGGTATCCAACAGGCCGAAAGCTTTCTCATATCAAGATCTTCCGTCAAAATGGAATGTACTCTTTCCTGTGAAATGCCAACTGTTCTGGCTATATATCTTTCTGTAACTCTTCTGTCAGTCATAATAATATCATGGACTTTATTGACCATTTCTGGAGTTTGCAAAAGTGGCAGGACCTCCGGGACAGGGGCCATCCTCAAGGCTCTGTCAGCCGCGCTTAAATTCCGCCACCCACCTTTTCACTGTACATAGCGTACGAAGGGGCATCTTTCCCTATAGTGTTGTTCACTATGGATATCCTTAGGTGTTTAAAAAAAAACCTTTTTATGCATATATTGGATCACTGTCTTTTCATTTTGTCCAATTTTGCAAAAGCAACTTGTCTTGTTTACCTCGTCGATTTTAATTGACGAAATTAGCCCAGTCCTTGGGTACATGGCCTGATATAGTCAGAGAATAGCAGGACTTAAAAAGAATATCCCTCCGTATCTCCTTCAATACGAGGCTCACAACATATCAATCAGCCCTCGTATCAGATGAACAATACTGGTTTCCTGTATTCTCAATTCTACAGGAAAACCAGTATCTGCAAAAAAGTCCATATTTTAACAATACTGGAATACCAGTATCTTCCAGTATTTGACCAGTATTGTACACAAGGAACAATACTAGAAGATACTTGTGACAATACTTGAACCAAAAATTTTACCAGTATTGTCAACAATACAGGTATACCAGTATTGCGATCGCCAAGTTTACATGAATTCAGAGCTCATTGTGGCCATATTTATCGACTTGCTTCCTGTATTAAGGTTTCATGAATTCTGTGCATGCAGCGGTTGTAGAGATGTTGAAAGTGTACGTGTCAGCCAATCAGAGCCCTTTGTAGCCATATTTGTCGATTGCTCAGCACCAAAAACACAAACTTGGTAGAGGACCTTCAGTACTTGTTGCCTGTAAAGTTATGTGAAAACATGTGCAATGGTTGCAGAGGAGATGTTGAAAATTCATCAGCCAATCTGAGTTCTCCGTGGCCATATTTGTTGACGGAACGGTAGGAAAAACACAAACTTGGCAGAGGACCTTGAGAACTTGCTCCCAGTAACTTAAATGTCGAGCCCTTAGCAGTCATATTTGTTGACCGATCGGCACGAAAAACACAAACTTGGTAGAGGACATTGAGTACTTGTTCCCGGTAAAGTTTCGCTAAATACTGTGCTGCTGTCAAAATGCGTCAGTCAATAAGAGCACTGGGACCATATTTGTCGACTGATCAGCACCAAAAACATATACATGGGGGTAACACAGTTTTAACAGGGATTCAAGTCCCTGTGCCTTGGTGGCAAGAGCATGGACATCCTCTCAAGACAATTGTACATGATACCAAGGTCTGTTTATAAGTCCTTGGTAATACTTTACTCCCCCTTGTCGGATGTCATACACACAACTGCGTCTCCGGTGTCGTAGCGGAAACTTGTATGGCCAAAAAATCGTATAAATTACTGGCAATTTTTAAAATTGCTTGCTAATGTGTTTGAATTATTTTACTCCCAAAACTGCTTGTATATGAAAGTATAATTTAATGATAATATGGACTCTGATCTTGTCGTATATACTCTCCAGTACGACACTCACCGGAGACGCAGTTTTGTGTATGACATCCAACAAGGGCAAGGGGGAGTAAGGCATTACGGAAGATACAGCACGGAATACACAAACTTGGTAGAGGACCTTGAGAACTTGATTCCTGCATTTTTTCGTTAAATTCTGTGAAGTGGTTGCAGAAATGTTGAAAATCCATAAGCCAATCAAAGCCCTTGGCAGCCATTCTAGTTGACTTGTTAAACGTCTTTAAATTCAATAGCATCATTTAAGACACGGTAAATTAACTGTTGACTGATCAGAATGTAAAACACAAACTTGGTCGATGACCTTGGGTTCTTGCATCCTGTAAAGTTTTGTTAATTTCTGTTTTAAATTAGTGTTGAAATGCAGATGTCCAAAATGACTCGGTCAATCAGAGTCCTTTGCGGCCATCTTTGTTGACCAATCAGCAAGAAAAACACAAACTTGGTAAAGGACTTCCTTGAACATTTGCTTCCTGAAAAATTCATTAAATTCTGCAGCGATTGCAGAGGAGATGTCCAAAATGCTCAGCCAATCAGAGTCCTTGGCAGCCATATTTGTTGACCAATCAGCACGAAAAAACACAAACTTGGTATAGGAACTTGCTTCCTGTAAGGTTATGTGAAATTCTGTGTAGTGGTTGTAGAGGAGATGTCGAAAATGTGTCAGACAATAAAAGCCCTTGACAGCCATATTATGTGACTGATCAGTAGGAAAAACATAAACTTGGTAGAGGACCTTGAGAACTTGCTTCCTTCTGTGTAGATGCAGAAGAGATGTCAAAAATGTTTTCATACAGGACAGATGGACAGACGACAGAGGGAGTCCTATAACAATAGGTCATTTGAGCTTCGCTCAGGTGAGCTAAAAATGGATAAAAATAGCTTTATCTGATTGAACTAAAAGTGGATAAAAATAGCTTTATCTGATTACAGAATATATTTATTCTATCACTTGAAAGTGTCATATTCATGAAAGTTTAAAATTTGCATGGTTCTTTACACCAAAGTAACAAAACAAAGATTTAACAATTGCTAGATATACATTAAAGTGTCACCTCAGTATATGAAAAACAAAACAATATGATCACTTCTACAACATGCTTAAATTGTTTAATTTTAAAATTAACACAGATTATTTAAAGTATATCAACATTAATAAGAGCGTTCATAGTTAAGGTCAACTAATCATACTAAAAGGCCACAGGAGCTTGACGCAAACGAACCACAATGATATCCACATTTACTTGTGAGAGAAAGGAAGGAGTGGATTTCATTAAGGGTCTCCTGTGAATAAGGCTCAAAGTATGTGTAAGGATACATGAAAACTTTAAAGAAAACTTTGCTGCTTTGTTATATCAAATTGCAGTCAATTTTCAGATAAAGGAACAACATGTGCTTGTGACACATGAGTGAATATAAAATTAAAGTACCAGTAGGAAAGTTGTATTACTTACCAATTAAAAGTTATCATCTGTCAAAACATATCAAAGTTTTGTTCAGACAAACAGATAAATGGACAGACCAATAATTGCCCAAAATAAATGATTCAAACGGAGAGGGGGGGGGAGAGATAAAACATGTCAAATAAACCATAAACTGCTACAGGCGACATGGCCGGATTGCAAAGCTCTAGTTTTAGATGATGTGTACTTTATCTACCGTATTGTTTCTGTATAAGGAGTCCATCAGTGAAATATTAAAGCACTACCCCTCCTTCTAATTCAAAAGATATATAGGTAATTTTAAGATCAAGGTCACGGTAATAAATGAAGGGGTCGAGGTCAAGGTCACAGTCTTGTAATATAGAATCTTAATGTAAAATATGAAAGTAATTTTGTTTATGTTTCAAGAGATACAGTCATGTTTAAAGTTTTGAAAAGTTCAGCAAAGTTTTAGGTCAAGACCACTAGGTCAAAAGGCAGGGTTTCATTAACAAGTGTTGCTGTAAGGAATCTATGACTGAAATAATATATAGAAGCTCTATTCAATACAGTTTAAAAAAAATATCACTAAAATTGTTGTTTTAGAAAAGTAAGTCAAACTTCAAGGTCACTGTGTAAAAAGTCTAGGTCACAAATGAATAGTCTGATCACAAGGTGTTTGCACAAGTAGTATAAAATCCCCACCTCTTAAGGTTCAAAAGATATTGTAAAGGTTAATGTTTTTGAAAAGTAGGTCAAACTTCAAGGTCTAGGTCACTAGGTAAAAAGACAAGTCTCAAATAAAAGGTCTAATCAAGGTTAATCATTATATAAAGTATCCTGTTAACTCTTCTTAATGGCAAAAAAAAACCCACAAATGCAGAAATTTCCATTTCAAGGTCAAAGGTCAGATAGACAGACTTTGCCATTTCATAGACCAGATTTTGCTTTGCAATCCGGCCAAAAATTGAAGAAATGATAACCATCATAACAAATGTAACATGGGAAGGAAACTCAGGACATACAAAACTCACAAGTCTCCAGAAAATTTTACTTTGATCTTTGAACTTGAAAGAAAGAAGTGCAAACCTCAGCATATATCTTTCTTCAGTAATAATTATTCTATATTACTATTAAAACCTGTAAAATACATGTATACAATACGAAAGCAACCTCAATCATCTGTCAATGTCTAACTTTCCACTGTTAAAATACATGTACATTGTATGATTCACTTCATGATCGTGGTGACAGGAATAGTTTACCATAAATTATAATATAAGCATGTAGTAACCATATCTATACATGTCAACAAAGATGAATAAAATGAAATTTTCTGAGCCTAGAATCCAGTCACTGTATTAATCTATCAAACATTCATCTTTGAATCTATGCAGGATCTAGTGGCGGGAAGGATTTCACTCGACATGTTCATGGGCGTGACCCCTACGACGCCCCTCCCATGATGCAAGAACAGCGGCAAGGTACAAAAATGTTACGCCAATTAGCGACACAGTGGACGTGGCTGTAAAGAATTGTCGATATTCAAATCGCAGATACCACACTAAGCATATCAAAAGGCCAAATAACGGTAGCATAAGCATCCCTATATCGAACGCGTTATCATCATGCTGCATTCTGGGAGATTCAGCATTTCTGTTGGCTTGCGTGATGAGGCAGTGAATCACACTGTTATCCACGATGTTGTAGGCTTGGAGAGTGTTTGCGTCATTTCTAAGATCTTGTCCGTTGAAAATAAACCGTACCAACTTGTTTTCCGATAATTCTGCTGCAAAGTTAGCCCTAAAGTAAACAAAAGAACTAAACATATATAACGCATTATACATGTACCGATAGAATCATATTTGGTAATTTTGAAGACCAGCGTTACGGTACTTCCCATTTGGGACCGAATCTGACGTAGACTAATTGTGACATCATCAAATTCTATGGAAACAGTCCCTAAAGTTTGCAAAACAAAGGTACAAAATCGACGTTACCATACCATTTTCATGATGTCATAATGGTTTTACATCAGATACCGTCTGAAATGGGAAATAACTCTTTATTCCGCAAAGACTCAATATCATCATGATATATTATTGAATTTGATAAAATGTACATTTTCAATCTATTCAAGTTACATGCAAAAGACCTCATAACTCATATTAATGTTAAAAGTAGGATTTTTAAGCCAAATATGAGAGGAAGGCTTTCTCACTAATTTAGTGATTAATTCTTTTTATTTAAATAAAGGCTATAGAAGAAATACATTGAATTAAATCACAATCAATTTGTTAATTTGAATTTAAAATTTAATAATGTTACAGTATTAATGTGCTGAGCTTACGGTAGACAACAAATTTTGGTAACTTCAAGATAATTTCCTTAATCATGTTAATGCAATCAAATGTCAATATAAATGTGCATATACCAGTACCTTCTAAATTGGCCAATGGTATCATTTGGAGATGCAATCACACTTCTTTGGGTGTCATTCAGATATTTCAATCGTATGTTAATCTGACTTCCAAAACTTTCACCATCGAGAGGATCTGAACTTTGGTGAGCGTTGCTTTGACCAGAGTTACCTCCTCTTGAATTAGTTCTGTCTTTTGATTTGTAACTGTCTGCTTGACAACCTTTAGATGACCCTGAATTAACAACATTACTTGAACCTGCATGGCTAGTACTAGAATCTGATTGGTTTATAACATTTGAATCTGATTGGTTTAAAACACTAGATTCTGATTGGCTATTGACACTGTTTTCTGATTGGCTAGCTTTACAAGTAGCTGCTTCAGATGCATCAATGACAGTCTGTGGTTTTTCTTCTTTGGAGACTTTTGGCTGACTAGAGTTTCCTTGGTTTACACTTGCTTGAATGATAGACGGCTCTTTTGAAGAAGATTGCCTTTGAAAAAATTCTACTCTCCTTCGCCGAAGCTCTGTCTCTGATAAATCTTGATCAATTTTTTCTTCGATGTTTTCTTTTTCAAGATCTGTGGATAATGCCACTTGCTCGACACTTTCATTTGAACTATCCTTATCACTAACACTTTCCCGGGAGTTACCTTCCCCTGTTTCAGGCACAGCTCTTTTCTCTGTACCAAAATTTTGTGCTTGCGCAGTTACTTCTTGAGGTAGGCTTTGTTCTGCATTACCTGAAAGTTCTTCAGTTACATTCCCAGCTTCTACTACTTCCTGTTCCTCTTGAGCATGCTCACTAGATGCATCATCTGAATCAGACACTGGAGAGTCTCTGCGATTTGCTGCAGTTGCTCTGCGTCTAGCTCCGTTGGTTAATTCAACAATTATAACGCTAAAAAATGGAATGTCTCGTATGTTTGTAGATATCCATGCTAAACATATCACAAATAACAGCAAAAGAACGGCAAACACTGCCGTTACTTCATCACCAACTCCCTCAATTAAGGACATCTCCCCTTGATATCTACCAGACCAATTTTCTTCTTAGCTTTGTCTTCTGATTCTGATGCAAAATCTGAAAATGAAGGAAACAAAAAATAAATATTTACTGATTGAATTCCAAGCACATAGGTTATGATAGGTATGCTAAACCACAGCCATAAAAGCGCCTGGTATGCATGCGTATGTGTGCGTCCTATGAAACAATACACAGGACGCACACATATGCATGCATACCTGGCCTCACTTGTATCAAACTTCTCAACTTGAGATTTTCCTCAAATCTGAGTATTTTCCTCAAATATTTGAGGTTTTCCTCAATTTGTCTTGTATTAAACAACCTCAACTTGAGGTTTTTCTCAAAGTCAAAGTTGACTCGGAGATTTTCCTCAAAGTTAATAAAGGGGTAGGGCCACGAGACCCCTAAATCGGCCCTCGATTTTTCTCTAGAAATAAATTTCATGAGAAATACTTAATATTTCTCATGAAAATACACGGATGTTTACCGCTTTTGATAAAAAGAAAAATATCACCAAAAAAGGTGCCATTTAATTGTAATGACGTCATGAAGTGAGGTCATTTTGACGTCATTGACAAAATATAGCGAAAATTGTTGGATATTTGTCTTTTGTGGAAGAATTCAATGTGGCCGCATGCGTTAACTGAGATAACACGTTTATGACACAAAGATACAATGATAAACTTTCACATAAATTTTTCATCTTAGTTAATGCATGCGGCCATTGCTAATTTAATAGAAATATGTAGTTTTTGCACCAATTTCGCGGAATATGATCTATTTTGGTGTTTTTAAAGGGCTAAAAGCCGTTGATAAGCGCAATGTTTTCAAAAGATAGATTTGTGATTGAGTAGAGGACGTTTCAAAATGTCAAATCACAGTTGAAAATTCTATGAAGTACAGTGGTCATAATTAGGGCCAATATCGGGCTTCGTGGCCCTACCCCTTTCCCTCAAAGTTGAAAGACTCCTCATAATTTACTTTGTATGAAAGAAATATTTGAGATTTTCTTCAATTTGAGGAGAGATTTTCCTCAAATATTTTAGGGAGCTCCATATGTACCTCAAATACTTGAGGAGAGGTAGAATTTCTTCAAAATATAAAAATTAGGCAAAGGGGTAGGGCCACGAAGCCCGATATTGGCCCTAATTTTGAACATTGTACTTCATAGAATTTTAAACTGTTATTTGACATTTTGAAACGTTCTCTATTGAATCACGAATCTATCTTTTGTAAACATTGCGTTTATCAATACCTTTAAGCCCTTTGAAAACACCAAAATAGGTCATATTCCGCGAAATTGATGCAAAAACTGCATAATATTTCTATTAAATTAGTAGTGGCCGCATGCATTAACTAAGATGGAAAATTTATACGTGAAAGATTATCATTATATCCTTTTGTAATAAACCTTTTGTTTCAGTTAACGCATGCGGCCATATTGAATTCTTCGATAAAAGACCAAATTTCCAGCAATTTTCGCCATATTTTGTCAATAACGTCAAAATGACGTCACTTCATGACGTCATTACAATTAAATGGCACTTTGTTTGGTGATATTTTTCTTTTCATGAAAAGCGGTAAACATTCGTTTATTTTCATGAGAGATATCAAGTATTTCTCATGAAATTTATTTCTAGAGAAAAATTGAGGGCCGATTTAGGGGTCTCGTGGCCCTACCCCTTTAAGTAAAAAATACAAATCACATTGTGTAATTTACAAAACATAACTTTCAAAAAAATAGTTTTTTGTTGTATTATATGTGAAAACTAAGATTTCAAGTCGAGGGATGAGTTGAGGAAACTTAAGTTGGCAAAGGGGTAGGTTCACTCACTACCAAAATTGTCCCTCAATATGTCAATTTTTGCGAAAAATAATTTAATGTAAATTATGATTCACCATCTCTTATATCTATCTCAAATACCTGCCGAAATAGAAAGTAAATAATTTTCTTTGTCAAAAACGTCACGTGCGTTAGTTATGACGTCACATTGTGACGTCATTTGCTCTGCATGATGGAAAATAAAGGAAAATCGCCATACTTTCTGCATAAATCTTTAAAATTAGTATAGGCGCCAACCCTTGCCAAAAATAAATTTTATGTAGATCGGTCAAAATTGTAACAAATGTATCAAATGGATCCGAGAGGCAAAGCCTAACATAGATCTCGACACCAAGGTAACCAAGGAAAGATCAATTGAAAATTGAACTTTTTATGTGAAAATTAATCTGGGTGAGGGCTGGTGCCCTACTTATTTTCATAAATTTTTACCAGTATTATGCCCATTTCTTACGATTTTTATGCATTTTACAACTTAAAGCTGATTTTAAATCCATATCTTTCTGTGTATTGCACGTAAATTAAAATATTTATTTGGTATTTCAAACAACCATACATGTATGGGGTAACTTCCTTGATACGAAATTACAATCAATCTAACAAATTCTAAAATTAGGGCTGATATTCCATGTTAACGAACCTGCTCCTTTCAAGTTGAGGAAAATCTCAAATATGTCTTTCATATGACAGGGTTTTTTCTAGCCCCTAATGTCGGGGGCCTGGGCCGATCATGACATTGGGAATTTTACAACATTTTAACCTAAATTGGGAAATAAATTTCAAACAAATTACTGTATCCCTTATCATATCAATTGTCTATATTTTGAATCCTTCCTTGAGTTAAACTAAAACAACATGTTTGTTCTACTTTCGCTTTACTTTCAGTTAATGATACGTAAATTGGAAATGAATTTCTTGTTTTGGAGAAAAGATTAAATTGGGAATTTTTAGGTCTAAAATTGGGAAAAAGTACCTCTTTTTGATGTTGGGAATGGGGCCGAATTTCGGCCCCCTACAGACCCTAAAAAAATCCCTGTATGAGGTAAAGGAGCTGTAATGATAAGACGTAAATCTCAATAGCGTGGCGGGGCCGCCACGCTAAAACGGCCTGGAGAGAACAGTCTGCCGATACTTCAATGGGTCTGGTGACAATATTTCCGACATAAGTCGTAAGCGATATTAATCGGCATAATGCTAATTGTCCCTTCCATATTTGAGAAATTCCATGACATCACAATGCAATTTCGATGTTCGAAGCTTGTTTGTCCGAGGTAAAAGCATTGTGACGTCACGAAATTTTGCATTTTTTCCCCCCAATCGGAAGGGTCAGTTAAGTAGATTTGTGGATGAATCTTCTCTGAACGCATTGAATTAACGTCTATACAGGACTGGTTTGCAGAAGGAACGACCTACTACTGAATATTTCATTGTTCATAGGAAATGACAAGCACCCCTCCCTCCTCCGACCGAAAAATCCGTAAAATTCCCTAAATAACCCATTTGGTCGAAATCTTTTCCATTGAAAATAAAAGAAAATGCAATTTACATAGAATCTGCACGGTAAAACAGGCAGCTTATTGTGTAATCACCAAATAATCATCATAACTGCTCCCGTTTCGACACCTGTCAGAAGGAAGGAAGTGGACAATGACGAAATTAGTTAAGAGGTCAAAAGAATCCGTAACGCGCAATTCTAATTCCGGAAAATGATAAAATCTTCTTCAATTTCCAAGCAAAATATAAATGATAAAATCACTTGATCAAGCAGAATAAGAGTAAAAAAAAGATTTAATCTTTTTTAGCAGATTAAAATACATCAATAGTATGGAAGAAAATATATCCGAAATCAAAATGTATCCATATCCGATTTCATTTCGGGTTCTAAAATCTCCCCAATACTCTGTCATATGACGATTTCACCAGAAAACTTGAAAGATGTCTCATTCTGCGGCGAAGGGTAAATTGATTGCTGTAATTGGCGACGAGGTTAATATCCATTTGAGTTTTTCTTATACTGAAGCATTACTGGTACTGCAATTGTGAGGTTTATATACATACGATTCCACATTGACAGATTGACAGATTGAGACTTGACAGATCTTTTGATTTTTACATTCTTGTGTTGTCACAATGGTTGTTTTAAGTTAAAGTAAATTTTCACAGAAACCAAGTTGTTTATTTGTACAGTGTTAATCAGGTGCTTCACTTCTTTGCCCTACAATGTATGAACAGGCAAAGAAATGATGCAAAGAAGCAAAGAAGCAAAAAAAAAAAAATGCAGATATCGCGAAAGTTTTTATAATTACCAGACATTTTTGAATTTTTGTAGAAATTCAAACATGTTTATTAAGAAAAAATTGAAATATTTTACCAGACCGAAGCAAATTTTACCAGATTTGTCTGGTATGTCTGGTGACTTTCGGATTGACTGAAAATGATGCGAAAATAAAACAAAGAAATTAATGATGAGAAGATGCAATATACATGTAATCTTCTCATCATTAATTCACTTCTTCTCATAATTACTTTGCTTCTTTGCCATTAATTTTGACACATTGCACATTGACCAGGGGGTGGACTGAGTGAAAGGGAAGATGAGGGGAGGGGGAGTGGTACCCCAGAGATTTTGAAAACTTTTGAGGCATGTCATCGTCAGATACCCCGGTCTTTAGCAAAGGACTGGGGGTATCCGACGATGGAGGTGTGCCTGTCATTTTTAAAGTGATGTCAGTCCGAATAAAGAATTGTGTAGCAAAACAAGTTAAACTTTTTGCCAGTCGGAATGTAATTTTGCTGGTAAAATCCTTTGGACTGGCAGTTTTCAGCATCACTGCGGTACCCCCCTGTCCTCCCCTCATTAATGATAATAATCCTGAGTTACGGTACCAATGTGTAAGAGTTGCGCCTTCAATTGTTATGTCTTAATAATGGGAAGAAGCAAAGAAATGATTGCCTTTTCTCATAATTTCTTTTCATAATTTCTTTACATTCTTCCTTTGCCTCTTTGTCTGTTCATATATTGTAGGACAAAGAAGTGATTTCCCCTAATAAACACATGATAAAAAGTGTACATTTGAGCTTTGGCTATGCTTTTTCTGATGCAAATGTACAACATTATAATTTTTATAATTTATATGTAAAATGTTACAATATACCAGTGTTGACCTAATCTTTTATTGATATTTTTAGGACACATGTACTGGATTTCTTCTTGGAGGTATAGGAGAACTCAACAAGAAGCGGGAACCTAACTTTTTGGTTGTTGATAAAAGTAAGTACATGTAAATGCTTTCCTCCTTACCTCCCTCATTTTTCTCCCCCCGTTTTCCCACTCCCCTTCTTCATGCTTACCATACAGAGATAATGCACTGAACTAGTATTAGCTGTTGTTCTAGATTTGAACAATCTACTGTATATGATGGTAGTGCCAAAATTTCAAAAGAAAAGGGAAGGATCTCCAGCATGATCACCCTGCACTCACTCAGCGAAACAAACCCACAAGAAAGTGACATATAAATGACATAAAAAAGACAACTACATGTATATTCACTAGAACATCATACAAAACATTGAAACAGAGGTACAGAAACATTAAACATCAACATGATCAAAGAGGGAAATGAACATTTTTTTTTTTGCAACCAGAATGTTATTTTATTTATCTATTATCTTTACAGATACCAGCAGGCATGATATAGAGGAAACGTTCCGGGGATTTTTAAAGAGAGAGGATATTGCCATCATACTTATCAATCAAACTGTAAGTCTTTTGATCGTGCTTGGATTTATTTACATTTTGCCATCTTGGCAAGTAGAAATGCTTAATATCTACATGTAGAACAAATTTTGGTCAGGCATGTCATGGAGTTTCATAGTCACAGTTGGTCAGATCTAAAGCAGTACATGTACTTATATGAAATAGTCTGTATAACATGCTAAAATTTTCCAAAACTCCATCTGACATTGACAAAAACCATATGAAATTGCCGACAATCTGGTTCTTTTTGTAAACGCTGCTGAGGTGTGAACATGATGAGAATGTACATATTTTTTGTTACAGATTGCAGAAGAAATCCGCTATGTGATAGATTCCCACAATGATCCTATTCCTGCAGTGTTAGAAATCCCTAGTAAGGACTCACCATACGATTCTAGCAAGGACTCTATTCTCAGGAGAGCTAAGGTTGGTTGATGATAAAGTATCACTTGTTATTATCCAATGCAGTCTTTTTGAAAAAATTTTTCCAGCCACTAGCTCAAAGATAAATTTTACTAGTTTTTTGTATAGTTTCTTAAAGAATTTCTACTAGCCCAGCAAAAAATTTGGTAGCCTCAGGCGCCAGGCTAATGAGTTTTTGGAAAGACTGCCAATGTGCTACATAGAAAATTCTTTAAAAGTATTTCTGACTTTTTTGAAATTATTACATTTTTATTAGCTCGCTGGGACGAAAAAGTTCAGAGAGCTAATGCCATACCCTCGGCGTTGTCGTTTTTGTCGTCCTTAGACAAAACTTTAACCTGGGCTATATCTCTTGAACTATAAGGGGTAGGGCTTTGATATTTCACATTTAGATACCTTGTGACGAGACCTTTCATTTGAGACCATGACCTTTGACCTAGTGACCTTGACCTTGGACTTTGACCTACTTTTCAAAAACTTTAACCTGGTTTCTGACAAAAACCTGTATAGGCGAGCTATGTAATCTTTGATTACCCTATGTTTCACAATCTCTGTGCAACCAAATAACAGTTTGTGCAATTACACTATTTTGTTGGTCACTTGACAAATAATGTTGCCCTCTGTAATCATTTTCTTCGAATGACCATTTCTTTCTCTTTTTTATTTCAGGGGATGTTTTCAGCTGATGACTTGAGATAGAACTTTTTCATTCAACCAGCCATTGTATTGAAATTTATATGTAGCACATTGTTTTCATAGACATGATAGATTTTTGATATTTGCTATGAAAATGTGAATATGAACATGTATACTTCATGTATCAGTTTATTTGTTTTTGTATAATTTTCAAGAGTACACAATTAACACAGAAATTGAATTAAATTAATATATTATTATTAAATTTTTTTTATATTACATGAAGGTTCAGATAATTTCTTATAATACTTCCATAAAAGAAGCTGATTTAATTGAATTATTTGAAGATCGGGATTTGGAATCTTGACATAGTATTAATAATGCAACTCCTGTCTGTGCTAGGTAATTTAAAAAACTCGCATTAATTTTTTTCATGTTTCAGAAGATTGGAGTAACACTTTCAAAACTTAACCTATTGATTCAATTCTATGAAATTAACAATAAATTAGAATTCACTGAGATAGTGCATGTACATGTGGTACATTATATTTTAATAATATTTATTGTAGGTAGTGAAAATATGTAACCAAGATCATGGCCATTTCTTACTAAAACATTTCTTTGTATAATCAATGAGTGCATAAAGTCAATGCAAACACAATGCTCTTTTGATTTCCATATTCACTTTTACAAAATTGTCTAAGAATGTGAGGTAATATTTCATCTGCTAATTTAAATTCATTTGTTTGTAATACAAATTTCACAGACAGAATTTTGCTTTCGTTTTTGAAATTATTGAAATTTGATGGAAACATAATTGCATCTCTCCTGAAAAAGGCTAAGAATAAATTAGCTCTAATTGATTTTATAGATCTGCTCACTTAACTTGTTATACTAATTAAAGATTTATACTTAGCTGTAGTTTTGAAAGAAAAGTAAACCTCATTGACTAATTTCTGTCAATCATGTACGATGTAAAAATATTTGTTTTCAATTTGTGTGCAGGGGATGGTATCATTTAATTCAGTAAAATTGTTCAATTTGCATGATTCTGAAATCCATTTGATGATTCAGTTTGTATTTTCATAGGTTTGCTTGAATATTGAACATCAGCCAAGCTTCTTTGTACCAATTTACAGTGATCAAAGTCAATTTAAAGCAATATGTCATACATGTATATTGAATGTGAAAAGACCATTCTCCGATTTTGTTAGTAAGCACAAAATGTCCGAGTCAACATCTTTTGGCGTTGTTTTACATTATGACATCACTGTTAAAAGACGCAATTCCATTTTGACGCAACAATTAAAAAGTGTGCAAAAATTGATTACCTCGGACATTTTTCGTCATTTTGTCAGCCATTTTGAGGCAAGTGGCCTATTGAGCATCATGGAAAGACACTTTGCAATAAAAATTTTACTTTAATTTCAAAAATGTTATATCCCAAAGGATATAAAGTATTGAAATCATAATGATAGTAGAATATGCACAGGATGTTCAGCTTGGTTCCTCATCTGTAAAATCACAGGAGTATGACACTATTCGTTAACCCCCCTGAATATCTCCTCGAGAGTCAAACGCCATTAAAGTAACATGTAGGTGTGTGACTTTCACTGGGATATGTGACTCAGGGGGGTTAACGGACAATGTGTCATACTCCTGTGTGTAAAACCTTGTTCAATTTTGTATACATTCTAATGACTACATTGCAAGCTGTATTGTTATTTGAATATGGCTCACATTAAAAGAGAACAAAATGCTACATGCATGCATATCTAGTCAAGAATAAAATTTAATGTACTGAGATTTTTTCACATTTCTTTATTGGAAATAATATATACTAGCTTATAGCTATTGCATTCATATAATAGCAGATACCAATTTAAAATGTCTAATGCAACTTTGCACTAACTGGCTTAATGTGAAAATTCAAAGCAGAGTAGAATCATCTGTGAAGGAAATGATCATTTTGCTAGCATTTTAATAGGAAATCCTGATGTCCAAAGTAAATTTTATATTTTACTTCTTATATTTAATATCATGATCAGTTTGTTGGGAATCCTATAAATATGAGCGAAGCTCAAGTGAGCTATTGTCATAGTGCACCATCTGTTGTCTGTCTGTCTGTTTCAAACTATTTAACATTTTGGACATCTCCGCAACCGCTGCACAGAATTTCATGCACATTTACAGGAAGGAAGTACTCAAGGTCCTCTACCAAGTTTCTGTTTTAGATGTGCCGATCGGCCAACAAATATGGCCACCAAGGACTCTGATTTGTCGGCTCAATTTTGACATCTCTTCTGTAACCATTGCACGGAACCTTACAGGATTTAAGCAGGTACTCAAGGTCTTCTACCAAGTATATGTTTTTTTTGTGCCAATCGGCCAACAAATATGGTCTCTACCAACTCGGATTGGCTGAGGCATTGTCAACATCTCTGCAACTTCATGAACCTTGCAGGAAGCAAGTACTCGAGTTACAATGAAGGTCTCCGCGGGGAGAACAGCTATTACAGCATGTTTCTTTAGATCTCGTGCATTGTGACGCCATGAACATTTGTAAACATGCAAATTGCATCATGTTCTTTTTGATAGTTCATCTCGGGGAAAATAACATTCATTGGGCTTTGTATATATATTAAATAATGGTTACTTCAGATGAGCAGCCTGTATAAACAATCCTTTGCTAAATTTCTTTAGGTTTTTATTTTTCAGCTGAGTTGCAAAACTCGGCTCTTAATTTGATGTGAGACGGGCGGGCGGGCATCAACAATTGGTTTTCCAGAATACAAATCAAGCATGATAGATGCTAGTGCAATGAAACTTCATACACTCACTCACCATGAGTCAAGGATGACCCCTGTTGATTTTGGGGTCAAAAGGTCAAGGTCACAGTACTCTGATTATTGAAAATGGTTTACAGACCATAGTCGAGCCTGTATTTAACCTATGATCATGAAACTCGCCAGAAATGTTTCCCATGAATCAAGGATTGCCCCCTACTCATTGTGTGGTCAAAAAGTCAAAGGCCAACGTCACAGGACTCTGATGATGGAAAATGGTTTCTGGACAATATAAGTGCCTATATTGCACCTATGATCATGAAACTTGCCAAAATGTTTACCATGAATCAAGGATGGCCCCTATTGATTTGGGGGTGCAAAGGTCAAGGTCACAGAACTCTGATGATTGAAAATGGTTTCCAGACAATATGAGTGCCAGTATTGCACCCATGACCATGAAACTTGCCAGAAACGTTTCCCATGAATCAAGGATGCCCCTATTGATTTCGGATGCAAAGCTCAAGGTCACAGGACTCTGATGATTGAAAATGGTTTCCAGACCATATTTGAGCCTGTATTGCACCTATAATCATGAAACTTGCGGGAATTGTTATCCATGAATCAAGGATGACCCCTATTGATTTTGGGATCAAAAGTCAAATAAATGTGTTTCAACCCGAAACGAGTTAATAATGTTTCCCATCTGTCGAGAATACATAGTTATACAATTCATCCATATTTTATTTCTGCATAATTATTCATACTTATATTCAAGTTTTGCAACTCGACACTTCGCATCTTTGATGCATTTTAAGCTTATTAGTCCCCTACCGGCAACGCCGAAGGGGACTCTTAGTTTTCTCTCGGTCTGTCTGTCTGTCCGTCCGTCCGTCTGTCCGTCTGTCCCATTTTCAGTTTTCCGGACTTTTTTTCGCTGTCGTTGCAGATATTGAACTCATTTTTGGTATGTGGATATATCTCAATGTGATACAGATCAAGTTTGAGTTTGCTTTTGATTGACCTAATTTTACAAGAGTTATGGCCCTTGGACTTTGCACATTTTATGAAAATTTCAGTTTTCCGGACTTTTTTTCGCTGTTGTTGCATAAATTGAACTCTTTTTTGGTATGTGGATATATCTCAACATGATACAGATCAAGTTTGAGTTTGCTTTTGATTGATCTAATTTTACAAGAGTTACGGCCCTTGGACTTTGCACATTTTATGAAAATTTCAGTTTTCCGGACTTTTTTTCGCTGTTGTTGCATAAATTGAACTCTTTTTTTGGTATGTGGATATATCTCAACGTGATACAGATCAAGTTTGAGTTTGCTTTTGATTGACCTAATTTTACAAGAGTTATGGCCCTTGGACTTTGCACGTTTTATGAAAATTTCAGTTTTCCGGACTTTTTTTCGCTGTTGTTGCATAAATTGAACTCATTTTTGGTATTTGGATATATCTCAATGTAATACAGATCAAGTTTGAGTTTGCGTTTGATTGACCTAATTTTACAAGAGTTATGGCCCTTGGACTTTGCACATTTTATGAAAATTTCAGTTTTCCGGACTTTTTTTTGCGCTGTTGTTGCATAAATTGAACTCTTTTTTGGTATGTGGATTTATCTCAACGTGATACAAATCAAGTTTGAGTTTGCTTTTGATTGACCTAATTAGTCCCCTACCGGCAACGCCGAAGGGGACTCTTAGTTTCCTCTCGGTCTGTCTGTCTGTCCGTCTGTCCGTCCGTCTGTCCCTCCGTCTGTCCGTCTGTCCGAATATCAGTTTTCCGGACTTTTTTCTGCAACGGATAGAGATATTAAGATGAAATTTGATACACAGCTTGGTCTTGAATAGTGACAGAGCAAGTTTGACTTTCGTCACGCTTGACCTATTTTTCGAGGAGTTATGCCCCTTGATGACTTGGAAAATTCAGTTTTTGTCAGTTTTCTGGAATTTTTTCAACAACCGACGAAGATATTCAGATGAAATTTGATACACAGCTTGGTCTTGGATAGTTACAGAGCAAGTATGACTTTCGTCACGCTTGACCTATTTTTCGAGAAGTTATGCCCCTTGATGACTTGGAAAATTCAGTTTTTGTCAGTTTTCCGGACTTTTTTCCTGCAACGGATGGAGATATTCAGATGAAATTTGATACACAGCTTGGTCTTGAATAGTTACAGAGCAAGTTTGACTTTCGTCACGCTTGACCTATTTTTCGAGGAGTTATGCCCCTCTATGACTTGGAAAATTCAGTTTTTGTGAGATTTCCGGACTTTTCTCTGCAACGGATGGAGATACATGTATTTAGATGAAATTTGATACACAGCTTGGTCTAGGATAGTTACGGAGCAATTTCAACTTTTGTCAAGCTTGACCTTATTTTCGAGGAGTTATGCCCCTTGATGACTTGGAAAATTCAGTTTTTGTCAGTTTTCCAGACTTTTTTTGCAACAAATAGAGATATTCAGGTAAAATTTGATACTCAGCTTAGTCTTGGATAATTACAGAGCAAGTTCAACTTTCGTCACGCTTGACCTCTTTCTCGAATCGATAAAGCAGATAAATCCTTAGAACTGAGCTGCACAGACAGTAAGTTTAATTTCAACTCATATATGTTTAATTGAAGAGCAATTCATAGGCAGAATTGCAGGACATAAATATATGCCACCGGTAGGGGACTATATCGCTCAGCGATCATAACATTTTTTTATGTATAAGTGTCAACAATAGTAAAACACAAAATCCAAATTATATGAAAAACATCACAAGGACCTACAGAGATAGGAAAAATACAAAACCATACAAAACTACAGTCACCAAAACATTATCGAGAGGAATGAAAGTGAATCTCAATTTGAGATGAGATAATGGGCCTGGTAAGCATATCCTGCTTGCAAGCAACACTTGTCACCTAAGGTGTTCAGTTAAGTTCAAACATTTACTGGCAGCTTTTGACCAGCAGCGTTTCAGTTGCTGTGAACATCTAAGCAGTGATGATCGGAGAAATAGTTGTCTGGTGATTTCGTGTTTATAGACATCTTTTTGACACATTTTAAGTGTTCACAATTTCTAGAAACATGCATGCATGATGTATTGCACATGGAAATATTTGTGGAAAAGGCAACTACACAAATGCTATCTCATTTAATTGAATACATAGTATTTTATACCACCGATCTATGTCACTTTTATATATAACAGTCTTAACTTAATTCAGGTGTTGTTATCGAATATGATGAATGAATTATGAATTGTGGGGTATTATTTTTGCTTCAGCGCACATACTATATAGTCTAATTATGCGGAAGGGTCTAACTAACGTTTCAATCCGAAATCCTTTGTCCCTTGATAATTCCGTGTGGTTCAATGAATAATCAGCTGACTATAATTTACTTATTGGGCACTTAACGTGTCGATGAACTCATCTATACTACCAGTGCCTTGAGAATTGAAATAAGAGGTATATTGATCTAATGGTATATGACACAAACACTCGGAGGTATGATGAGATACTCGTAATGCATGCTGATTTTCAAGCAACAAGAAATGTCATCCTTCACAGGGCACCAAGGTTATTCCTTAATCTCAAAATCTATTTGGTTCATTTCAATCCATTTTTATTCATTTCAAATCAATTGCGTTTTTCACAATTACACTTTTTGAAAATAAATATTGTGGTCCAGAAAATGTTGAAAATATATAATCGAAACGTCAATGTACCAGAAAATATTATAATACACTGAATCTCTACAAGCAGGTTGTAGGGATCCCTATGGGTACTAATTGTGCGCCTCTTTGACAGTAAGTGTTTTGAATATATTTCCCTGACATGGTCGCCATAGCACTTTCTATATAGACATGAGGTCAGGCAGTGCATGCAATTCATATACTGTTCTTCATCGTGCATTAACATCGACGGCGGGTGCGGCTTGCCAACAGGGGATGCTTACTCCTCCCGGGCACCTGATCCCACCTCTAGCTTGCTAGGGGTCCGTCGATGCTCAATATAGGCTCTATTGTGAGTGCTGTTGAGATTATCGTCAGGATCTTCTTTAACTCATTTGTGTCACACTTATGCCCTTTGCCGTGTGGAGCTCGTAAAAAAGTTCCCCGCGAGGGGTTTGACAGTAAGTGTTTTGAATATATTTCCCTGACATGGTCGCCATAGCACTTTCTATATAGACATGAGGTCAGGCAGTGTATGCAATTTATATACTGTGTTCTTCATCGTGCATTAACATCGACGGCGGGTGCGGCTAGCCAACAGGGGATGCTTACTCCTCCCGGGCACCTGATCCCACCTCTAGCTTGCTAGGGGTCCGTCGATGCTCAATATAGGCTCTATTGTGAGTGCTGTTGAGATTATCGTCAGGATCTTCTTTAACTCATTTGTGTCACACTTATGCCCTTTGCCGTGTGGAGCTCGTAAAAAAGTTCCCCGCGAGGGGTTTGACAGTAAGTGTTTTGAATATATTTCCCTGACATGGTCGCCATAGCACTTTCTATATAGACATGAGGTCAGGCAGTGCATGCAATTTATATACTGTGTTCTTCATCGTGCATTAACATCGACGGCGGGTGCGGCTAGCCAACAGGGGATGCTTACTCCTCCCGGGCACCTGATCCCACCTCTAGCTTGCTAGGGGTCCGTCGATGCTCAATATAGGCTCTATTGTGAGTGCTGTTGAGATTATCGTCAGGATCTTCTTTAACTCATTTTTTGCAGATTTATCTTTATACACGTATGAAAAATAATTTATCCAAAATCTTCAAAAGCAAAAAAAAAAAAAAAGAAAAAAGAAAAAAAAAACATGATGATTTGAAATGTTTCATTAGTACTTCCAGGTACCTAGATAATATATTTTCTATAGACAATCCTGTGTTTGAAAAGCATGAAAATGTTATTTATCCACAAGGATTGACTACAAACAAGGCAAACGTTACAACCACAAAAACACAATTTTTGGACCTAAATATCAAAATTGTTAACGGGGAGATTCATTCAAGTCTGTATGACAAAAGAGATGAATTGGGATTCAGCATAGTAAATTTCCCTGGCTTGACGGTTATGTTCCTAGTGTTATGTATCTACATTTCACAGTTCATCCGGTATGCTAGAGCATGTACTGATGTTTTGGATTTTCTTAGTAGAAATTTACAAATTGCGAAAAAACTTTTTAATCAAGGTTGTCGCTTTCATAAACTTGTAAAGACTTTCTGGAAAATTACTAAAAATATTGTTAACTTCCTTTGAAATTCGGATCTATACAAGCAACAGAGTACCGGTATATTATTTTGGGTATTTCACAACCTGCATTTTATGGTGACATAATGAACAGATTAAGAAGGATCAAAGGTAGACAGAATTAACATTGAAATTGTGTCAGAATCATCAAACACCGCGAATATACAGGACAACCACACCATTTGCAAATTGCTTGGCAAATGGCCGTCCAAAGTCGGCACCGACTGCCCATTGGTCTCGTCGGTTTATGTGTAGTCTTTTGTGTTTGATGTTTACATGTCGTATGTCTCTTTTTCGTCTCATACTTTTCCCGTCTTTTGTGTTTTTGCATCGGGTGTTTTGGTGTTTTGCTGTTGGTGCTGCAACACGGTCTTGCTGGAGATCCCTCCCTTCTTCTGCCACCAGACGGACACTCGGATTGGCTCTGGATCAATCTACTGCCTTGAACCAGCGCATTATTAAGGCATGTCATTTCTAAGGGATGGAATTTCAACGATTTTATGAAAACCACATTCAAATCAAAGGATTCATGTCATGCAATTAATCATTTTACGATGAAAATTTATAAGTCCGTGGTGAAAATAAAAACTTGCTTATTTGGAAAACAGGGAAAAAATGCTGGAAATTTGTTGAAAAATAGCACATTTGTAATGAAAATACAAAATGTGCTAAAATGCACTCATTTGATTTTAAATTTTAGTTTTCTCTGTTAGCGTGCAATACAGCAGGTTTGCAACTTTGTATAAAACTTGATTTGATAAAGTTTCACAGTAGGTACCGAATTCACAGATCACTACAATTTTCTATTTTACACAAAAATTATTACGAAAATCGAAAAAGTTTACGTCAAAATATCAGAGATTCTGAATAACAACGATTTTTTTAACACACAGTAAACTGTGCTACTGAGAAAGACTGTTCGTAATATTGAAGAAGAAGTATATGTCCGTGTTGAAATAAGAGATAACAAACGCTCAAGAATAGTGCCATTTTGTGGTTAAGAGCAGTAAAATGTGCCTGAATTTGGATGGAATTTTAACAGTTTATAATATTTTGGTATCAATCAGCTGCACCTTATAAAACAGTTTAAGTCAATAATATTCCATGAGTTAAACGAAAGTAAGGGGTTATTACTTACGCAAGAGAAATTCGAACTGTTCAAAAGAGTACCTTCAGCTCAATTTTTATAGAAATTACCGCGAAGCAATTTCTTACAGATACCTCATTTAGTTTAGATCAAATTTCCAAAGTTATCCGCTTTTAGGAATATAGGAATTTAAGTCTTCATTAGAGTCAGAAATGATACATTTTCCGTCATAAATTGAAATATCTATATAATTCAAGTTGAATGAATGCTAAAACGGGAGATGCACAAGAATGGTCTTAAATCGTGACCAATGACGCATCTTAAGAATTGCACTCTGCCTGACTGTGACTACATGACTCCATGACGAGCCTTGTCCAAACCTCTTTAGAGAAGACACGGCCCGATAACCTGTCCTCTCTGAATCTCAGTCGGACTCCTCAGGTAATGACATGCATAAGCTCGCTACAACCGACAGAGAACGGACTGTATTTCGTACGCCTTCTGTTTTTATGTCAATTAATATATTGATATGTGTTTTTCTTGGGCCCCTGCGTCATGCTGTCTGTTTGTATGGCCATCCTACAGTGAAGATGTTATTTTACACCACAACGTTCTTCGAGACCTTTGAGTTATCAGAAAAGTGGGAGGGTTGTGAGCACGTAATCCGGATAACCACATCGTCTGCTACTGGCGTAGCAGATTGTCGTCCTAAGTCGGCACAGATTGCCAATTTGTTTCGTTGGTTTATGTGAAGACATTTGTGTTTGATGTTTCTAGATGGTTTGGTGTACCTTTTGAGTCTCTTTCTGTGCGTGTCTGCTCTGTCCTTTTAAATTGGGTGTTTTGGGGTTTTGCTTCAGATTTTAAAACCGAGTGTTGTTAGAGATCCCATCCTTTCTTAAAGATTTTTCGGGCTCGCTCTACTCGCCATTTCATGATTTTTCATTTTGTATTCTGTAAATGCATTTTCATTAGAAACAAACATAAAAAAATCATATGAACAAATATATATAGGATCTCAAATGATTTTCTATTTCATACGGTATTTATGAAACGAGTTGTGTGAATTTTATATACCCGAGCCTTGGCAAGGGGATTAAAATCACACAACGAGTTTCATAAATACTGTATGGAATAGACAAATCATTTGAGATTCTTTTTATCAAATGAAATATGACGTAATTGATCATAATAACGTCAAAATATTATAATTCCGACTTTATTTCTGGCAAATAACGCGCCAACGTCGCCGTTTCTATTGTGACGTCACAAAGGATCTGTAGCGCTTCATCCAATGATCACGCTCTCAAAGTGATATGTAACGTGTTATCATAATATTTATTTATGAAATGGCTTTATGTAACTGAATAAAGGGTGTATCATGTGATAAAGTACTGTACACACTAACTACCAGTTTCTGTACTTGACTTAACAAAAACTTTCTAGAGCATACCCTCTCCTATGCGAAACTCAATTTAGAATATCCAGATGATCCATTACATGTACATATCAAATGTATATAGATTGTAATTGCCCCAAAAGGAATTTATATGGAATGAGAAATATGGATAATGACCATATCCCTGTATACAACACAAAATCGATAATTCAGAAAATCGGAAACCTAGGCATACAAAATCAGGATAAAACAGGAACCAAAGCGAACAAACAAAAACCTCCCCACATGAAAAGAAGCGAACTCCCGATATGGGAGTGAGACCAGGAAGAGTAAGCATCTCCTGCTTTTATGCAACACCCGCCGCTTCAATTCGGTAGAACTGTCACATCCGGTTACTTCCATTTCGGAAAACATAGAGTACGATCTTTGGTTGGATGGTTCAAATGGTCTATGACAGAATATCATCCACCATTCTGGAGAGTGGGACATCATAGTGTAAGACGAGTTCCCCATATCGACCATAGAACTTCCTCGGTGACGATGTTAGTCGGTCACAAACGTATCCCTGACTGAGAAATTTATCTGAAAGACGCCTATGTGGAATTCTGATTCTATGTAACTTGCAGGGTTTTTTTACTTGTCAGGATTCGTTAATTTTTTAGAGATTGAAAATAAAATATGCTGACCTCTCCAGTTACTGGAAAATACATAATTCGGCCAGCTCTGCGTTGAAAATTAATAATCTACCCGAATGAATTAGCCATTTTGCTTTTATTTTAAGGTAAGGCGCAAATGGCGGTTCGCCATACATGTACGTTTGATCAGTCAATGCGGAGAAAGTCAAATGCAATACAAGAAATCAGAATACAAATATCAAAACACAGAACACAAATCACAAATAAGAAATTCAATCCAGAATCCAAAAATCACAATTTATATGCATACACATTTTTCTGTTCTAATATCATGATAGGTTATTCCAACTCCTTATTCTGAAGCAACAAATAGCGAACACTGAGATTCATTAGGTGGACATGTTAAACTCTTTAGCTTCTAGAAGAAGATTTTAAACAAATTTTAATGCACTGAAGAGGATTTCAAACACATTCTAATGCACCCGACACGTGTTTCAGAAAGTAAATCCTCAACAGTGGTACTTAATGCCAAAGTAATTTCAGACACAGCCAAATTTCCCCTCTATAGTTTGATTTTTTGAATTTTGTATATATCAGTTCGGTGTTTTCGAAATACAGAGTTACTTCCCATTTGTGCAGGTATCTGACGTCAACGCATTGTGACGTCATCAACTTCTATGGAAACCAGCTTGAAATTCAGGGAAACAGGGTTACAAATATGACGTTTTCAAAGGAATTTAATGACGTCACAATACTTTTACGTCAGATACCTGCACAAATCGAACATAGGCCTGTAAAATCGAAAAGACGGAATTTAGCAAAGAGTGCGCGGTGATCAGGACCGTCTTCTTTAAAGAGGTTTGGTCATGGCCCGTCATGGAGTCCTGTCGTCACAGTCAGTCAGTTAGCAAAGAGTAACGGGCTCCAAGTTTCATGTGGCTGTCAGATTTGTGGCAAAATTAATTTTATTTCAGTAATATAGCGCCATAGGAAATTCGATCCAGTCACACGGTTAATGAAATTTATAACCAAAAAGAAGGGAGGAGATCTCCAACAAGACCCGTTGCAGCATCAACAGTAAAACACCAAAACACCCGATGCAAAAACACAATAGCATTGGAGGGATTACCTCAGTGTCCTTTAATTTGGATATTTTTAAATGAAATGACAAGCTACCGTAATAGGAAACAGTTATGATGTCAAATGAAAAAAGGACCAAATAAAATTTATTTCAAGCGACAAAGCTGGAAAGAATTGAAAGAAATGAGGGGATCTCCTACAACACCTAGTTGCAACACCGAGAGAAAAACCCCAAAAACAGCCACTGTAAAAATACAAAGCAGACACACACAGAAAGAGACGCAAATGGTACAAGGAACGACAAATCTCAGAAAAACACCAAACACAAATGACTGCACATAAACAAACGTGACAAATGGGCAACTGGTGCCGACTTAGGACGGCCATCTGGATTACATGCGCACAACACTCCCGTCTTCCGATTACCCAGAGGTCTCGAAGAACGAACAATTCTGGTGCAAAACAACCTCTTCACTGTTAGATGAACATACAACTAGACAACATGAAACAGGGGCAGAAGAAACACACGGATGGGTATGTAAATGGATATTAAAACAGAAGGCATACGAGATACAGTGCGTGCTTTGTCGGCTGTAGCGAGCTCATGCATGTGATCACCCGAGGAGTCCGACTGAGACTCAGAGAGGACAGGTGGTCAGGACCTTGTCTTCTCTAAAGAGGTTTGGACAGGGCCCGTCATAGAGTCTAATCGTCACAGACAGTCAGAGTGCAATTATTAAGAATGCCTGGTACAAGGCTGTAGATTAGTCCAGTACAAAGACAAGTGTCCGTCTGGTGACAAAAGGATTATATCCATGGTATAAAAGGCGTTTGATGATTCTAATACACTTTCGATGGTAATTATTACACTTTGACAATTCAATCGTGGGGAATGAGTCTAAGGTAACCTGAGACCGTTTACTTCCATATTACATTGTTTAGATTGCGGATCACTGACGAGGGTTTAATACCCGAAACGTGCTTGTCTGGTCCGTTCTGTAAATTTATCTGCTCTAAAATGATGCTCGTCTTTTGTGTTTTTTTGCATCGGGTGTTTTGGTGTTTTGGTGTTGATGTTGCAACGGGGTCTTGTTAGAGATCTCCTCCCTTCTAATGAATTTGAAGACGTTAAACATTCAACACATGCGCCAACAATGGACTTTTAAAAACCAGAGATACATATCATTTGAACGAATACACTGCCCCAAAAATAGACCAAGATACAAGGAAAAGACATTGAGTGCAATGAAACACAAAATGATGAGGGGGGATCAATTGGATGTACCCAAGATAGTGTGCTAGTCCAAAAACTTGTCTAACAATCCCTAAAACAAGCTGATATGTATTTGCGCTGTGTCTAAGTGCCTCGAATCACCTAGTGTAAATGAATGAATAATTGTTCAAATACCAATTCTGAATGGAAATTTCACGTGACAAACTGAACACATGCCATTAATTATAGCTCTCGGGAACAATAGAATTTCTTTTCAATAATTCAGCTTCAGCCATTTAGATGTTAACCTAGTTTTATGAAACTTCTGGAATCTCGATTTTTGCTAACAATTGTTTAGGAAGCAAAAACTACAGCTATCTAAATTATCGATAACAGAAGATCATCTGATAATTATGCATTGTCGATATGGAAGCTAAAGTAGACAAAAGACTCACCGGTATATTGGGATTTATTGACAAATTGTAATTGACAACGCAATTTGTCTTCAGTGAAATTATGAAAATCGTGTTGGACAAAAGATTTTAAACATCTGAGCGTTACTTTGTCTTTTTATGTGCTTCTTTGATGTTTATCCCCCAACATGTCACATCATGGAAAGTTCTTTTCAAAGGAAGTTTACGAGAGAAGAATAATAACTGTTGAGAGGACTTAAAGTTTTGTACAGAAAACCATTGTCAGCACGAGGATAGTTAAGATACTTACTCCAGCTAATAGTTTCGAATCAAATTATGATTTTTTACTATCTTAATGTCAATTGTGCTTTATTAATGCTATTCCTAGACTTAATTAACATTACAACTCAGGAGACACTCATTGGCACGGATGTTACTAGAAGTATTATAGGTATTCAACATGGAATTGGTCGTAGAATGTGCGAGAGGGAGTGTTCGCTTAGACAAAAAGAATGCCATAGCATAACATTTGACTGGGAACATTTTGTGTGTAGATTGCATGGTTCACCAACTTCACCAGAATGGTCATTAAATGATAATTACCGTGCCGTTAATGCATCTGAATTTAGTCAGGTACGTAATAAAGAGCGATTATTGTATATTCCAAGTAACACAGAAAACAAAGAAATAAAAAACGGCTTATTCTAAATTGTACTGTGAATAAAACAAGTATTTTTATTTCTATATTGTCTAAAATAATATCAAAAGATATGAAAAATACACATTTCATAAAGCCTACGCTTACGCAGCAAGATACGCCCGTAGGGATTTATTTTCTAAACACCAAAAAAGCGAAGTATTATAGCAAATTACATTGTAGGTGAACATGAAAACCGAATGTCAACTTCCTCTCCTTAGCTAGATCACAAAGTATAAATATCATGCAAATCTGTCGACGCATATTCAAGTCATTGCGTTCCATGTGCCTATACTTTGCCCTTAGCTTACATGTATGTGTATATACAATGTATATACTGACTGCCAAAAGAAACGTTACATATAAATACATTGAAAAAAAATCTTTTCTGATGCATGCAAATGCACATTGATAAATTTTTGGATGATTGAAATTCAGATCATTGAACACACCATTTCCTAAAGAAATGTCCATTTCATCACATGACCATTTCGTAATACCTTTGCTAAAAGCAAGGATTGATTTAAGAAAATCACAAATTAAATCTATTCATCTTTGGTAAATTCGATTCCTTTGTAGGAACACCGAGTCTTGTCGCCGTTTTCTGCAAGTCTCCTACCGGTACCGCTATTTTTTTACTCCATTCTTAGGGTGTTTACGCTACTGTTGAGTAGGCCGTATGTAGATGTGACGTCATATTAGGCTGTTGTACTTACACACGGTCTTACAGACCCGTGATTGATCCAGTATATTTTCACTGTATTTAATAAATCTAAGTCCCATAACTCTGTAACGACAACTCGGTTGAACCTGGAAATCGACAGGCGGCTTCCTCTCTACAGTCCAATTGCAATGTATGAATATCATGAAAATCCATGAAAATCCGTTGACGCATATTCAAGATATTGGGTTCCATGAAGGGATGGACACGTCAGACAGATGGACGGATCCAACATCGCCATACCGTAATACGTACCATCAAATAATAAAAGCCCAGATAAGCCTCCATGGAATTTGCTCAGCATTGTCAAATAAACTTAAAAAAAAGGATTTTTCATGTAATCAGAGTTTCATTTCCCCAATTGGAAAGAGTAAATTCCTTTTCAGTGAAATTTTGAAAAGACGTTTCAATTGTTAGATAATATTACACGTCTTAAAATTCATACAAAAAAAGGAATGATCTCAGGCATGACCACCCTACATTCACCCAGCGTAACAAACCCACAAGAATGTGACACATAAATGACATCATACAAACTCCAAATCGCAAAAAGACACAACTACACTTGAACATCATATAAAACAATCGTAACAGATGTACAGAAAGATTAAACATTGATGACAACACATTAAAGGAAGGAGATAGTATCATTAAAGAACAGATAAAATTGAAGCATGGACTAGACATGCACGTTTCGGGTACTTATCAGTCGTCAGTGATCCTCTATCCAAACAATAGAATTTGGTAAAGACTTAAAAGTTTCGAATTTTATGTCCAAAGAATACCCAAAGACGTAGCACGATGGATGGATTTTGATGCTTCAGGACCAAGTTTTCAGACATTTCGAGAACATTTTGAGAGCAGAAATTTTCAAATGCGTTTGAAGAAATTCATTAAGCCTATATCAGCGTCTATCTGACATCTGCATTTGTTAAACTGAAATCGATGCTGTCATAACTACATAACGAGGTAGGGGATGAGAAAAGCGCATCTCACATATATGTAAGTGAGAGAAAAAATTGAGTACTTGTATTCGTTTCGAATTAAAGGTAATCTATTCAATCTTTGAAATGCACTAATTTTGATGATCGTGGCCGATACCGTATTTAACAATCGATGGACTGCCCCGGCATATTGAACCAGGAAAATAAAAATATGTAACAAAACGAAGGTGAAAAAGTGAATTCCCAATAGATATGAGATCAGATGCCAGTGGCAACTAAGATTCTCCTGCTCGCAAGAAACACCAAACACTTTAGCCGTGACGAAAAGGCAAAAGCGGGCGAATGTATTAGATTTGTTCTATATCTTAACTCAATATTTTTGACAGATATAATATATATGTTGATGTGTTTTATATTCTCGATGACAAAGCGAATGACCCCTACATAAACCCCTGATAAAAGATTTTATCCCATGATACACCCATTGTTCACATACATAAAGCCATTTGATAAATAAATTCTATGATAACACGTTACATATCACTTTGGGCGTGTTGTCATTGGATGAAGCGCTTCAGATCCTTTGTGACGTCACAATAGAAACGGCGACGTTGGTGCGTTATTTGTAAGAAATGAAGGCGAAATTGTAACATTTTGACGTTATTATGATCACTTACGTTGTATTTCATGTGATAAAAAGAATCTCAAATGATATTTCTATTTCATGCAGTATTTATAAAACTCGTTGTGTGATTTTAATCCGCTCGCCAAGGCTCGGGGGTGTAAAATCACACAATTAACTCATTTAACTAATACCGTATGAAATAGACAATCCTTTGAGATCCTACATTTCCGAATCAGTTTACTTGTCCCCAGAATGAATGATCAGTTGTCTGCGTTTTCTCAGGAATAGTGAAGCCGGGGACAAAGGAATACGTATCGATAAAATCAAAACGGAAAAGCAAACATTTAAAAGAAAATCATCGACTGACTAAATGTTTTTAATAAATGAGAGCACAATGGCAAATTGATTTCAATGAGTTTATGAAAAAATAATTTCCCGGAGGTTAGGAAATGTGAGATGTAATAAAAATGTTTGTATCGGTAAAACAAATTATGACGCACGGCACGCGTCTAAACATGTCTTTCGTATGATAGTTTAATTAGCATCATGAATAGAATGTTACCGATGTACTTAACTTGATACAGATAGATTTGTTTAAGTTTATTCTGTTTCTCTTTTGCAAAGGTGTCTTTTGTTTGTTCCTCTTTAACGAGATAAAACAGTTCGTAATTACCATTTTCCAAACCATTAAGTGCTTTAAAGCCGATCGACAGCATCAACATAATCAAAATCAAAGCCAAAGTCAAATAAATCACTTATTAAAAACAAAAACTCTTTGAAGAACACAATATTTTGGTTATTGCGGTACAATTAGAAACACTAAACATCAAATAATTATACACGCAATCATGAAGAATAAGTGTATTAAATTTTCTTAAAATTCAATGAAAACTGCACCCACTAGACTGTATACAAAGATTTTGACCTTTTTCTAATCTGTGACCTTGACCTTGAAAATCAACAGTGTTCTTTCCCTTATTATAAGCGATTAGTGTATGAATTTGGTTGAGATCCAATCAAAACTGTACCCTATAGGCTGTATACAATTCTGTATACATTTGAAATTTTACAAGCTGTGACCTTGACTTTTGGCCTATGACCTTGGAAGTCAATAGGATTCCATTTTTGATGGTTTTTCTTAATGGTTTTAATGATTGTGTGGAACAGTTTGCAATTGAATTTAAAAGAAAAGAAAATCTAAAATGAATATCTGTATTGATGTATCTCTGTTCCTAAAATTTATTGCAAGACTCTTGCAGAAAAGTAGTTCGGCTGACGGCAGAGATACTTTTCCATTAAGTACAGCGGTATCGGAAAGCATCGCTGTGTGCAGAATGAACCCCATTCTCTAGGCTGAATACAAGGGTTTTGAACTTTTAAAAAGAACTGTGACATTGACCTTTGCATTATGACCTTGAAAATGAGTAGAGTTCCTACTCATGTCATAAGCAATCAGTCTATGAAGTCTTAAACGTCTTCAAATTCAATAGCATCATTTATCAAATCAAATCTGCACCCTCTAGACTATATACACGAATTTTGACTTATTTGAAATCTGTGACATTGACCTTTGACCCTGAAAATAAACAGGGTTTCTTCCTCTTGTCATAAGCAATCAAAATCATAAGCTAGGTTTCCTCCCCTTGTCATAATCAATCAGTGTATTAAGTTTGCTAAGGTCCAAGGATACTGCGCCCTTTAGGCTGTATACTAGAATTTCGTGACGCACACACCCTCCCTTGTAAACACTCCCTTACACACGAACGACTTCGTTACTCTATTCTCCTTGCAACTATGTTGCGAGGTGATAACAAAATTCTTGGATCCATTATAGGTTATCACAGTATAATCATATTCTAAAAAGACAGTTATAATATATTTTTACATTCCACGCTTGAACGACTTTTGAATACGTTCAGAACTTCGTTGCTTAGACTCCGTTACTTCATACCTTTATATTACGTCATATTTCAAATGAAGCCACCGCGTCTTATCCTTTAACCACATTGTAAATTCTAAAAAAATAGATGTAAATATCGCATAATAATGAGGTGATCTCCAGGTCAACCATGTAGTGATCACAATAGAACATATGCGCATAGAAGGAAAAAGTCAAATAAAGATTAAGGCATGCAATAAATAATGAAATAATTGTTACTTTCAACCCTTCCATAATAGTGCTAGAAAAATACTTTTTTAAGTCTTTTGCACAAGACTGGGAAACAATGTATGCATACATTCTATTGTGGAACAAAGAAACGAAAGAAATGCCCTGTCGGGGCTCAAAGGTGACCCTGCTCATTACACATAGAGAATAAGTGTCTTAATTTGTGTTTACTCCCTCCCGGGCACCTGATCCCACCTCTAGCTTGCTAGGAGTCGTCGATGCTCAATTTTGTGCTTTATTGTGAGTGCTGTAGAGATTATCGTCATTATCTTCTTTAACTCATTTGTAACTGGTTTCTGTGACAGGGCATTTTGAGACGCACACTCTCTGCAAAGTATATGTTCAAATTTAAATTCAAAAATTAAATTCAATAAAAGCTCATATAGAGGACGCCACTGAAATGCTTTTGACCGTGTAAAAAATGGCATTTAATTCGGTACCGGAATTGAAAATTTATTATCCAAAACACGTGTCTGCTGCAGTAATAGCGATTTGAAAGTTCTCAAAAAAGTAAAGATATGGAACAGTTCTTAGACTATTATTTGAATTCCAGTTCACTGGGGTATACGGCGAAAAGGTAATCTTTCATTGATTCCTTCGGACCTATCCAATGCATTATAATGTAAGAAGACCTATAACAGACTACATTTCTTTTTCTATGCTCTTGCTTTTCTGTTTGCAAATAAGATAACGAAGATCCTGACGACAAACTCAACAGAACTCACAATAGAACACCAATTTGATCATTGACGAACCCTAGCTAGCTAGCTCGAGGTAGGACCAGGTGTGCTCGGGAGGAGTAAGCACCCCTCTTTGGATATCCACACCCGCCGTCGATGTTCACGCACGAAAATGAAAACAATATCTACAAAAACATGCAGAGTCTTAGGTTATGTCTATACAGAAAGTCCCATGGTGGCCTTGTCTGGGAAAAGCATTCAAAAGCAATTACTGTCAAACGCCAGGCAGGGAACTGAGTGTGACACAAGTGAGATAAAGAAAATCCTGACGACAATCTCAACAACACTCACAATAAAGCACAAATTTGTGCATTGACGGACCCCTAGCAAGCTAGATGTGGAACCAGGCGCCAGGGAGAAGTAAATGTAATCTGTTTGGCTAGCCGTACCCGCCGTCGATGTTCAAGGAAGTCATCGGAACACATAACTTGTACTTGTTCTATTTTTCTTAAATGTTATTTTCAAGACTGAGCTTTGAAAATGTAATTGAATTGTAAATTCTTAACGTCATCAGAAGCTTGAAATCTTCGGGGTTCTCCGAGCTTATTTGAATGATTAGCTCCATTCGTATCTTGTAATTATTTTTCTACATGAATTAAGGACCTTGTATTGAATTCTGTATTCTATGCATTGTTCTTCGGAAAGGTAAAGCTCATTATGATATGTTTTAATTCGGTAGAATTTCCTTAAACTTAAATCAATAGTTGATACTTAATCATTTGAAACAAGGACATGTTACGAAAACAACTTCAAAGAGCAAAGCAAAAGATTAAAAGTAAACCCTATCCGAGGTCTTCCCTTGTGAGTTTGCACAAAATGATATAAACTAATTGCTATAATATCGAATAAAATTATCTTCTTTCTTGCTGTACTCTTTCACTTTCCAAGAATGAACTTTGTAACAATAGTGTAAGCAAGTGTAAATAAATAATTATAATTCATATACTGCAAAAACAGAAGAAAATGTTGTCATCATCATTCTCGAATCTTAAAGGTTCTCTGAGATTATTTCATTGCTTAGCTCAATAATCGTTATTGTCGTAATTATTTTTCTACATGAATTGATTACCGTCGTCTTGAGTTTTTAATGACATGCATTGTTCCATGAAATAAAGAGGAGATCTCGTCGATATTTATCAAAGTCTAACGTTTCCTAAAATCCATATCTGGTAGTTCAATTATAATCATTGAATTATAAGGTCTTGAAGGAAGAGAAATGACACGACAGTAATGACAAAATACAACGCAAAAATATTGAAATATAATTGCACAAATAAGTGCAGGGTATAATTTTATGAAATAAGACCTCGGCAAGAGAACGTAAATCGAAATAAAAATTGGCATGATGAAAAATGCTCAGGAGTTGAATTTATGGAATATCAGCAATGTTCTCAAAGCTGTTTGCTCAGAAGTTTGTCATCTAAAATAATATTTATGATTTCTGATCACAACAATTCGAACATCTTACCCCAGAAAACGTTTACCACGGATTGAATAAGGAAAAGGAACTCCAACAAGAGACTCTGTTGCAGTACCAACAAAAAAAAATCAATACACAAAAGTAAAGGATTCAAACAGATTCAGGAACATCAAATACGATACCCAAACGCATACGGGCAAAGTTTCTATCGCATTGATGTGACTCAATTGACCTGTCCACAGATGATGCTTACTCGTTCTGGGCACCTCTACTCTAAGGTTTGGTGTTCATTTATGTTTACCCAAAAGGAATGTATCATTGTTTTTATTTCACAAACCAGTATTGCCTGGTATGAAATCAATCAGATGTGGATCCTAAAGAATTCTAAGGAACCTTTGGAAACTTAGGAGAGGGCATTATATAATGTTGTGAAAACTTTTGCCCAGTCCTTTTTCTGCTATTTGAAATTAAAATATGATTAAACTAAACTTTGGAAACTATAAAGCCACCAATTTCAATCATATTGCATGTACCCGCATAAGGTCTTTCTACTTCTTCACGTTCTACACTATCTTTCCGCACCATAAGCTCACAGAGTGACCAATATATTTTGCATGACCTTTCTTTCACAAATGGGAACATGAGATACAAATACCTTTTCATAGGGCGAGAGGATACTTATTTCGTGAAGGCACACTGATTAAAACGAAAAGTATACAGAAGACGATATCATCCGAATGCTTAAGTTTTTGATTGACAACATTTTCTTGGTGTTTGGAGGAACCGTATCGCAGCAAATAGTAAGCATCCCCATGGGTACCAATTGCCCCCCTCTGCTTGCGAACTTTTTTTAATACTCATACGAAGCTGACTTCATCCAGACTTTGCTCTCTACTGGACGAAATCACCTCGATTCTCAGTTTAATTTAACCTTCAGATATATAGATGACGTGTTGTTCATCAATAATCCGAATTTTTACGATCATTTACATGAAAATTATCCTCATGAACCTGAGATAAAGGAAACGACTGAAAGCGAAAGATCCGCTTCGTACTTGGATTCACTTCTATCTTTGGACGCAAAAGGCCATTTGAACACATAACAAGCGTAATGATTTCACCTTCCCCAGAAGTAACTTCCCTTTCATCAGTTACAACATTCCGTCCTCTCCTGCTTATGGCGTTTTGTTTCTCAGCTATTACGGTTCTTTAGGTATTTCCAAATATGAATATTTCATCGTTAGAGCCAGACGGCTTAAAAGTAAGCTACGTGTTCAGGGTTATATTGCACAATGACTGAAGTCATTGCGAAAGTACTTCGGTCATTACGGAAATATTATAAAATCATATCAGATCCCTTTTTCCAGAATGATAAGTGACGTTCTGTATTGCGATTGAATGGTTGTCGTCATCACCAAACAAGACATATTTACCTGATGTGTACTTTGATATGTATATCGAAACAATCACCGAATTTGCATGGAGCTGTTACCACGGGTGTTGCATGTAAACAGGAGACGCTGACTCTCCCCGGGCACCTGGTCTCCCTTCGGAATGTTGTTCATCCCGATGTTCGCAACTGTTCCAATGGAAATTCTAATAACTTTGCCTTATTTTTTGCTTCTGAGACTGAATAACTGAAAGGTACTTCTGTGATGTTTTTTCAGTGCTTCGAAGTTTATACTTTTAAAAATACCGATGTTACTTAATGTTGGTTATTGATGGCGTTTTTATTCTCAGCTTGCGACTTTGTATTAGTTTTTTTTGGAAGACATATTGATTTTTAATTGCAAATTTACAGTCCATTATTAAATGTAATAAAGAAAAAATATATAATAAGGAATGCAGGGGATAATCGACAGGACTCTGTAGCACCCACAAATAATACACCGAAACATTCAATGCAAAAGACAGTAGGGGATCTCCAACAATACTCGGTTTCAACACCCACAGCAATTCTTCAAAACATCCAATGCAAAACACACAGAGTAGATATTAACAGAAAGAGGCGCAAAGGGACACGGAACACCAACACACACACCATAGAAACATGAGACATAAAAGACCACACATAAACCAACGAGATCAATGGGCAACCGGTGCCACTTAGGACGGCCATCTACCACGTGACTAGCATACGGTGTTGTTATCCTGGATTACGTGCGCACAACCCTTCCACTTTTCCGATTACCCAGATATCTCGAAGAACGTACAGTTATGGTGTAAAACAATGTTCTCACTGTTAGATGACCACACACAAACAAGACCGTAAAACGCAGAGGCCCCAGCAACACAGATGAATATGTAAATGGATATAAAAAGCGGACATACGTAATACAGTCCGTGCTCTGCTGGCTGTAGCGAAATCACAGAGTAGATAGACACAGCATGATACACGACAGGTACATAAGATGGAAGGACAAATACGAAAGAAAACAATTAACACTTGTTAGGACATTACGCAGCAATATGAAAATGGTAAAGGAGATTGGGTATTCACAAAAAAAAAAAACGAATTTCAAAAATGAATGTCCTTGAATCGAAAGTTCAAAATGTCAACGTTTGTACACTTAAGCATTGAAGTCTAAGAATGAGGATCTGTTAAGATAAGAGTCTGATTTTCCAGGAGTCCCCGAGGGCACATGTAGCCAAGTTCAATCAACTTCGTTTGATCGTTTCTTCAATGCATTCGAAAATTTCTGTGATCAAAACTTCTTGAATTTTCTAAAACATGGGTCCTGTAGCACCATATCCCACCCATCCCGTCTTTTTGTACATTTTTGGACATCATAACTTTCACACTTTTTGGCTATATTACATTGCTTAGACTGATGATCATTGACGAGGGTTATTAACCTGAAACGTGCATGTCTGGTCCATGCTGTAAATGAATGTATTCTTAAATGATGTTATTAAATTTGAAGACGTTTAACATTAGCCCTGGAATCTATCGACTAATTTTTGAATGCTGTCCTTCTTTTTTGGTTAAGTTAAAATTTAAGGTACAAAGGTATTAGAAGATATTCCTAGTAGATATTTACTTTGAATATATTGTGTGGAAGATAGTGTAATTACGGGTTGTGAAGGGAGGGGGGGGGGGCTGATGACAGGAAATTTAAAATATCGAACAAAATTTAACAAAATATGCATTATTTTACACACATGTGATGTTTATTATGCTTCTGTACCTTATCATGTGAAAATTGGATATAACAGATTAATTTAGAAGTAATAGCAAATCAATAAAATCGGCGAAATCTGCAATCTGGAAAGTGAAAAATGGTTTTATTTCGTACTTATTAGCCACTTATGTAGCTTTCAGTTACGGAAATACACACAGTATAGAAATATACAACTTTGATTATTTTATTGCTCACGGTTAAACATTTGATGGGAACAAACTCTGAATGGAATGTTCCATGATGTTAAAAGAAATAAATTGTCAAGGTCAGAATGTTGTTACCAACAGAAAGATCTTTTCACAAGGAATACACATGTGCAATAACAAAGCCCTATCACTTTCCATTAAAATGTTATGGACAATGTTAAAGTTTTTTTGAAAAGTAGGTCGAACTCAAAGGTCAAGGTCACAAGGTCAAAAATTTTGGTATCCATGGAAAGGTCTTATCACAAGGAATATACATGTGTAACATGAAAGTCCTACCACTTTTTATTCAAAAGTTATGGTCAAGGTTAAAGTTTTTGATAAATAGGTAAATGTCCAAGGTCAAGGTAAGAAGGTAAAAAATGTTGGTATCCATGGAAAGGTTTTGTCACAAGAAATGCACATGTGTAATATGAAAGCCCTACCACTTTCCAGTCAAAAGTTATGGTAAAGGTTAAAGTTTTTGTAATGTCCGAAGTTCACCGAAATTGTATGTATCCGAGAATGAAAACGTCTATAAAACAATAATTAGATAGACAATTTATGTAAGTAACATATAGATGTTCAAATGGTAGTACATTAAACCTATTTTCGGTAAAACTTCGTTATTGACAGATCAATCCCTGGAACATGTACCTTTAAACATAGGACAAATACCTCTACCTCATTGAAACCCGGTGAACTATATAGTTTACATTGATGCCTAAGATAATGAATTTTACATAATCTGCTACTGAAATTACAGGAGCGCCTTGGTTTCTTCTATTTTTGTCACATGCATCAATAAGAATTTATGGTTCGGCGTCATGCACAGATGATGCTCATAAATAGATTATATATTAACTGAAAGCTTTGCCAATCACATGCCAATATAAGTCGTCAAAACATCGTTAGAATAAGTCTATAGACAGGATGGTATAGTCAACATAAAAATGAGCTTTATTCGATGTGACTAAGCAAAAGTTATGAATGAAATGGCGAATTTAAAGAGGTCCAGGCTTAAATTTGATCCTATCATTTAATTTTCCAAAAAAATATAAATGTTAATAATTGATACATACTTTTCTACATGCAAAGTTTCAGCGATTTTTACCGTTAGTTTTGAAGCTACGAACGTACATAAATACCCATTAAAAGCCCCAAAATGGGCCGTAAAGGTGACGTTAAAATTAAGACACTTTTGGTAATGAAAAACAGTTACAAATCTTCTGCAGAGGCAGAATATTAACAAGTTCTGTATTTTTCATTTAGATATGATGTGGGCATTCGGATATGTATAGAATTATAAAATATCACTGAGACTTTTAAAAGAAATTGTCGAAAGGAGATGAATTTATACCTATTTTCAAAACGTCTTTGAGCTGGTTGCTAATATTTAAAAACAAAGTCCCATTTATCTGAAACCCTATCATTTATTTTCCTTAAAAAACTTGACATTATCTACTTCATATGTCAAATGAAACACCGATAAATTCATATTTAAGTTTAAGTGATGGTGATTTTGTTACACCCCTTCCCCTTATTTCTACGTTACTTAATCCTGACGTTCTTGCGAAAAACGCGCCATTGTCGCCGTTTCTATTGTGACGTCATAATTAATCCAGAGCTTTCCGTTGGGGTTCTTTCGGAAACTGTTCAGGACCCCCTTAAAAAGACAAACACATAAGAGATGAAAAATTAAATAAACGAGACAGTCTGTTATGTGAATGTTACGTCTTAAAATTCATAGAATCATTTAAGAATATATGAATTTGCAGCATGACCAGACATGCACGTTTTTGGTACGAGATCCTCAATCAAAACAATGAAATATGACCAAGAAAAAAAAAAAAAGAAGAAATATGACCAAAGACTGTGAAAGCTATGTCCAAAAATACCGAAAGACGTAGCATGTAGAACCCACTTTCAGAAATTTCGAAAACAGAAAACAGAAAGGAAGTCACATGATTTATAAACGTACAAGAAAACAAGGAATCGTTCCTACTAGGGGCATTAACCAGGCATTTCAAGCTAAAATAGAAAAATCCTATTTTTGGAAATCAATGAATGAAAGTGTGGACCTCGTAAAAAAGTTCCCTGCGAGGTGTTTGACATTGTTTTAAATATATTGCCCTGACACAGTTTTCATAGCACTTTCTATATAGACCTTACCTCAGACACGGAATCTTTCGTAGATTTTATATTAATTTCGTGCGAGAATATCGACGATGGTGCGGCTAGCCAAACAGGGAAGGCTAACTCCTCACGGACACCTGGTCCCCCTCTAGCTTGCAAGGGGCCCGTTGATGCTCATTTTAGTGTTCTATTTTGAAATAAAGAAGATCCTGACGACAATCTCAACGACACTCACAATAAAGCACCAAGCCGAGCATCGACGGACCCCTAGCAAGCTAGAGGTTGGACCAGGTGCCCGAGATGAATAAGCATAGCCTGTTTGGCTAGCCCCACCTACCGTCGATGTTTACGCTGGAAAATGATAACAATATTTAATTGTTATGTCATTGAACCCTTTATAACTTCATATTTGTAGCAATGTGTCCATGAATGTTACCGTGGTTTCCATAAAATTTGATGACGGCACAATTACTTGACGCCAAATACCCACAAATATTGGAAGTAATTCTGTATTACGAAAAGACAGAACTCATGATAAAAAAAACCAAGCATATTTCCTTCACTCCCATCATGCTCATCTTCAGATCCTGCTCTCATTCTTTTTTTTCAATATTTGGTAAAATTTTCAATATTGAAATATATGTTCTACAGTACCAGCTTTATTGTGCTAGACATGTGTTTAAGATATTGAATCATCCTAGTCAGTAGTACTTTATGTAAAGCCATAGTCAATTTTCCATGCGCCATTTACAATACAGACCTTTAATTTCCACTTGTCAAAATGAGCACATTTATGTGACTTTGTACGAGGAGTTGTTATCAAGATGTTGCATTGGGCTCATTCAGAAATTCACTCGGGAGAACGGTCTCTTTTCAAGCACATCGTCTATTTATTGCACTGTTTCTTTGACTCGATCATGTTGCAACGACAAAATCTATACTACTAAAGGAACGAATTAACAATAGAGCACCAAATTGAGCATCGACGGACCCCTAGCAAGCTAGAGGTGGGATCAGGTGCCCGGGAGGAGCAATGAGATATGACAATGTGAAAGTGATAATTGTTTAGAAGGAATTGTTTCTAATTAACGTGTAATAATAAATTATGTCTCACCGTTTTCCTAAATCAAATCTGAGAAAATCTTAAAATTCAAAACCGGCGACGGACACTACCCATTAACTTCATATTTTCCTCTGATTTATACTCCTTTTCTAATCCCCGGCATTTTAAGTATCATAGATTTAATAAAGCGATTCTTGCTATAATGTCGAAGGGTTCCAACTCTCTACCTTCTTGAAGAAAATTAAAAATCAATGTACATGCACCAGACACGTGTTTCGAATATTAGATTCTCATCAGTGATGCTTTCAGCGGCGCCACCAAAATAATTTCTATAGCGCCCTCTTTAATTTTTTGAAGTTAGATTTTTACATTTACATTACAGAGAGCGCGCGGCTCCAAATTTCCTGTAGGGTCGATTCAGTAGCATATTCAGTTACAAGACATTCAGTTACAAGACATTTCTGATGTTAATAGGAAGCTAATTAAATTCAAACCTCCATATTCATTTCCTGAAATTTACGACCTACAATCTTAAAAGAGAAACTTCGAGAAAAAGGTATCATAACTCAGTTGGTAAAGCGGCGGAAATGTCTATCCAGACATCCAATCTGAAGAGCCCAGGTTCGAGGATGGATGTTTTCAAATCTGATATATCTGAATAGTATCTATCCTTCGGAGCTTGAAGTAAAAGAAAGTACAGAGACAAATAATTCAGCATATCCTATTTGGACATAATGTTGTCCTTCGACAGTGATGGTCACATGAACACCTCACTCTATGACAAACGTGACGACTTCAATTTCAGAATTACAAACTTTCCTTTTCTGAGTAGCAACATCCCTTCATCGCCTGCTTATGGCGAGTTTTTATCTCAGTTGATACGCTATGCCAGAGCAAGTACCAAATATACGGATTTTGTTCTGAGAGCTAGGCGTCTTTCAGATAAGCTTCTCAGTCAGGGATATGTTTGTGACCGTTTAACATCGTCACTGAGGACGTTCTACGGTCGATATGGGGAAGTCGTCATACACTATGATGTCCCACTCTCCAGAATAGTGGATGATATTCTGTCATAGACCATTTGACCCATCCAACCAAAGATTACACTCTATGTCTTCCGAAATGGAAGTAACCAGATGTGACAGTTCTACCGAATTGAAGCGGCTGGTGTTGCATGCAAGCAGGAGATGTTTACTCTTCCTGGGAACCTGGTCGAACTCCCATAGCGGGAGTTCGCTTCTTTTCATATGGTGGATGTTTTTGTTTGTTAGCTTTGGTTCCTGTTTTATCCTGATTTTGTATGCCTTGGGTTTCTGATTATCTGAATTATCGATTTTGTGCTGTATACAGGGATATGTCATTATCCATATTTGTCATTCTTGCTTCAATCTGTTTTCTGGCTCTATTTCTCTAATAATCAACGCATTCACAATTACCAATCACGTGTTATTTTACCCATGACGTTTTCCATTGACTCAGTGTCAGACTTGGATGTGGACAATTTCTCATATATTCTTTTACTTTTGTATACGTAAAATGTGTAGCCTCTCCCGCAGGTGGGGTCGAAGGGGGGTGGGTGGAATCTTCCCCGGAAAATTGTGAAAACAGGATTAAAATGCTGCATTTGTTGTGATAGCTAACAATCTTACCTGCTATGGAGATTGACGTAGAAAGTTGCATATACACCTACATAATACACTTTTCCCGAAAAATTAATGGTGCTTTATGATTAAGAAGTCTCACTCTTGATATTTAATTTATTCCATCCTGGATTTCTTAAAAGTATAAGAAGTGTTACGAATAGTTTAAGTAATGCAAAATGTATACACTGTTAATTAAAAACTGACAATTGTCTTATAATCTCGATGTTTTGTATGGGGTTCCAAGGGGCGAAGCTCCAGAAAAAATCAATTTAAAGGAGATGATTTTTAAGGCAAAATTATCAACCTTTGGAAACTTTTGATTGGGCGAGAGGGTGTCGGATACGCCTCTTTTATATCTACGAATGCTATTAACAGACAGTTTTTAGGTTTATGATCTATTTAAAACAAATCCGAAAAAATTATGTGTAGGCTTGAGTCTTTTAGCCTATATGGAATATACGCCACTCAATTGACATTGTTTCCGCGCTTGCGAGGGTCCTTTTCTAGTAATAAATAAAATTACTTACATAAATTCTTTCAGTTCAAAGACCATAATTTTTGCTAACATTAATAGAGCAGAATTTTGCTTTTCTCAATTCATGTCATGTCAAATGAACCACACCATTTGCTACTTGCGTGACAAATGGCCGTCCAAAGTCGGCACCGGTTGCCCATTGGTCTCGTCGGTTTATGTGTGGTCTTTTGTGTTTGATATTTACATGTCGTGTGTCTCTTTTCCGCCTCGTGCTGTGCTCGTCTTTTGTGTTTTTGCATCGGGTGTTTTGCTGATAATGCTGCAACGGGGTCTTTAGATGCCTTTAGAGGAGTTGAGACTTCTACCTTTTATTTATAAACAGAAAGACTGACAAACAGTGTTATTCCAGTATTCCTCCATCTGCGTTGCGGAGGTTATGAAGCAATGTTTTCAATACCTCATAGAATCAAGAACGAGAAGCTTAATTGAAATAATGTTGAAGTGTTCCAACTCTATACATTCTTGAAGAAAATTTCAAACCAATTTTCATGCACCAGACAAATGTTTCGAATTCTCATCAGTGATGCTTTCCGTCAAAGTGCTTTCATACGCCACCCAAATTCATTTCACTAGCGCCCTCTGGTTTAATTTTTAGAATTTAAATTTGTACATTTACTTTACAGAGAGTGCGCAGCTTCAAATTTTCTGTAGGGACTATCATATCCAAATAAAATCTATGCTCAAAATAACATTGGAGCGATGGTGCTAAGATGTTAACCTCCTTTAATTTCGATGATATTTTTGGATGAAATCAATGGCAAGATTCTAAAATAACAAAACAAAAAACCACCCCAAAACAAAACAAAACAAACATATGATGTCAAATTGATAAAGAGCCAAAACAAGCTTCTTTCAGGCGACATAGCTGGAAAGAAGTAACTAATACACTCAACAAACATCAAGTCACGGGGAACGATTTTAACTGATCCACACTGCAACAAGAAACTAGCATTGTCCATGTAGTATTGTTTTGACCTTGCGCAAAATCTGATCCCTAAATATAAAGAAGTTTGGTTATGACATTTGCAAACATATGCAATTCCATTGAATGCGGTAAGTTTATATATTAATTGTATTCGCTGTGTTTCTCTTTTGTATTATTATGCTTCCAGTGAGTTTCTTTAATGATAGGTTCTACTCTACCATATTGTGACAGAGAATGGTTTAGGTGTACACTATCACCTTTCCAACTGTGCTCTATCAGCCTAATAGTGCACCCCTGTCTTTCTACAGTTACTGTAGTGTTCTTGACATTACGTAATTCTGACATGCTTATATATACAGACATGTCGTTTTCATATAAGATATTTAATTAAATTTGTTTGCATACCCAAGCAAATGCTCCTAAATATCTATTTTTTTCCTTTGAAATTAATGCCAAATTTATGTTCCTATATTTTTTCTTGTTAAATTTTGACTATACTAAACGACCACACTACATATTTTTTACAGTCAAAGAGGGGTATCTCCAGAATATGTTTGTCTGTAACACAGGGTTTTGAATATATCTTGATACAGTTTTGTTGCTGTAAATTATCAAAGATCAGTAACCATTAAAAAAAGTGTTCCTCGGTCTGTACACCAGTAATAATGGTAGAAGAAGGCAAAGACTATCAAAAAAGCAGTCTGTGAAAAAACTAAGTGTTTGTCAGACGCAGTATGAAATGAATCAACGTACACTATCAAAAACAGTCAGCATAATAATAACAATAGTGTTAGGTTTAGTGTTCACTATGCCGAAATAGTAGTCAGGGTTCTGGCACATAGTGCACTCCTCTTCGGGTCGTGCACTATGTGCCAGAACCATGACTACTATTCCGGCATAGTGAACACTAAACCTAACACTTTGATATAAATAGCGGATCCACAAAAAATTAACATTTTTTGCAAGCCTTGGAATCAATGGAATTGCATATGTTTGATAAATACAGTGTCATCCAATTTCTTCATTGAATTTATTTTATGGGGGTTCGAGGATTGTTATTCTGACACTGTTTGGATGGTCAAACTAACTTTATTTTTTCTCTAAACTAAAAATATATCTTTAGATGTTCTAAAATGTATAAAATATATGTGTCGTGCAGGGCACCTTTAGGGTCTAATACTTTAACAAAGTCGGTCACTCTTAGTGGAAAATCATAATTTGCTCAAATTTTGAGTATATTCAAGGAAAATTGAAAAAAATGAAAATAAGGTATCTAAAGTCAAATTTTCTGATGGAAAAGACTTGTTTAAGGACTGCAGGTATTTATTATTAGCAGTAGAAGACAAGACAATTGTAATGTTTTGAGAAATAGCATTGAAATGGTAAAAAATGTCACAATTTGCGGTCTAATATTTGATGTCAAAATATGCCAGAGACTATATTCATATGCCCTTTCATTAAAGGAAACCCCCTGCAAGGTACCTTTTTCGTCATTTACATGTTTTAAGGGTGAAACAATTTATAAGTATACCAAATTCTTAGGAGTTTCGACCATAACATTTTAAGATATTGTAAATTTGAATACAAAAATGCTATATTTTAAGCCAAAAATGCGTAAAAACTGTATGACAAATAAGAAAGTTCTAAAAATTGAAGGATTTATCATAATTCAAACATGATTAAATATTTGGTAAACAAACTATTTTAAACATCTGCTATTAATTAAGGTAATACAACGTTATTCTTATATATATTGGAAATTAGTGATGACATCACGAGATACCCGAACCACCTTACATGAACAATAATTATGATTTTCTTATTCAAAATGCTTTTATTCTAAATTCTGATACTGGGGCAAATTAGATACCCCTTCTTTAAAGCTTCCATTTTGGCCCTATATACTTAGAAACATGTTCTATAACTTGCATTATACATGTTACCTGATTCATGTGATATCGTCACTGAGGAAGCTCTACGGTCGATATGGGGAACTCGTCATACACTATGATGTCCAACTCTCAAGAATGGTAGATGATATTCTGTCATAGACCATTTGAACCATCCAACCAAAGATTGTACTCTATGTTTTCCGAAATGGAAGTAACCGGATGTGACAGTTCTGACGAATTGAAGCGGCGGGTGTTGCATGCAAGCAGGAGATGCTTACTCTTTCTGGGCACCTGGTGTCACTCCCATATCGGGAGTTCGCTTCTTTTCATGTGGTGGAGGTTTTTGTTTGTTTGCTTTGGTTCCTGTTTTATCCTGATTTTGTATGCCTTCGGTTTCTGATTTTCTGAATTATCGATTTTGTGCTGTAAACAGGGATATGGTCATTATCCATATTTGTCAAATTTAAACATTACTAATAGCACGAAGCGCTTTTACAAACGCCACATACAATACATTCCGTAATTGAGGTTCATTGACGAGGGTTAAGTATCCGAACCGTGCATGTCTGGTCCATGCTGCAAATTCATCTGTTTTCAAATTATGCTTTTTAGTTTAGAGACATTTAACATTTGTACTGGACTCTGGAGATTGGTCATAAGATAAAGCTATCCTTCGTGTTTCTATTGAGATTCGGTATTGTCTCAGTCTCATTTTTTACGAGCCGATTCAAAGATGATTTTCTTATTCCATTTTCTTATTCTAATTTCTAATTCTAGATTCTCTTAATATAAATTTAATCCCGAAAGGCCTCTGTATTTTTCGTAGGGTCATGTCTGTCAGTTTTTTCTATTTATAAATAAATTCCAAAATTCTCGTATTTCTTACTGTCATTCACTGATTCATACAAATCATCCATTTACTTGACAGAAAATATGTAGCTAATTTTCATTTTATCTTTATCCACGCCTAATTTATTTGACAATATCATAAGCTTTATGAAACGATCATTAAATGAAGTCAACCATGAAACCGAAACCCCCCCATAAAAAACAAGACAAAAAAAAAAAAACCACCCAAAAATGAACACAATCGAAAGACTTTCAAATTCGTAAACATAAAGCAATTCAAATGTAGGGAAGGCTGGACAAAAAGAGAAAAAAAAACCTCAGAAAAACAGACAGAGACTACAAAAAATCACCAAAGAAAGGAGGGGATCTCCAACAACACTAGGTTGCAGCACCCACAGCAAAATCCCAAAACACCCATGAAAAAAAACACAGAACAGATACCCACAGAAAGAGACGCAAAAGGGACAAGGAACACCAACTCACAACATAGAAACATAAAAGACTACACATAAACCAACGAGACCAATGGGCAACCGGTGCCGACTTAGGACGGCCATCTGCCAAGTAAATAGCAGACGGTGTGGTTATCCTGGATTACGTGCGCACAACCCTCTCACTTCTCCAGTTACCTAGAGGTCTCGAAGAACGTTCAAATGTGGTGTAAAACAACCTCCTCACTGTAAGATGACGTCACACAAACAAGACCGCGAAACGCAGAGGCCCCAGAGACACAGATGAATATGTAAATGGATATAAAAAGAGGGCATGCGTAATACAGTCCGTGCTCTGCCGGCTGTAGCGAGCTCATGTATGTAATCACCCGAGGAGTCCGACTGACATTCAGAGAGGACAGGTGGTCGGGGCCCTGTCTTCTCTAAAGAGGTTTGGACAGGGCCCGTCATGGAGTCCCGTCGTCACAGTCAGTCAGAGTGCAAGTCTTAAGAATGCGCTCGTACAAGACTGTATATTGGTCAAGTACCAAGCTTTGTGTCCGTCTGGTGACATTAGGATCATGTCCACGGTATAAAAGGCGTTTGATGACTCTGACGCATTTTCGATACATATGCTGTCTACCTTTGATCCTTCTTATTTTGTTAATTATGTCACCATAAAATGCAGGTTGTGAAATACCTAAAGTAATATACTCCGTTGCTTTTATGGGTCCGAATTTCAAAAGAAGTTGATCATAATTTTTGTAAAATTTCCAGAAAGTCTTTACTAGTTTGTGAAAGCGAAAACCTTGACCTAAAAGTTTCTTTGTAATTTGTAGATTTCTATTATGAAAATCCAAAACATCAGTACATGCTCTAGCATACCGGATGAGCTGTGAAATGTAGATACCGTATGACGGTAATCTAGGGACATCACCGTCAAGCCAGGGGAAATTTACTATGTTGAAGCCAAAATCATCTCGTTTGTCATATACACTTGTATGAATTTCTCCATTGACAATTTTGATATTTAGGTCCAAAAATGGTGTTTCAGTGTCTGTAAAGTTTGCCTTGTTTAGAGTCAATTCTTGTGGATAAATAACATCTTTATACTTTTCAAAAACAGTATTATCGATAGTAAGAATATCATCCAGGTACCTAGAAGTACTAATGAAGCATTTCACATCATCATGTTTTCTTTGCTTTTGAAGATTTTGAATAAATTCCTTTTCATATGTGTATAAAAATAAATCTGCAACAAGAGGCGCACAATTTGTACCCATAGGAATCCCTACAACCTGCTTGTAGAGATTTTCACCAAATCTTTCCAAGAGGAAGGACAAGGCACTACACAGGTCGCTACATGTCCATGATTTGTATGATTTGTATTCTGTAGCGGAAAAGAAACCCTTTGATTCAGATGTACAAATATAAATTTTCCCCTCTCGATTATAGCACCATTTAATGAGTTTGGACAATTGATCATTGATCTTGTCGTGAGGAAGCGTGGTGTACATATTTGAAAAATCGTATGAAGCAATCGTATTGGCTTGAAAATTTCTAGATTTTATCTTGTCAATCACATCCCCGGAATTTTTTATAGACCAAAATAAATTTACATCATTCCTGTTAAGAACAGTTTCACAATATTTTGCAACGTGTTCCTTTACCGCCGTGAGGGCTGACGTCAGATGTCTAGACAAACTTTTAGTTGAGCAGTTGCTAGAATTAGCAATGTATCTAAATTTGTATGGAGATTTGTGCAGTTTTGGTATGCAGTATATTGTAGGAAGATCCAATTTAGAAATAGGGATGTTGAATGAAGAAATTTCACTGCTATGTTTGCTCAAAATGTTAGGGACACTTTCATTGCTTTTGATATAAGTATTTGTAGACGAAAGTTCCGAAACTAAAGTTGATATATAGTAAAGTTTTCATATGATTATGGTGTTGTTGGCTGCTTTATCTGCAGGAGCGAAGACAAATTTTTCATGTAAATTACGTAATTTGGATTTAAAATATCTTTCAGATCTAGAACTTGGATTTTCAAAAAGATGAGGATTTCTGTGGAAGTTGTCTATTCGAATGTCAGTAATGTCCAAAATGAGGTTTTTCCAGTCATTCAGAGAATGCGATTCGACTCCTTCCGATTTACACACAAACGATATTGAACAACGTCTACAGCTAGAGTCCAAAGTATGAAAGCAATGACTCAATTTACTGTAGATGGCGCTTCTTAATGCACACGCTCTATTGATTGAAAGGACGTCGATCTATGACCGTAGCATCAGACAGTAGAATATGAGAAACTTCCAAAATATATTTATTCTGACTGTATGAAATTAATCCTGAGAATTCGAATAAATTCCGTTAGAAATACAACGCTGCATCAATACATAACCCCCGTCCCCCAATGATAATAATAAATTCAAAGTAAAATATCTTTTTTTGTCAGATGGCGGTATATATCAGAAATATTTATTGACTATTTTCATAAAGGTTTGGGCGGTATCGCACGCATGAAACTTAAAAATCACTTAATTGATTCATTTCTACATTTAAAGGCGGATTCCGGAAAATGTGCCAACATTGAGTGCCTAACAGATGAAAAGTGTGTAGAAGTGGGCAATTCAGCAAAATGTGTCCAGATAGGTAATCTCCTTTTTTTTCCTTCTATGCAAGGGTTGAACGTAAGAAATCATCCGGAAACCATACTCGTTACTTAAACACAGCGGATTGCCGTACAATCAAGTTCAAGTTCAATTTATTCAGATAATCCAACTTAATGGAATACAGAATACAATATATACATTATATACAAATTTTCAAATCGTTCATGGCAATATGAATAACAATATATATTATTACTAATTACATGTATTATGATAAATTTACAGTAGAAAAATCTTACTAAGGAGGACAAACTTTTGAATTAATAATTTGATAAATTTACACAATTTTCGTAAGCTTGAAATATTATTTTCTGTAAATAGTTTCCTAAATTTGATAACATTAACTCTTGTACAATAGTAATTTCCTAACAATAATTTTCTATCATTAAGTACAAAAACGATGGCTTGTAGAAACTGATTTCCTTGTCCTTAAAGAAAGGAGGAGATCTCCAACAATACTCGGTTGTAGCACCAACAGCAAAGCACCAAAAACACCAATTGCAAAAACACAAAGCAGGGACGCACAGAAAGAGACGCAACTGGTATAAGGATCGACAAATCACATAGAAACATTAAACACAAATGACTACACATAAACCAACGAGACCAATGGGCTATCGGTGCCAACTTAGGACATGTCAGTAGCAGACGGTGTGTTTATCCTGGATTACGCTCGCAAAACCCTCCAAACTTACCGATCACCTAGTGGTCTCGAAGAAGGTACAATTGTTACGTAAAATAACCTCCTCACTGTAAAGAAAAGGGGATAATGAACATTCAAACAGACAGTATGACGCAGGGGTCTGAAATACACACAGATGGTTGCATGTTTCCGTGTTTCTATTTTGATTATTTGTTAGTTCATTGTATGTGGTGATGTGGGTCTCTTCGATCCCTGTAGTTTTATGAACTTGTTATGCCTCCGTAATATTGGGAATTTGAGGACTTATAGATTTTGGTCCAGCCGTTTGTCTATCTCTTTGTCCTCGCAATCTTTATCCTTTCCAACTTTTGAATGGAAAATGACATGGCTTTCATGTTTCACGTGGGAATTTGCTATGACAAGACATTTTCATGGATATATTTCTTTGCTACGTTGACTTTGAAGATCAACCTACTTTTGCAAAAAAAACGTTAACCTTGGCCATAGCTTTAGAATGATAAGGGAACACATTTTGCACATTTTTCTTCCTTGTGACAAGACCTTCCAGTATATACTAAACTTTTATTTTACTTTGACTACAGAGTATGGACTTTACTTTACATGACTGCTAAATTACTGTCATGGATGCCGATGAGGGATTCTTGTTTCACAAACACATGCTTTCTTTCCTTTTTTCTCGTACCCATAGTTTTTCTTTTGCCTTCATGCAGGTCAGTGCCAAATTGTCTTGCTGGAAATATTTTCCACACGAAAATTTCATTTGGCAGCAAAATTCTATACTCAATTTGTGTTTGCTGGTTCGAGAAGGATAATAGTCTGTCATCTGAAAATTTTAAGATAAATAAACTGTACAGATTCTGTCTCATCAATCGAGAAATCAAGAAGGTATTTTCTGGTGACGCATCTGTATAATTTGTCCAAATGCATTCCCTGAATATGTAACTCACCGTTTTGTCTTTCTACGACGAGGAGGAATGTTTGCTGCATTGTTTCAAAGTTTTGCAAGGTTAACTATGAAAAAAAGTTTTCATTTAATTTGGTAGATATTTAATGTAGGTTTTTTTAGCTCACCTGAGCCATAGGCTCAAGTGAGCTATTGTCATAGTGTTGCGTCCGTCGTCCGTCGTCCGGCGTCGTCGTCGGCGTCGTCGTCGGCGTCGTCGTCGTCCGTCGTCGTCGTAAACTTTTCACATTTTAAACTTCTTCTCCAGAACGGCTGAAGGGATTTTGATGAAACTTGGTAGGTATGAAGTACTCATGGTCCCCTACAAGTGTTGTTGTTTTTCGTCCGGATCTGTCAACAGGTGGCGCCACCACAGCAAAAAGTAGGTCACGGGGGGTACCCTCCTTTGACAAACTTCTTCTTCAGAACCGAAGCATGTATCGACAAACCGAAAGCATCAGGATGATCTAGAGAGATGTCTTAAGAAGTGTTGTTATTTTTGGTTCCACTTCGAAGTCAAATTTTTGACGCGTTTTTGACGTCTTTTCGGACTTAGTCAGAAATGCACATTTTTGCACTATTTCTTTAAATAACTCAATAAGTGTATGATTTTACACACTCATTTACTACATATTTATCATATTTAACTTACTTAATGCTTTGATATGCATTTTATGCTTAAAATTTATTTTTTTGATTTTTTATGAATTTTTTTCTTATGTAAAAAGGAAGGGGGGGAGTGATTTTCATACATTTTCTGCTTCTTTTCTATAACCACTCTTCAGATTGTCATGACATTTTGTAGATATGAGGTACTCATGCATGGTACCCTACAAGTGAAAGAATTTTGTCAAGATATCCACTTTTAGATTTTTAAGGAATATTTTTTAAGATTGTACATAGGTATAATGTATGTTTTCCATGCCCAATGGACCCATGGGGATCGGCTTCAAACCCCGACGGGATCCCGACAAAAATTTTTTTCCCTTTTTAGCTCACCTGAGCCATAGGCTCAAGTGAGCTATTGTCATAGTGTTGCGTCCGTCGTCCGTCGTCCGGCGTCGTCGTCGGCGTCGTCGTCGGCGTCGTCGTCGTCCGTCGTCGTCGTAAACTTTTCACATTTTAAACTTCTTCTCCAGAACGGCTGAAGGGATTTTGATGAAACTTGGTAGGTATGAAGTACTCATGGTCCCCTACAAGTGTTGTTGTTTTTCGTCCGGATCTGTCAACAGGTGGCGCCACCACAGCAAAAAGTAGGTCACGGGGGGTACCCTCCTTTGACAAACTTCTTCTTCAGAACCGAAGCATGTATCGACAAACCGAAAGCATCAGGATGATCTAGAGAGATGTCTTAAGAAGTGTTGTTATTTTTGGTTCCACTTCGAAGTCAAATTTTTGACGCGTTTTTGACGTCTTTTCGGACTTAGTCAGAAATGCACATTTTTGCACTATTTCTTTAAATAACTCAATAAGTGTATGATTTTACACACTCATTTACTACATATTTATCATATTTAACTTACTTAATGCTTTGATATGCATTTTATGCTTAAAATTTATTTTTTTGATTTTTTATGAATTTTTTTCTTATGTAAAAAGGAAGGGGGGGAGTGATTTTCATACATTTTCTGCTTCTTTTCTATAACCACTCTTCAGATTGTCATGACATTTTGTAGATATGAGGTACTCATGCATGGTACCCTACAAGTGAAAGAATTTTGTCAAGATATCCACTTTTAGATTTTTAAGGAATATTTTTTAAGATTGTACATAGGTATAATGTATGTTTTCCATGCCCAATGGACCCATGGGGATCGGCTTCAAACCCCGACGGGATCCCGACAAAAATTTTTTTCCCTTTTTAGCTCACCTGAGCCATAGGCTCAAGTGAGCTATTGTCATAGTGTTGCGTCCGTCGTCCGTCGTCCGGCGTCGTCGTCGGCGTCGTCGTCGGCGTCGTCGTCGTCCGTCGTCGTCGTAAACTTTTCACATTTTAAACTTCTTCTCCAGAACGGCTGAAGGGATTTTGATGAAACTTGGTAGGTATGAAGTACTCATGGTCCCCTACAAGTGTTGTTGTTTTTCGTCCGGATCTGTCAACAGGTGGCGCCACCACAGCAAAAAGTAGGTCACGGGGGGTACCCTCCTTTGACAAACTTCTTCTTCAGAACCGAAGCATGTATCGACAAACCGAAAGCATCAGGATGATCTAGAGAGATGTCTTAAGAAGTGTTGTTATTTTTGGTTCCACTTCGAAGTCAAATTTTTGACGCGTTTTTGACGTCTTTTCGGACTTAGTCAGAAATGCACATTTTTGCACTATTTCTTTAAATAACTCAATAAGTGTATGATTTTACACACTCATTTACTACATATTTATCATATTTAACTTACTTAATGCTTTGATATGCATTTTATGCTTAAAATTTATTTTTTTGATTTTTTATGAATTTTTTTCTTATGTAAAAAGGAAGGGGGGGAGTGATTTTCATACATTTTCTGCTTCTTTTCTATAACCACTCTTCAGATTGTCATGACATTTTGTAGATATGAGGTACTCATGCATGGTACCCTACAAGTGAAAGAATTTTGTCAAGATATCCACTTTTAGATTTTTAAGGAATATTTTTTAAGATTGTACATAGGTATAATGTATGTTTTCCATGCCCAATGGACCCATGGGGATCGGCTTCAAACCCCGACGGGATCCCGACAAAAATTTTTTTCCCTTTTTAGCTCACCTGAGCCATAGGCTCAAGTGAGCTATTGTCATAGTGTTGCGTCCGTCGTCCGTCGTCCGGCGTCGTCGTCGGCGTCGTCGTCGGCGTCGTCGTCGTCCGTCGTCGTCGTAAACTTTTCACATTTTAAACTTCTTCTCCAGAACGGCTGAAGGGATTTTGATGAAACTTGGTAGGTATGAAGTACTCATGGTCCCCTACAAGTGTTGTTGTTTTTCGTCCGGATCTGTCAACAGGTGGCGCCACCACAGCAAAAAGTAGGTCACGGGGGGTACCCTCCTTTGACAAACTTCTTCTTCAGAACCGAAGCATGTATCGACAAACCGAAAGCATCAGGATGATCTAGAGAGATGTCTTAAGAAGTGTTGTTATTTTTGGTTCCACTTCGAAGTCAAATTTTTGACGCGTTTTTGACGTCTTTTCGGACTTAGTCAGAAATGCACATTTTTGCACTATTTCTTTAAATAACTCAATAAGTGTATGATTTTACACACTCATTTACTACATATTTATCATATTTAACTTACTTAATGCTTTGATATGCATTTTATGCTTAAAATTTATTTTTTTGATTTTTTATGAATTTTTTTCTTATGTAAAAAGGAAGGGGGGGGGGTGATTTTCATACATTTTCTGCTTCTTTTCTATAACCACTCTTCAGATTGTCATGACATTTTGTAGATATGAGGTACTCATGCATGGTACCCTACAAGTGAAAGAATTTTGTCAAGATATCCACTTTTAGATTTTTAAGGAATATTTTTTAAGATTGTACATAGGTATAATGTATGTTTTCCATGCCCAATGGACCCATGGGGATCGGCTTCAAACCCCGACGGGATCCCGACAAAAATTTTTTTCCCTTTTTAGCTCACCTGAGCCATAGGCTCAAGTGAGCTATTGTCATAGTGTTGCGTCCGTCGTCCGTCGTCCGGCGTCGTCGTCGGCGTCGTCGTCGTCCGTCGTCGTCGTAAACTTTTCACATTTTAAACTTCTTCTCCAGAACGGCTGAAGGGATTTTGATGAAACTTGGTAGGTATGAAGTACTCATGGTCCCCTACAAGTGTTGTTGTTTTTCGTCCGGATCTGTCAACAGGTGGCGCCACCACAGCAAAAAGTAGGTCACGGGGGGTACCCTCCTTTGACAAACTTCTTCTTCAGAACCGAAGCATGTATCGACAAACCGAAAGCATCAGGATGATCTAGAGAGATGTCTTAAGAAGTGTTGTTATTTTTGGTTCCACTTCGAAGTCAAATTTTTGACGCGTTTTTGACGTCTTTTCGGACTTAGTCAGAAATGCACATTTTTGCACTATTTCTTTAAATAACTCAATAAGTGTATGATTTTACACACTCATTTACTACATATTTATCATATTTAACTTACTTAATGCTTTGATATGCATTTTATGCTTAAAATTTATTTTTTTGATTTTTTATGAATTTTTTTCTTATGTAAAAAGGAAGGGGGGGGAGTGATTTTCATACATTTTCTGCTTCTTTTCTATAACCACTCTTCAGATTGTCATGACATTTTGTAGATATGAGGTACTCATGCATGGTACCCTACAAGTGAAAGAATTTTGTCAAGATATCCACTTTTAGATTTTTAAGGAATATTTTTTAAGATTGTACATAGGTATAATGTATGTTTTCCATGCCCAATGGACCCATGGGGATCGGCTTCAAACCCCGACGGGATCCCGACAAAAATTTTTTTCCCTTTTTAGCTCACCTGAGCCATAGGCTCAAGTGAGCTATTGTCATAGTGTTGCGTCCGTCGTCCGTCGTCCGGCGTCGTCGTCGGCGTCGTCGTCGGCGTCGTCGTCGTCCGTCGTCGTCGTAAACTTTTCACATTTTAAACTTCTTCTCCAGAACGGCTGAAGGGATTTTGATGAAACTTGGTAGGTATGAAGTACTCATGGTCCCCTACAAGTGTTGTTGTTTTTCGTCCGGATCTGTCAACAGGTGGCGCCACCACAGCAAAAAGTAGGTCACGGGGGGTACCCTCCTTTGACAAACTTCTTCTTCAGAACCGAAGCATGTATCGACAAACCGAAAGCATCAGGATGATCTAGAGAGATGTCTTAAGAAGTGTTGTTATTTTTGGTTCCACTTCGAAGTCAAATTTTTGACGCGTTTTTGACGTCTTTTCGGACTTAGTCAGAAATGCACATTTTTGCACTATTTCTTTAAATAACTCAATAAGTGTATGATTTTACACACTCATTTACTACATATTTATCATATTTAACTTACTTAATGCTTTGATATGCATTTTATGCTTAAAATTTATTTTTTTGATTTTTTATGAATTTTTTTCTTATGTAAAAAGGAAGGGGGGGGGGGGGGTGATTTTCATACATTTTCTGCTTCTTTTCTATAACCACTCTTCAGATTGTCATGACATTTTGTAGATATGAGGTACTCATGCATGGTACCCTACAAGTGAAAGAATTTTGTCAAGATATCCACTTTTAGATTTTTAAGGAATATTTTTTAAGATTGTACATAGGTATAATGTATGTTTTCCATGCCCAATGGACCCATGGGGATCGGCTTCAAACCCCGACGGGATCCCGACAAAAATTTTTTTCCCTTTTTAGCTCACCTGAGCCATAGGCTCAAGTGAGCTATTGTCATAGTGTTGCGTCCGTCGTCCGTCGTCCGGCGTCGTCGTCGGCGTCGTCGTCGGCGTCGTCGTCGTCCGTCGTCGTCGTAAACTTTTCACATTTTAAACTTCTTCTCCAGAACGGCTGAAGGGATTTTGATGAAACTTGGTAGGTATGAAGTACTCATGGTCCCCTACAAGTGTTGTTGTTTTTCGTCCGGATCTGTCAACAGGTGGCGCCACCACAGCAAAAAGTAGGTCACGGGGGGTACCCTCCTTTGACAAACTTCTTCTTCAGAACCGAAGCATGTATCGACAAACCGAAAGCATCAGGATGATCTAGAGAGATGTCTTAAGAAGTGTTGTTATTTTTGGTTCCACTTCGAAGTCAAATTTTTGACGCGTTTTTGACGTCTTTTCGGACTTAGTCAGAAATGCACATTTTTGCACTATTTCTTTAAATAACTCAATAAGTGTATGATTTTACACACTCATTTACTACATATTTATCATATTTAACTTACTTAATGCTTTGATATGCATTTTATGCTTAAAATTTATTTTTTTGATTTTTTATGAATTTTTTTCTTATGTAAAAAGGAAGGGGGGGGGGGGGAGTGATTTTCATACATTTTCTGCTTCTTTTCTATAACCACTCTTCAGATTGTCATGACATTTTGTAGATATGAGGTACTCATGCATGGTACCCTACAAGTGAAAGAATTTTGTCAAGATATCCACTTTTAGATTTTTAAGGAATATTTTTTAAGATTGTACATAGGTATAATGTATGTTTTCCATGCCCAATGGACCCATGGGGATCGGCTTCAAACCCCGACGGGATCCCGACAAAAATTTTTTTCCCTTTTTAGCTCACCTGAGCCATAGGCTCAAGTGAGCTATTGTCATAGTGTTGCGTCCGTCGTCCGTCGTCCGGCGTCGTCGTCGGCGTCGTCGTCGGCGTCGTCGTCGTCCGTCGTCGTCGTAAACTTTTCACATTTTAAACTTCTTCTCCAGAACGGCTGAAGGGATTTTGATGAAACTTGGTAGGTATGAAGTACTCATGGTCCCCTACAAGTGTTGTTGTTTTTCGTCCGGATCTGTCAACAGGTGGCGCCACCACAGCAAAAAGTAGGTCACGGGGGGTACCCTCCTTTGACAAACTTCTTCTTCAGAACCGAAGCATGTATCGACAAACCGAAAGCATCAGGATGATCTAGAGAGATGTCTTAAGAAGTGTTGTTATTTTTGGTTCCACTTCGAAGTCAAATTTTTGACGCGTTTTTGACGTCTTTTCGGACTTAGTCAGAAATGCACATTTTTGCACTATTTCTTTAAATAACTCAATAAGTGTATGATTTTACACACTCATTTACTACATATTTATCATATTTAACTTACTTAATGCTTTGATATGCATTTTATGCTTAAAATTTATTTTTTTGATTTTTTATGAATTTTTTTCTTATGTAAAAAGGAAGGGGGGGGGGTGATTTTCATACATTTTCTGCTTCTTTTCTATAACCACTCTTCAGATTGTCATGACATTTTGTAGATATGAGGTACTCATGCATGGTACCCTACAAGTGAAAGAATTTTGTCAAGATATCCACTTTTAGATTTTTAAGGAATATTTTTTAAGATTGTACATAGGTATAATGTATGTTTTCCATGCCCAATGGACCCATGGGGATCGGCTTCAAACCCCGACGGGATCCCGACAAAAATTTTTTTCCCTTTTTAGCTCACCTGAGCCATAGGCTCAAGTGAGCTATTGTCATAGTGTTGCGTCCGTCGTCCGTCGTCCGGCGTCGTCGTCGGCGTCGTCGTCGTCCGTCGTCGTCGTAAACTTTTCACATTTTAAACTTCTTCTCCAGAACGGCTGAAGGGATTTTGATGAAACTTGGTAGGTATGAAGTACTCATGGTCCCCTACAAGTGTTGTTGTTTTTCGTCCGGATCTGTCAACAGGTGGCGCCACCACAGCAAAAAGTAGGTCACGGGGGGTACCCTCCTTTGACAAACTTCTTCTTCAGAACCGAAGCATGTATCGACAAACCGAAAGCATCAGGATGATCTAGAGAGATGTCTTAAGAAGTGTTGTTATTTTTGGTTCCACTTCGAAGTCAAATTTTTGACGCGTTTTTGACGTCTTTTCGGACTTAGTCAGAAATGCACATTTTTGCACTATTTCTTTAAATAACTCAATAAGTGTATGATTTTACACACTCATTTACTACATATTTATCATATTTAACTTACTTAATGCTTTGATATGCATTTTATGCTTAAAATTTATTTTTTTGATTTTTTATGAATTTTTTTCTTATGTAAAAAGGAAGGGGGGGGGAGTGATTTTCATACATTTTCTGCTTCTTTTCTATAACCACTCTTCAGATTGTCATGACATTTTGTAGATATGAGGTACTCATGCATGGTACCCTACAAGTGAAAGAATTTTGTCAAGATATCCACTTTTAGATTTTTAAGGAATATTTTTGGCCTAGGTCATCTTTGGCACGTATAAAAACGAAAGAAAAAAGGGGGTCATGCATACCTTTTCTGCAAAATTCACTTGTTTAATGACCCCTCCTTCCGAATTGAAAATTTGCTAATTTTTATATATTTTCAAATCGATCTATTGATTACATATAAGGCAAAATCATGTTCAAAACTCAATTTCTACAGACAGCAGGGAATCATACATTGATTTTATGTGCTATTTTTAAATTTTCAATAGTTATGTCCAATGAGGTGACACCTTTTATTCAGCCCGGTTCACCAGTCAAAAGGGAAGGGATTCCCTGCTAAAATGATTAACTGTAGTTACACCTTCGACGTATATCAAGAGGGATCGCCGACTCTAAAAATAGCACAATATGTTCACGTGTCCGCAGCGCCCCCACCGGGAGGCATAGAAAGTACTTTCACTTTCAATATACGTACCGAAACAACGAAGCGCTGTGAAGGTAAGTCAGCGATTTTTCACATAAATTAGATTAGTAACACTGTTATGTTAAAACAAATACATGATGGTATAGTTCTTGAAGTAATCAATTCCTAGGTTTAAATTATTTTGATGTATAAACATGTTTTCGAGTTGGATCTAGGCCTACGGCTATGTATTCATATACGTAGTGTGACATGTTACTTGCTGCATGCTGATTTGGTTAAATATCCCATAGAAATTCAATATTAGGACTATAAGTAATATTTCGCTCTGAGCGACTATTGCATACAAAGATATATCTGCAAATGCGGGTGGGGGGAGGGGGGGGGGGGGGTATGAGTTGTTTGCATTAATAGTCAGAAAAATTTGATTTGGAGGGGGTTGCAAGGGAAAAAGTTATTGCAGTGGTAAGTCAAGTCTTAAAGATTCAAGTGTATGAAAATATTCCATTTTAATTCATCTTCAAAAAAAAAAATATTGTAAAAGTCCTAGTGAGTGTCTTTGGAAATAAGCTTTGTAAAAGCTTAAATGGGCTATCCTTGGATATAAATCAAAGTTATTTGGTAAAATAGTTCAAATTTTATTATTGAATATAGATTTATTGTCTCTATAAGAACAGAGAGATCTGAACTAAAATTTACATTTCTAATGTCACTTATTATTTTATACTTACTTGGTTTTGTGTATTCCTTGTGACAATACCTTTCCATTGATACCAAAATTTTGACCTCGTGACCATAACCTTGACCTTTGACGTACTTCTCAAAAACTTAAACATTGCGCATAACTTTTGATTGGTTAGTGATAGGGCTTTCATATTTTACATGTGTATTCCTTGTGACAAGATATTTCCATAGATACCAATATTACGCTGACCCTGACCTCTCACATACTTAACAGAAAATGGCGTTTATACTAACAAAGATGCCGCCGGGGGCATTCTCGTTTCACAAACACAGCCTGTCAGGCTTTATAATTTCTGGCATGCTAGCTATCAATAATGAAAGGTATGGTCGTTCAGTTTTAAATAAACTTAATTTATGAAATCATTTCATTGTTTTATTCTTTTTCTGCTTCGCATTAAAGTGGGATTTTACAATATGATTTTATTTTTGATGTTGCATATTTGAACTATACTAGTTGGGCATATGACTTAAAAAAAGTTATTGTTTTGAAATGTGACTATTTTTTCTTGTTTGTACTTTTAAAGGTTGTCTGAAAAAAAAACTTCTCTGCATCCGGCAAAAATGTTTTTAGAAAGGTTGTGGGCTAAAATCCCGGTACTGGCACTATCAGTATTCATATAGCAGTATGTCAATTAGAGCGTGCATGGGTATCAGGTGAGCGTTGTGCCCCCTGGGGCTCTTGTTGTTATTCCGAAGACTCATTAAAAATTGAACTTGGATTGAACGAATTTTATTGAAACAACGACTGTCACATTAATCCTTGTCAATGGAAGATATCCCCAGCAAGACTTTCTCACCCTGACTACAACTGAACACACCCGCAGGTTTCAACAAACAACAAACGTCATACACGAAGGACTCAGCTGGATTACTTTCTTCACTAAATGTGCTTTAACCATTTTACAGTATTATTTATGGTATCTATGACATCAATGTTTCGAAATTATTCATTTTCTTTTCACTAATCTAGGTTTTCCAAGGGATTGTAAGGATATATACCAGTTCTTTAGTAAGAAAAGTGGCTTGTACATTACATATCCCTTTCTCCCTAATGCAACAAAAACAATCAGTGTTTGTGATATGGATCATGCCGAAGGGGGATATACGGTAATTTTTGCAGAAAAAAGTCTTTCTGTAGTAAAAATAGAAAATATGTTCATTCCAAGCAAACTATTCATGCATTCTCTTATGTTTTGTACAATAGAAGTTGAAATATAACCTTAAATTTCAAATCATGCAAAATGTGTATCATTTAAAAAATCTAAGAGCTTGAGCGTCATACCATAATGCCATAGCATTAACCGAAAAAAAAATTATATGAATTTCGTTGATCATACGAAATTGTTTTGTGATATCTTTCTTTGATTTGGCATTTCATCTGTTTATTCACAACAGTTATCTTCCCTCTTTTGAAGATGGTCCAAAGGCGATTAGACGGCTCGATTAATTTCACTAGAAACTGGATTGAATATGAAAACGGCTTCGGAAACTTGGAATCCGATTTTTGGATAGGTGAGACTTCATGGATTTAAAGGTGTCTTTTAAAGATGGAACATGTAAAATCGCGGGCTCTGGAACTGTTTGACTTCAATATCTTAATTTGATATAAACATAACATATTGAATATATTGTTTCCCTAAATCTTGTTCAATTCGGAGATGATATGAAAAAATCCAAATCTTTATTCCTTGAATAATGCATATATTTTGATGAAGATATATTTCATTTAAATCTGAACTACGATAAAAGAAACAAAACAACACAAAAACGAAAACGAAAAAAAAAAAAAAATGATAATAGATAAATAAATCAATAGTCTATCTTTGAAGTTAACACAAAAACTATATGCCTGAACTTTTAGTAACGCGGCCGAAAGCTTCTTTGCTAAAAGTTCAGGCTTATAGTTTTTGTGTTAAATAAATAAATAAATAAGATGAAATTAAAAAAATCACACAAAGAAACAATACCTTGAAACACACAATGAGTGACTGACACACACTGAATATTGTTGTTCAAAGTACCGCTTTTGAAGATTTAGTATTTGAAAAAAGCGTGTCTTTTACACGTTAATTCAAATGACTGTTTTCTACAGTCAAACCTGTCTTAAAGTGACCCTCTTTTTAGCGACTTCCTGCTTTATGTGACTTTTTTTATTCCTCCCAAGAATTTTTCCTATCAAATTAACCTGTTTATAGCGACAACCTGTCTAAAGCGACAACGACCGTGATTTTTCTGTCCCGTACTGAATTCCAAACATGTATATTACGACTTTTAGAGTTGAAAAGGACCCAAACTACATAATATTTTACATGAAATCTCTTCATCAGTGTTTTTCATAATTAAATTTCCTGTGATAAATAAATTTAATGCGATTTTATATATGCAATACGATTAATCAATAAATACACAAATTGATATATGCAGTGATTCATTTAACATTATTGCTCTCATTTTACGAAACGTTTGTTGGTCAAAATCAGATGAGCTTGAACCTGTATTCAGTGACCACCTGTCTTATGTGACCTATTTTATGTAGGCCCTTGCAAAGTCACATAAGACAGGTTTGACTGTAATAGCCTTGTTGCGCTTCTTATTCTTAGTAATACTAATACTAAATAAATGGAAATTCTCTAAAATTTGAATGAAAAATATACATCCTAGATTATATAAAATTGTTTTATTTGCCATTATGGTTTCCCCGTTACGACTTGATTGACAAATTTTACTGATCTTATATGATATTTCAAACATTTCCTTGCTCGATTCGTGTACATCAAAACGATGGCGATATATACATGTATCTATTACCTTTAAATGTATATGGATAGGATTATGATAAGTTTGTATGAAAAATGTACATCTTAATTTATATAAAGTGCTATAATTTGAAATCTTTGCTACCTACTAATGACTTGTTTGTACAATTAAAAAATCAGATTATAAATTATATAGTATACATTATGTCGGTATTTTCATCGTGCGTTGCGTATGTAGTGTATACTTTCGAGATGTCACATGAGTTTCCTTCATCAACATTAAGGTTTAAAGTGGAAGTTCGCTTGTTTTGTAAACATAGTATTACTTAAATCGTTATTGTTTCCGTCTATAACTGAGAGTGAAAGTCAAAGATAAAATCAGATTCCAAAGTCACAATTGAAAGGCTGTCGATTTTCGGAAGTACCCTCTCACACGGAAAGAAAATAGGACAATCAGAGCGTGACAATGACAAAAGGTCCACAAACTTATCTCATGAACCATCTCGAGTGCAAGTGCGAAATACATTCTAGATTTCACTGATAATAAACGCCGTTCTAATTATTTTTATAGAATACATGAATCATGTTACAATATAATCGAAGTAGGTACATGCAGGACCAAAAAGGAAAAGCCCATCCAAAGGAGAAGGTGCGGTTATCTGCCATTTCGACACTATTGCCAAAGTTGTTCATATATCCATGATAATCTAGTTCATAAAATGTCAAATGTATGGTGAATCCAAATTTGGAAAGCCTGCTTTGATTTCACAGTCCTATACTGAATATGTCGCTCAAAACGTCTAAAAACGTTGAAATCATTGAAAACTTCGAGTTCGACACAAATTTATGAAATTAAGTAATAATTTAATTTTGCATGTAACAAGGATTTTCATTGGCTTAAAAGTTGAGGTTATTTTCCATAACCTGAAAAATATTAGGACACGCCCCCTTTTCTGGAACTACTTCCAAAATTTAGCAAAATGGCGGATCCCGTAAACTTGATACACTAAATTTTACCTCGAGAACGAAGACTAAATACAACATACACGTAATTTATACTATTTTCATCTTTAGAAATACAAACATAATCGATTGTAGCAACAGGTAAACGATTAAATGAAGTACTTACCGCGAAATTTGTAGGTAAACATATCGTGTCGGTGCGATGATAGGTCACGCTGATGAAAGATTGCATTTTTATCAAAATCTACCACTATCAAACATGTACCTGATTGTCAGATGCTTTGCCATCCCATCCAGAGTCATTCTATTCTCATCGTTTGAAATATATCAAATGACTCGGGCTGAAATGTATGAAAACAAACGCCGGCGCCGTTCAACTACCAGCCTCCATTCTTGTACTGTCGGCTGTTGTTATTAGCAACGAGGTCGATAATCCCTACGCAGGAACTTTGCATTGAGCATTTCCACGATTTTCCAAGATCTAATAAAACGCACATAATGTATTATATAACTTAAAATTAAATCATAAGGAATGTTTCTAAAATTCTTTTTGGTTATGGGAAATAACCTCAAATAGCCGATGCACAAACGTGGTATAATTCGCTACGCGAATTATACCGTTTGTGCATCGGCTTTTTGAGGTTATTTCCCATAACCAAAAAGAATTTTAGAAACATTCCTTAAATAATCCAGGCCTTGCCCATGATAATTTTTGTACCAATCCATGGGTTTTGATCGGCCTTTTAATTTGCATTAAATATTTCTTGGGCAAGGCCTGGAGCATAGATGAATTTTGAAGATTTGTGTGTAAAATACGATGCTTTTCCCTTGTTTTGCGTTATTCAGGGCAAATGATGTCAGAACATGACGTCATATATCACGCGCATGGGGTTACGAGAGCTCAAAATTATGACACCGTATTATTTCAGACATTCAGCGTTGCGAAAAAATATAACTGATAAATTAAAAATCTGCCGTAACAAAATAGAAATACAGCGAATACTATAATAATACAACAATCTATTTGTTTGACTTTCTTTTAACTTAAACAGAATTGACAATATTGAAATATATGTTCTATAGTACCAATTTTATTTACACATGTTTCGGATATTTTAATCCTCGTCAGTAGTACTTCATATCAAACATTAAAGCCAAAGTGAATTTTCCTAGCGCCACCTACAACACAGAGCTTTAACTTCCTTTTGCAAAAATGAGCGGCTCTAAATGTTGTAAAGGGTTTACTCAGAAGCGTATTTAAGTGAAAAATATGGCAAAAAATCGTTGGGAGGGTAGGCTCAAGCTTAATTCTAAACATGACCGAAAATTTTTTGCCGAAACCCAGCTAAGGACATAGCTATGCAATGAGGGAGATACCCCTTAGTTTTAGAAATTAGGTCTAATTTGATGACAGGAAATATTGAATATATTTCAATTTCAGGCAAACCAGAATATGAATAGTAAAGAAAAAGAAAAGTAGAAATACATGTATACCCATGAATGGTTATCTTTCAGGGAACACTGTATTGCACACGCTGACAAGTATGGGAAGCACGTTGTTACATATCAAACTACAGGGCCATAACGACAATTGGAAATACGCTGAGTATTCGACATTTAGTGTAGCGGATAGCACTGATAATTATAGGATGACATACACTGGATATAGCGGAACAGCAGGTACTCACCGTTAGCTGAATACCTTTCAAAGATGTTCTTTTTATTCATAATATAAATACTAGATGATTAACATCATTACATTTTTTTCAATTCAATTCAATTCTTTATTGATGAAATACCATGACATGAGGCGTACATCATACATAAATTAACATTTCAATGATGTAAAATATTTTCTTTTCTTATTTCAAAACATTCATCTAAATATTTGCACAAATATTTGGTGAATTGATAATTCACAGGATTTATAACATCTTCAATATTAAAAATATTAAAATGACCCAATGATTCTTCAAATTTATCTCTAATGCCTTGATATAAGTTACAGTTTAACAGAAAATGCTCTTCATCTTCAACTTCATTAATACAGAACTTGCAAATTAAAGGAGTTTAAAGGAAATTCAAGGAGTTTAACATCTTAGCACCTTAGGAGTTTAAAGGAGTTTAACATCTTAGCACCTTAGGAGTTTAACATCTTAGCATCTTAGGAGTTTAAAGGAAATTAAAGGAGTTTAACATCTTTGCACCATCCCTCCAATGCTATTTTGAACATTGATCTTATTTGGATATGCTACTGAATCGACCCTACAGGAAATTTGGAGCCGCGCGCTCTCTGTAATGTAAATGTAAAAATCTAACTTCAAAAAATTAAAGAGGGTGCTACTGAAATTATTTTTGGTGGCTCCACTAAAAGCATCACTGATGAGAATTTAATATTCGAAACACGTGTCTGGTGCATATAAATTGGTTTGGAATTTTCTTCAAGAAGGTAGAGAGTTGGAACCCTCCGACATTATTGCAATATCTACTTGTACGAGGAATAGGAGGTTGACAATATCTACCAACTTCAAAATTCAATGGGTGTGCACTTATTCGTTTCGAATGACATTATCACAGAGCAAACCATTTGCTCAATAATTCTTTAAGGAATTCTGCTTTTTTTTCCCTTCTAGTGAAATGCGTAATTGTGTAATCACTGTTACATGTAGGGATCTTTTTTTGTAATTTTCAAGAATTTTTTTGCCTATTGATTGCGATTTTCTTGATAATTCACACTGATTCTTAGTTGCAGTGTGAAGCATATAAAAATACGAATCGCGACTTGGTGTTTGAAGTATTTTAAATTAATTTCTTTCCAACGCTACTGCAAGAGAGAAACTTTTCTACGGAGAAAACCAATGCAATATTGTTTTGAAAGCTCATGTACTTAATGTAATAATTTCAATCTAATTTATTATGAAAATGTAGAGTGCAAACAATATTGCACTATTCCTGCAATGACTCTAGTCACATTGGCTTTTAATCACGACTCTGAATAGACCCTACATTAAAGTAAGACCATCCAACGTGGGGCAAACTAGATATCATTTCTTGATTGTGTTTTTTTAATTTTGAATCATTACTGATGAGGATTTATTATCAAAAACAGGCACGTATGGTGCACAACATTTAGAAATTTCTGTCTAAAAGAAGGGAAGGGGATCTCCAACAAGACCCTGTTGCAGCACCAACAGCAAAACACCAAAACGCCCGATGTTAAACACAAAAGACGAGCATACTATGAGTCGAAAAAGAGACGACATATAAACATCAAACACAAATGACTACACATAAACCGACAAGACCAATGGGCAACCGGTGCCGACTTTGGACGGCCATTTGTCACGCAAAAAGCAAATGGTGTGGTTATCCTGGATAATGTAGACCTAAGAAGACATTGCAGCAGAATTGGACACTTCATTTTGCTTTTGGATTCTGAATGTTTGGTTTAGTGTTTTACTTTCATTCACTGGTTATGATTATCCACCTAAAACTTCCTAGCCAAATTTCCCAGTCGTTTTCGTAGGAATTTATTGTAAAGTATTCAATATGATAAATTAAATTTAATATTACCTCTAGATTTTGTTATACATACTCACAGTTGATTCGTCACTTGACTTTAAAATATCATCTACATAGTGATTTGTACCACTTGGTGAGTGTAATTGCTGGTAGACCAGGAGTCCCCGAGGGCACATGTAGCCAAGTTTGATCAACTTCGGTTGATTGTTTCTTCTACGCATTCAAAATTGTCTGTTATCAAAATTTATTGAGTCCTGTAACATCATATCCCATCCATGTAGCATCATATCCCATCCATCATGCTAATTATTTCGGTACACTTTTGGACATAACTTGCACATTTTTGGCCATTTTACATTGTTTACATCGAGGATTACTAACGAGGGTTAAGTATCCGAAACGTAAATGTCTGGTCCATGCTGCAATTGAATTTGAAGACGTTTAACGTTGTCATCAAATTATTTTTTCAGCATCCCCCTACAACAAAAAATCAAACTATAGACAAAAACCATCACATGTGGATATATTATAAACTATTGGAGACTCTATTTCAGTCTCTCTTCACTTAAGACTCCATTGTCATACACTGGTCAAATTGGCATAATGCATGTTCCAAATAGATTTCATGGATAGAGCCAGACTGCTTGCAAGTAATGTACTTGTTCAGGGCTTTATTACACAACGGCTGAAATCATCATTGAAGAAGTTCTCTTGGTACGGGGATATTTGAAAAGCATTTCAGATCCCTCTTTCCAGAATGATCAGTGAAATTCTGGATTGCGATTGAATTGCTGTCATAATCACCAAAGTATACATATTTACCTGATGTGTAAATCAATATGTACATCGAGACAATCATCAAATTTGACAAGTTTTCATGGGGCTGTGATGACGAGTGTTGCATGCAAACAGAAGACTCTTCCCGGGTACCTGGTCTAACATCGGAATGTTGTTCATTCCGAGGTTCGCAACTGTGCCAATGAAATTTCTAATGATTTTGCCTTACCTTCTTGACTTTGAGACTGAAAAATTGATAATTACTTCTTTGATACTTATTTTTATACAAGTCAGTGTATTTTTCCAGGTAACAGTATAGACAACTGTAATAATGCCCAGTTTACGACGTACGATAAGGACCATGATACGCACTCAACAAACTGCGCACTGATCCGTGGACAAGGAGGCTGGTGGTTCAAATCCTGCTGTAGGAGTAACCTAAATGGAGTGTACTGTGCTAGTGGGGAAAATAACGCAGAAAAGTGCAATCGGTGGTACTATTTTTCAAATAACGACATAGGAATGAAAACATCTCTCATGCTTATAAGAAGAAATGACTAGAAGAGTTAAACTCTGCATATTAGAATAATAATGATATGCAAAACATTATCATATTTTGAAGTGTATCAAAACATCCAACTCTATTATTCATCAACGTCTTGTTCTCATTTTATGTTTATTTCAACATTTTGCTTCAAAGAAAGACCAACTTCAAGATATATGCGGATAATATTAGGATTAAGTATAAATGATCCATGCTCTAAAACCATTTTTGTTATTTAATAACAACATCTTAGGCAAATGACGAACCGCTTCTCTCCCACTCGTGACTGAGAACTCACAAATTTTCATGGGGTTAGATTAATCAATTTCACCGTCTTGATATCACCCTTTGACGTCATCGCTACCAAAGCAACGTTATGGAAGTAAGGCAACGAACAGGTAATTATAACAGACACTATCGTCGATGGCGTTGGAGAAAAACAATCAAACAACACCATGCGGGAAGAATGGCCAATTCTTAATCCTCGCGTAAAAGTTTACTAGTCCATGACTCGGCAAGACTCGTCATGGACTTGCCAAATTTGTACACTCAGGTTGAGAAATCGCCATCCCTCCCTCATGGTGGTATGAAATTATATCTCAAAAAATGAGGAAACGCACATTTTTGGCAAGAGGAAATTAATAGTCTATATTGTAGAAGGCGCCAGGAAAATTCACTTTGGGTTTATTCCACATGTTTGTTAAGTACTACGGACAAAGATTTAATATCCGGAACTCGTGCTAAGTGCAATACAATTAGTACTAAAGAACATATATTTCAATATTGACAATTTATGACCCTGTACATGTATTTGAAGATTAAGACAATGTTGAAGTTGTCCTGCTCGTCTGGAAATCTTATTGACTATCTGCCCCACAGCGTTAATCGGTCATTTTACGATTGACAACCGAAAGTATTGTCATATTATATGTTGGCGCTTCTAAAATACATTTGGTGGTGTCTAAAAATCAATTTGGCTTGAAGTATCACGGATGGAGATTGACTATTCGAAATAAAGGTCTGGTGCATTAAAATTGGTTTGAAATATTCTTCAAGAAGGTTAATAGTTGGAATATTTCCCACTTATATTCTACATGTGCGATTTATTCAAGCTGAAAATTTTCTGTACTTATATATTTAAATAAAGAATATATGTCTTTATTAACTTGTGTTTTGTTATTGACATGCGACAAACAGCAAGTGTATTTATCGTACAAGTTTCATGCGATAAGTGCACTTGCTGTTTTTTGAATACCCCCCGTAGCAAATAACAAATAATGACACTTATTCAATATGTGCACCACAATTGTCTGTTTCATTCTTGTTTTCTAAAATTGCGTTTTTCTGTGTAAAAAGGTGACGCTGAAATGCAGCTTATTGCGGGTTCAGTTTGTACATGTTTCTCTAGACCTTCTGCATTGTAATGTCAAGAACGCTAACATGCAAAATGTATTACGTTCCTTTCAATAGTTTTTTTCTCAGGGGATTACATTGGTTGTGCATACAATATGGATATGAAAGATATATTAAGCAAAACTATTATAAACTAATTACAGCGGAACACATCCGAGGAAGCAACAAATAATGAACATCAGACAAATCAACTTCAACAAACAACAGAGAAAAAACTAGAAACACAACGAACATCAAACAAATCATTTTAGACAAAAAACAGGGAAAAACTAGAAACACAACGACATCTGACAAATCAACTTCAACAAACAACAGGGAAAAACTAGAAACACAACGAACATCAACAAATCAACTTCAACAAACAGCAGGGAAAAACTAGAAACACAACGAACATCATACAAATCAACTTCAACAAACAGCAGGGAAAAACTAGAAACACAACGAACATCAGACAAATCAACTTCAAAAAACAACAAGGAAAAACTAGAAACACAACGAACATCATACAAATCAACTTCAACAAACAACAGGGAAAAACTAGAAACACAACGAACATCATACAAATCAACTTCAACAAACAAAAGGGAAAAAAACTAGAAACACAACGATCATCAGACAAATCAACTTCAACAAAAGGGAAAAACTAGAAACACAACGGACATCAGACAAATCAACTTCAACTAACAACAGGGAAAAACTAGAAACACAACAGATATCTGAGAAATCAACTTCAACAAACAACAGGGATAAACTAGAAACACAACGAACATCAGACAAATTAGTTTCAACAAACAGCAGGGAAAAACTAGAAACACAGCGAACATCTGACAAATCAACTTCAACAACAGGGAAAAACTAGAAACTCAACAGATATCAGACAAATCAACTTCAACAACAGGGAAAAAATAGATACACAACGAACATCAGACAAATCAACTTCAACAAACAGCAGGGATAAACTAGAAACACAACGAACATCAGACAAATCTACTTCAACAAACAGCAGGGATAAACTAGAAACACAACGGACACGAGACAAATCAACTTCAACAACACGGAAAAACTAGAAACGCACCTTCGGACATCAGACAAATCAACCTCAACAAAAGGGAAAAAAAATAGATACGCACGGTCGGACATCATACAAATCAACTTCAAAAACAGGGAAAAACTAGAAACGCACGGTCGGACATCAGACAAATCAACCTCAACAACAGGGAAAAGCTAGAGACACAACGAACATCTGACAAATCAACTTCAACAAACAACAGGGAAAAACTAGAAACACAACGGACATCAGACAAATCAACTTCAACAAACAACAGGGAAAAACTAGAAACACAACAAACATCAGACAAATCAACTTCAACAACAGGGAAAAACTAGAAACACAACAAACATCTGACAAATCATCTTCAACAAACAGCAGGGAAAAACTAGAAACACAACAAACATCTGACAAATCATCTTCAACAAACAGCAGGGAAAAACTAGAAACACAACAAACATCAGACAAATCAACTTCAACAAACAACAGGGAAAAACTAGAGACACAACGGACATCAGACAAATCAACTTCAACAACAGGGAAAAACTAGAAACACAACAAACATCAGACAAATCAACTTCAACAACAGGGAAAAACTAGAAACACAACAAACATCAGACAAATCAACTTCAACAAACAACAAGGAAAAACTAGAAACACAGCGAACATCATACAAATCAACTTCAACAAACAACAGGGAAAAACTAGAAACACAACGAACATCAAACAAATCAACTTAGACAAAAAACAGGGAAAAACTAGAAACACAACGACATCTGACAAATCAACTTCAACAAACAACAGGGAAAAACTAGAAACACAACGAACATCAACAAATCAACTTCAACAAACAGCAGGGAAAAACTAGAAACACAACGAACATCATACAAATCAACTTCAACAAACAGCAGGGAAAAACTAGAAACACAACGAACATCATACAAATCAACTTCAACAAACAGCAGGGAAAAACTAGAAACACAACAAACATCAGACAAATCAACTTCAACAACAGGGAAAAACTAGAAACACAACAAACATCAGACAAATCAACTTCAACAAACAACAGGGATAAACTAGAAACACAACAAACATCAGACAAATCAACTTCAACAACAAGGAAAAACTAGAAACACAACAAACATCTGACAATTCATCTTCAACAAACAGCAGGGAAAAACTAGAAACACAACAAACATCAGACAAATCAACTTCAACAACAGGGAAAAACTAGAAACACAACAAACATCAGACAAATCAACTTCAACAAACAACAGGGATAAACTAGAAACACAACAAACATCAGACAAATCAACTTCAACAACAGGGAAAAACTAGAAACACAACAAACATCAGACAAATCAACTTCAACAACAGGGAAAAACTAGAGACACAACGAACATCAGACAAATCAAGATCAACAAACAACAGGGAAAACTACAATCACAACGAATCCACATCGAACGGTCAAACAAACAGTTAAAGCAGACATGCAGAAACTTAAAACACAAATTAAAGCAATACATAATTTCGGTCTTTTCGAAATACAGAGTTACTTCCTATTTGTGCAAGTATCTGACGTCAAAGCATTATGACGTCATCAAACTCAGCATGAAACAAGCATGGAATTTAGTATGACGTTTCGAAAGGAATCTAATGACGTCACATTGCTTTAACGTCAGATACCTGCACAAATCGGACGTAAGGCTGTAAAATCGGAAAAGACGGAATTGTACACCCGATTTCTATTTTGGATGGTCAAACTAGTATTCTATTTAAAAAAAAAAACACTGCTTAGCTGTTCTCTGAATATTCATGTACGTCTATTCTTGATCAGAATAGATTAATGTCACATAATTGATAATGATGTTTATATGATAGACGTAAAATAAGTTCATATTAAGTACATTTAGACGGTATTTACCTGGTTTAATTGAGGTGATATACAACACTTATTTTCAGAAAAAGAGCATAATTCTGATTTCCTAATTTAATTCAGATGTAAGGGACAATATTAGGAGGTCACCATCCAAAATTTTGAGATTTTGAAATTGATCAGACTTTTTAGCCATCCATTAATTGTAATGGAAATGCTCAATTTTTGGCTATATTATTTTTTTCAGCCCAAGATTTTCAAATGAAACTTCAGATATGATTCCCTCAACATATTGTGCAAATTCTTATAGAAAGAAATCATTCAATGACACGTCATATGTTGCAAAATCTGACTGAATGTGTAAAGTATCATTTAAAAAATTAAAAGTGCAATTCGAGTTATCTTTCTTTTCTATGTGACTAAAGACAAAAGCATCCGAATTTATATAATCATCCTTTTGAAATACCACAGCAGTGTTCCTTCACTCACAAAGATGTCAATATGTAAATAAATAGGGCCGAATACAGATTTTGTGTGATAACACGACAGTATGTGAACATGTGAAATGATATTACATGTACCATATGGGTAACTATATTATAAGTTTCTTTACATTCAAACACTTTACTGACACCTGACTTATTTCTGAATAGATACGACATATGTATGTAGGTTAAAAAGTCTTAACAAAATTTTCAAATACATTTGTAAGTTCAATTTAAGCAAAAAATTGACTATTGTTAGTCACTCTATGCTTACCATCACTTTGCAAAGAAAAAAAAAGTCGTATTTGCATACGAATAACAATTTATTTATTACCACTACGCTCAGGCTCGAACCGCGGTCTTTTCGCATGATGGGCAAGACCTCTACCTCTGAGCTATTGGATCGACTTGCCGATTGAACAATTATAACAACGCCAGAACATCAAGACATTTTAAGTTACGAAAATCGGAAATCTTCAGCGTGGAGATTTCTTAAGAATTCTCGTCTAAGGGAGGCTACTGAAACGCGTGTGATATCTCGTTAAATAGGATTTCCATGGAACATATTATATGCGTATCACGTGATATGAGACAGTTAAAAGTTATCTACATGTGATGAGCAATGAATGTTTATGGCTCAGAATACGTATGACTGGAAAATTTCTTAGTCTTAGAGGTAACTCTTTCTCTATAATTGGGACGTCATGAATGTTTCATCATCGTTGTACAAATGTAAGCATTAAGATGATTCTACATTACAGTTTCCTCGTTTAGCGCATTAACTTTGTAAATGTCTGTTGTGTTTTGTATTTTGGGTTTTACATGGTTAATAATTCCATACATCTTTGAGGCGGAATAATTACATGATTCTGTTATAAGCGTAAATCAATTTTCGTTTTTGCTTGTCTTATTGCAAAATTTCATTTGATAGCTTAAAGACGATGATATCTTTACGTACTTAAGTAAGCATGAAATAGTCTCACATAAAAATTTACAGCCTCATGAACAGTGTCTACAACTAGATGCTTCAATTCTTCAAGATGTATCGAAAGGAAGATACACTAAATCAGTGTTTCCTTTTCATTTTGTTTTCCACTAGTCTGATACAGCTAAGAGCAGATGACAGGCAAATTTTAGATATACTGTATTTCATGACTCCAAAGTTGTGTCAAAGAGAGTGTTCACATCATCACTCCTGCAATGAAATCGTGTATGATAAAGATCAATTAATGTGTACACTTGTTGGTACTACCAATACCGATACATTACCTACGGTAAGTTGTATTATGTTATACGTCTTTAAATTCAATTGCATCATTTCAAACCTGATAAACTTACAGCATGGACAAGACATGTACGTTTCGGGTACTAAACCCTGGTCAGTGATCCTCAGTCTAAACAATGTAATATGAATAAAAAGTATGAAAATTATTATGTCCAAAAATGTACCAAAAGACGTGGCAGAATAGGTGGGATAAGATGCTACAGGACCCACGTTTTAGAAATATTTCAAGAAATTTTGTAGCAGAAAATTTTTAAGGCGTTGAAGAGACAGACGATGTTTTACTCGCCAAAATTTAAGAAGGTATAGTTATTAGAGCTATAAATACTATTAAAAACATTGAATTGTTTTTCATTTAACTTGAACACTCTGATCTTTGAACTACGCATCGTTTTTTAAGCCTCACCGCTCATGAGAATTTCGGTTTAACATCGGAACCTGTGTATTTTGTTAATATCGACAGTATTATTTTTCACGTTTCCATGATGCTGTCGTATCCGTCCCCTTGAGCCTTCTCCGGATTGGTCACTACAGGTTGGACTTAATGGATAATTATGTTTTCAAAATATTTTTTACGTCAGTGTTTTAATGTCGTCTGTTATTTTTGTCATGTTGTCTGTAGTTTATTTTAATCCTGCGGGATTGTTCCGCTGTGGTCAGCGCAATATAGTCTTGCAGGATATCATCTCCAAATTATTTACATGTATTCTTTACAGCATCATGTAAAACGAGCTATAAAGAGTAAAGTTCGATATGTCTTTTGTGACGTCATAACCTATCTTGAGCGATCGACCAATACACAATGCTTAAAAAAATTATGTTACCTGTGTCATAAGGTACGAGGGCTGATTGATATGTTATGAGCCTCGTATTGATGGATTTGAAGTTTATCAGACATTTTACTTTTTTTCTACATAAACGATTTCAGTATCTACATGTATACACTTTTACCACAGGCGTTTAAGGGTCTCTTTTAAAGAACTCCTATTTTGACTGGTCTGAAAGCGATCCCCTGCAAGTATGACGTCATCGTCGAAACTAAAATTGGGTACCAGAAATAGCTGCTTTCGGTTTGGGAATAGATGAAAGTATGATGGAGCAAGAGCAGGTGAATAAGTTGGATACTCAATCAAATTAAAGTCACAATCATGAATAGCAGCCATGGCAGTGACAGGCATGTGAACAGGATAATTGAAATAACACGTCTCGCGGCCCTTTAAAGATTTTAATATCTTCCCAAAACTGTGTCAAAAGTCAAGTATAGTGCCATTGGTTGTCTGTCCTTTTTGGAGATAATCTGCAGCAGAATACCTTCTGCATCCAGAAAACCGAGGCTCCCAACATATCAATCAGCCCTCGTATTATGTGAAAAAATGAAGTTTTGCTCTACTGTGTGTGCTGTTCAAATTGCCGTCAGGATCCTTTTTATCTAATTTATGTCACAATTATGCCATTTGCCGCGTGGAGCTCGTAAAAAAGTTCCCCACTAGGGGTTTGACAGTAAGTAGTTTAAATGTTTTCCCTGACGTGGTTGCCATAGTACTTTCTATATAGACATAACCACATACAATGCATGTTTTGTAGATATTGTTTTCAGTTTCGTGCGTGAACATCGAGAGCGGCTGCGGCTAGACAAACAAGGGATGCTTAATCCTTCCAGGCAACTGACTATCTTTAACTTGCTAGGGGTCCGTCGATGTTCAATCTGGTGCTCTATTGTGAGTGCTGTTGAGATTTTCGTCAAAATCTTGCATAGCAGAATATCAAGACAATCAAGCTACTCTTTATTAATGTAAATCATATCATATCAATAATGATAGAGTGGAATTGAAATTTTCGATTTTTTTATTTTCAGAATTCAAATGCGGAGTGCAAGACAACGATTTGCATCGCTTTCGAAATTTGTGTACGGTTGAAAACTAAAGCTGTTTGTGTACGCGAAGGTAATTAAAACATATATCTTAGTACATGTATCTAGATTCTAAAAATAATTTCAAAAAAAATTACTTTGTTTCTATGAATCATGATGGCTTGGAAAGGGGAGACATCCCATAACATTCGGTCTCAGCACCCACAGCAAACCAATGAAAACCGAAATAGACAAACACAACTAGAGACGTAAAAGGTACAAGGAACACCAAATACCACATCAAAACACAGAGTAGACAAGCACAACAAGAGACACAATAAGTACAAGGAACACCAAATACGACATCAAAACACAGAGTAGACAAACACATCAAGAGACGCAATAGGTACAAGGAACACCAAATACGACATCAAAAAACAGAGTAGACAAACACAACAACAGATACAATAGGTACAAGGAACACCAAAGACGACATCAAAACAAAGAGTAGACAAACACAACAAGAGACGCAATAGGTACGAGGAACACCAAATAAGACATCAAAACACAGAGTAGACAAACACAACAAGAGACGTAAAGGGTACAAGGAACACCAAATACGACATCAAAACACAGAGTAGACAAACACAACAAGAGACCCAATATGTAAAAGGAACACCAAATAGAGATCTTTCGTTTAAGAACGTTCGTAACGAAACCAACCTAATGGCACGCATCGATACCTAACAAGAAATAACATAGGGAGCAGTCATTATTTTTTCATCCACATAAGATAGTATAAAATAAAAGAAAATTGCTTTTAATCCCTACATTATACATTGTTTATCAAGTTAGTCGTGTAAAATTTAGTCAATATTCAACTTACTACTATTTAGAAAGCATGGTAATGAAAATTGCTCATATTAATGCAGAGTCGAATCCGTTTGAAAAAAAAATCGTTTAATTCAAGAAGCCAGAGTACTTTTCAAGTGAAAGCACCTTTTAGATAGGGGGTTTTGTAGCTGCTATGAGGCCCTAAATATGTCCACGACGAGGCCCTGATTGGAATTCAGGGAATGAACACCCGAAACTAATGAATTGCACACATTTCCAGGGCATTAGAAATGACCCTTTGTGCATATTTTTTTTCAAAATCATGGTCTTCATTTTTTGCATGACTATCTGGAAGCACTTGCGTACGCCCTGCTACGCACCCGAAAGTATAAACAACATCAAATATTTAACTTCGATTACGCATGTCCACACCTCTTTGTAGTAGGCAAGGTTAATGTGTCATTTTCATGTGTGAGAGTAAAGTAGAAGTTACTTGTTGCTTTGAAGAGCGAAATTTAGTTCCTAGACACACACAAGAATACCATGAATTTTGTCAGCTCAAAAAAGGAGCTGTTTTATGAGAAAATTATTGCTTTCAATTAATTAAACTTTTTTGAATACTTGTTTATAAATTAATCATCGCTAAAAGACTTTTTCACAGAGGACAGGATTGAACGTAAAATATTAATAAATCCCAGAGCAATTATACAAATGTAAAGCAAAATCATAATTCAGATAATCATAAACAAAGAGCCTTCAAAACCAGTTTCAAATAGACAAATAGAGAGTAAGACATGACAGAAGTCAACTCCAAAAGATGGCATCTCATGACCGTACACTTTTTTCTTCTTCATGTAAAATTGGTAGTTTTAAAGAAATTAAACCAGGTTTTCCAAATTTTACAATAATCATACATTGCCAATATCTACTATGGGAATTTCCTGACTTCAATTTATTGATAATGAATACAGAAATGAATACAGTTTCAGGTTACTCACTTACTTCCATATCGAAAAAAAGTTTTCATGGAGCTGTTGTGATGGGTTTTGCTTATAGACAGCAGACTCTGTCCCTGAATGTTGTTCATTCCGTGGTTCGCAGCTGTTCCAACGGAAATTCTAATGATTGTGCGTTGCCCTCACGACTTTGGGACTGAATAACTGATGGGTACTTCTTGATATTTAATCCTTTACAAAAGCAGTCCATAGCCCCCCCCCCCCCCCCAGGCAACAGTAGACGTGCAGATGTGTCCTTTGAAACATTAATAGATAATTTGAATTCGTAATGTTAAACGTCTTCAAATTGAATAGCATCATTTAAGAACAGATAAATTAGCAGCATGGACCAGACATGAACATTTCGGGTACTTAACCTTCGTCAGTGATCCTCAAATCTAAACAATGTAATATGCCAAAAAAGTATGAAAGTTAATATGTTGAAAAAGCGTACCGAAAGACGTAGCAGGATGGGTGGGATATGATGCTTCAGGACCCATAACTTAAAGGGATACATAATTTTACTTTGTCTCTAACCATGAAAATAACAGGTCAACGTTGAATAAAGCTGTTGTTTCATTTTTCATAAATGTTTTGTGTTCCGATAGTTGAAGGGAAACTTCACGCAACACAACTGAAATGTGAAACATTTGGTAAATATAATATGTCAGTAAACTAAAGTCATTCCATCAATTGAATTTCATAGGGATTCAACATAACGGACACAGGTTGGCATATTCCTCTACTTTCCTCTATAAATTACAAAGGGAAAGTAGAGAGGGGGTCGTTTTCATTGAGGGTCATTTGTGTCGAAATCGTGTGCGACATTCCTAGTATGTAAGGAAAAATTAAGATTTCCTTTGATGCCCCAGTTCCATCCAATGAGTACTCCCTATTTTAAGTTTCGATACGTTTAGGTACGTTCGTTTAAGTTAAAAGCTAAGGTTTGCGTTCTTAAACGAAAGATCTCTAATACGGCATCAAAACACAGTAGACAAACACAACAAGAGACGCAATAGGTACAAGGAACACCAAATACGACATCAAATCGCAGAGTAGACAAACACAACAAGAGACGTAATAGGTACAAGGAACAGCAAATACGATATTCACAAACACTTAACGCAAATGTGTGTAGATAATCCAACGAGATAAATGGGGAACCGGAGACACTGAAGTATTACTGATGAGGATTCATTAGCCGAAGCATGCGTGCCTTTTTGCACGGTATATCAACGTCTGCTCTTTTGCAATAGAAATATCAGTTATTTTATCTATATCACAATTAAGTATAATTGCTTTATTTCTTTTGCATTTGGACACTTCTTATTTTACAAATTTCCTATGCTCACAGATACACCACGAGATTGTAAGGATGCATTGAAGACTGGTAAACAAAACAGTGGACAGGCAGTAATATATCCATTCCATCCAATATTAGATCGTGTACATGTCTTATGCGACATGGAAACAAACAATGGAGGTTATACGGTAGGAATAGTAAATTCTATGTATATTTGACTGTGTAACTCTTACATGTATGAATTATGTTAGTGTGACCACAGCGGAAGGTTATACAGAAGAAGTAAGGGATACCTATAATAACCAAACACAAGAAAGTAAGGAAGCAATTGTTTCGCAACCGCGGCAATTATTTGTTTTTCCTTTTAATTCCGAATTCTTACGATGTTTACAGAATAATATATTTAAGCATCTATTGGCATACCCAATAAGCTCGTATTGTTTAATAAATGAAATTTTCTATGAAAATTCGGTCTCCCTTACATTCTCATTATTTTGTTTATAATGCCGACATTAAATATATTACGCACGTCCTCTTTTTATATCCATTTACATATTCATCTGTGTTGCTTGGACCCCTGTGTTTTACGGTCTTGTTTGTGTGTGGTCATCTACATTGTAACAGTGAGGAGGTTGTTTTACACCATAATTGTGCGTTCTTCGAGACCTCTGGGAAATCGGAATAGTGGGAGGGTTGTGCGCACGTAATCAAGGATAACCACACCGTTGCCCATTGGTCTCGTTGGTTTATGTTTCATGTTTCTATGTTGTGAGTTGGTGTTCCTTGTCCCTTTTGCGTCTCTTTCTGTGGGTGTCTGTTCTGTGCTTTTTGCATGGGTGTTTTGGGATTTTGCTGTGGGTGCTGCAACCTGGTGTTATTGGAGATCCCCTCCTTTCTTTTAAACACAAATCCCGACATCAGAGTCCAAAAGTCACAACCAAAAGGCTAACAAACATTCAAAAAATATAAAACAGACTTTTCTTACGTCAAAAGAAAAATCAGAAAAAAAAACAGACGGGGACAATAACACAGCTCCATAGAAACACGACGAAGAAATTTATCTAATGAACAATGAGAAAAAAGAAAGTATTGTAAATCGCGCTTTTAAAACGCGTCATGCCAATGAGTAAAAATTAAAGATATTCAAAAAAGGAGGGGAAACTTATTTAATTATCACATTTATCGTGTTACATAGGGTTAGGTATGAATTTTGTCGTGCTCACTGTAAGACTATGTCGTTGTATATTTCCTCTATATTTGATAAACGCGTTGCACATGATTCATTTAATCGTATATCATTCCGTATGAAATAAATGTTGACTCTTTTCTTTAATATTGTTCAACTGTCGCTTGATTTGTTGTGCATGTTAAAGTGATGCTCAGTTTTCCTGGTTCACTCCTTCGTAGAGGGTTCTCTTCTCTTCATATGGTAGATTTTTTATTTTTTTTTTATTTTTCTATTTCTTTTACTTTGCCTTATATAGTTCTGGTTTCATCCTGGGTTCGTATGCCCTTGGTTGAATGATTTTTCGATTAACGATTTTGTACTTCTTGATAGGGATATGTTTTTCCATATTTGTCATTGTATTCATTGTTATTGTGGATAGTTCCTATCTTCAATGTGTGTACTTTAGTGGTCCTTGCAACGCGACCAAGTTTGAGATATTATCCTCTTTTGAATTTGAGATAATTAGCATTGGTGAATCTTAATACTGTCTATGTGTTTTTACATCATCATTTGTTTTTTAAAGGCAGTTATTTTAAAAATCATTCTGATTTTACTTTATTTTTGATACCAGTAGTATCTATTTAAGAAATAAAAACTAGCTAGCCGTGGTTTATTGCCCAATAATTCCACTAGTCGCATGAAACAATCAAATCATCATCGAGCCGAGAAGCGGCACTTTAATGGGCGGAGCTTAGCGCACTGGAAGTTTGTTGGATTGTTTTTACACCAGGCGAGTTCTATGGTACATAAAGGGAAAAATTTTCAAGTTATATTAGAATTGATAAAATACATGATAGTACCAACTCAACAACTTGGGTTTTTTATTTTAATGATAATCTTAATACACAGGTTATACAGCGGAGATATGATGGATCCGTCGATTTCGCACAAGATTGGAACAATTATTCACATGGATTTGGTTTCTTGGACACTGAGTTTTGGATTGGTAAGTTTGAATCATGAAGATATCAGCAGTATGAAAGCCTTACAAGACCGCATTTTTTCCTTTTAAGATAACATTGTCTCGAACTTTAAATACATGTCATTAGTCATAACTGTGCTTCTTTGCAACCGGGTGACTTGAAAGGAAATAAATTCTTAGTAATCTTACGGGATATCGACGGCGGGTACGACTAGCCAACAGGGGATGCTTACCCATCCCGGGCATCTGGTCTCACCTCTAGCTTGCTAGGGGTCCGTCGATGCTCAATTTGGTACTCTATTGTGAGAGCTAGTGAGATTATTGTCAGGATCTTCTTCAACTCATTGATACTCTGGAAGCAGAATTTCGTCGCCGTCTCTATTTTTATCTCGTCTTTGCCTGGTATTCTCACTATATTGAATAAAACCTTTAGTACATCTCCTCTGGAAACCTTTTTAATTGGATAGAAAAAAATTGTGACAGTCTCTGTTCTAAAATGCGAAAGTGTTGATTTTTGTTCAGCGAATACTATGAACCATATTGAAAACACATATTTCAAATCTCCAATGTTATATACAGTAAGGCTAAATACCTACTGTGATCTGCTATTAAAGATCAATTTAACTGAAATTCAAAAGGCATGAATATCTTAAAAGCAATTAAGTCTAGCAATTTAGGCGCATGGGAAATCTTAAAATCTAAAATGGTCGTCTATCAAAGTACTATGAAACACGAACTCTCTTCTTGTTTTTCATATGTGAACTTCATAAAAGTTATAAATTTCTATTTAGGTAACGACATAGTTCATCAACTAACTTCTTTGGGACTAACATCCCTCTTGGTGCATCTATATGATCACTCTGGGACGTTTAAATATGCGAACTACGATAACTTTAAAGTTGAAAGCGAAAGTAACAAGTTCAAGCTTCATATTTCGGGATATTCAGGAACAGCAGGTAACCGTTTCATTGACTTAGATAATCTTGCATTGCGTATAAGTATGTTTTAAAGATTATCAGCTTGTGAGACCAGTATTAGATAAATATTCATAATGTAAAACAATTTTTGATGTTTATTTTAATCTTATTATGACAGTCGAGCAATAAGGTATTTTGCAGCATACTAGCACACCTGTTGTTCCCCTTTCTTTTGTATACACGAAGGAAGGGTATCTCCAACATACATCGGTTGCAACACCCACAACAAAACACCTGCATGCAAAAACACAGATTGTACAAGCACAAAAAGATACGCCCAAGGGACGAGTGAGACACAAAATCGTTACAACACACTATGGCAGAGGGCATACACAAAAACTAATGCGGAAGTGATAGATATGCAAATGTACCGTCTAGGAATAAAAATCAAACGTCTTTATTGAATATTATTTAATAGTACCATCTTTATTCTTTCAGAATTTCATTATTTTAATTGAAAATGTTTGAATAGTTTTTTTTCCTTTCACATGTCTGATATCCGGTATTGAGACAATATTCTACTTTCATACTTTCATTTTGATAAATCGGAAAATTGAATTCAAACATTGTTTGTTTATGGACGTCCATGCAGTAAATATATCAAAAACCTTTTTATAGCTATTCAGCAATAGATGCACGCAAAATCTACATCTAAATAAAATCATTTTTTTTTGCTCCTTCATGTTGTTACAATTCTACCGAATTGTAGCGACGGGTGTTGCATGCAAGCATTCCTGGGCACCTTGTCTCACTCCCATATTGGGAGTTCGCTTCTGTTCATGTGATGGACGTTTTTGTTTGTTTGCTTTGATTACTGTTTTATCTTTATTTTGTATGCCTTTGGTTTGTGATTTTCTGAATAATCGATCTGAGCTGTATATTGGAATATGATTATTATCCATATTTGTCTTCTTTACTTTGTTCTCTCGGGAAAATCTTTGATTCTTTACATTGCTGATGTGTTATTCATTACAATATACTTATCCAACGTTACATCATCCGTATAATTGAATAAAACCTTAGAAACTACAAAACAATTATTATTTTGTATGCCTTCGGTTTTTGATTTTCTGAATTATCGATTTTGTGCTGTATACAGGGTCATTATCCATATTTGTCATTAATCTGCATCATGCACTAATGTCATGCTAGATTACAACGTGAATGATCACCTGAACAACTCACTTTTCAACAATCCTAATACAATCATTTCTACATTTCTACATGAGTAATACAATCCTTTCTATCTTAATATACCGACATGTTATTTAGGGGCACTAATATTTACTCACTAATATAAATAACTTCCATTTCAGTGGTGCCGCAAACAATATTTTTTGTCTCCTCTGTATATCATTATGTTTAGTGTGTGTATTTCATTTTATAAAATTACTATCATATGTAAAATACGGGTGTCACATATCAGGGATATATTTACTGTTAATGATGTTGCGTAGTTCTAAATGAGTAACGACTTTCAGACTGAAACGATTTCTGTAATTTAACTTGGAGAGAAATATTATAAGAAAGACATTACGGTGTACACGATTCTTGATTAATGAAGATGGCATTCGCATTTCGCTATGAACTTTTCAACGAACGCTTGCTGAATATCAGGTGTATCTATTTGAACACTCACTTTACATTTAATATAATAACTGGAGGATGGCGAAGCGATATAGGCCATCATTTCGAATTCCATTTCGTTCGAATGCATTACATTGTCAATATTGAACATATGTTCTATATACCAATTTAATTGTACTAGACACGTGTTTGGATATTGAATCCTCCTAAGTAGTGCTTCATATTTAACATGTTGAATAAAGTCAAAATGAATTTTCCTGGAGTCGTCTACAATATACAAATAAGAATAACAATCCAAGGAATGCTTGTGTCGCCTGCTAAGCGGCTTATTTAAAAAAAGTGGAGCGAATATGTAGGTTAATGTCACTTGGTTCAAAATTATTTGTATCTGTTGGAAAGCCTTGTCAAATGAAATTCACATGTTAAATATCATTCTACCCTCTTACTTACCAAACAAAAGATATGGTCAATCTCAGATTTTCAAAAAATGAAGGTAAATAATCTAGGTCAAGGTCAATAGGAAAACCTTTTTGGTAACAAAAGAAAGGACTTATCATAAGAAATACACGTGTAAAACATTAAAGCCTTATCACTCAGAAATAAAAAAAATATAGCAAATCTTAATTATTTTTCCTAGGTAGGTCAAATGCGTAAGTCGCGGTCACTACTAGGTCTAACTTAATGGTATCTGTAGAAAGCCATATCACTTACCAATCAAAAGATATAGCCAATCTTAATTTTTTGAAAAGTAGGTCAAATATCTTGATCAAGGTCACTAGGTGAAAAATTATTGTATGTGTAGAAATGTTTTGTCACAAGGAATACACTTGTGAAATATCAAAGCCATATCACTTACCAATCAAAAGTTATGGGGTGTGACGCCCAAATTGTGACAGACAGACGGACTCGAAACTTACAAAGTTTTTGTGATATGACAGTCTAGAAGAAGATGTTTTAAAGAACTATTCGTATTTGGACTGGTTTGGAACTTTCTGCTTTGCATTTTATCCTAGTTTTTTTTTTTACTTTTATGTTTAGACTTATCTTCATATGCAGAACTTTCTCTTGGCTTTTATGAATTTTATCTATACATGTATTTGTTTTCAGTTTTGTATGTCATATTTTCTCCGAATTCTGTTAAGATTTTGCTAACGCTGTTTTGGTTCCTTTATGTACTCTTTCAATTTACTGTCTGTCTGAATTATGGGCACCATCAGGGTCTCATCGGGAGTCGTCGAAAACATTACTTACGTTGGTGAATCAAGGCCATCTTGAGTGGAAGTGAAGTCGAACCAGTCCACTCTTTTGTCTGCGGAGCGATGCCATCCCCGCCTGAAACCGTCACCATCGACAGGTTTTGAAAAAGAAGATTTTAGTGATTATATTTAAATAACAATTTGATACTATCTTTATTTGGGATTTCAGAGTCAAAATCATCGTCAATTCGAAAAGTATGCCATACATTTCTCCCCTGACACTTAGCTTTAACCTTAACGTTTGCTCCGTAGAATGCTGAAGCTACCATAATTTCCGCTCTGTCGCCCATGACTCCCTCCTACCGTCTGTATATAAGTCTGTTGTAGGAGGTATCTACCAAATGGCCCATCTATGAACGGCTGGAATTTCTGGGTATTCAGGCCCATAAAGTTGATCATATATTTCCGGATAGTTCCATCTTGTGTCTCGTCACCATGAAAATAAACTCTCAGGCACCGATAGAAACAGTTCCCGTCTCCAGTTACACACACTTCGTTACCTTCGATAAATGAATGTATTTTTTAAGTTATTTTGATTTTGTCTTTAAACTGTTTTTTCATATGTTTCATTTATTAGCTTCCGCATCCCTGCCGGTCCGTTTTATAGCTTCTGTATCCTACATTGTTTAGATTTGAGGATCACTGACGAGGGTTAAGTACCCGAAACGTGCATGTCTGGTCCATGCTGCTAATTTATCTGTTCATAAATGATGCTATTCAATCTGAAGACGTTTAACATTTATACCATTTGGTGAGTGTCACTGCTGGTGGACCAGGAATCAACGAGGGCACTTGTAGCCAAGTTCGATCAATTTCGGTTGATCCTTTCTTCAACTAATTCTAAAATTTCTGTACTCAAAATTTCTAGAAATTTCTAAAACATGGGTCCTGTAGCATCATATCCCACCTATCCTGCTACATCTTTCGGTACGCTTTTTCGACATAGTAACTTTTATACTTTTTTGGCATATTACATTGTTTAGATTTTAGGATCACTGACGAGGGTTAAGTTCCAGAAACGTGCATGTCTGGTCCATGCTGCCAATTTATCTGTTCTTAAATGATGCTATTTAATATGAAGACGTTTAAATTTTATTTCTCTTCATTAATATACAGGGAACTCCTTGAACACAGCTTCAGGAAACAAATTTAGCACGAAAGATAAAGATAATGACGAACATGAAAAAAGTTGCGTGAAAATCAGAGGAAAAGGAGGTTGGTGGTTTAAACACTGTTCTCTTAGTAATCTGAATGGTCAATATTGCAATATTGACCAAAACAGTGTTCAGTGCAATCGATGGCATACATTTGGGAATGACAGTAGAGGAATGGCTATAACTTTGCTGCTCATCAGACGGAATGACTAACCATTATACAGTCTATAGTGGAAAATATTTCTAAAAAATCAACAAATATCCTCTACATGTGTGTTTATTCTGAATATTGAAGATGAACAAACTAACAAATTGACACTAAACAGGCTTGTGATGAACGTCTTAGCTTTGGAATTTCTTATTTATGAGGCTAGATGAATTTTCAATGATATATTTCTTTTTTATGACAATGGCACCGCATTCCTTTTTGATCTGATTATAATATGGCATTTTTTGTGTTATTGTTTTAAGTGATGTTTTTTCCACTATTTTTTTTATTAATTACAATTGGGCATATATTTAATTTTATTACGTGGTGATGTAACATCATTGTGTCACTGTTGACAGAAAATTTTTAAAATGTCGTGATACATCGATTTTTCAACATAGGATATTTCAAATAAGGAAAATGGGATGATCTCCAGCATGACCACCCTGCACTCACCCAGCGAAACAAACCCATAAGAAAGTGAGTAAATGACACCAGATAAAACTACAAACCACAAAAAAACTAGGACATCATCAAGACAATCGAAACAGAAACATCAAACAATGACAACACATAAAAGACAGGAGACCAATGTGTACCCGGCGCCGACTTTGGACGGCCTTCTGCTATTAGCCAATTGTGTGGTTAACCCTTCCACTTATCCGGATACACAGAGGCCTCCATCAACTCACACTTGTTGTATAAACATAAAACTTCTCACTGTAAAGAATATATTAAATCTATGAAAAAAAAACTTGTTGATTTATCTTACTACTTAAGCAACAGTTCGCTTTTCTTAAAGCTAGTATAACGCTACATTGTCTGAGATAAAGGTTTATCTTATATCTGTTTAAAATGTTATAAATGTCAGTTTTGACGTAGTTTTTCGTGAATTACAAGACTCTGTTTTTTCTATATAGCTCTGTATATTTTCTAGACTGACTTCAGATATCACCGGGTAAGGTATTTGTCTTATGTGTTCTCATAATTGTTCGAATCTGATTATGGCACGCTCATTTTTGTGTAATTGATTTAATTTATGCCTTTTCCCATTTATTATGATTTATTACAAATGAGCATGATTTTCATTACAGAAAGAAAATATTTGACGTGGTGATGTAGCATCAATGTTTCGCTGTTGACGAAGAACTTTTAAAGTGCACTTGATAAAATTAAATTTCAATATAAGGTTTCTCAATTATGAAATTTTTAAATTATCAAACTTGTTGATTTATCTGCAATACAGAAAACATTATATTGTACGCCCCCTATTTTAAATCTATTTTCATATCCATATTTGTGTTGCTTGGGCCCATGAGTCACACTGTCTTAGTTGTATGGCCATCATTCAGTGAGGGGTAGGGGGTGTTCTCCCTACTATTGTGCGCCGAGGAAAACGGAACAGATAGAGTGCTGTGCACAGGTAATTTAGGTAATTACACCATTTGCTACTGGTGTAGCAGATGGCCATCCTAAGTCGGCATCGATTGTTCATGCGTCTCGCTGGTTTATGTGTAGTCTTTTGTGCGTCATGTTTTTGCTGTTCATTGTCTCTATTTCGCCTCTTGTTGTGCCTGTCACTTCGGTTTTTGCAACTCTTGGTGTTTCCTGTAGTGCACCCGAGTGTTGTTGGATATCTCCTCCTTTCTTCTAGAATAACAAGCACAATTTATAACTGCATCAGCGGCTGAAAGGAGAGAAAGGGTCTCTTTGCAATAAGAAATCAAAGTAATTGCATACTTTATCAAAATAGGTCAAATTTACAGAGTGGACCAGACATCAGGTTTTATGTATAGGGCCCTCATCAGTGATCCTAAAGCCAAAACAAGGAATATCCATTTTTGTTTTATTTCATTTAATTTTATGATCAGTGATCGGAACTATGCTACATGTGCCCTTGTGACCTTGGGTCCACCAACAGTGACCCTCACCAAGTGTTGCAAATGTAGTAAGTCTTCAAAGTAATCGGATCATTTATCGAAACAGCTTAAATTTACAGAACGGACCAGACATGCAAGTTTCGGGTATATACCTGACAAATTCTCCTTGACCACATTGAGGAAATCATGAAAAATATGTCCAATCCTTCTGCCACAGAGCAGACATTTTCGTGCATGAACATCGACGGCGGTGACGGCTAGCCAACAGGGGATGCTTACTTCTCCCGGGCACCTGGTCCCACCTCTAGCTTGCTAGGGGTCCGTCGATGCTCAATTTGGTGCTCTATTGTGAGTGCTGTTGAGATTATCGTCAGGATCTTCTTTAAGTCATTTGAGAAAGTGTAAATGAAACAGGCTGAAGATAATCCCTTTTTCTTTTAAATACCTAGATATTTTTGATTTACGCTACTGAATGGGAAATTAGAAGCCGCGCAATCTTTGCAAAATGCATGAGTGAATTAAAATTTTAAAAAGTAAAACCGGAGGGGCTGTGTCGTATCAGTGATGAGGATTAACTAATCGAAACACGTGCCTGGTGCATTAAAATTGGTTTGAAGTTTTCTTCAAGAAAGTAAATAACACTTCCGAAGTCTTCATGTGCGATATAATAGGCTGAAAATTGGCCGTGCTTGTACATGTATATTCAAAAGGATATGAAAGAGATTTTAAGTAAGAATACTCTTAACTTATCACAGAGCAACGAGAAAAATAACAAACCCCGAACATAACAGTCCAACAAGCAACAGAGGACAACGTGACACGCGAGAAACCACACAAAGAACAGTCCAACCAACAATAGGGGACAACGCGACAAATATAAACCCCACACAGAACAGTTCAACCAACAACAGGGGACAATGCGACAAATATACATCCCACACAGAATGGAACGCCATCGCTGTCTTATAATGAGATATTTCAATATATTGGATGGTTTAATCAATATATGCGGTGGTAAGTACATTATATGCGGTGGTAAGTACATTATATGCGGTGCTGAGTACATTATATGGAGTGCTTAGTACATTATATGCGGTGTTAAGATCATTATATGGGGCGGTACGTACATTATATGCGGTGCTAAGAACAATATATGCGGTGATAAGTACATTATATGCGGTGCTAAGAACATTATATGCGGTGCTAAGTACATCATATGCTGTGCTAAGAACATTATATGCGGTGGTAAGTACATTATATGGAGTGCTAAGTACATTATATGGAGTGCTTAGTACATTATATGCGGTGTTAAAAACAATATATGGGGTGGTACGTACATTATATGGGGTGCTAAGTACATTATATGCGGTGCTAAGTACATTATATGGGCTGGTATGTTCATTACATTGGGTGGTTAGTACATTATATGCGGTGCTAAGTACATCATATACAGTGCTTAGTACATTATATGCGGTGCTAAGAACATTATATGGGGTGGTGAGTACATTATATGCGGTGCTAAGTTCGTTATAAGGTGATTTCGTTATGATAAACATTCTGATGACCAAGATTAAACATTTTTGAGACTCGGGTTATCATTAACCCAAAAGCACACATAAACACAAAAGGATTCAACATTTTTCCCAGCTCTATCGGGGGGGGGGGGGGGGGGAGTGTTGGACGAAAAGACCGGTTTTTGGGTTAAAATAAGCATTTTTACACAGAAAACAATGGAAAACAGAAACGCTTTTACACAACAGCGTCCCCCCTCGCTTTACAATGCCACTTTCACCAAAGGTTTATATCAATAAAACACATTTTCTGGACAAGTGGGGTTCTGAAGCGAGGGGGGAAACAATGTCCACAGGCAAAAACGAAAAAAGGGGGATGGATGACTATTTTAGAATTTATCTATAGAGCGATATTAAAAGTAGGTTATAATTGCCATCTTTTTCTTTTAATATCATGGAACAATCTATTCATAGTGTGTTCCGATTAAATATTTAACCGTTTGGAAGGAAATAAATTTGTCTATATCTACACAGTGTGTATTTCGCGCCAGAAAGCTACATAAGTGGCCGAGAAGAAAGAAATACAACCGGTTTTTTTTTCAGTTTCTGGATTTCAGAGATTGCCGATTACATTGATATTCTTAAAACAGGGTGACGTGAAAATTCTATATCATTATTTTTTTATTCTAATTATTATAATTTAAAAAAAATTCACGTCACCCTGTTTTCTCTCTCTCTTAAACCACGTAAATTGAATATCACAAGCTAAAATAAAAATTATAATTTATATATTAGTAACGTAGTGTTACACAATTAATCTACTCGTTACTAATATCACATAATTTATCTGTACTGTACAAAGCTCTTCTAATAAGTACAAGCATATACAATACACGGAAACAATGCCTATTGATATCATGGTGCCTCTCACTTTAAAAAAAGCAAGAACTTCGTAAATATTTTGAAAAATAAAATGTACCCGTGACCAGGATCGATCTCGCGACTTTAGTAATAGTAATCCTGCGTCTTCACCACTACGCCACCGCACCGTAGCGTGAAAGTGAGGAAATTGTAGAATAGATTTCACTGATTGCCAAAGATTTAATCTTTTCACTTTTTTGATTAAAATACAATGAAATATACCTCAATTAAACAACATAGTATTTATTTTATCTTCTCAGATAAATATTTGTGTTTAAAGCCCACAAAAACGTAAAAACGAGGAGTGCCTTAACGTAGCTCCGATCCGAGCCTCAGAAATGTTTAATCTTGGTCATAAGAATGTTTATCATAACGAAATCACCACATAACGAACTTAGCACCGCATATAATGTATTCACCACCCCATATAATGTTCTTAGCACTGCATATAATGTACAAAGCACCGCATATAATGTACTAACCACCCCATGTAATGAACATACCACCCCAAATAATGTACTTAGCACCGCATATTATGTACTAAACACCTCATGTATTGAACATACCACCCCATATAATGTATCTAACACCGCATATCATGCACTTAGCACCGCATATAATGTATTAACCACTCCATATAATGTACTTACCACCGCATATAATGTTCATAGCACCTCATATAATGTACATAGCACCACATATGATGTATTTACCACTCCATATAATGTACTTACCACCGCATATAATGTTCTTAGCACCTCATATAATGTACTAAACACCGCATATAATGTACTAACCACCGCATATATTGTACTTACCACCGCATATAATGTACTTACCACGGCATAAAATGTACTTACCACCGCATATAATGTACTTACCACCGCATGTATTAATTAAACCATACTATATATTGAAATGTCTCATTATAAGACAGCGATGGCGTTCCATAGAACAGTCCAACAAACAATAGGGACAACGAGACAAATAACAAACCCCACAAAGAACGGTCCAACAAACAACAGGGGACAACGCGACAAATAACAAACCCAATACAGAACAGTCCAACAAACAACAGGGACAACGAGACAAATAACAAACACCACACAGAACAGTCTAACAAACAACAGGGGACAACGAGACAAATAGCAACCTCCACACAGAACAGTCAAACAAACAATAGGGGACAAGGAGACAAATAACAACCTCCACACAGAACATTCCAACAAACAACAGGGACAAGGAGACAAATAACAACCCCACACAGAACAGTCCAACAAACAACTGGAGATAACGAGACATATAACAACCCCACAGAGAACAGTCCAACAAGCAACAGGGACAACGAGACACACAACAAACCACACACAAAACGGTCCAACAAATAACAGACACACAACAAACCCCACACGGAACAGTCCAACAAATAACAGAGGACAACGAGACACACAACAAACCCCACACAGAACAGTCCAACAAACAACAGGGACAACGAGACACACAACAAACCCCACACAGGACAGTCCAACAAACAACAGGGCATCAACGAGACAAATAACAAACCCTACACAGAACAGTTAACAAATAACAGAGGACAACGAGACACACAACAAACCCCATACAGAACAGTCCAACAAACAACAGAGACAACGAGACACACAACAAACCCCACACAGAACAGTCCAACAAACAACATGGGACAACGAGACACACAACAAACCCCACAATGAACGGTCCAACAAACAACAGGGACAACGAGACACACAACAAACCCCACACAGAACAGTCCAACAAACAACAGGGACAACGAGACACACAACAAACCCCACACAGAACAGTCCAACAAACAACAGGGACAACGAGACAAATAACAACCCCCACACAGAACAGTCCAACAAACAATAGGGACAACGAGACAAATATAAACCCCACACAGAACAGTCCAACAAACAACAGGGACAACGAGACAAATAACAAACCCCACACAGAGCAGTCCAACAAATAAAAGAGGACAACGAGACAAACAACAAACCCCACACAGAACAGTCCAACAAACAACAGGGGACAACGAGACACACAACAAACCCCACACAGAACAGCCCAACAAACAACAGGGACAGCGAGACACACAACAAACACCACACAGAACAGTCCAACAAATAACTGAGGACAACGAGACACACAACAAACCCCACACAGAACAGTCCAACAAACAACAGGGACAACGAGACACACAACAAACCCCACACAGAACAGTCCAACAAATAACAGAGGAGAACGAGACACAAAACAAACCCCACACAGAACAGTCAAACAAACAACAGGGACAACGAGACATACAACAAACCCCACACAGAACAGTCCAACAAACAACAGGGGATCAACGAGACAAATAACAAACCCCACACAGAACAGTCCAACAAACAACAGGGACAACGAGACACACAACAAACCCCATACAGAACAGCCAAACAAACAACAGGGACAACGAGACACACAACAAACACCACACAGAACAGTCCAACAAACAACAGGGGATCAACGAGACAAATAACAAACCCCACACAGAACAGTTCAATAAATAACAGAGGACAACGAGACAAACAACAAACCCCACACAGAACAGTCCAACAAACAACAGGGACAAGGAGACAAACAACAAACCCCACACAGAACAGTCCAATAAATAACAGAGGACAACGAGACACACAACAAACCCCACACAGAACAGTCAAACAAACAACAGGGACAACGAGACAAATAACAAACCCCACACAGAACAGTCAAACAAACAACAGGGGATCAACGAGACAAATAACAAACCCCACACAGAACAGTCCAACAAACAACAGGGACAACGAGACACACAACAAACCCCACACAGAACAGTCGAACAAACAACAGGAGACAACGAGACACACAACAAACCCCACACAGAACAGTCCAACAAACAACAGGGACAACGAGACACACAACAAACCCCACACAGAACAGTCCAACAAATAACAGAGGACAACGAGACAAATAACAAACACCACACAGAACAGTCTAACAAACAACAGGGGACAACGAGACAAATAGCAACCTCCACACAAATCAGTCAAACAAACAATAGGGGACAAGGAGACAAATAACAAACCACACACAGAACAGTCTTACAAATAACAGGGACAACGAGACAAATAACAACCCCACACAGAACAGTCCAACAAACAACTGGAGACAACGAGACATATAACAAACCCCACACAGAGCAGTCCAACAAATAACAGAGGACAACGAGACAAACAACAAACCCCACACAGAACAGTCCAACAAACAACAGGGGACAACGAGACACACAACAAACCCCACACAGAACAGCCCAACAAACAACAGGGACAGCGAGACACACAACAAACCCCACACAGAACAGTCCAACAAATAACTGAGGACAACGAGACACACAACAAACCCCACACAGAACAGTCCAACAAACAACAGGGACAACGAGACACACAACAAACCCCACACAGAACAGTCCAACAAATAACAGAGGACAACGAGACACAAAACAAACCCCACACTGAACAGTCAAACAAATAACAGGGACAACGAGACATACAACAAACCCCACACAGAACAGTCCAACAAACAACAGGGGATCAACGAGACAAATAACAAACCCTACACAGAACAGTCCAATAAATAACAGAGGACAACGAGACACACAACAAACCCCACACAGAACAGTCAACAAAACAACAGGGACAACGAGACACACAACAAACCCCACACAAAACAGTCAAACAAACAATAGGGGATCAACGAGACAAATAACAAACCCCACACAGAACAGTCCAACAAACAACAGGGACAACGAGACACACAACAAACCCCACACAGAACAGTCCAACAAACAACAGGGACAACGAGACACACAACAAACCCCACACAGAACAGTTCAATAAATAACAGAGGACAACGAGACAAACAACAAACCCCACACAGAACAGTCCAACAAACAACAGGGACAACGAGACAAACAACAAACCCTACACAGAACAGTCCAATAAATAACAGAGGACAACGAGACACACAACAAACCCCACACAGAACAGTCAACAAAACAACAGGGACAACGAGACACACAACAAACCCCACACAAAACAGTCAAACAAACAATAGGGGATCAACGAGACAAATAACAAACCCCACACAGAACAGTCCAACAAACAACAGGGACAACGAGACACACAACAAACCCCACACAGAACAGTCCAACAAACAACAGGGACAACGAGACACACAACAAACCCCACACAGAACAGTCCAACAAATAACAGAGGACAACGAGACACACAACAAACCCCACACAGAACAGTCCAACAAATAACAGAGGACAACGAGACACACAACAAACCCCACACAGAACAGTCCAACAAATAACAGAGGACAACGAGACACACAACAAACCCCACACAGAACAGTCAAACAAACAACAGGGACAACGAGACACACAACAAACCCCACACAGAACAGTCCAACAAAGAACAGGGACAACGAGACACACAACAAACCCAACACAGAACAGTCATGCAAAAAGAGGGGACAATGAGGCACAGCAAACCCCACACAGAACAGTCCAACAAACAACAGGGACAACGAGACACACAACAAACCCCACACAGAACAGTCCAACAAACAACAGGGGATCAACGAGACAAATAACAAACCCCACACAGAACAGTCCAACAAACAACAGAGGACAACGAGACACACAACAAACCCCACACAGAACAGTCCAACAAACAACAGGGACAACGAGACACACAACAAACCCCACACAGAACAGTCCAACAAACAACAGGGGATCAACGAGACAAATAACAAACCCCACACAGAACAGTTCAACAAATAACAGAGGACAACGAAACAAACAACAAACCCCACACAGAACAGTCCAACAAACAACAGGGACAACGAGACACACAACAAACCCCACACAGAACAGTCCAACAAACAACAGGGACGAGACAAACAACAAACCCAACACAGAACAGTCATGCAAAAACAGGGGACAATGAGGCACAGCAAACCCCACACAATTTGTCAAACTAACAACACTGGACAACGTGACAATAGCAGGTACCCTATCAAAATAGTATTTTGAGGATTTTATCAAACTATATTGATAAATAACATACATTTTTTGAGCTGTTCATGCAAATAAAACATTAGCATTCACATTGGAACAAAATTTGTGTTCGTTGCTACGGCAAGATGAACTCAAATCGCAAAAATGAAAGCAATTTTTGACAATATTTGGAGTCCTTTTTTTACTAGATCATTGAATTTTAATTCAAAGTGATAATAATGAATGAATTCAAGTAGATATTGCAATACATGAATATTAAGGAAATAGCCCGTTGCAATGGAAACTGCACATAGGCCCCCTTTGAGTCCTTGGATACGGGCATCCAAAGTTAAGTAATCTGAAAGATTTGAAATCTAAAATAAAGTTTAGACTTTGCTTTTTCTTATATGTACAAAATAGTTATGTAAGCCTGTTTCGTTTTTGAGGAAAAGGCTTTGAAAAAAAAAAATTCTTTTTAGAGTGTATGGCCAAATTACTATAGCAACCATTAATTGTTTGAAAGTGTTTTCTTGTATTTTGATAGAGGCTTACTAGTACTTGATCTTTATTAATATTGAATTCGAACATCCGGGGATCAAAAATTAGTTTTATAAAAAATAGTACAAATTGGTTTCTGGTTAACCTATGTTTCCAATAACTTTTTCGCGGTTTTTGAAAGAGCTCTTTTTGTAAATTCTTCTTTAACTCATTATATTCCAACAATTTTCATATGTTCATCATGATGCAAAAATCTCCATAGTTACCGTTGCCAAGGTAACTTATATACATAGGAACGGGTTTAGCTTGAAATTGCTCATTTTTTAAAATAAATTCCATTTCCTTATCATATACTTATCAAGAGAGAAGGAGAATTTGAAAATACAAAGAGCGTTTTGAAATCAATATATTAAAGTTAGCTAATTAATATGTTGTCATGGTACATGTGGTAACCATCCTTTTTGACAATATAAGACACTATCAGAGAGCTTATTTAAGATCTTGAGGATGCATAAAAAATCTTCCGTTAATGTCGTATATAGACCAAATTATAGACCTCGAATAAGCTCAATTTTGCCTATTTCTCAAATTTATAGGCCGTCGCCATGGTAACCAGATGACGAAGAAATAAACATTTTGTCAAATTAACCTTTTTCTCATTGGCCCCTACTAATATGTGAAATTTCATGAAAATTGGAGACCATGCGTGCCGAAATTGTTTAAATGGTTACAGAGAATTGCTACTAATCGTTTAATGATTTATTTTATTCAGTATGAGGCCTACAGGTGCAGCGTATATATTGCAAATATAATCTTTCTTTTCAAAAGCAAACATACCAACAAAGTCTTAATAAACATACAAATTCAGTATACTCAATCATACATACAAATCATATAACAGTTTTTGGTTAACCGCGTAAAAGCTTTAAAGAAATCATCAATGATAACAGTGCTTTTGTAAATAAAAGCTGCAGTTTTTCTTCATGGAAATAATTTTTAAGAGACCAGAGAAAATAAACAGACATCCTTTTTATTGTTGTCATCTCGTAATGAATATCTCGTTCTATTAGAATGTTCCTTGAAGTGTGTCTCTAATATTCTGAAATGAAATGAGAGTACTAGTGTATTTATAGCAAGCAGGAGACACGTACTTTTCCGGGTAACTTATCTTTCTTGAATAGGGATTCTTCGAGGAGTGTTTGGTTATTTTTATGTTTGGGTTGAAATTTTTACTTGGTTCATATGCCCGTTAATAGAAATGTTTGTATTCAAAAAAGGGATTTGTGCTTGACTTTCAGGCAATGTTATGACACATTTGAAAATATCATGTAAGCGTGAATTAACAAAAGCATAAGAAGAAAAAAAAAAAAACAGCTAAGATTGCCGAATTTAATGTAACTGAGGGTTTATGGATCTCAGAAAATAAGGTTTCTTAAACAACCCATTTGGGTTTAGATAATCCATGTTTTGGATACTATATTTAGCAATTTCTTTAATGTGATAGCTGCTCGCTCTTCGGTTAAAGAGCTGGGAACCTCCGTTTTTCTGACTATGAACGAATACGTTGACCAATTGAGTTGTTATTTATAAGCCAACTACGACATGACCAAGTTTCGTTCGAAAATATCATAAATCACTATCAATGTTTCTGATGTCTATTTTTGTTTTCTTTTATCAAAATCTTTATAATATTGATATTATTCACCTCATCTGTATTTTCAACAGAACCCCGAGCACAACAAAGAAACAAACAAACAAACAAACAAACAAACAACAAATCATGTACATGATATGGAGGCCGTCATTGCTCTAGTTGAGCGACATTCAGATCATGCTTTTCTCAAAGGTTTCGAAATGTTTCGATATCTATTTACTCAGCGAGAAAGAAACATTCTTCGACCAAGCCCGCTGCCATCTGATTTGTCGAATAATTATATGACAAGCCCTTCAATCGATCGTTGTTAGATACATTTTGTACATGTATCTATGTAGCTTACGAAATAAAGAGATCTGAATCTTAATTAGATTGAGAATATTTATGACTGATGAATTTCATCTGGCATTCGAAATATTTGGGTTAGCAGCGGATGTCTTGGCACCTGGTCTTACTCCCTTATTGGTAGTTCGCTTCTGTTTACATGATGAAATGTTTTGGTTTGTTTACATTGATTCCTGTTTTATCTTGATTTTTATGCCCTTCGTTAAATGATTTTCGAATTTTCAATTCTTTCCCATATTTGTCTTTTCTCGTAATTTTCGGACGTTAATCATTTGAGTGTTTCATCATCCTTGCATGCATTAAGGTAATTCTACAGTTGTCTCGTGAAGTAAGTTTTCAAATGTTTTGGGTTTTACATGGTTAATAAATTCATACATCTTTGAACCGGAATAATTACATGATTCTGGTATAAGCGTTAATCAATTTTCCTTTTTGTTTTTGCTTTCTTCTTAGAAATTGATTAAAATGAGAGGTTAAAGACGACGACGTCTTTACGTACTAAAGTAAGCATGAAACAATCTCACATAAAATTATAAAGCTTCAAAAACAGTATATCATAGCTTCTTATTTCAATACACCAAGATGTATGGAATGGAAGTTGGACGTAATCAATGTTTCTTTTTTCTTATGTTATCCGCTTTTCTGGTACAGCTAAGGGCAGATGAAAGGCAAATTTTAGATATACTGTATTTCATGACTCCAAAGTTGTGTCAAAGAGAGTGTTCAAATCATCACTCCTGCAATGAAATCGAGTATGATAAAATTCAGTTAATGTGTACACTTGTTGGTACCAGTCAAATCAACGACGAAGACGTGATATATTCGACCGATTTTGGTGAATTACCTATGGTAAGTTATATCATTATAACTCGCTAAATATTTAGAAAGTATAATTCATATAGCTATTTCATACGAATACAACAAGAAATTATTTAATTAAAGTATTGAATTTCGTGAAGACTGTGATATTTGGACGGCTAGGCACTCTTTTAAAGAGGTCCAGGACAGCCAATAATTAAATAAAGATCCTATCATTTCATGTTCCTAAAAGTATAAATGTTAATAATAGAAACATACTTTTTCTACAAGTTTCATCAAAATTTTCCCGTTAGGTTTGTAGCTACGAACATACATATATACCCATTATAACCCCCACAATGGGCCGTAAATGTGACGTTAAAATTAACACACTTTAGGTAATGAAAAACAGTTACAAATCTTCTGTAGAGGCAGAATATTTTAAAACAAGTTCTGTATTTTTCATTTAGATATGATGTTGGCAATCAGATATGCATAGAATTATAAATGAGTACTAAGAATTTAAAAAAAAAATTGTCGAAAGGAGATAAATTTGAGTTGATAACTTTTAATAAAGTCCGTTTATTTGAAACCCTATCATTTATTTTCCGTAAAAACTTGATATTATCTTCTTCATATGTCAAGTGAAACACCGATAAGTTCCAATCGAAATTTGACCATCAGTGTTCAATTTTTACGTTACGTAATGCTGACGTTCTTACGAAAAACTCGCCAATGTCGTCGTTTCTATTACATGTATGACGTCATAATTGCTCTATTGCTGTCCTATCGGGTTCTTTCGGATAATGTTCTGGACCTCCTAAAGTGGCGACGCCTATGAGATTTCGTTTAAACATGGGACATGTGCAGATTGTTCTTATCCATAATATATGTATGAAGGTGTCGTCTCCGTCTGTCCTGAGAGGTTTTATTTCGCTGTTTTCACTACTAAGTATTTGGGATCCCCACCACCTCTTTGTTTTGATTTTTTCAGGTTTTGTATGCACATAGAAGAAAATGGTTGGAATGTGAATTTGATGAATATGAAGACGTTTTATATTTGAGTTTTGTCTGATTTCCATTCACTTATCATTCAATAAACATTAAAGAGGTACCAATGACAGCACTTAGGTCAAAACAGACGAGACTAAGTGGGCTTTCGATGGGAGTTAGGACGGCCAATTGCCATTTCAGCAGCGTGTAGTGCATCCAACCGAAACCCATGCGCACCCCCAACCTCATTCTGTTATTTTGCAGTTTAGAAGAACGCACAACAATTTGCAAAATAGCCTCCCTATTGTACGCCAACGTCCCAAAGAAGACAGCAAAGACAGGGAGGGTCCAAGTTCAATTTACATAAAAGTGATTTGAATTTGTGTTTGGACCCTAGCAACTGTTAAATTGCGTATCACTGATGAGGATTTGCTAACCGAAACACGTGTCTGGTGCATAAAAGATGGTTTGAAATTTTCAAGAAGGTAAAGAATTGGTACATTTCCGTTATATTATTATAAACACTTATTTCCTTTTGCAGTGTGGAGATGTTAAACTTGATCCCCATGACTGGAGGTTTAAAGTGTAATAATTACTTCTTTCCAGCTTCATGTTTTGTGCTTTGGTTATTTGATATACTGTTTTGTGTGGGTGTTGTTGTATATTTCACTGTCCCCTGTTGTCTGTTAGTATGCTATTCTTTTTCATAACAATCACGTTGGCCTGCTTCGGATTGGTCAGTACAGATTTGACTCACTGGACATGTTTAAAAGAATTATATCTTTTATGTCTGCAGTTTTTCGTCATTTTGTCCGTTCTTGTTAGTTTATTGTTATCCTGCGAATATGTTCTGCTGTGGTCAGCGCAACGTTGACTTTTTTGATATCATCTCTATATTCTTCACAAAATATCAAATGTTATACAGTATCATGTAAAAAGCTAATTCTAGGAATAAAGAGTCAAGTTCGACATTTCTATTGTATAGTCATAATCGACCATCAGCGATCGACCAATGCATAATGCTTCGAAGTATTATGTTACATGTGATTTAACGGCACACCTTTAACTAGTAAGCTTTCCAAAGCGCTTAAGTTAAATATTTTCCCGTAATTGTGTCAGAAGTGAATTATAGTATGTGCCATTGTTTGTCTTTTTCGAGAAAACCTATCAGCAGAAAACCTTCTGCATACCAGAAAATCGAGGCTCACAACGTATCAATCAGCCTTCGTATAGTTATTCGACCAATCGGATCGCAGTTGGCTCGGTCGACGAATGTTTCCCTCGCGGAGTGAATATTATTGAGGCATTCCGAAAATGTGATCCGAATGACGCTCATCTATAGCAATGACGGTCCCCATAACACACATGAATTGTTAATTTGTGTTGAGCTCGGGCTTCTTTTTTTCTGAAAATACGGATCAGGTGGGTAATATTAAAATTATTATTATTTCGATAAAAAACTTAAATGAACACCAGAAACACTCATAATGATTTATAATATTTTCGAACGAAACTGGGTCATGACGTAGTTGGCTAATTAACAACTACTGTGATTGGTTGATATATTTACGTGACAAATATGGAAAATGACCATATCCCTGTATACAGTACAAAATTAATTTAGAAAAGCATACAAAATTAGGATAAAACAGGAACAAAAGCACAAACAAACAAAAACCTCCACCACATGAAAAGAAGCGAACTTCCGATATGGGAGTGAACCCAGGTGCCCAGGAAGAGTCAGCATCTCCTGCTTACATGCAACACCCGCAGCTTCAATTCCATAAAAAAATATCACATCCGGTTACTTCCGTTTCGAAAGATATAGAGTATATAATATTTGGTTCAAATGGTCTATGACAGAAAATCATCCACCATTCTGGAGAGTGTGATATCTAATCATAGTGCATGACAAGTTCCCCACATCGACCGTAAAACTTCCTCAGTTACGATGTTAGTCGGTAAAAAAAGTATCTCTGACTGAGAAGCTTATCTGAAAGAAACCTAGCTCTCAGAATAAAATCTGTATATTTGGTACTTTCTCTGGCATAGCATATCAACTGAGAAATGACCACGTAATTTATAGAACACGACCTCCAATCGGTCGTTGTTAGATCTCTTATGTAGTTTACGAAATAAAGAGAGCTGAATATTTATTAGATTGATTGCGGTACGTATTCGATTATAGGTAAATCATGTTATGAAATGAAGTATTCAATAACATCATTTAAGAACAAATCAATTTGCAGCATCGAAAAGACATGCACATTTGGTTACCTAATCCTCGTCAATGATCTTCAATCTAAACAATGTAATGTGGCCAAAGAGTGTGAAAATTATTATCTCCGAAAAGGAATCGACAAATGTAGTAGGATGGGTTGGATATGATGCTACAGGACCCAAGTTTTAGAATTTTCAAGATTTTTCGATAACAGACATTTTCGAATGCGTTGAAGAGACAGACAATCAACCGTGCTGATCGAACTTGGCTACATGTGTCCTCGGGAACTCCTTTATACAGGCATACAGGCAACATGTGAAGATAATCCTTCTGCGCTTTATTAATGTAAATCATATCATATTGGTTATTATTTGAGTATAATTGTAAATTTCGAGTTTTTTTTTTGTTTTCAGAATTCAAATGCAAATATGGAATGCAAGACGACAATTTGCATGGCCTTCGAAATTTGTATACAGTTGAGAACTAAAGGTGTTTGCGTACGCGAAGGTAATTCAAACATATAGCTAAGTACATGTATCTAGATTCTAAAAATAGTTTAAAACTAAATTACTTAAGTGTCTTTGAATCATGATGGCTTGGAAAAGGGAGACATCCCATAACACTCGGTCTCATCACCAACAGCAAACCAATGAAAACCGAAATATACAAACACAACAAGAGACGCAATAGGTACAAGGAACACAAAATACGACATCAAAACACAGAGTAGACAAGCACAACAAGAGACGCAACAGGTACAAGGTGCACCAAATACGACATCAAAACACAGAGTAGACAAACACAACAAGAGACGCAATAGGTACAAGGTACAGCAAATACATCAAAACACAGAGTAAACAAACACAACAAGAGACGCAATAGGTACAAGGAACACCAAATACGACATCAAACACAGAGTAGACAAACACAACAAGAGACGCAATTGTACACGGAACACCAGATACGACATCTAAACACAGAGTAGACAAACACAACAAGAGAAACAATAGGTACAAGGTACATATACACCAAATACGACATCAAAACACAGAGTAAACAAGCACAACAAGAGACGCAATTGGTACAAGGAACACCAAATACCAAATCAAAACACAGAGTAGACAAACACAACACGGGCCGTAAAAGGTACAAGGAACACCATATACGACATCAAAACACAGGGTAGACAAACACAACAACAGACGCAATAGGTACAAGGTACAGCAAATGCGATAATCACAAACACTTGACACAAATGTGTGTAAATAAACCAACGAGACAAATGGCGGACCGGTGTCACTGAAGTATTACTGATGAGGATTTATTATCCAAAGCATGCGTGCCTTTTTGCACGGTATTTCGACGTCTGCTCTTTTGCAATAGAATTGTCAGTTATTTTATTCTAGATCTCAATTAAGGATAATTGCTTTGTTTCTTTGGATTTGGACATTTTAAAATGTTCCTTTGCTCACAGATACACCACGAGATTGTAAGGATGTACTGAAGACTGGTACACGAAACAGTGGACAGGCAGTGATATTTCCATATCCAACATTAGATCGCGCTCTCGTGTTATGCGACATGGATACAAAAAATGGAGGTTATACGGTAGGAATAGTAAAATTCTATGTATATTGGACTGTGGTACTCATATATGTATGAATTATGTTGGAGTGACCACAGCGGAACGCTTTACAGAAGAACTAAGGGATACCTATAATAACCAAACACAAGAAAGTTAAGAAGCAATTGTTTCGCAACGGCGGCAATTATATGTTTTTTTCCGTTTAACTCGGAATTCTTACGATGTTTACAGAATAAAATATTTAAGCATTTGTTGACATACCCAATAGGCTCGTATTGGTTAATGAATGAAAGTTAAACACAAATCCCGAAATCAGAATCCTCACAGCAAAATGGCTAACAAACATTCAAAAATATAAAACAGACTTTTCTTACGCAAAAAAAAAAAAACAAAACCAAACGGGGACAATTACACAGCTTCATAGAAACACGGAGAAGAAATTAGTATGAGTAAGGGAAGTATTGTAAGTGGATCTGATGTGACAGTTCAACCGACTTGAAGCGGCGGCTGTTGCATGCAAGCAGGAGATGCTTACTCTTCCTGGGCACCTGGTCTCAGTCCCATATCGGGAGTTCGCTTCATTTCATATGGTGGAGGTTTTTGTTTGTTTGCTTTGGTTCCTCTTTTATCCTGATTTTGTATGCCTTCGGTATCTGATTTTCTGAATTATCGATTTTGTGCTGTATACAGGTCATTTTCCATATTTGTCATCTGTTATAGCGCGCCTATCCAATGAGCAAAAATCAAACAAATTCAAGAAAGTAGGGGAAACATATTCAATGATCACATGAATCGAGTTACATAGGGTTAGGTATGTATTTTCCTGTGGTCACTACAAAGCTTTGTCGTTGTAGATTTCCTCCTTATTTGATAATGCGTTGTACATGATTCATCAACTAGTCGTACATTTTTCTGCATGAAATAACTGTTGGATGGTTTATTCAACTGTAGTTTGATTTGTGTGCGTGTTAGGGATATCTTCTTTTCATTGTTTGTGTCGATAGTTCCTATCTTGGATTTGTGTACCTTAGTGGTCCTTTCAACGTGGCTAAGTTAAAGATATTTTGCTCTTTTGAATTAGGGATAATTAGCGTTGGTGAATTTTGATACTGTCTATATGCTTTTTCATTATCATTGGTTTTTAAAAAGGCAGTTATTTTAAATTCTGATTTTACTTTATTTTCTTCATTTTTGATACCAGTAGCCTTGATAGCAGTAGTTTTTTTTATTTGATAATAAACATCAAAGAAGTATCTAACTGTTATTCAGTCGAGAAGGCAAGGCAAAATAGTGAGAATTCCCATCGAAACGGTTGCGAACACCAGATTTAACAACATTCCGAAGTGAGAACAGGTGCCCGGGGAAAGTCAGCGTCTCCTGATTGCATGCAACACCCGTCGCAACAGCTCCATGAAAACCTGTCAAATTCGGTTATTGTCTCGACGTACATTTTGATGTACAGATCATGTAAGTATGTCTTGTTTGGTGATGACGACAGCCATTCAATCACAATGTAGAATGTCACTGATCATTCTTGAAAGGGGGATCTGATTTGTTTTATAATATCCCCGTAGCGACCGAAGAACTTCCGCAATGATGATTTCAGCCGTTGTGTTACATAACCCTGAACAAGTAGCTTACTTGCAAGCCGTCTGACTCTAATAATGAAATCTTCATATTTGGAACATGTCCTGGCGTACCGTATCATCTTATAAACAAAAACGCCATAAGCAGGAGAAGATGGAATGTTGCTACTCATGAAACGGAAGTTAGTTATGTGGAAGCTGAAATCGTCACGCTTGTCATACAGTGAGGTGTCTAAATGGCCGTTTGCGTCGAAAGATAGAAGTTTATACAAGTACGAAGCGGATCTGTCGCTCTCTGTTGTTTCCTTGATCTCTAGTTCATGAGGATAGATTTCATGTAGATTGTCCTTAAATTTCGGATTTTTGATGGACAACACGTCATCTATGTATCTGAAGGTAAAATTGAACTGAGATGCGAGATGCTTTCGCCCAGTCGAGAGCAAGGTCTGGATGCAGTCTGGATGAAGTCAGCTTCGTTTGAATATAAAATAAGTCCGCAAGCAGTGGGGCGCAATTGGTACCCATGGGTATTTCGACTATCTGCTGGAATACGGTTCCTCCAAACACCACAAAAATGTTGTCAATCAAAAATAAAATACATGATAGCACCAATCAACAACTTGGGTTTGTTGTTTTAATAATCTTAACACACAGGTTATACAGCGAAGATATGATGGATCCATCGATTTCGCACAAGATTGGAACAGTTATACACATGGATTTGGTTTCTTGGACACTGAGTTTTGGATTGGTAAGTTTGAATCATGAAGATATCAGCAGTATGAAAGCCTTACAAGACCGCATATTTCCTTTTAATATAACATTGTCAAGAACTTTAAATCCATGTTATAGTCATACCCGTGATTCATTAAAACCGGATGACTTGAAAGCAACTAAGTTCTTTGTAATCTTAGAGGACATCGACAGCGGGTGCGTTTGTCAACAGGGGATGCTTACCCCTCCCGGGCAACTGGCCCAACCTCTAGCTTTCTAGGGGTCCGTCGATGCTAAATTTGGCGCCCTATTGTGAGTCTTGTTGAGATTATCGTCAGAATCTTCTTTAATTCATTAATACTCTGGAAGCAAAATTTCGCCGTCTTTATTTTTATCTCGTCTTTGCCTGTTATTCTCTTTATATTAAATAAAACATTGAGTAGATACGTTGAAAGACTTGCAATGTCTAATCTGAGAGACAAATTTGAATATAAAATGAAATTTTAATGGCTTGACCTGAAATTGTTTCCTCTACTCATAAGTTCACCTCGCACCATGGCTGATAGGATTACGTATATAAGAACAGATAATTACGTATATAATCTATATATTTAATGTGCTAATCAAGCTTTTAACATATATTTGCAATGAGTTAAAGAAGATCCTGACGATAATCTCAACAGCACTCACAATAGAGCACCAACTTGAGCATCGACGGACCCCTAGCAAGCTTATACATCTCCTCTGGAAACCTTTTAAATTGGAAAGAAAAATGTTGTGACAGTCTGTTCTAAAATGCGAAAGGTTGATTTTTATTCAGCGAATACTATGAAAGATATTGAAAACAAATATTTCAGATCTCCAATGTTATATATAGTAAGGCTAAATACCCACTGTGATCTGCTATTAAAGTTCAATTTAACTGAAATGTCAAATTCAAAAGGCAAGAATATCTTAAAAGCAATTAAGTCTAGCAATTTAGGCACATGGGGAAATGCTACAAATTGAAATAGTCGTTTATTAAAGTATTATGAAACACGAACTCTCTTCTTGTTTTACATATGAGAACTTCATTAAAGTGATCAATTTCTATTTAGGTAACGACATAATTCATCAACTAACTTCTTTGGGACCAACATCCCTCTTGGTGCATCTCTATGATCACTATGGGACGTTTAAATATGCGCTCTACGATAACTTTGAAGTTGAAAGCAAAAGTAGGAAGTTCCAGCTTCACATTTCAGGGTATTCAGGAACAGCAGGTAACCATTTTATTGACTTAGATAATCTTGCATTGCGTATAAGTAAAATGTTTTAAAGAGAATGAGCTTGTTAGACCAGTATTACAGATAAATATTCATAATGTAAAACAATTTTAATGTTTATTTTAATTTTATTATGACAGTCATGCAATAAGGTATTTTGCAGCATACTAGCACAACAGTTGTTCCCTTTCTCTTTTGTATACACGAAAACAAAACTCGATTGCAACACTCCCAACAAAACACCTGAATGCGAAAACACAGATTGTACAAGCACAACAAGACACGCCAAATGGACGAGAGGGACAAAAAACGTTAGGACACACTATGACAAGAGGGCATACACAAAATCTAACGAGTCATCCGGTATCGATTTAGGACGGCCATCCTTCATGAAATAGCATTTTGTGTGGTTATCCTGAATGTGTGCACAAAACCCTCCCGCTTGTCCAGTTATCCAGCGTTCTCGAAGAATGGCTTCTGGTCTCTGATTTTCTGAATTATCAATTTTGTGCTGTATACAGGGATATGGTCATTATCCATATTTGTCATCTTTACCACTGTTCATGTGTCACTGCTGGTGGACTAATTGTCCCCGAAGCCACTTGTCGGGCAGTCTTATTCTTACAGCCCCGACCAGTCGAAAGTTTAACGCCGAGCTGACGAAATTTTGAAAGCTAAATTCGAAAGTTTCGTTAACTATTCGTCAGCGATTTTTTGAAAGCTACTGAGATGACGAGATTTTGAAAGCTCTAAAAAGCATTCGAAAAATCGCTGACGAAAATTTCGTAAACTAATCTTAGTTAACGAAAAAATTTGAAAGCTATGAGCTTTCAAATTTTCGTCATCTCGGAGCTTTCAAAATATTTGAAAGCAATCGCTGACGAAATTTTGAAAGCAATCGCTGACGAAAATTTTGAAAGCAATCGCTGACGAACATTTTGAAAGCTATCGCTGACGAAAGTTTTGAAAGCTATCGCTGACGAAAATTTTGAAAGCTATCGCTGACGAAAATTTTGAAATTTTTTTGAACGCTCGGGTGCCATATTGTTTTTGTAATGGCTGCAGCACGCCTCGGGCGAATTCTTCCGCACAGTTTAGATGATGAAAGAAGCCGTCTCTTTATCGGCGTGGCACTTTAAATTCACCGATTGTGAAATATCTCTCAAAGCTCTCGACAGTCACAGAGAAACCAGGGTTTCACTGGATATAAATTCCCCTCATTTAGTCAGAATTTGGCCGGTCAGATGTAAATTTTCTGGTATATACATGTATACATTTAGATTTAAGATGAAATGAATTAAAAGCTTTTTGATACTTAGCTTTCAAAATTTCGTCAGCGATTGCTTTCAAAATTTTGAATACTCAAGAGATGACGAAATTTCGTCAGCGATTTTTCGTTAACTAATTTTCGTCAGCGATTCCCTAGCTTTCAAAATTTTCGTAAGCGATAGCTTTCAAAAATTTTGAAAGCTGTAGTTAACGAAATTTCGTCAGCGATTAGCTTTCAAAAAAATTGAAAGCTATAGTTAACGAAATTTCGTCAGCTATAGCTTTCAAAATTTTTGAAAGCTAACCGCTGACGAAAATTTCGTTAACTATAGCTTTCAAAATTTTTGAAAGCTAATCGCTGACGAAAATTTCGTTAACTAGCTTTCAAAATTTTTGAAAGCTTTTCTCGTAAGCTATTTTGTGTCGAGAAGACCAAGATGGCCGAAATCAAAGCAATCATCTTCATAATTTGCTTGATGAAATAGTATTTATTATGATGTTTATTCCGATTAAATTATGAAAATATATGTTCCTGGATTAAATTAAATATTGTATCTTGTTTATTTGAAGATTCCGTGTTTCCCAGATCGGTGTGTTCCCCATACACCTACTTGGTTAAAATAACATTATATTAATTGGGGGTGAATGGGGCCATCAAAAGGGTATACTTTGCACTAATTAGTCACCTGAATTTACCTGTATTTGTATTACCTGGAAAGGTATTCCATCTTTAAGTGAACGTAAAGCTTTTTGATAGCTTAGCTTTCAAAATTTCGTCAGCGATTGCTTTCAAAATTTTGAATACTCAAAAGATGACGAAATTTCGTCAGCGATTTTTCGTTAACTAATTTTCGTCAGCGATTCCCTAGCTTTCAAAATTTTCGTCAGCGATAGCTTTCAAAAATTTTGAAAGCTGTAGTTAACGAAATTTCGTCAGCGATTAGCTTTCAAAAAAATTGAAAGATGGCCGAAATCAAAGCAATCATCTTCAAAAATTTTTGACTAATTTTTGAAGATGATTGCTTTGATTTCGGCCATCTTTCAATTTTTTTGAAAGCTAATCGCTGACGAAATTTCGTTAACAACAGCTTTCAAAATTTTTGAAAGCTATCGCTGACGAAAATTTTGAAAGCTAGGGAATCGCTGACGAAAATTAGTTAACGAAAAATCGCTGACGAAATTTCGTCATCTCTTGAGTATTCAAAATTTTGAAAGCAATCGCTGACGAAATTTTGAAAGCTAAGCTATCAAAAAGCTTTACGTTCACTTAAAGATGGAATAACTTTCCAGGTAATACAAATACAGGTAAATTCAGGTGACTAATTAGTGCAAAGCATACCCTTTTGATGGCCCCATTCACCCCCAATTAATATAATGTTATTTTAACCAAGTAGGTGTATGGGGAACACACCGATCTGGGAAACACGCAATCTTCAAATAAACAAGATACAATATTTAATTTAATCCAGGAATATATATTTTCATAATTTAATCGGAATAAACATCATAATTAATACTATTTCATCAAGCAAATTATGAAGATGATTGCTTTGATTTCGGCCATCTTGGTTTTCTCGACACAAAATAGCTTACGAGAAAAGCTTTCAAAAATTTTGAAAGCTAGTTAACGAAATTTATTCAGCGATTAGCTTTCAAAAATTTTGAAAGCTATAGTTAACGAAATTTTCGTCAGCGATTAGCTTTCAAAAATTTTGAAAGCTATAGCTGACGAAATTTCGTTAACTATAGCTTTCAATTTTTTTGAAAGCTAATCGCTGACGAAATTTCGTTAACTACAGCTTTCAAAATTTTTGAAAGCTATCGCTGACGAAAATTTTGAAAGCTAGGGAATCGCTGACGAAAATTAGTTAACGAAAAATCGCTGACGAAATTTCGTCATCTCTTGAGTATTCAAAATTTTGAAAGCAATCGCTGATGAAATTTTGAAAGCTAAGTATCAAAAAGCTTTCAATTCGTTTACGAATTGAAAGCGAATATTAAACTTTCGACTGGTCGGGGCTGTAAATGAATAGTACTCAGGAGACCTACAAAGTGGCTGGGGCGTCGTCCACTATAAAAAGGCCCTTACCTGTTGAGTCTACGGTCACATAAGCAACAGGTAATTTAGGTGTCCTTAGAATTAGTTTACATGACATTAGAGATGAAACATTTGTAGTAAGTAGCAACCATGAGTTTTGGTATAAACATGCAGCTGGATATATTACAATCAAGCCCTGTAAGATTGAAGTCACTGTGGTCGATATACTAAAAGAGCACCAATTTTCACCAAGCGATTGCTTAATTTCTAAGTGAGGCACGAAGAACTTTAACATCCTCATAACAGTCACTTCATTCTCAAGTTATCTCACAAATCAAACATTTAACACGCAAAGTTTTGAAAATCTAAACTGTAAGACATCAAATGTTGTCTATGGAATAGAGTGCTCGCTTTGTGGATTGATTTATGTGGGTGAAACCAAAGGTCAGCTCCTAACCAGAATGTCAGGACATCGGTCAAAAATAAATAATAAAGCAAGTCAACTTCTTTATCGGCATTTTGACCAGGCCGATCATTCTGTTTTATCTATGAGAGTCAGAATCATGGAGAAAATATATCACTCAACAAATATGGGTACAACGATAATATCAGCATAGGAAACTAAACAAGTCCAGGGCGTTAATCGGTAAATGTGACTAGCTTATTCAACAGACCATAAAGAAGACCTCGAAGTCATGGCATTCGTAAATATAATAGGCCTGAGATACATAGTTTCTCCTTAGATGGCTTGGTTCCATTTTTGAATGAGCCTCTAGGCCTGCATTTTATTCGTACAGAATTATTTTCTGTTCCTTTTACCGAAGTTACACGAAATCCACGAATATACGAAGGACCTCACATTTACCGATACACGTTCTCCAGAATGCAGACTACAAGGGGTCATCTTGGACATTTCTACTTTTAGTTTATTTCAAGCAGTTAGATCAGGTAAAGCAGAGGGGAAAACAAACCATCCTTTCATTAAAGTAAGATATGCAAACAAAGGTATTGATAAATTGAATCTTGGTCAAAGACGTAGGTGCGCTTACCTACCATATCGACCCTATTTTCAAAGTTGTTCATATATCCATAATATTCTAGTTTTTAAAATGCCAAATGTATGGTGATTCCATATCAGGAAAGCTTATTTTGATTTGACAATCCTATACTGAATAATACGTCGCTGAAAGCGTCTAAAAACGTTGAAATCATTGAAAATATCAATAATTGAGCGAAAGTTCTATACAAATGTATGAAATAAAGAACCGCTCCAGGCCTTGTCCACAATAATTTTTGTACTAATTGATAGATTTCTGATCGGCCTTTAAATTTGTATAAAAATATCATAGGCGAGGCCTAGATCATAGATGAACTTTGAAGATTTGTATGTAAAATACTATGATTTTCCTTTGTTTTGCGTCATTCAGGGCAAATGACGTCAGAACATAACGTCATACATCACGCGCTTGACGTTACGAGGGCTCAAAAATATGACGTCGTAATCTAAATGCGAAGAAGATAAAAAAATATGGATAATGACCATATCCCTGTATACAGCACAAAATCGATAATTCAGAAAATCAAAACAGAAGGCATAAAAAATCAGGACAAAACAGGAACCAAAGCAAACAAACAAAAACCTCCACCATATGAAAAGAAGCGAACTTCCGAAATGGGAGTGCAACCAAATGCCCAGGAAGAGAAAGCATCTCCTGCTTGCATGCAACACCCGCCGCTTCAATTAGATAGAACTGTCACATATTTGGGATTTCAGAGTCAAAATCATCGTCAATTCGAAAATGAGTTCAAGAAGATCCTGACAATTATCTCAACAGCACTCACAATAGAGCACCAAACTGAATATGGACGGACCCCTAGCATGCCATACATTTCTCCCCTGGCACTTAGCCTTAACCATGACTTTTGCCCCATAGAATGCTGAAGCCGTCATGATTTTCGCTCTGTCGCCCGTGACTCTGTCCTACCGTCTGTATATAAGTCTGCTGTAGAAGTGGTCTACCAGCTGGCCCATCTATGAACGGCTGGAATTTATGGGTATTCAGCATTGGGAGTGCGAGAAATGGGAGTGCAACCAAATGCCCAGGAAGAGAAAGCATCCCCTGCTTGCATGCAACACCCGTCGCTTCAATTTAATAGAACTGTCACATCCAGTTACTTCCATTTCGGAAGACATAGAGTACAATCTTTGGTTGGTTGGTACAAAGTGTCTATGACAGAATATCATCCACTATTCTGGAGAGTGGGACATCATAGTGTATGACGAGTTCCCCATATCGACCGTAGAACTACCTCAGTGACGATGTTAGTCGGTCACGAACATATCCATGACTAAGAAGCCTATCTGAAAGACGCCTAGCTCTCAGAACAAAATCCGTTTATTTGGTACTTGCTCTGACACAGCGTATCAACCTAGATATGAACATGCCATAAGCGGGCGATTAAGGGTGTTGCTACTCAGGAAAGAAAAGTTTGTAATTTGAAGACGTTTACATTTGTAATGCTGAAATTGAAGTCGTCATGTCTGTCATAGAGTGAGGTGTTCATGTGACCATCAGAGTCGTGGGACAACATTATGTCCAAATAGGATGCTGAATTATTTGTCTCTGTAGTTTCTTTGACTTCAAGCTCCGAAGGATAGATACTGCTGAGGTAATCCGCGAATTTTGGATTGTTGATGGACAATAAATCGTCTATGTATCTGTAAGTGAAGTTGAAGTCAGAAGCTAAGTATCTTTTCCCTTCAGAGACCAAAGATTGAATGAGTTCAGCTTCGTACGAGTAAAGGAAAATGTCGGCAAGGAGTGGGGCACAATTTGTCCCCATTGGAATTCCGACAATTTGCTGGTAGACCTATCCTCCAAATACCACAAAAATGTAGTCGATCAGAGAGTTTAACATCTGAATAATATCTGTTTCAGTGAACTTATTGTCAGAATCGGACTTTTCTTTTACAAAGTAGGTTTTGTCATAGTTAACAACAATAAATTTGTATTTGCGATTGCCGTTCTTACTTGTTAACGTATAACTTATAATTTTTGCGAGTCTTTCTCGCACTCAGGCACCTGTAGAAACAGTTCCCGTCTCAAGTTACACACACTTCCGTTACCTGCGATGAATGTATTTTAAAGATTTTTGTCTTTTTAAAAACTGTTTTTCATATGTTTCACTTAAGACAAAGGAGGGGATGTCCAACAACACCAGGTTGCAGCACCCACAGCAAAACCCCAAAACTTCTAATGCAAAAACACAGAGCAGACAAGAACAGAAAGAGACGCAAAAGCGGACAAGGAACGTCAACGCACATCACAGAAACATCAAAGGACTACACATAAAGAAACGAAACCGATACGCAACCGGTGCCGACTTAGGACGGCCATCTGCCACGGAAATAGCAGAAGGTGTGGTTATCCTTTATTAATTGCGCACAACCCTCCCACTTTTCCGATTACCCAGAGGTATCGAAGAATGTACAATTATGATGTAAAACAACCTCCTCACTGTCAGACGACCACACACAAACGAGACCGCAAAACGCATGAGCCCAAGTAACACAGATGAGTCTGTAAATGGATATAAAAAGAGGGCGTACGTAATACTATCTGTGCTTTGCCGCCGCGAGCTCGTGTATGTTATCACCCGAGGAATTCGACTGATATTCAGAGAGGACAGGTGGTCGGGGCCCTGTCTTCTCGAAAAGGGTGTGGACAGGGCCCGTCATGGATTCCCGTCGTCACAGTCAGTCAGAGTGAAAGTTTTAAGAATGCGCTGGTACAAGACTGTAGATGGGTCAAGTACCAAGCCTAGTGTCCGTCTGTCCACGGTGTAAAAGGCGTTTGATGATTCTGACGCATTTTCGATAGTTATGGTGTCTATCTTGTCAACATAAAATGCAGGCTGTGAACCACCCTAAGTAATATACTCTGTTGCCTGTATTGGTCCTAATTTCAAAAGAAGTTGACAAATTTTTTTGTAAAATTTTCAAAAGTCTTTACTAGTTTGTGAAAGCGGAAACCTTGTCCTAAAAATTTCTTGGTAATTTGTAAATTTCTATTATGAAAATCCAAAACATCAGTACATGCTCTTGCATACCGGGGGAGCTGTGAAATGTAGATACCATTGCAAGGTAATCTAGGAACATCAACGTCAAGCCAGGGGAAATTTACTATGTTAAATCCAAAATCATCTCTTTTGTCATGCACACTTGTATGAATTTCTCCATTAACAATTTTGATAATGGTGTTTCCGTGTTTGTAGAGTTTGCCTTTTTAAAATCAATTCTTGTGGATAAATAACATTTTTATACTTTTCAAACACAGGATTGTCGATAGTAAGAATATCATCCAGGTATCTAGAAGTACCAATGATACATTTCACATCATCTTTTTTTCTATTTGCTTTTGAAGATTTTGGATAAATCCCTTTTCATACGTGTATAGAAATAAATCTGCAACAAGAGGCGCACAATTAGTACCCATAGGAATCCCTACGACCTGCTTTTAGATTTCTCACCAAATCTTACATATTAAATATTGTCCAAAAGGAAGGACAATGCAATACACAGGTCACCACATGTCCATGATTTGTTAAATTGTTAAAATCGTTCCCCGTGACCTGATGTTTGTCAAGTGTATTTATTACTTCTTTCCAGCTCTGACATATGAAGGAAGCTTTGTTTTGGCCTTTTATCATTGTGACATCAGATGTATTTCTTTTTGCTATTTCGGAAACTAGCCATTTCACTGATAAATATCATCGAAATTAAAGGAGTTTAACATCTTACATGTATCACCATCCTATCCTATTTTGAACATTTTATTTGGATATGCTACTGAATCGACCATACAGGAAATTTGGAGCCGCGCACTCTCTGTAATGTAAATGTGAAAATCTAACTTCAAAAAATTAAAAAGGGCGCCATTGAAATTGTTTTTGGTGGCTCCGCTGGAAGCATCACTGATGAGAATTTAATATTCGAAACACGTGTCTGGTGCATGGAAATTAGTTTGAAATTTTCGTCAAGAAGGTAAAGAGTTGAAACTCTTCGAAATTATTGTATGATTTGTAATCTGTGGCGGAAAAAACCCTTCGATTAAGATGTACAAATATAAGTTTTCCCCTCTCGATCAAAGCACCATTTAATGAGATTGATCATATATTTTGTCGTGAGGAAGCGTGGTGTACATATTAGAAAAGTCGTATGAAGAAGTCGTATTTGCTTCAAAAATTCTTGATGTCATTTTGTCAATCACATCCCTTGAATTTTTATTAGACCAAATAAAGTTTACACAATTTCTGTTCATGACAGTTTCACAGTATTTGGCCACGTTTTCCTTTACAGCCGTCAAGGCTGACGTCAGATTTCTAGACAAAATTGTAATTGAGCAGTTGCTAGAATCAGCAATGAATCGAAACTTGTAAGGAGACTTGTGAGGTTTTGGTATGCAGTATATTGTAGGGAATTCCTTCCGCATCGCTGTCGGTCCGTTTTATAGCTTTTGCATCCTGCATTTGTGTATTCGAGTGTTTGTGTTTTTATTCGTCTACACTATCGACTTTCCACTGTCTCTTGACAAAAAATGAGCTGCTCCAAATTTTGTGTATGGTGTATATAGAAATCTATTCAAGTGAAAAATATGGCCATAAAATCGTTGGAGGGTATGCGTATGGAGCTTAATTCTAAACTTGACCACATTATTATGAAGAAACCCCAGCTAAGGAAACAGCTATGTAGTGAGGGAGATACCCCTTAGTTTTAGAAACTAAAGTTAGGTCTAATTTGATGACAATAAATTTAGAATATATTTCAAAGCAGTGAGTAAACCTCCAAACTAGGCGAGCAATATCCTCGGGGACTTACAGTTCACCAGAAGCGACACCAACTATCGGTCAAAATTTTCAATATTGACACATATGTTCTATAGTACCAATTTTATTGCACTAGACACCTGTTTCGGATATCGAATCCTCGTCAGTAGTATATATGATATGAGTGTATATCCAACAGGACCCGAATGTCGCTTTGGTAGCGATGAGGTCAGAGGATGAGATCGATTACATCAGACTGTGAAATCGATTATTGGATAGGCTGATTCCTCCCTTTCAGAAGTACTGGAAAATTCGATCCGGTACCCCTGATTTATCTCACCCCAGGAACATTTGAGAATTTTCCTTCTAAAGCGGGAGAAAATATTCTTTTGCATGTAAAGATCCAAATTTTAGATTATCTTTATATTTATTTTTTTCGTGATTTTATATCTTTCTAGAATCATCCGACTATTATTTCTCTTCATTAATATACAGGGGACTCCTTGAACACTGCTTCAGGAACAAAATTTAGCACGAAAGATAAAGATAATGACGAATATGAAAAGAATTGCGTGGAAATTAGAGGAAAAGGAGGTTGGTGGTTTAAGCGCTGTACGCCTAGTGCTCTGAATGGTCAATATTGCAATATTGACCAAAACGATGTTCAGTGCAATCGATGGCATACATTTGGGAATGACAGTAGAGGAATGGCTAAAACTTTGCTGCTCATCAGACGGAATGACTAACCATTAAACAGTCTATAGTGGAAAATATTTCGAAACAATCAAGAAATATCCTCTACATGTGTGTTTATTCTGAATGTTGAAGATGAACAAACTAACAAATTGACACTAAACAGGCTTGTGATGAACGTCTTAGCTTTGGAATTTCTTATTTATGAAGCTAGATTTGTATGGATTTTCAATTATATATTTCTTTCTTATGACAATGGCACCGCCTTCCTTTTTGATCTGATCATAATATGACAACTTTTTGTGTAATTGTTTTGAGTGATGTTTTTTCCACTATTTTTTTATTAGTTACAATTGAGCATATATTTAATTCTATTACTTAAAGCATTTTGCATCGTAACGTTATGTTAACAAATTGACGTGGTGATGTAACATCATTGTTTCACTGTTGACAGAAAATTTTTAAAATGTCGTGATACATCGATTTTTCAACATAGGATATTTCAAATAAGGAAAATGGGATGATCTCCAGCATGACTACCCTGCACTCACCCAGCGAAACAAACCCATAAGAAAGTGAGTAAATGACACCAGATAAAACTACAAACTACAAAAAGACTAGGACATCATACAAGACAATCGAAACAGAAACATCAAACAATGACAACACAAGACAGGGGACCAATGTGTACCCGGCGCCGACTTTGGACGGCCTTCTGCTATTAGCCAATTGTGTGGTTAACCCTCCCACTTATCCGGATACACAGAGGCCTCCATCAACGCACACTTGTTGTATAAACATAAAACTTCTCACTGTGAAAAAATATATTAAGGTATCCGTTGTACAAATAAATATCAAGTGTATTATATAGTTAGAATTACGGCATATCTTTACCTAAATATACCATCATGCAACATAAAATTTGGTTTCCAACATCATAGTTCAACATCCAAACCGCGTACTAAGCAACGGAAACTATCGAGACACCGCCGAAGATTACCGAGATAGTTTTAACACTGTTTAAATGGACGAGATGTCAGCGAGATCTCCATTTGTACAATGGATACGTTAAATCTATGAAAAAAAACTTGTTGATTTATCTTACTACTTAAGCAACAGATCGTTTTTCTTAAAGCCAGTATAACGCTACATTGTCTGAGATAAAGGTTTACCTTATATCTGTTCAAAATGTTATAAATGTCAGTTTTGACGTAGTTTTACGTGAATTACAAGACTCTGTTTTTTCTATATAGCTCTGTATATTTTCTAGACTGACTTCAGATATCACCGGGTAAGGTATTTGTCTTATGTGTTCTCATAATTGTTCGAATCTGATTATGGCATGCTCATTTTTGTGTAATTGATTTAAATATGCCTTTTCCCATTTATTATAATTTATTACAAATGAGCATGATTTTCATTACAGAAAGAAAATATTTGACGTGGTGATGTAGCATCAATGTTTCACTGTTGACGAAGAACTTTTAAAGTGCACTTGATAAAATTAAATTTCAATATAAGGTTTCTCAATTATGAAATTTTTAAATTATCAAACTTGTTGATTTATCTGCAATACAGAAAACATTATATTGTACGCCCCCTATTTTAAATCTATTTTCATATCCATATTTGTGTTGCTTGGGCCCATGAGTCACACTGTCTTAGTTGTATGGCCATCATTCAGTGAGGGGTAGGGGGTGTTCTCCCTACTATTGTGCGTCGAGGAAAACGGAACAGATAGAGTGCTGTGCACAGGTAATTTGGGTAATTACACCATTTGCTACTGGTGTAGCAGATGGCCATCCTAAGTCGGCATCGATTGTTCATGTGTCTCGCTGGTTTATGTGTAGTCTTTTGTGTGTCATGTTTTTGTTGTTCATTGTCTCTATTTTGCCTCTTGTTGTGCCTGTCATTTCGGTTTTTGCAACTCTTGGTTTTTCCTGTAGTGCACCCGAGTGTTGTTGGATATCTCCTCCTTTCTTCTAGAATAACAAGCACAATTTATAACTGCATCAGCGGCTGAAAGGAGAGAAAGGGTCTCTTTGCAAAAAGAAATCAAAGTAATTGCATACTTTATCAAAATAGGTCAAATTTACAGAGTGGACCAGACATCAGGTTTTATGTATAGGGCCCTCATCAGTGATCCTAAAGCCAAAACAATGAATATCCATTTTTGTTTAATTTCATTTAATATTATGATCAGTGATCGGAACTATGCTACATGTGCCCTTGTGACCTTGGGTCCACCAACAGTGACCCTCACCAAGTGTTGCAAATGTAGTAAGTCTTCAAAGTAATCGGATCATTTATCGAAACAGCTTAAATTTACAGAACGGACCAGACATGCAAGTTTCGGGTATATACCTGACAAATTCTCCTTGACCACATTGAGGAAATCATGAAAAATATGTCCAATCCTTCTGCCACAGAGCAGACATTTTCGTGCATGAACATCGACGGCGGTGACGGCTAGCCAACAGAGGATGCTTACTTCTCCCGGGCACCTGGTCCCACCTCTAGCTTGCTAGGGGTCCGTCGATGCTCAATTTGGTGCTCTATTGTGAGTGCTGTTGAGATTATCGTCAGGATCTTCTTTAACTCATTTGAGAAAGTGTAAATGAAACAGGCTGAAGATAATCCCTTTTTCTTTTAAATACCTAGATATTTTTGATTTGCGCTACTGAATGGGAAATTAGAAGCCGCGCAATCTTTGCAAAATGCATGAGTGAATTAAAATTTTAAAAAGTAAAACCGGAGGGGCTGTGTCGTATCAGTGATGAGGATTAACTAACCGAAACACGTGCCTGGTGCATTAAAATTGGTTTGAAGTTTTCTTCAAGAAGGTAAAGAACACTTCCGAAGTCTTCATGTGCGATATATTAAGGCTGAAAATTGGCCGTGTTTGTACATGTATATTCAAAAGGATATGAAATAGATTTTAATTAAGAATACTCTTAACTTATCACAGAGCAACGAGAAAAATAACAAACCCCGAACATAACAGTCCAACAAGCAACAGAGGACAACGTGACACGCGAGAAACCACACAAAGAACAGTCCAACCAACAATAGGGGACAACGCGACAAATATAAACCCCACACAGAACAGTCCAACCAACAACAGGGGACAATGCGACAAATATAAATCCCACACAGAACAGTATGGAACGCCATCGCTGTCTTATAATGAGATATTTCAATATATTGGATGGTTTAATCAATATATGCGGTGGTAAGTACATTATATGCGGTGGTAAGTACATTATATGCGGTGCTGAGTTCATTATATGGAGTGCTTAGTACATTATATGCGGTGTTAAGATCATTATATGGGGCGGTACGTACATTATATGCGGTGCTAAGAACAATATATGCGGTGATAAGTACATTATATGCGGTGCTAAGAACATTATATGCGGTGCTAAGTACATTATATGCTGTGCTAAGAACATTATATGCGGTGGTAAGTACATTATATGGAGTGCTAAGTACATTATATGGAGTGCTTAGTACATTATATGCGGTGTTAAAAACAATATATGGGGTGGTACGTACATTATATGGGGTGCTAAGTACATTATATGCGGTGCTAAGTACATTATATGGGCTGGTATGTTCATTACATTGGGTGGTTAGTACATTATATGCGGTGCTAAGTACATTATATACAGTGCTTAGTACATTATATGCGGTGCTAAGAACATTATATGGGGTGGTGAGTACATTATATGCGGTGCTAAGTTCGTTATGTGGTGATTTCGTTATGATAAACATTCTGATGACCAAGATTAAACATTTTTGAGACTCGGGTTATCATTAACCCAAAAGGACACATAAACACAAAAGGATTCAACATTTTTCCCAGCTCTATCGGGGGGGGGGGGGGGGGGGTGTTGGACGAATAGACTGGTTTTTGGGTTAAAATAAGCATTTTTACACAGAAAACAATGGAAAACAGAAACGCTTTTACACAACAGCGTCCCCCCTCGCTTTACAATGCCACTTTCACCAAAGGTTTATATCAATAAAACACATTTTCTGGACAAGTGGGGTTCTGAAGCGAGGGGGGAAACAATGTCCACAGGCAAAAACGAAAAAAAGGGGGATGGATGACTATTTTAGAATTTATCTATAGAGCGATATTAAAAGTAGGTTATAATTGCCATCTTTTTCTTTTTATATCATGGAACAATCTATTCATAGTGTGTTCCGATTAAATATTTAACCGTTTGGAAGGAAATAAATTTGTCTATATCTACACAGTGTGTATTTCGCGCCAGAAAGCTACATAAGTGGCCGAGAAGAAAGAAATACAACCGGGTTTTTTCAGTTTCTGGATTTCAGAGATTGCCGATTACATTGATATTCTTAAAACAGGGTGACGTGAAAATTCTATATCATTATTTTTTTTTATTCTAATTATTATAATTTAAAAAAAATAATGATATAGAATCTTCACGTCACCCTGTTTTCTCTCTCGCTCTCTCTCTTAAACCACGTAAATTGAATATCACAAGCTAAAATAAAAATTATAATTTATATATTAGTAACGTAGTGTTACACAATTAATCTACTCGTTACTAATATCACATAATTTATCTGTACTGTACAAAGCTCTTCTAATAAGTACAAGCATATACAGTACACGGAAACAATGCCTATTGATATCATGGTGCCTCTCACTTTAAAAAAAGCAAGAACTTCGTAAATATTTTGAAAAATAAAATGTACCCGTGACCAGGATCGATCTCGCGACTTTAGTAATAGTAATCCTGCGTCTTCACCACTACGCCACCGCACCGTAGCGTGAAAGTGAGGAAATTGTAGAATAGATTTCACTGATTGCCAAAGATTTAATCTTTTCACTTTTTTGATTAAAATACAATGAAATATACCTCAATTAAACAACATAGTATTTATTTTATCTTCTCAGATAAATATTTGTGTTTAAAGCCCACAAAAACGTAAAAACGAGGAGTGCCTTAACGTAGCTCCGATCCAAGTCTCAGAAATGTTTAATCTTGGTCATAAGAATGTTTATCATAACGAAATCACCACATAACGAACTTAGAACCGCAAATAATGTATTCACCACCCCATATAATGTTCTTAGCACTGCATATAATGTACTAAACACCCCATGTAATGAACATACCACCCCATATAATGTACTTAGCACCGCATATAATGTACTAAACACCCCATGTAATGAAAATACCACCCCATATAATGTATCTAACACCGCATATAATGCACTTAGCACCGCATATAATGTATTAACCACTCCATATAATGTACTTACCACCGCATATAATGTTCATAGCACCTCATATAATGTACATAGCACCGCATATGATGTATTTACCACTCCATATAATGTACTTACCACCGCATATAATGTTCTTAGCACCTCATATAATGTACTAACCACCGCATATATTGTACTTACCACCGCATATAATGTACTTACCACGGCATAAAATGTACTTACCACCGCATATAATGTACTTACCACCGCATGTATTGATTAAACCATACCATATATTGAAATGTCTCATTATAACACAGCGATGGCGTTCCATAGAACAGTCCAACACACAATAGGGACTACGAGACAAATAACAAACCCCACAAAGAACAGTCCAACAAACAACAGGGGACAACGCGACAAATATAAACCCCACGGAGAACAGTCCAACAAACAACAGGGACAACGAGACAAATAACAAACCCACACAGAACAGTCCAACAAACAACAGGGGACAACGTGACAAATTACAAACCCCACACAGAACAGTTCAACAAACAACAGGGGACAATGTGACACACAACAAACCACACACAGAACAGTTCAACAAACAACAGGGGACAACGTGACAAATAACAAACCCCACACAGAACAGTCCAACAAACAACAGGGTACAACGAGACAAATAACAAACCCAACACAGAACATTCCAACAAACAATAGGGACAACGTGACAAATAACAAACCCCACACAGAACAGTCCAACAAAAAACAGGGACAACGTGAAAAATAACAAACCCCACATAGAACAGTCTAACAAACAACAGGGGACAACGTGACAAATAACAAACCCCACACAGAACAGTCCAACAAACAACAGGGGACAACGAGACAAATAACAAACCCCACACAGAACAGTCCAAGAAACAACAGGGACAACGACACAAATAACAAACCCCACACAGAACAGTCCAACAAACAACTGGAGACAACGAGACAAATAACAACCCCACAGAGAACAGTCCAACAAAAACAGGGACAACGTGACAAATAACAAACCCCACACAGAACAGTCCAACAAACAACAGGGACAACGAGACAAATAACAAACACCACACAGAAAAGTCTAACAAACAGCAGGGGACAACGAGACAAATAACAAACACCACACAGATCAGTCCAACAAACTACAGGGGACAAGGAGACAAATAACATTCCACACACAGAACAGTCTTACAAATAACAGGGACAACGTGACAAATAACAACCCCACACAGAACAGTCCGACAAACAACAGGGATAACGTGACAAATTACAAACGCCACAAAGAACAGTATAACAAACAACAGGGACAACGAGACAAATAACAACCCCACACAGGACAGTCCAACAAACAACAGGGACAACGAAACAAATAACAAACTCCACACAGAACAGTCCAAAAAACAACAGGGACAAGGAGACAAATAACAACATCCACACAGAACAGTCCAAAAAACAACAGGGACAACGAGACAAATAACAACCTCCACACAGAACAGTCCAAAAAACAACAGGGACAACGAGACAAATAACAACCTCCACACAGAACATTCCAACAAACAACAGGGACAAGGAGACAAATAACAACCCCACACAGAACAGTCCAACAAACAACTGGAGACAACGAGACAAATAAGAACCCCACACAGAACAGTCTAACAAACAACAGGGACAAAGAGACAAATAACAAACCCCACATAGAACAGTCCAAAAAAACAACAGGGACAACGAGAAAAATAACCTCCACAAAGTACAGTCCATCAAACAACAGGGACAAGGAGACAAATAACAACCCCACACAGAACAGTCCAACAAACAACTGGAGACAAATAAAAAACCCACACAGAACAGTCTAACAAACAACAGGGACAACGAGACAAATAACAAACCCCACACAGAACAGTCCAAAAAACAACAGGGACAACGAGACAAATAACAACCTCCACACAGAACGGTCCAACAAACATCAGGAACAAGGAGACAAATAACAACCCCACACAGAACAGTCCAACAAACAACTGGAGACAACGAGACAAATAACAACCCCACAGAGAACAGTCCAACAAGCAACAGGGACGACGAGACACTCAGCAAACCACACACAAAACGGTCCAACAAATAACAGGGGACAACGAGACACACAACAAACCCCACACAGAACAGTTCAACAAATAACAGAGGACATTGAGACACACAACAAACCCCACACAGAACAGTCCAACAAACAACAGGGACAACGAGACACACAACAAACCCCACAGAGAACAGTCCAACAAACAACAGAGGATCAACGAGACAAATAACAAACCCCACACAGAACAGTCCAACAAATAACAGAGGACAACGACACACACAACAAACCCCACACAGAACAGTCCAACAAACAACAGAGACAACGAGACACACAACAAACCCCACACAGAACAGTCTAACAAACAACATGGGACAACGAGACACACAACAAACCCCACACAGAACAGTCCAACAAACAACAGGGGACAACGAGACACACAACAAACCCCACAAAGAACAGTCCAACAAACAACAGGGGATCAACGAACAAATAACAAACCCCACACAGAGCAGTCCAACAAATAACAGAGGACAACGAGACAAACAACATACACCACACAAAACAGTTCAAAAAACAACAGGGGACAACGAGACAAACAACAAACCCCACACAGAACAGCCCAACAAACAACAGGGACAACGAGACACACAACAAACCCCACACAGAACAGTCCAACAAACAACAGGGACAACGAGACAAATAACATACCCCATACAGAACGGCCAAACAAACAACAGGGGACAACGAGACACACAACAAACCCCACACAGAACAGTCCATCAAACAACAGGGACAACGAGACACACAACAGACCTCACACAGAACAGTCCAACAAATAACAGAGGACAACGAGACACACAACAAACCCCACACAGAACAGTCAAACAAACAACAGGGACAACGAGACACACAACAAATCCCACACAGAACAGTCCAACAAACAACAGGGGATCAACGAGACAAATAACAAACCCCACACAGAACAGTCCAACAATAACAGAGGACAACGAGACACACAACAAACCCCACACAGAACAGCCCAACAAACAACAGGGACAACGAGACACACAACAAACCCCACACAGAACAGTCCAACAAATAACAGGGGACAACGAGACACACAACAAACCCCACACAGAACAGTCCAACAAACAACAGGGACAACGAGACACACAACAAATCCCACACAGAACAGTCCAACAAATAACAGAGGACAACGAGACACACAACAAACCCCACACAGAACAGTCAAACAAAGAACAGGGGATCAACAAGACAAATAACAAACCCCACACAGAACAGTCCAACTAATAACAGAGGACAACGAGACACACAACAAACCCCACACAGAACAGTCCAACAAACAACAGGGACAACGAGATACACAACAAACCCCACACAGAACAGCCCAACAAACAACAGGGGATCAACGTGACAAATAACAAACCCCACACAGAACAGTTCAACAAATAACAGATGACAACGAGACAAACAACAAACCCCACACAGAACAGTCCAACAAACAACAGGGACAACGAGACACACAACAAACCCAACACAGAACAGTCATGCAAAAACAGGGGACAATGAGGCACAGCAAACCCCACACAGTTTGTCAAACTAACAACACTGGACAACGTGACAATAGCAAAAACACAGGTACCCTATCAAAATAGTGTTTTGAGGATTTTATCAAACTATTTTGATAAATTACATACATTTTTTGAGCTGTTCATGCAAATAAAACATTAGCATTCACATTGGAACAAAGTTTGTGTTCGTTGCTATGGCAAAATGAACTCAAATCGCAAAAATGAAAGCAATTTTTGACAATATTTGGAGTCCTTTTTTTACAAGATCATTGAATTTTAATTCAAAGTGATAATAATGAATGAATTCAAGTAGATATTGCAATACATGAATATTAAGGAAATAGCCCGTTGCAATGGAAACTGCACATAGGCCCCCTTTGAGTCCTTGGATACGGGCATCCAAAGTTAAGTAATCTGAAAGATTTGAAATCTAAAATAAAGTTTAGACTTTGCTTTTTCTTATATGTACAAAATAGTTATGTAAGCCTGTTTCGTTTTTGAGGAAAAGGCTTCGAAAAAAAAAATCTTTTTAGAGTGTATGGCCAAATTACTATAGCAATCATTAATTGTTTGAAAGTGGTTTCTTGTATTTTGATAGAGGCTTACTAGTACTTGATCTTTATTAATATTGAATTCGAACATCCGGGGATCAAAAATTAGTTTTATAAAAAATAGTACAAATTGGTTTCTGGGTAACCTATGTTTCCAATAACTTTTTCGCGGTTTTTGAAAGAGCTCTTTTTGTAAATTCTTCTTTAACTCATTATATTCCAACAATTTTCATATGTTCATCATGATGCAAAAATCTCCATAGTTACCGTTGCCAAGGTAACTTATATACATAGGAACGGGTTTAACTTGAAATTGCTCATTTTATAAAATAAATTCCATTTCCTTATCATATACTTATCAAGAGAGAAGGAGAATTTGAAAATACAAAGAGCGTTTTGAAATCAATATATTAAAGTTAGCTAATTAATATGTTGTCATGGTACATGTGGTAACCATCCTTTTTGACAATATAAGACACTATCAGAGAGCTTATTTAAGATCTTGAGGATGCATAAAAAATCTTCCATTAATGTCGTATATAGACCAAATTATATACCTCGAATAAGCTCAATTTTGCCTATTTCTCAAATTTATAGGCCGTCGCCATGGTAACCAGATGACGAAGAAATAAACATTTTGTCAAATTAACCTTTTTCTCATTGGCCCCTACTAATATGTGAAATTTCATGAAAATTGGAGACCATGCGTGCCGAAATTGTTTAAATGGTTACAGAGAATTGCTACTAATCGTTTAATGATTTATTTTATTCAGTATGAGGCCTACAGGTGCAGCGTATATATTGCAAATATAATCTTTCTTTTCAAAAGCAAACATACCAACAAAGTCTTAATAAACATACAAATTCAGTATACTCAATCATACATACGAATCATATAACAGTTTTTGGTTAACCGCGTAAAAGCTTTAAAGAAATCATCAATGATAACAGTGCTTTTGTATAATAAAAGCTGCAGTTTTTCTTCATGGAAATAATTTTCAAGAGACCAGAGAAAATAAACAGACATCCTTTTTATTGTTGTCATCTCGCAATGAATATCTCGTTCTATTAGAATGTTCCTTGAAGTGTGTCTCTAATATTCTGAAATGAAATGAGAGTACTAGTGTATGTATAGCAAGCAGGAGACACGTACTTTTCCGGGCAACTTATCTTTCCTGAATAGGGATTCTTTGAGGAGTGTTTGGTTCTTTTTATGTTTGGGTTTAAATTTTTACTGGTTTCGTATGCCCGTTAATAGAAATGTTTTTATTCATAAAAGGGATTTGTGCTTGACTTTCAGGCAATGTTATGACACATTTGAAAATATCATGTAAGCGTGAATTAACAAAAGCATAAGAAGAAAAAAAAAAAAAAAGCTAAGATTGCCGAATTTAATGTAACTGAGGGTTTATGGATCTCAGAAAATAAGGTTTCTTAAACAACCCATTTGGGTTTAGATAATCCATGTTTTGGATACTATATTTAGCAATTTCTTTAATGTGATATCTGCTCGCTCTTCGGTTAAAGAGCTGGGAACCTCCGTTTTTCTGACTATGAACGAATACGTTGACCAATTGAGTTGTTATTTATAAGCCAACTACGACATGACCAAGTTTCGTTCGAAAATATCATAAATCACTATCAGTGTTTCTGATGTCTATTTTAGTTTTCTTTTATCAAAATCTTTATAATATTGATATTATTCATCTCATCTGTCTTTTCAACAGAACCCCGAGCACAACAAAGAAAAAAAAAACCAAACAAACAACAAATCACGTACATGATATGGAGGCCGTCATTGCTCTAGTTGAGCGACATTCAGATCATGCTTTTCTCAAAAGTTTCGAAATGTTTCGATATCTATTTACTCAACGAGAAAGAAACATTCTTCGACCAAGCCCGCTGCCATCTGATTTGTCGAATATTTATATGACAAGCCCTTCAATCGATCGTTGTTAGATACATTTTGTACATGTATCTATGTAGCTTACGAAATTTCAATTAGATTGAGAATATTTATGACTGATGAATTTCATCTGGCATTCGAAATATTTGGGTTAGCAGCGGATGTCTTGGCACCTGGTCTTACTCCCTTATTGGTAGTTCGCTTCTGTTTATGTGATGAAATGTTTTGGTTTGTTTGCATTGATTCCTGTTTTATCTTGATTTTTATGCCCTTCGTTAAATGATTTTCGAATTTTCAATTTTTTCCCATATTTGTCTTTTCTCGTAATTTTCGGACGTTAATTTACGATTTGAGTGTTTCATCATCCTTGCATGCATTAAGGTGATTCTACAGTTGTCTCGTGAAGCAAATTTTCAAATGTTTTGGGTTTTACATGGTTAATAATTTCATACATCTTTGAACCGGAATAATTACATGATTCTGGTATAAGCGTTAATCAATTTTCCTTTTTGTTTTTGCTTTCTTCTTAGAAATTGATTAAAATGAGAGGTTAAAGACGACGACGACTTTACATACTAAAGTAAGCATGAAACAGTCTCACATAAAAATATAAAGCTTCAAAAACAGTATCTCATAGCTTCTTATTTCAATACACCAAGATGTATGGAATGGAAGTTGGACTTAATCAATGTTTCTTTTTTCTTATGTTATCCGCTTTTCTGGTACAGCTAAGGGCAGATGAAAGGCAAATTTTGGATATACTGTATTTCATGACTCCAAAGTTGTGTCAAAGAGAGTGTTCACATCATCAATCCTGCAATGAAATCGAGTATGATAAAATTCAGTTAATGTGTACACTTGTTGGTACCAGTCAAATCAACGACGAAGACGTGATATATTCGACCGATTTTGGTGAATTACCTATGGTAAGTTTTATCATTATAACTCGCTAAATATTCAGAAATTATAATTCATAAAGCTATTTCATACGAATACAACAAGAAATTATTTAATTAAAGTATTGAATTTCGTGAAGATTGTGATATTTGGACGGCTAGGCACTCTTTTAAGGAGGTCCAGGACAGCCAATAATTAAATGAAGATCCTATCATTTCATTTTCCTAAAACTATAAATGTTAATAATAGAAACATACTTTTTCTACATGCAGTGTTTCATCAAAATTTTCCCGTAAGCTTTGTAGCTACGAACATACATATATACCCATTATAACCCCCACAATGGGCCGTAAATGTGACGTTAAAATTAACACACTTTAGGTAATGAAAAACAGTTACAAATCTTCTGTAGAGGCAGAATATTTTAAAACAAGTTCTGTATTTTTCATTTAGATATGATGTTGGCAATCAAATATGCATAGAATTATAAATGAGCACTAAGAATTTAAAAAAAAAATTGTCGAAAGGAGATAAAGGAGTAGGTTCGGTAACCATGGAATTCGGCCCTGTCGTACTTTTGAATGAAATTTTGTATGTTAAATAACTGATGTCTGCAGTTTCTAAAACTGTTCTCTTTTTTCAAATATTTTGAAAATTGACGAAAATATGTGGAATCGTTCGAGGCATGGTATAGCGTATTGAGCGACGTCAATGACGTCGTCACATGACGCCGTCACGACGTTGTGTTGCCATAAGAACTTATTAACACTAGTTGTAACGAAAACAATAAATAAAAAAAAAAACAAGAAGAAAAGAAAGTATTTACATTTACGAATTAAATTAGACGATTTGAAAAGATATAAGCTCGTATAGCCTCAAGGTAGAGAAGATGCGTGACGTATTTTCATCGGAAACTCGAGATCCATGTCCTGAAAACTGTCCATGAACACGCAGTCGGGAGCGTGTTTTTAACATATTGGATTTTTTCTGCAGAAGATAATTTCGTAATATAACAGTTATTAGGCCAAAAGATCCAACCTTTTAAAAAAGTCGCATAAAATTGTTTTACTAGTATACATGCAAAACCATGAACAGTTTTCTAATTGGTATATCCCATTCGATTTTGGTCCTGTTGTTTTTCTTCTTCTTTTTTATTTCTCATATTTGTTTTTATATACGCTTGTGCACTCAAGGTATCCATAAAAGTATATTTTATTTATTGAATGACCATCGAATTGTGTTCAAACTTACCTTACATGTAGATAATGCATGTGTTATGCGGGATCAAGGAAGGTTGGGGGGAGGGGGGTTATTGTTGTGGGTGTCGACCGGTACGATTAAAAGTGACATGCGAAATAAATTTTCTTGTCATCTGTCAGTCTTCTTAAATTACAACTTACTTAGATGAATCTTTTTACCAGTATAAATGGAACTGTTGCATCATACATGTAGCTTCAATGTTCCAAACATCATTCATGTCGTAATATCCCAGACACAGACAGATGACATACGGAAGCTATTTCACAATGCGCACGCAGGGGCCGTAGCCAGATTTTTTTTTCTTATTCCCATGAAATAGCTGTACGTACATATAGCTGATTAAATGGAAGGAGGGAAGGGGATGGAATTTTGATATATGCAGAACAAGAAAAAAAATCTGGCTACGGCCCCTGTGGATGTGCACGAATGAAATGTTTCATTTTAAAATCTCTGAATAGATAACGTATTGACACCTGAAAAAAAAAAAAAAAAAAAAAAAAACACTTGCTTCCTGGACAGTATCTTAATTTCAACGGGGCCCGTTGTCTTAAGCTCATAATAATTCATTTCAGTGCCTGGTAAATGTATCTTTTACATTCTACAGAACTTAGATTGTGTTTCATTTCCAGTTATTGTGCTTTTTTTTACTAGATTTGAAAATTAACAAATCATAACATTCAGATTATCGCATCGTCCATTTATGTAATCGTTTGCAAAGTATAGTTGAAAAGTGCATATCCGATGCGGTGATATTTCATCTTTTATTAATGTTTAACGTCTTCAAATTCAATATCAGCATTTAGAATATACTAGAATAAATGTAGATCTGTGCGCAAATTAAAAAAAAAAAGATAGATCTTCAAGCCGGAAGCTGCATATTACAATTGATTGACAAAAATGAAATAGATAAAAAAAAAAAAAAAACAACAAAAACAAAAAAAAAAAAAAAAAAAAAAATAACAAAAACAAAGAATTGTGTGTTATACCTAGGCTACGATTGGATCATGATACATGAACATAAGCAAATTTTTAAAAAGTTCGTCTCATTATGTTAACATCCTGTCAAAATTTCGGGGCTATTGAGCGATGAACATGTCCGTCCATCAAACTTCCTTGTCGAGCTTCCTAATAGGTCATTCATGTCGGTAATAGACTTCTGGATTTAAATCGGTCTACCCGTGTGTGTGTCCGTCCGTCCGTCCGTCCGCCGCCCTAAACATGGTTCTGAACATTTTAAGGAAACCATTACAATGAATCGATTTACTTCCTTTATATAGCCTTTACAAAAAAAGGTCATGTTCGAGTATGAACCAAGTCGCTCAATTATGTTCAGATTTACTCCTTGCAGAAAAAAATGCAACCTTTTCGGTAAATGTCATGCTGCATTTTTCTTGAAATATTTTTTTTCTGAATTTAATCCATTTTACTTCTGATTATCTACGAAAAAAAAAAAAACGATTATCGATTCCTAAATGTCTTCAACACTATTGCTGACCCGGCCCATGATCTCTCTTTAGTCCAGTGCTTTCAGTTTGATGTTGGATTCATGAAAATACAAAACAGACCATTTTATTTCCTTCCTCTTGATACATTACGAACTCAGATCCCGGGTACATTTTGTATCAAACATGAACACAAGCTGAACTAATAAGCTAGAGTATCGTACATCATATTTGCATAATCTAAATTGGAGTTTATAAGTCATACCGATAATAATAACATTTTCCGATACTATCTCTCTCTCTCTCTCTCTCTCTCTCTCTCTCTCTCTCTCTCTCTCATTTTCTGAATAGAAATTTCGTTTTTCTGTTTGTCGTTTTGAATTCGAGAAGGTATGAACTGTAGTCACAGTTATTACTATTTCTGTTTAGCGTTTGAAAATAATAATGTTGGATAATGAGCGAATATTTCTTCATTTTATTCAATATATATTAACCTTCCATTACACTTGCAGAATGCTCATGTATGGATGCTTAAGTACATTCTTCATTCAACTTTTTTTTCTTTATTTTTTGTAATTTGCGTATACCTATATCGTCCATCTTTTTTTGTTGCTACCGTCCGCGCAGCACACTTCAGAAATCGGAAAGTCAAGATTTTGTCATCTTTATCTGTTGAAACTTTTGATAAGATGTAGACCATTTGATAGTTTTAGTTTTAATATAAATTCAATACTGATATGTACATCGTATATTTATACCCAGAAACTCGTTTAATTTAACGTACACAATGTACTGAGCCTAAAAAATCTTATAAATTCGCCCTATCAAACTTAATTTCTGGTCCTTGTAAATATGTTATAGTAGCACTTATTATGTTAGTAGTTACGAGAAATCAAGAACAATCAAACTGTATAAAAATTATTCTCAAAATCTGTAGACAATGAAAAGAATATCTCGATTTTCTGATTTCTAAAGAGAGCTGTACACGCTAAATCTCTCTCAGGTTGGTGGAAGTACGACATAGAAAACTTTAAAATAGATGCACAGCACAGTGCGTCACAGAAACGAAATTCTCTATATAGCAAGATTTGAGTATGATCTTCAATTTAATACCAATTCAATTTCTGTGACAACGTGTGCTATGGGTAAAGTTTCAGGATAAAGACTCTAAAACGTGTTAAAAACACGGAAATCGGCATACCGTCATGGATTAACGACGTCATAGATGACGTCACAGCACGTGCAGATTCCCGAACGTCGTATTTTTCTGAACTATCAAAGTTTGTCTTTGCTTTCATAAAGAAATAACATGAAATAAAACAATTTTAGAATCTAGGTTTGAACAGGGCCAATATCGGTAGTTTCTGAACCTACTCCTTTGAGTTGATAACTTTTGAAGATAAAGTCCGTTTATTTGAAACCCTATCATTTATTTTCCGTAAAAACTTGATATTATCTTCTTCATATGTCAAGTGGAACACCGATAAGTTCAAATCGAAATTTGACCGTCAGTGTTCAATTTTTACGTTACGTAATGCTGACGTTCTTACGAAAAACGCGCCAATGTCGTCGTTTCTATTACATGTATGACGTCATAATTGCTCTATTGCTGTCCTATCGGGTTCTTTCGGATAATGTTCTGGACCTCCTAAAGTGGCAACGCCTATGAGCTTTCGTTTTATAATGGGACATGTGCAGATTGTTCTTATCCATAATATATGTATGAAGGTGTCGTCTCTGTCTGTTTTTCATCTTTTCTCGTCCTGAGAGGTTTTATTTCGCTGTTTTCACTACTAAGTATTTGGGATCCCCACCACCTCTTTGTTTTGATTTTTTTCAGGTTTTGTATGCACATAGAAGAAAAATGGTTGGAATGTGAATTTGATGAATTTGAAGACGTTTTATATTTTAGTTTTGTCTGATTTCCATTCACTTATCATTCAATAAACATTAAAGAGGTACCAATGACAACACTTAGGTCAAAACAGAAGAGACCAAATGGGCTTTCGATGGGACTTAAGACGGCCAATTGCCATTTCAGCAGCGTGTAGTGCATCCATCCGAAACCCATGCACACCCCCTATCCTTTTTCTGTTATTTTGCAGTTTAGAAGAACGCACAACAATTTGCAAAATAGCCTCCCTATTGTACGCCAACGTCCCAAAGAAGACAGCAAAGACAGGGAGGGTCCAAGTTCAATTTACATAAAATTGATTTGAATTTGTGTTTGGACCCTAGCAACTGTTAAAGTGCGTATCACTGATGAGGATTTGCTATCCGAAACACGTGCCTGGTGCATTAAAGATGGTTTGAAATTTTCAAGAAGGTAAGGAATTGGTACATTTCCGTTATATTATTATAAACACTTATTTCCTTTTGCAGTGTGGAGATGTTAAACTTGATCCCCATGACTGGAGGTTTAAAGTGTAATAATGACTTCTTTCTAGCTTCATGTTTTGTGCTTTGGCTATTTGATATACTGTTTTGTGTGGGTGTTGTTGTATATTTCACTGTTCCCTGTTGTCTGTTGATTGTTAGTATGCTATTCTTTTTCATAACAATCACGTTGGCCTGCTTCGGATTGGTCAGTACAGATTTGACTCACTGGATATGTTTAAAATAATTATACTTAAGTATCTTTTATGTCTGCAGTTTTTTTTTTGTCATTTTGTCCGTTCTTGTTAGTTTATTGTTATCCTGCGAGTATGTTCTGCTGTGGTCAGCGCAACGTTGGCTTTTTGGATATCATCTCTATATTCTTCACAAAATATCAAATGTTATACAGTATCATGTAAAAAGCTAATTCAGAGTCAATGTTCGACATGTCTATTGTATAGTCATAATCGACCATCAGCGATCGACCAATGCATAATGCTTCGAAGTATTATGTTACATGTGTCAAGACTCAAAAGTAAGATAATTGCGTTACAATCGAATCAAGAATTCAGTTGAACTACATAGAGAGCTAACAAGAACCGACTGGAGGGCTTTTAACAGATACGAGGGTTGATTGATATGTTGTGAGCCTGCTATTGATGGATTTTATCAGACATTTTGCATTAGATTTCTAAATAACCCCCTTTAGTATCTATACACATTTGCCACCGGGCAGCCATGGCAATGACAGAATTGTGAACGGGAACATTGTCCTGATGGAACGACACACCTTTAACTAGTAAGTTTCCATGGCGCTTAAGTTATATATTTTCCCGTAATTGTGTCAGAAGTGAAGTATAGTATGTGCCATTGTTTGTCCTTTTCGAGCAAACCTATCAGCAGAAAACCTTCTGCATACCAGAAAATCGAGGCTCACAACGTATCAAGCAGCCCTCGTATAGTTATTCGACCAATCGGATCGCAGTTGGCTCGGTCGACGAATGTTTCCCTCGCGGAGTGAATATTATTGAGGCATTCCGAAAATGTGATCCGAATGACACTAATCTATAGCAATGACGGTCCCCATTACACACATGAATTGTTCATTTGTGTTGAGCTTGGGCTTCTTTTTTTCTAAAAATACGGATCAGGTGGGTAATATGAAAATTATTAAAATCATTATTTTTTCGAAAAAAAAAACTTAAATGAACACCAGAAACACTCATAATGATTTATAATATTTTCGAACGAAACTGGGTCATGACGTAGTTGGCTAATTAACAACAACTGTGATTGGTTGATATATTTACGTGACAAATATGGATAATGACCATATCCCTGTATACAGTACAAAATTAATTTAGAAAAGCATACAAAATTAGGATAAAACAGGAACAAAAGCAAACAAACAAAAACCTCCACCACATGAAAAGAAGCGAACTTCCGATATGGGAGTGAAACCAGGAACCCAGAAGGAGTCAGCATCTCCTGCTTACATGCAACACCCGCAGCTTCAATTCCATAAAAAATATCACATCCAGTTACTTCCGTTTCGAAAGATATAGAGTATATAATCTTTGGTTCAAATGGTCTATGACAGAAACTCATCCACCATTCTGGAGAGTGTGATATCATAGTGCATGACGAGTTCCCCACATCGACCGTAAAACTTCCTCAGTGACGATGTTAGTCGGTAAAAAAGTATCTCTGACTTAGAAGCTTATCTGAAAGAAACCTAGCTCTCAGAATAAAATCTGTGTATTTGGTACTTTCCCTGGCATAGCATATCAACTGGGAAATGACCACGTAATTTATAGAACACAACCTCCAATCAGTCGTTGTTAGATCTCTAATGTAGTTTACGAAATAAAGAAAGCTGAATATTAATTAGATTGATTGCGGTACGTATTCGATTATAGGTAAATCATGTTATGAAATGTAGTATTCAATAACATCATGTAAGAACAAATCAATTTGCAGCATCGAAAAGACATGCACATTCGGGTACCTAATCCTCGTCAGTGATCTTCAATCTAAACAATGTAATGTGACCAAAGAGTGTGAAAATTATTATCTCCGAAAAGGAATCGACAAATGTAGCAGGATGGGTTGGATATGATGCTACAGGACCCAAGTTTTAGAATTTTCAAGATTTTTTGATAACAGACATTTTTGAATGCGTTGAAGAGACAGACAATCAACCGTGTTGATCGAACTTGGCAACATGTGCCATCGGGAACTCCTTTATATAGGCATACAGGCAACATGTGGAGATAATCCTTCTACTCTTTATTAATGTAAATCATATCATATTAGTAATTATTTGAGTATAATTGTAAATTTCTAGGTTTTTTTATTTTCAGAATTCAAACGCAAATGTGGAATGCAAGACGAAAATTTGCATGGCCTTCGAAATTTGTATACAGTTGAGAACTAAAGGTGTTTGCGTACGCGAAGGTAATTGAAACATATAGCTAAGTACATCTATCTAGATTCATTAAATAGTTTAAAACTAAATTACTTTATTGTCTTTGAATCATGATGGTTTGGAAAAGGGAGACATCCCATAACACTCGGTCTCAGCACCCACAGCAAACCAATGAAAACCGAAATAGACAAACACAACAAGAGACGCAATAGGTACAAGGAACACCAAATATGACATCAAAACACAGAGTAGACAAACACAACAAGAGACACAATAGGTACAAGGAACACCAAATATGACATCAAAACACAGAGTGGACAAACACAACAAGAGACACAATAGGTACAAGGAACACCAAATATGACATCAAAACACAGAGTGGACAAACACAACAAGAGACACAATAGGTACAAGGAAAACCAAATATGACATCAAAACACAGAGTGGACAAACACAACAAGAGACACAATAGGTACAAGGAACACCAAATATGACATCAAAACACAGAGTGGACAAACACAACAAGAGACACAATAGGTACAAGGAACACCAAATATGACATCAAAACACAGAGTGGACAAACACAACAAGAGACACAATAGGTACAAGGAACACCAAATATGACATCAAAACACAGAGTGGACAAACACAACAAGAGACACAATAGGTACAAGGAACACCAAATATGACATCAAAACACAGAGTGGACAAACACAACAAGAGACACAATAGGTACAAGGAACACCAAATATGACATCAAAACACAGAGTGGACAAACACAACAAGAGACACAATAGGTACAAGGAACACCAAATATGACATCAAAACACAGAGTGGACAAACACAACAAGAGACACAATAGGTACAAGGAACACCAAATATGACATCAAAACACAGAGTGGACAAACACAACAAGAGACACAATAGGTACAAGGAACACCAAATATGACATCAAAACACAGAGTGGACAAACACAACAAGAGACGCAATAGGTACAAGGAACACCAAATATGACATCAAAACACAGAGTGGACAAACACAACAAGAGACACAATAGGTACAAGGAACACCAAATATGACATCAAAACACAGAGTGGACAAACACAACAAGAGACACAATAGGTACAAGGAACACCAAATATGACATCAAAACACAGAGTGGACAAACACAGCAAGAGACGTAAAGGGTACAAGGAACACCAAATACGACATCAAAACACAGAGTAGACAAGCACAACAAGAGACGCAATAGGTACAAGGAACACCAAATACGCAATCAAAACACAGAGTAGACAAACACAACAAGAGACGCAATAGGTACAAGGAACAGCAAATACGATATTGACAAACAGTTAACGCAAATGTGTGTAAATAATCCAACGAGACAAATGGGGAACCGGAGTCACTGAAGTATTACTGGTGAGGATTCATTAGCCGAAGCATGCGTGCCTTTTTGCACGGTATATCAAGGTCTGCTCTTTTGCAATAGAAATGTCAGTTATTTGATCTATATCACAATTAAATATAATTGCTTTATTTCTTTTGCATTTGGACACTTCTTGTTTTGCAAATTTCCTATGCTCACAGATACACCAAGAGATTGTAAGGATGCATTGAAGACTGGTAAACAAAACAGTGGACAGGCAGTGATATATCCATTCCATCCAATATTAGATCGTGTACATGTCTTATGCGACATGGAAACAAACAATGGAGGTTATACGGTAGGAATAGCAAAATTCTATGTATATTGGACTGTGGTACTCATATATGTATGAATTATGTTAGAGTGACCACAGCGGAACGCTTTACAGAGGAACTAAGGGATACCTATAATAACCAAATACAAGAAAGTTAAGAAGCAATTGTTTCACAACGGCGGCAATTATATGTTTTTCCGTTTAACTCGGAATTCTTACGATGTTTACAGAATAATATATTTAAGCATTTATTGACAATTCCAATAGGCTCGTATTGCTTAATGAATGAAAGTTAAACACAAATCCCGAAATCAGAATCCTCACAGCCAAAAGGCTAACAAACATTCAAAAAATATAAAACAGACTGTCTTTTCTTACGCAAAAAGAAAAAAAAAATACAAACGGAGACAATTACACACTCCATAGAAACACGGAGAAGAAATTAGTGCGAGTAAGGGAAGTATTGTAAGTGGATCTGATGTGACAGTTCAACCGACTTGAAGCGACGGGTGTTGCATGCAAGCAGGAGATGCTTACTCTTCCTGGGCACCTGGTCTCACTCCCATATCGGGAGTTCGCTTCTTTTCATATGGTGGATGTTTTTGTTTGTTTGCTTTGGTTCCTCTTTTATCCTGATTTTGTATGCCTTCGGTATCTGATTTTCTGAATTATCGATTTTGTGCTGTATACAGGTCATTATCCATATTTGTCATCTGTTAACGCGCGCCATTCCAATGAGCAAAAATCAAACAAATTCAAGAAAGTAGGGGAAACATATTCAATGATCACATGAATTGAGTTACATAGGGTTAGGTATGTATTTTCCTGTGGTCACTACAAAGCTTTGTCGTTGTAGATTTCCTCCTTATTTGATAATGCGTTGTACATGATTCATCAACTAGTCGTACATTTTTCTGTATGAAATAACTGTTGGATGGTTTATTCAACTGTTGTTTGATTTGTGTGCGTGTTTGGGATATCTTCTTTTCATTGTTTGTGTCGATAGTTCCTATCTTGGATGTGTGTACCTAAGTGGTCCTTGCAACGTGGCTAAGTTATTATATTTTGCTCTTTTGAATTAGGGATAATTAGCGTTGGTGAATTTTGATACTGTCTATATGCTTTTCCATTATCATTGGTTTTTAAAAAGGCAGTTATTTAAAAAAACATTCTGATTTTACTTTATTTTCTTCATTTTTGATACCAGTAACCTTGATAGCAGTAGTCTATTTGATAATAAACATCAAAGAAGTACCTAACTGTTATTCAGTAGAGAAGGCAAGGCAAAATCGTGAGAATTCCCATCGAAACGGTTGCGAACACCAAATTGAACAACATTCCGAAGTGAGAACAGGTGCCCGGGGAGAGTCAGCGTCTCCTGATTGCATGCAACACCCGTCGCTAGCGCCATGAAAACCTGTCAAATTCGGTAATTGTCTCGCCGTACATTTTGATGTACAGATCATGTAAGTATGTCTTGTTTGGTGATGACGACAGCCATTCAATCACAATGTAGAATGTCACTGATCATTCTTGAAAGGGGGATCTGATTTGTTTTATAATATCCCCGTAGCGACCGAAGAACTTCCGCAATGATGATTTCAGCCGTTGTGTTATATAACCCTGAACAAATAGCTTACTTGCAAGCCGTCTGACTCTAATGATGAAATCTTCAAATTTGGAACATGTCCTGGCGTACCGTATCATCTTATAAACAAAAACGCCATAAGCAGGAGAAGATGGAATGTTGCTACTCATGAAACGGAAGTTAGTTATGTGGAAGCTGAAATCGTCACGCTTGTCATACAGTGAGGTATTCAAATGGCCATTTGCGTCGAAAGATAGAAGTTTATCCAAGTACGAAGCGGATCTGTCGCTCTCTGTTTTTCCTTGATCTCTAGTTCATAAGGATAGATTTCATGTAGATTGTCCTTAAATTTCGGATTTTTGACGGACAACACGTCATCTATGTATCTGAAGGTAAAATTGAACTGAGATGCGAGATGCTTTCGCCCAGTCGAGAGCAAGGTCTGGATGAAGTCTGGATAAAGTCAGCTTCGTATGAATATAAAATAAGTCCGCAAGCAGTGGGGCGCAATTGGTACCCATGGGTATTTCGACTATCTGCTGGAATACGGTTCCTCCAAACACCACAAAAATGTTGTCAATCAAAAATAAAATACATGATAGCACCAACTCAACAACATGGGTTTGTTGTTTTAATAATCTTAACACACAGGTTATACAGCGGAGATATGATGGATCCATCGATTTCGCACAAGATTGGAACAGTTATACACATGGATTTGGTTTCTTGGACACTGAGTTTTGGATTGGTAAGTTTGAATCATGAAGATATCAGCAGTATGAAAGCCTTACAAGACCGCATATTTCCTTTTAATATAACATTGTCAAGAACTTTAAATCCATGTTATAGTCATACCCGTGATTCATTAAAACCGGATGACTTGAAAGCAACTAAGTTCTTTGTAATCTTAGAGGACATCGACAGCGGGTTCGCTTGTCAACAGGGGATGCTTACCCCTCCCGGGCAACTGGTCCAACCTCTAGCTTTCTAGGGGTCCGTCGATGCTAAATTTGGCGCCCTATTGTGAGTCTTGTTGAGATTATCGTCAGAATCTTCTTTAATTCATTAATACTCTGAAAGCAAACTTTCGCCGTCTTTATTTTTATCTCGTCTTTGCCTGTTATTCTCTTTATATTAAATAAAACATTGAGTAGATACGTTGAAAGACTTGCAATGTCTAATCTGAGAGACAAATTTGAATATAAAATGAAATTTTAATGGCTTGACCTGAAATTGTTTCCTCTACTCATAAGTTCACCTCGCACCATGGCTGATAGGATTACGTATATAAGAACAGATAATTACGTATATAATTTATATATTTAATGTGCTAATCAAGCTTTTAACATATATTTGCAATGAGTTAAAGAAGATCCTGACGATAATCTCAACAGCACTCACAATAGAGCACCAACTTGAGCATCGACGGACCCCTAGCAAGCTAATACATCTCCTCTGGAAACCTTTTAAATTGGATAGAAAAATGTTGTGACAGTCTCTGTTCTAAAATGCGAAAGGTTGATTTTTATTCAGCGAATACTATGAAAGATATTGAAAACAAATATTTCAGATCTCCAATGTTATATATAGTAAGGCTAAATACCCACTGTGATCTGCTATTAAAGTTCAATTTAACTTAAATGTCAAATTCAAAAGGCAAGAATATCTTAAAAGCAATTAAGTCTAGCAATTTTGGCACATGGGGAAATGCTACAAATTGAAATAGTCGTTTATTAAAGTATTATGAAACACGAACTCTCTTCTTGTTTTACATATGAGAACTTCATTAAAGTGATCAATTTCTATTTAGGTAACGACATAATTCATCAACTTACTTCTTTGGGACCAACATCCCTCTTGGTGCATCTCTATGATCACTATGGGACGTTTAAATATGCGCTCTACGATAACTTTGAAGTTGAAAGCGAAAGTAGGAAGTTCCAGCTTCACATTTCAGGGTATTCAGGAACAGCAGGTAACCATTTTATTGACTTAAATAATCTTGCATTGCGTATAAGTAAAATGTTTTAAAGAGAATGACCTTGTTAGACCAGTATTACAGATAAATATTCATAATGTAAAACAATTTTAATGTTTATTTTATTTTATTATGACAGTCATGCAATAAGGTATTTTGCAGCATACTAGCACAACAGTTGTTCCCTTTCTCTTTTGTATACACGAAAACAAAACTCGATTGCAACACTCCCAACAAAACACCTGAATGCGAAAACACAGATTGAACAAGCACAACAAGACACGCCAAATGGACGAGAGGGGCAAAAAACGTTAGGACACACTATGACAAGAGGGCATACACAAAATCTAACGAGACAAATCGTCATCCGGTATCGATTTAGGACGGCCATCCTTCATGAAATAGCATTTTGTGTGGTTATCCTGAATGTGTGCACAAAACCCTCCCGCTTGTCCAGTTATCCAGCGGTCTCGAAGAATGACTTCTGGTCTCTGATTTTCTGAATTATCGATTTTGCGCTGTATACAGGAATATGGTCATTATCCATATTTGTCATCTTTACCACTGTTCATGTGTCACTGCTGGTGGACAAATTGTCCCCGAAGGCACTTGTCGGGCAGTCTTATTCTTCAATGAATAGTACTCAAGAGACCTACAAAGTGGCTGGGGCGTCGCCCACTATAAAAAGGCCCTTACCTGTTGAGTCTACGGTCACATAAGCAACAGGTAATTTAGGTGTCCTTAGAATTAGTTTACATGACATTAGAGATGAAACATTTGTAGTAAAAAGCAACCATGAGTTTTGGTATAAACATGCAGATTGGTATATTAAAATCAAGCCCTGTAAGATTGAAGTGGTCGATATACTAAAGAAGAAGGGAGGAGATCTCCAACATGACCCCGTTGCAGCACCAACAGCAGAACACCAAAACACCCGATGCAAAAACACAAAAGACGAGCATAGTATGAGACGGAAAAGAGACATACGACATGTAAACATCGAACTCAAAAACTACACATAAACCGACAAGACCAATGGGCAACCGGTGCCGACTTTGGACGGCCATTTGTCACGCAAGTAGCAAATGGTGTGGTTATCCTGGATTACGTGCGCACAACCCTCTCACTTCTCTAATTATCCAGAGGTCTCGAAGAATGTACAATTGTGGTGTAAAACAACCTCCTCACTGTAACATGACCTCACACAAACAAGACCGCAAAACGTATAGGCCCCAGAAACACAGATGAATATGTTAATGGATATAAAAGAGGGCATGCGTAATACAGTCCGTGCTCTGCCGGCTGTAGTGAGCTCATGTATGTAATCACCCGAGGAGTCCGACTAACATTCAGAGAGGACAGGTGGTCGGGGCCCTGTCTTCTCTTAAGAGGTTTTGACAGGGCCCGTCATGGAGTCCCGTCGTCAAAGTCAGTCAGAGTGCAAGTCTGAAGGATGCGCTTATACAAGACTGTTGATTGGTCAAGTACCAAGCCTAGTGTCCGTCTGGTGACATTAGGATCATATCCACGGTATAAAAGGCGTTTGATGATTCTGACGCATTTTCGATGGTTATGCTGCCTACCTTTGATCCTTCTAATTTTGTTTATCATATCACCATAAAAGACAGGTTGTGAAATACCCAAAGTAATGTACTCTGTTGCGTGTATAGATCCGAATTGTAAAAGAAATTGACTGTAATTTTCGTAAAATTTCCAGAAAGTCTAAACTAGTTTGTGAAAGCGGAAACTTTGACCTAAAAGTTTTTTGGTAATTTGTAAATGTCTACTGTAAAAATCCAAAATACCAGTGCATGCTCTAGCGTACCAGATGTGATACGTAAATGCCGTATGACGGTAATCTTGGAACATCATCGTCAAGCCAGGGGAAATTAACTAGGTTGGATCCAAAATCATCCCTATTGTCACATACACTTGTATGAATCTTTCCGTTTACAATTTTGATATCTAAGTCCAAAAATGGTGTTTCTGTATTTGTAACGTTTGCCTTGTTAGGTGTTAATTCTTGTGGATAAATTTCATTCTTAAAGATTTCAAAAGCAGGCTTGTCAATAGTTAGAATATCATCCAGATACCTAGAAGTATTATTGAAACATTTCAGATCATCAAATTTTCTTTGTTTTTGGAGATTTTGGATAAATTCTTTTTCATAAGTGTATAAGAAATAAATCTGAAACAAGAAGCGCACAGTTAGTACCCATAGGAATTCCTACAACCTGCTTGTATAGATCCTCACCAAATCTAACATTTATTTTGTCCAAGAGGAAGGACAATGCATTACATAGGTCACTACATGTCCATGATTTGTATGATTTGTAGTCTGTCGAGGAAAAATGTAAGTTTTCCGCTCTCGATCAAAACACCATTTAATGAGATAAGATAATCGATCATTAATTTTGTCACGAGGAAGTGTGGTGTACATATTAGAGAAGTCGTATGAAGTAATCGTATAGGCTTTGAAATTTCCAGATTTCATTTTGTCAATCACATCACCTGAATTCTCAATAGACCAAAATAAATTTATATCGTTCCTGTTTAGAATCGTTTCACAATATATAGTTACGTGTTCTTTAATAGCAGTAAGTGCTGACGTCAGATTTCTAGACAAAATTGTACCGGAGCAATTACTAGAATTAGCAATAAATCGAAATTTGTAAGGAGACTTGTGCAGTTTCGGTATGCAATATAGTGTTGGGAGATCCAATTTAGAAATAGAGATATTGAATGAAGAGAGTTCACTGTTATGCTTGCTTAAAATGTTCGATGCACTTTCATTGCTTTTGATATATGTATCAGTAGACGAAAGTTCCGAAACAAAAGTTGATATGTAGTAACGTTTTCAAATGATAATGGTGTTGTTGGCTGCTTTATCAGCTGGTGCAAAGATATTTTTCATGTAAGTCACTTAGTTTGGATTTGAAATATCTTTCTGATTTGGTAGGTGGATGTTGGAAAAGATGAGGGTTTTTATGGAAGTTATCTATTCGAATATCCGTTATATCTAAAATGATGTTTTTCCATTCATTCAGAGCATGCGGTTCGACTCCTTCTGATTTACACCATCTTTTCCAAGGCTTCCGTAAGCACCTCATGGCATTTGACAAAATCTATCTTGGATGGGATTCTATACTTAGGTCCTTTTTTAAGAAGACCACGGAGCTGTCTGTCTTGGACAATTGAAAAAGAGCACAAATTTTCACCAAGCGATTGCTCAATTTCTAAGTGCGGCACGAAGGACTGTAACATCCTCATAACAGATACTTCATTCCCAAGTAATCTCACAAAACAAACATTTAACACGCACAGTTTTCAAAATCTAAAATGTTAGACATCTAATGTTGTCTACGGAATAGAGTGCTCACTTTGTGGATTGATTTATGTTTGTGAAACCAAAGGTCAGCTCCGAACCAGAATGTCAGGACATCGGTCAAAAATAAATAATAGAGCAAGTCAACTTCTTTATCGGCATTTTGACCAGGCCGATCATTCTGTTTTATCTATGAGAGTCAGAATCATGGAAAAATATACCATCCCACAAACAATCCCAATTTGAGCACACCTCTCCGTCGCAACAGAGAAGAGTTCTGGATAAAAAAATCTTAACACTACAGCGCCCTTTGGGTGCAATGATAATATAAGCAGCATAGGAAACTTAACAAGTCCCGGTTGTCAATCAGTAAATGTGACTAGCTTATTCAACTGACCACAAAGAAGACCTCGTAGTCATGGCATTTGTAAATATAATAGGCCTGAGATACATAGTTTCTCCTTCAATGGCTTGGTTCCATTTTTGAATGAGCCTCTAGGCCTGCATTTTATTCGTACAGAATTATACTCTGTTCCTTTCACGGAAGTTACACGAAATCTACGAATATACGAAGGACCTCACATTTACCGATACACGTTCCCCAGAATACAGACTACAAGGGTTCATCTTGGACATTTCTACTTTTCGTTTATTTCAAGCAATAAGATCAGATAAATCGAAGGGGAAAACAAACCATCCTTTCATTAAAGTAAAAGGTGTTGATAAATTGAATCTTGGTCAAAGAAGTAGGTGCGCTTACCTGCCATATCGGCCTTATTTTCAAAGTTGTTCATATATCCATAATCTTCTAGTTTTTTAAATGCGAAATGTATGGTGATTCCATATCAGGAAAGCTTATTTTGATTTGACAATCCTATACAATAATACGTCGCTGAAAACGTCTAAAACAAAGGAGGGGATCTCCAACAACACCAGGTTGCAGCACCCACAGCAAAACCCCAAAACACCCAATGCAAAAACATAAAGCAGACAAGCGCAGAAAGAGACGCGTAAGGGACAAGGAACGTCAACGCACAACACAGGAACATCAAACACAAAGGACTACACATAAACCAACGAGACCAATGGGCAACCGGTGCCGACTTAGGACGGCCATCTGCCACGGAAATGGATTACGTGCGCACAACCCTCCCACTTATCCGATTACCCAGATGTCTCGAAGAACGCACAATTGTGGTGTAAAACAATCTCCTCACTGTCAGATGACCACACACAAACAAGACCGCAAAACGCAGGGGCCCAAGCAACACAGATGAATATGTAAATGGATATAAAAATAGGGCGTACGTAATACAATCCGTGCTCTGCCGCCGCGAACTAATGTATGTTATCACCCGAGGAGTCCGACTGACATTCAGAGAGGACAGGTGGTCGGGGCCCTGTCTTCTCTAAAGCGGTTTGGACAGGGCCTGTCATGGAGTCCCGTCGTCACAGTCAGTCAGAGTGCAAGTTTTAAGAATGCGCTGATACAAGACTGTAGATTGGTCAAGTACCAAGCCTAGTGTCCGTCTGGTGACATTAGGTTCATATCCACGGTATAAAAGGCGTTTGATGATTATGACGCATTTTCGATAGTGATGTTGTCTATCTTTGATCCTTCTTATCTTGTTAATATTGTCACCATAAAATGCAGGTTGTGAAATACCCAAAGTAATATACTCTGTTGCCTGTATTGGTCCGAATTTCAGAAGAAGTTGACAATAATTTTTGTAAAATTTTCAGAGAGTCTTTACTAGTTTGTGAAAGCGAAAACCTTGTCCTAAAAGTTTCTTGGTAATTTGTAAATTTCTACTATGAAAATCAAAACATCAGTACATGCTCTAGCATACCGGATGAGCTGTGAAATATAGATACCATATGACGGTTATCTAGGAACATCACCGTCAAGCCAGGGGAAATTTACTATGTTAAATCCAAAATCATCTCTTTTGTCATACACACTTGTATGGATCTCTCCATTAACAATTTGATATTTAGGTCCAAAAATGGCGTTTCTGTGTTTGAAACGTTTGCTTTGTTTAGAATCAATTCTTGTGGATGAATAACATTTTTATATTTCTCAAAAACAGGATTGTCGATAGTAAGAATATCATCCAGGTACCTAGAAGTACCAATGAAACATTTCAAATCGTCATTTTTTCTTTGTTTTTGAAGATTTTGGATGAATTCCTTTTCATAAAATAAATAAAATAAACCTGCAACAAGAGGCGCACAATTAGTACCCATTGGAATCCCTACAACCTGCTTGTAGAGTTTATCACCAAATCTTACATAAATATTGTCCAAAAGGAAGGACAAGGCAATACACAGGTCACCACATGTCCATGATTTGTATGATTTGTAATCTGTGGCGGAAAAGAAACCCTTCAATTCAGAAGTACAAATATAAATGAGTTAAAGAAGATTCTGACGATAATCTCAACAACACTCACAATAGAGCACTATATTGAGCATCTAGCAAGCTAGAGGTGGGATCATGTGCCCGGGAGGAGTAAGCATCCCCTGTTGGCTAGCCGCAACCGCCGTCGATGTTAATGCACGATGAAGAACACAGTATATAAATTGCATGCACTGCCTGACCTTATGTCTATATAGAAAGTGCTATGGCGACCATGTCAGGGAAATATATTCAAAACACTTACTGTCAAACCCCTCGCGGGGAACTTTTTTACGAGTTCCACACGACAAAGGGCATAAGTGTGACACAAATGAGTTAAAGAAGATCCTGACGATAATCTCAACAGCACTCACAATAGAGCACTAAATTGAATATCGACGGACCCCTAGCATGCCATACATTTCTCCCCTGACACTAAGTCTTGGCCTAAACCGTGACGTTTGCCCCATAGAATGCTGAAGCCGTCATGATTTCGTCATAGTTAACAATAATAAATTTATATTTGCGATTGCCGTTCTTGTAAACGTATTACTTATAATTTTTGCGAGTCTTTCTCGCATTCAGGCACCGATAGAAACAGTTCCCGTCTCAACTTACACACACTTCCGTTACCTGCGATGAATGTATTTTTAAGATTGTTGTCTTTAAACTGTTTTCATATATTTCATTTAAGACAAAGGAGGGCATGTCCAACAACACTAGGTCGCAGCACCCACAGCAAAACCCCAAAACTCCCAATGCAAAAACACAGAGCAGACAAGCACAGAGAGAGACACAAAAGGTGACAAGGAACGTCAACGCACAACACAGATACATAAAAGGACTACGCATAAACAAACGAAACCGATACGCAACCGGTGCCGACTTAGGACGGCCATCTGCCACGGAAATAGCAGACGGTGTGGTTATCCTGGATTACATCCGCACAACCCTCCCACTTTTCCGATTGCCCAGAGGTCTCGAAGAACGTACAATCGGGTATAAAACAACCTCCTCACTGTCAGATGACCACACACAAACAAAACCGAAAAACGCAGGTGCCCAAGCAACACAGATGAGTATGTAAATGGATATAAAAAGATGGTGTACGTTATACAATCTGTGCTCTGCCGCCGCGAGCTCATGTATGTTATCACCGGAGGAGTCCGACTGACATTAAGAGAGGACAGGAGGCTGGGGCCCTGTCTTCTCGAAAAAGGGTTTGGACAGGGCCCGTCATGGAGTCCCGTCGTCACAGTCAGTCATTGTGAAAAGTTTAAGAATGCGCTGATACAAGACTGTAGATTGGTCAAGTACCAAGCCTAGTGTCCGTCTGTCCATGGTGTAAAAGGCATTTGATGATTCTGACGTATTTTCGATAGTTATGACCTCGCATATACCGATACACGTTTCCCAGAATACAGACTACAAGGAGTCATCTTGTACATTTCTACTTTTCGTTTATTTCAAGCAGTTAGATCAGATAAATCAGAGGAGAAAACAAACCGCCCTTTCATTAAAGTAAGATTTGCAAACAAAGGTATTGATAACTTGAATCTTGGTCAAATTTTGAATCACAAAACTGTCACAGAAAAAATCCCACCATATTTCAACAGAAAAGAAACTCTTTGTATTTCCTATAGCTACACACCGACAGTTGCATCTAAAATTTACAATTACAAACGATTCCTGCAGTGTATTGATTTAAGTAATCCCTCACTACATCCACTTCCCTGCGAATGCTCTTCATCGGATTTCAACTACTCTCCTTGTGGACACGTTATTACTGGTGACCTTAGTATAGTCAAGAACGACAAGTTGAGAGAATTGTTAAAAAAGGGTCCCAAATACAGAGAAAGTATGTTCTTTACATGGAACGAAAATGTCAAAATTATCATGGACTCTTGTGAGGAATATGCAAGACGTTGGGCAAAGAAAGAGGATGTACAGCTCGACACCCTTTCCGAATGGATAAAATCAATCAGAGGGTTACTTTTATCTAGAATTAACCGATTAAAATCAACTGTGAACACCAGATTCGTGTCTATATTTAAAGACCCTGATGTTATCACAGAACTTACCTACCTCCAAGAACATTATGTCATCACACCAGGGGACAAAGCCTCAAATAATTACACATTTACTTGCAAAAAGTACTATTTCGACAGTCTAGTTAAAGAGTTGGGTTTAAATTCGACACCTGGAAATCCCACTTACACCCCAACAAACCTTTCTGCCTCTGAAATAATAGATCACCACAAATCAGCTCTTGCTTCCTTTGGCTTCAACACTACCAATTTAGATTTAGATTTACCATACTTATACTGCATACCTAAAATGCATAAGAATCCGTACAAACAACGTTTCATCGCTGGTTCCTCAAAATGTTCTATCAAATCTGTATCGATCTTACTCACCAAAGTTTTATCTGAAATCAAATCTGGGATTCAAAAATATTGTTCGACAGTATATTCTCGCAGTGGTATCAACCAGATGTGGATTTTAAAGAATTCGAAGGAACTTTTAGAACATCTGAAATCCACTCATTTTAGTAGAGTCCATTCGATCAAAGCCTTTGAATTTTCGACACTTTACACTACAATTCCACATTCTAAATTGAAAGAAAGACTCGCAAAAATTATAAGTAATGCGTTTACAAGTAAGAACGGAAATCGCAAATACAAATTTATTGTTGTTAACTATGACAAAACCTACTTTGAAAAAGAAAAGTCCGATTCTGAAAATAAGTACACTGAAACAGACATTATTCAGATGTTAAACTTTCTGATCGACAACATTTTTGTGGTGTTTGGAGGAAAGGACTTCCAGCAAATTGTCGGAATTCCAATGGGGACCAATTGTGCCCCACTCCTTGCCGACATTTTCCTTTACTCGTACGAAGCTGAATTCATTTAATCTTTGGTCTCTGAAGGGAAAAGATACTTAGCTTCTGACTTCAATTTCACTTACAGATACATAGACGATGTGTTGTCCATCAATTATCCAAAATTCGCGGATTACCTGAGCAGTATCTATCCTTCGGAGCTTGAAGTCAAAGAAACTACAGAGACAAATAATTCAGCATCCTATTTGGACATAATGTTGTCCTACGACACTGATGGTCACATGAACAACTCACTCTATGAAAAACGTGACGACTTCAATTTCAGCATTACGAACTTTCCTTTTCTGAGTAGCAACATCCCTTCATCGCCTGCTTATGGCGTGTTCATATCTCAGTTGATACGCTATGCCAGAGCAAGTACCAAATATACGGATCTTGTTCTGAGAGCTAGGCGTCTTTCAGATAAGATTCTCAGTCAGGGATATGTTTGTGACCGACTAACATCGTCACTAAGGAGGTTTTACGGTCGATATGGGGAACTCGTCATACACTATGATGTCCCACTATCCAGAATGGTGGATGATATTCTGTCATAGACCATTTGAACCATCCAACCAAAGATTGTACTCTATATCTTCCAAAATGGAAGTAACCGGATGTGACAGTTCTACCGAATTGAAGCGACGGGTGTTGCATGCAAGCAGGAGATGCTTACTCTTCCTGGGCACCTGGTCTCACTCTCATATCGGGAGTTCGCTTCTTTTCATATGGTGGAGGTTTTTGTTTTTGTTTGCTTTGGTTCCTGTTTTATCCTGATTTTGTATGCCTTCGGTTTCTGATTTTCTGAATTATTGATTTTGTACTGTAGACAGGGATATGGTCATTATCCATATTTGTCAATTTGATCCTTCTTATCTTGTTAATTATGTCACCAGATAATGCAGGCTGTGAACTATCCAAAGTAATATACTATGTTGCCTGTATTGGTCTGAATTTCAAAAGAAGTTGACAAACATTTTTGTAAAATTTCCAGAAAGTCTTTACTTGTTTGTGAAAGCGAAAACCTTGTCCTAAAAGTTTCTTGGTAATTTGTAAATTTCTATTATGAAAATCCAAAACATCAGTACATGCTCTAGCATACCGGATGAGCTGTGAAATGTAGATGCCATAGCATGGTAATCTAGGAACATCAACGTCAAGTTAGGGGAAATTTAGTATGTTAAAGAAGTTCTCTACTTGTGGGTATTTTCACTTACATTTACTCGGACAAACTCAAATTACAAAGTATTGGTAGTTCCATAAAAATATATTGTCTTGTTTATCCATAAAACAGCGATTTATAAGCCCATATCCACAAGCTAGCAATTTAACAAAGAACTAGTCTGCAACTTCCGCCGATATTGAAAGTACAAATTCGTGACGTCAGAAGTGTGTATAAACTAGGCTACATCTACATGATGACGTAATGTAAATAGTATACGTGTCTCTTTGTTTATATGGTACATTTATAATCATTTTTCGGTTTAACCTCTTTCAAAGTAAATTAGACATCAGTGTTTTTAAAAGACCTGTACATCTAGGTGGAAGGGGGGGGGGGTTCTTCCCCATTCCTGGTAAGACTAACTGTGATGAACACGGAAAATATTTAATAATGAAGGGAGGGTGAGAGATCGAAACTTTATAGGATATGAACTCCAAAGTAAAGCCTTTCCTAGCTGTCTAGATGGGATCTCAAATTGATATTCTACTCAGCCTATAGGATTAGGGGGGGGGAGGGGGAGGGGCGCAAATGTATTAGGAATAAGATGAAAACTAATGTCATTCAATTTTTGACACATTTTTTGCCGTTTCAGATAATATTAAATTCATTTTCTGATGTTATATAAAGTTATGAAGGTAAAAAGAATTAAATGATATGGGTCGACAAAAAATTAAATGATACGGCCTGGAAAGTTGTCTGCTAGCTCCGCTTAACGCGGATTTCACTGGGGGAAAAACTGACTTTCTTGAAATTCAACACCGGGAGAAGTGATCATGTAATGTTCATCGAATAAAATGAAATACTAATCGTCTCAGAATTAAACAGAAAGTAACGAGCGTTCTTCGTCAACATTAACTGATCGAATATCTCGATCGATAAGTACGAAAGAGAGAGAGAAACATTTTTATTTCCGAGGTACATTACAAGAATTCAAGACAGACTTAATTTATTAATAATACTATCTCCGCTCCAAAAGAATATGATCACCGTGTTGCCCAGAACAATAAGAAAATAGATACCCGGAATACATATACAAGTATTTGATATCAGTGGTATCTTGTTTATGATTATCAAATATATTTTTTTACGAAATTCAGTCGCAACACCTCCCGCAGTGAAAATTTACATCCCCACCCCAATCTATCGAAAAAATTGTAAACATGTAACACTGAGGTTATGCTCTGCATGCATATTGAAAACTGTAGTTCTTGCGTATTTCGATGTTCCACTGAGGATCACTGACGAGGGTTTAGTACCCGAAAAGTGCATGTCTGGTCCATGCCGTAAATTTATCAGGTTTTAAATGATGCTATTGAATTTAAAGACGTTTAACAGATACCTTTGATGAAACATTTGATGGACATTTATTTGTTTATATACATTTAAAAATTTTGGTTTACTCAACAACAATCATCAAACATCGTATCGTTATTTATGAGGGGGGGGGGGGGGGCGTGTGGAGACGAGAGTTATGTCTGGAAATTTGGGCGGGAGGCAGGGGGGGGGGGGGGGTAATATTTTTCTGTAATAGTGTTGCATACTGACTTTTTCTGTCAGCACTTGACTTGCATGGAGCCTGTATGTATGTGAAAAATAAATCTAACTGGTATCTTTCCCTCTTTCTTTCTTTTTCCCCCGCTCGCAAAAATAAGTACATTGAACTTGTCGATGACTTATATTTTTACATTTAATTCTCACCGATATTTCACAGACTTAATTTCTCTCTCTTTTTACATGTACATGACATGCTTTTTCCAATGTAAGGAAGGTAATATTGAAGTACGTACGCGCCGACTGGAAGTGGGGAGGTACAAATGTCAACGAAGGAGGGTGGTATCAATAGTCTGAACGGGAGAGAGTCAGAGTCAATTTTGTAAATAAGATACCCTCTACCCGACCCAAACAATTTACAAGCGTGATCTAGACGGTAAGGACGTCATGACCCCTTGGATTGCCTAAAATGCAGATTTTTTCTTTGTTTTACTAGTATGTATTTTTTCCCGAAATAGACGGCCAATGGCCCTGTCACACCTTCACTTTTTTGGCCAACGCACGAGTAACGACCAAATATATTTCCAACACGTCGAAGAACGTTGAGGTCGCTGGGTGATCGCTGGCTATTGTCCTGTTCACTAATTCCAGAGCACCCTGTTTTCCCGGTTTTCTCTAAAATATGATAATGTCATCTTCCAAAAAGATATCAATTTTATAGTACTCCTTTAGTCGTAACAGAAAATACCATTCTTTTGGCTGTGCGCCAGCTAAGTTAGAAATAGGACGGAAAATAAAAAGTCTACGGGAATTTTCTATAGTAAAATCGCTGGAAATGTGTGACGTCGGAGGCTTTGACGTCACTGTTTTCTATTGTTGACACGGAGAACAATATGGCAGCGGCTTGAAATTAACATGGGAATTCCCCGTAGACATTTTATTTTTTCATATTGCGGTTTGAAGGCAACTGATAGGGTGAGTTGAAGTTAATTTCCAGTAACGACTAAAGGAGGTCAATTCTCGGAAACAATAATTTATAGCAAAATTCTTCAGACGACAGAATAAGTCGCCCAAACAGGGTGCTCTGGAATTAGTGAACAGGACAGTGGTCGTTGTGTGGTCGCTGGGTGATCGCTGGAGGACGTTGGCGTGCGCTGTGGTCGTCGTAAAATTTTGTGCATGCACAAAACCGCCGACGACTGCCCAGCGTCCAATCGTTATTTGTGCAGTCGTTAGGAGGTCGTTGGGAGGGGCCAGGCACACGCTGGGCATGCGTTCCCGTGCGCTGTGCAGTCGTTGCGATAAAACGTTGCGAGGTCGCCGATAATTCCAACGACCGTATAACGACAGCGGAGCGCATGTCTAACGCGTACACAGGGACCCTCTGGCGATGGTCTAACGTCCTCAACGTGTGCCCAACGACAGCCTAACGTCCTTTTGGCGTGTGCATAACGTCTTGACAGCGACCTTAACGACCTGTTCATATTAAATGTATTTTTATCTCAGTAATAAACCAAGCTTGCTCTAGTCTAGATCTGAATATCATTTAGACATCATCAGAATAACATCATGGATGTATTATTATACATGATGAGAAAAAAATATAGTATACGTCGAAAGTACTGGGTGAGAATGTGGATTGCCAGAAGACAAGAGTTGGGTATCTACGACCAACTCATGGTCGAACTAAGAACAGAAGATCAAGCGTCATTCATTAATTTTCTTCGGATGCCTCCATTGATGTTTGATGAACTTTTGAGAATTGATGTTTCGGTACTTGTCCTCGTCCCCTCCCCCTCTTTTTCCTCGTCGTAGTGACATCTTTCCTCTTCGGGGTCTGTTTCAAAATGACTGAGTAAATAGAAAAGAAAGAAGTTTTAAAGATATTTTGAATCAATATCGATCAATTACTTGCACGTTGTAGGTCGTTAAAAGGTCGCTGGCAGGTCGCTTGCAAGTCCTTGGACAAACGTTGCAATGTCGTTGAGCACGCGTTATAGAACGTTAACAGGTAAATTGTAAACTAATTTTATGCGTTGGGAAGTCGCTGAGGTCGTTGGGGGAACGTTCCCCGTGCGCTAGAAGGTCGCTACGTGCGCGTTAAAAACGTTGCACCATAATGAGTTTTCGGACCAAACCCCGACGTTCTTCAGCATGTTAAAGGTCGTTACGCGTGCGTCGGCTAAAAAAGTGAAGGTGTGACAGGGCCATTACCCGCATCACTGTTTTATTTCGGGAGAAAGGAAGATAGATTCCCTTAAGATTTTTTTTTATCTATATATGCCTTAAAATCCCTTTCTGCATGAGATAAACTTTAGGACTGTGGAAGTTGTTAAAAATATATATCAACACGTGTACGTACGTATATAGATTTATTCATGTACATGTACATTCGTTGAGCTTATAAATATTTACCTTAAAGTTTTAATTTAAATAATTAGGTTTCATTAGTAAATACTCTTTTATCATTTTTATCACTCATACGCTCTCATTTGATATGTCCTTTACTTTTGGCATTTATAAGAGTACATTAGTACATGTATCCACAACTAGTACATTTCTATATATAGCCTTATGAAACGTGGTTCCCTTTTACACCCTTCTGACGTACTTCCGGTGTGTACAGCTATTTTGATAAATTGGAAAAGGTGGTAAAATATAAATTGATCTATATCAGCTCTGAAAGAGATTACATAATGGGGAAATTTCTTGTTGGAATTGAGTTTGATATGAACTATAATATACATGAAAATCTCCACGAATAGAGAACTTCTTTAAATCAAAAATCATCTCTTTGTCATACACACTTGTATGGATCTCTCCATTAACAATTTTGATATTTAGTTCCAAAAATGGTGTTTCCATGTTTGTAGCGTTTGCCTTTTTAGAATCAATCCTTGTGGATAAATAACATTTTTATACTTTTCAGACAAAGGATTGTCGATAGTAAGAATATCATCCAGGTATCTAGAAGTACCAATGAAACATTTCACATCATCATTTTTTCTTTGCTTTTGAAGATTTTGGATAAATTCCTTTTCATACGTGTATAAAAATAAATCTGCAACAAGAGGCGCACTATTAGTACCCATAGGAATCCCTACAGCCTGCTTTTAGAGTTTCTCACCAAATCTTACATATTAAATATTGTCCAAAAGGAAGGACAATGCAATACACAGGTCACCACATGTGCATAATTTAATAAGTGTTAAAATCGTTCCCCGTGGCCTGATGTTTGTCAAGTGTATTTATTACTTCTTTCCAGCTCTGTCACCTGAAAGAAGCTTTGTTATGGCCTTTTATCAATGTGACATCATATATATTTCTTTTTGCTATTTCGGAAATTAGCCATTTCACCGATAAATGTCAGCGAAATTAAAGGAGTTTAACATCTTAGCACCATCCCTCCTATGCTATTTTGAACATGAATTTTATTTAAATATTCTACTGAATCGACCCTACAGGAAATTTAGAGCCGCGCACTTTCTGTAATGTAAATGTACAAATCTAACTTCAAATAATTAAAGAGGGCGCTACTGAAATTATTTTTGGTGGCTCCACTGGAAGCATCAATGATGAGAATTCAATATTCGAAACACGTGTCTGGTGCATGGAAATTAGCTTGCAATTTTCTTCAAGAAGGTATAGAGTTGAAACCCTTCGACATTATTGCATGATTTGTAATACGTGGCAGAAAAAAAAACCCTTCGATTCAGATGTACAAATATAAGTTTTCCTCTCTCGATCAAAACACCATTTAATGAGTTTCATCATTTATTTTGTCGTGAGGAAGCGTGGTGCACATATTAGAAAAGTCGTATGAAGAAATCGTATTTGCTTCAAAATTTCTTGATGTCATTTTGTCAATCACATCCCTTGAATTTTTAATAGACCAAAAGAAGTTTACACAATTTCTGTACATGACAGTTTCACAGTATTGGGCCACGTGTTCCTTTAGAGTCGACAGTGCTGACGTCAGATTTCTAGACAAAATTGTAGTTGAGCAGTTGCTAATAGTAGCAATGAATCGAAACTTGTAAGGAGACTTGTGAAGTTTTGGTATGCAGTATATTGTAGGGAGATCCTTCCGCATCGCTGTCGGTTCGTTTTATAGCTTCTGTACCCTGCATTTGTGTATTCGAGTATTTGTGTTTTTATTCATCTACAATATCGACTTTCAACTGTCTCTTGACAAAAAATGAGCGGCTCCAAGTTTTGTGTATGGTGTATTCAGAAATATATTCAAGTGAAAAATATGGCCATAAAATCGTTGGAGGGTATGCTTATTATTATGAAGAAACCCCAGCTGAGGAAACAGCTATGTAGTGAGGGAGATACCCCTTAGTTTTAGAAACTTAAGTTAGGTCTAAATTTGATGACAAAAATTTAGAATATATTTCAATGGAATTCTCACGATTTTGCCTTGCCTTCTCGATTTTGAGACTGAATAATGGTAAGGTACTTCTTTGATGTTGATTTATATCAATGCAGAGAGTAAACACCCAAACAAGGCGAGCGATATCCTCGGGGACCTACAGTCCACCAGCAACAACACCAAACTAGTTAATAAAATTTTCAATATTGGCACATATGTTCTATAGCACCAATTTTATTGCACTAGACACCTGTTTCGGATATTGAATCCTCGTCAGTAGTATATATGATATGAGTGTATATCCAACAGGACCCGAATGTCGCTTTGGTAGCGATGAGGTCAGAGGATGAGATCGATTACATCAGACTGTGAAATCGATTATTCTCGTACATTGGATAGGCTGATTCCCCCTTTCAGTAGTACTGGAAAATTCGATTTGGTACCCCTGATTTATCTCGAGATTTTATCTCTTAATTTGAGAATTTTCCGTTTAAAGTGGGAGAAAATATTCTTTTGCATGTAAAGATCCAAATTTTAGATTATCTTTATATTTATTTTTTCGTGATTTTATATCTTTCTAGAATCATCCGACTATTATTTCTCTTCATTAATATACAGGGGACTCCTTGAACACAGCTTCAGGAACAAAATTTAGCACGAAAGATAAAGATAATGACGAACATGAAAAGAATTGCGTGGAAATTAGAGGAAAAGGAGGTTGGTGGTTTAAGCGCTGTACGCCTAGTGCTCTGAATGGTCAATATTGCAATATTGACCAAAACGATGTTCAGTGCAATCGATGGCATACATTTGGGAATGACAGTAGAGGAATGGCTAAAACTTTGCTGCTCATCAGACGGAATGACTAACCATTAAACAGTCTATAGTGGAAAATATTTCGAAACAATCAAGAAATATCCTCTACATGTGTGTTTATTCTGAATGTTGAAGAAGAACAAACTAACAAATTGACACTAAACAGGCTTGTGATGAACGTCTGAGCTTTGGAATTTCTTATTTATGAAACTAGATTTGTATGGATTTTCAATTATATATTTCTTTCTTATGACAATGGCACCGCCTTCCTTTTTGATCTGATCATAATATGATAACTTTTTGTGTAATTGTTTTAAGTGATGTTTTTTCCACTATATTTTTTTTATTAGTTACAATTGAGCATATATTTAATTCTATTACTTAAAGCATTTTGCATCGTAACGTTATGTTAACAAATTGACGTGGTGATCTAACATCATTGTTTCACTGTTGACAGAAAATTTTTAAAATGTCGTGATACATCGATTTTTCAACATAGGATATTTCAAATAAGGAAAATGGGATTATCTCCAGCATGGCCACCCTGCACTCACCCAGCGAAACAAACCCATAAGAAAGTGAGTAAATGACACCAGATAAAACTACAAACCACAAAAAAACTAGGACATCATACAAGACAATCGAAACAGAAACATCAAACAATGACAACACAAGACAGGAGACCAATGTGTACCCGGCGTCGACTTTGGACGGCCTTCTGCTATTAGCCAATTGTGTGGTTAACCCTTCCACTTATCCGGATACACAGAGGCCTCCATCAACGCACACTTGTTGTATAAACATAAAACTTCTCACTGTAAAAAATATATTAAATCTATGAAAAAAAACTTGTTGATTTATCTTACTTCTTAAGCAACAGATCGTTTTTCTTAAAGCTAGTATAACGCTACATTGTCTGAGATAAAGGTTTACCTTATATCTGTTCAAAATGTTATAAATGTCAGTTTTGACGTAGTTTTTCGTGAATTACAAGACTCTGTTTTTTCTATATAGCTCTGTATATTTTCTAGACTGACTTCAGATATCACCGGGTAAGGTATTTGTCTTATGTGTTCTCATAATTGTTCAAATCTGATTATGACATGCTCATTTTTGTGTAATTGATTTAATTTATGCCTTTTCCCATTTATTATAATTTATTACAAATGAGCATGATTTTCATTACAGAAAGAAAATATTTGACGTGGTGATGTAGCATCAATTTTTCACTGTTGACGAAGAACTCTTAAAGTGCACTTGATAAAATTAAATTTCAATATAAGGTTTCTCAATTATCAAATTTTTAAATTATCAAACTTGTTGATTTATCTGCAATACAGAAAACATTATATTGTACGCCCCCTATTTTAAATCTATTTTCATATCCATATTTGTGTTGCTTGGGCCCATGAGTCACACTGTCTTAGTTGTATGGCCATCATTCAGTGAGGGGTAGGGGGTGTTCTCCCTACTATTGTGCGTCGAGGAAAACGGAACAGATAGAGTGCTGTGCACAGGTAATTTGGGTAATTACACCATTTGCTACTGGTGTAGCAGATGGCCATCCTAAGTCGGCATCGATTGTTCATGTGTCTCGCTGGTTTATGTGTAGTCTTTTGTGTGTCATGTTTTTGCTGTTCATTGTCTCTATTTCGCCTCTTGTTGTGCCTGTCATTTCGGTTTTTGCAACTCTTGGTGTTTCCTGTAGTGCACCCGAGTGTTGTTGGATATCTCCTCCTTTCTTCTAGAATAACAAGCACAATTTATAACTGCATCAGCGGCTGAAAGGACAGAAAGGGTCTCTTTGCAATAAGAAATCAAAGTAATTGCATACTTTATCAAAATAGGTCAAATTTACAGAGTGGACCAGACATCAGGTTTTATGTATAGGGCCCTCATCAGTGATCCTAAAGCCAAAACAAGGAATATCCATTTTTGTTTAATTTCATTTAATTTTATGATCAGTGATCGGAACTATGCTACATGTGCCCTTGTGACCTTGGGTCCACCAACAGTGACCCTCACCAAGTGTTGCAAATGTAGTAAGTCTTCAAAGTAATCGGATCATTTATCGAAACAGCTTAAGTTTACAGAACTGACCAGACATGCAAGTTTCGGGTATATACCTGACAAATTCTCCTTGACCACATTGAGGAAATCATGAAAAATATGTCCAATCCTTCTGCCACAGAGCAGACATTTTCGTGCATGAACATCGACGGTGGTGACGGCTAGCCAACAGGGGATGCTTACTTCTCCCGGGCACCTGGTCCCACCTCTAGCTTGCTAGTGGTCCGTCGATGCTCAATTTGGTGCTCTATTGTGAGTGCTGTTGAGATTATCGTCAGGATCTTCTTTAACTCATTTGAGAAAGTGTAAATGAAACAGGCTGAAGATAATCCCTTTTTCTTTTAAATACCTAGATATTTTTTATTTACGCTACTGAATGGGAAATTAGAAGCCGCGCAATCTTTGCAAAATGCATGAAAGAATTAAAATTTTAAAAAGTAAAACCGGAGGGGCTGTGTCGTATCAGTGATGAGGATTAACTAACCGAAACACGTGCCTGGTGCATTAAAATTGGTTTGAAGTTTTCTTCAAGAAGTCTTCATGTGCGATATATTAAGGCTGAAAATTGGCCGTGCTTGTACATGTATATACAAAAGGATATGAAAGAGATTTTAAGTAAGAATACTCTTAACTTATCACAGAGCAACGAGAAAAATAACAAACCCCGAACATAACAGTCCAACAAGCAACAGAGGACAACGTGACACGCGAGAAACCACACAAAGAACAGTCCAACCAACAATAGGGGACAACGCGAGAAATATAAACCCTACACAGAACAGTCCAACCAACAACAGGGGACAATGCGACAAATATAAATCCCACACAGAACAGTATGGAACGCCATCGCTGTCTTATAATGAGGTATTTCAATATATTGGATGGTTTAATCAATATATGCGGTGGTAAGTACATTATATGCGGTGGTAAGTACATTATATGCGGTGCTGAGTACATTATATGGAGTGCTTAGTACATTATATGCGGTGTTAAGATCATTGTATGGGGCGGTACGTACATTATATGCGGTGCTAAGAACAATATATGCGGTGATAAGTACATTATATGCGGTGCTAAGAACATTATATGCGGTGCTAAGTACATTATATGCTTTGCTAAGAACATTATATGCGGTGGTAAGTACATTATATGGAGTGCTAAATACATTATATGGAGTGCTTAGTACATTATATGCGGTGTTAAAAACAATATATGGGGTGGTACGTACATTATATGCGGTGCTAAGTACAATATATGGGCTGGTATGTTCATTACATTGGGTGGTTAGTACATTATATGCGGTGCTAAGTACATTATATACAGTGCTTAGTACATTATATGCGGTGCTAAGAACATTATATAGGGTGGTGAGTACATTATATGCGGTGCTAAGTTCGTTATGCGGTGATTTCGTTATGATAAACATTCTGAAGACCAAGATTAATCATTTTTGAGACTCGGGTTATCATTAACCCAAAAGGACACCTAAACACAAAAGGATTCAACCTTTTTCCCAGCTCTATCGGGGGGGGGGGGTCTTGGACGAAAAGACCGGTTTTTGGGTTAAAATAAGCATTTTTACACAGAAAACAATGGAAAACAGAAACGCTTTTACACAACAGCGTCCCCCCTCGCTTTAAAATGCCACTTTCACCAAAGGTTTATATCAATAACACACATTTTCTGGACAAGTGGGGTTCTGAAGCGGGGGGGGGGGGGGGGGAAACAATGTCCACAGGCAAAAACGAAAAAAGGGGGATGGATGACTATTTTAGAATTTATCTATAGAGCGATATTAAAAGTAGGTTATAATTGCCATCTTTTTCTTTTTATATCATGGAACAATCTATTCATTGTGTGTTCCGATTAAATATTTAACCGTTTGGAAGGAAATAAATTTGTCTATATCTACACAGTGTGTATTTCCCGCCAGAAAGCTACATAAGTGGCCGAGAAGAAAGAAATACAACCGGGTTTTTTGTCAGTTTCTGGATTTCAGAGATTGCCGATTACATTGATATTCTTAAAACAGGGTGACGTGAAAATTCTATATCATTATTTTTTTTCATTCTAATTATTATGATTTAAAAAAAAATAATGATATAGAATTTTCACGTCACCCTGTTTTCTCTCTCTCTCTCTTAAACCACGTAAATTGAATATCACAAGCTAAAATAAAAATTATAATTCATATATTAGTAACGTAGTGTTACACAATTAATCTACTCGTTACTAATATCACATAATTTATCTGTACTGTACAAAGCTCTTCTAATAAGTACAAGCATATACAATATACGGAAACAATGCCTATTGATATCATGGTGCCTCTCACTTTTAAAAAAGCAAGAACTTCGTAAATATTTTGAAAAATAAAATGTACCCGTGACCAGGATCGATCTCGCGACTTTAGTAATAGTAATCCTGCGTCTTCACCACTACGCCACCGCACCGTAGCGTGAAAGTAAGGAAATTGTAGAATAGATTTCACTGATTGCCAAAGATTTAATCTTTTCACTTTTTTGATTAAAATACAATGAAATATACCTCAATTAAACAACATAGTATTTATTTTTTCTTCTCAGATAAATATTTGTGTTTAAAGCCCACAAAAACGTAAAAACGAGGAGTGCCTTAACGTAGCTCCGATCCGAGTCTCAGAAATGATTAATCTTGGTCATAAGAATATTTATCATAACGAAATCACCACATAACGAACTTAGCACCGCATATAATGTATTCACCACCCCATATAATGTTCTCAGCACTGCATATAATGTACAAAGCACCGCATATAATGTACTAACCACCCCATGTAATGAACATACCACCCCATATAATGTACTTAGCACCGCATATAATGTACTAAACACCCCATGTAATGAACATACCACCCCATATAATGTATCTAACACCGCATATAATGCACTTAGCACCGCATATAATGTATTAACCACTCCATATTATGTACTTACCACTGCACATAATGTTCATAGCACCTCATATAATGTACATAGCACCGCATATGATGTATTTACCACTCCATATAATGTACTTACATGTACCATCGCATATAATGTTCTTAGCACCTCATATAATGTACTAAACACCGCATATAATGTAATAACCACCGCATATATTGTACTTACCACGGCATAAAATGTACTTACCACCGCATATAATGTACTTACCACCGCATGTATTGATTAAACCATACCATATATTGAAATGTCTCATTATAAGACAGCGATGGCGTTCCATAGAACAGTCCAACAATGTGACACACAACAAACCACACACAGAACAGTCCAACAAACAACAGGGGACAACGTGACAAATAACAAACCCCACACAGAACAGTCCAACAAACAACAGGGACGACGAGACAAATAACAAACCCCACACAGACAGTCCAACAAACAACATGGACAACGTGACAAATAACAAACCCCGCACAGAACAGTCCAACAAACAACAGGGACAACGTGACAAATAACAAACCCCACACAGAACAGTCCAACAAACAACAGGGGACAACGTGACAAATAACAAACCCCACACAGAACAGTCCAACAAACAACAGGGGACAACGAGACAAATAACAAACCCCACACAGAACAGTCCAAGAAACAACAGGGACAACGAGACAAATAACAAAACCCACACAGAACAGTCCAACAAACAACTGGAGACAACGAGACAAATAACAACCCAATAGAGAACAGTCCAACAAAAACAGGGACAACGTGACAAATAACAAACCCCACACAGAACAGTCCAACAAACAACAGGGGACAACGAGACAAATAGCAACCTCCACACATATCAGTCCAACAAACAACAGGGGACAAGGAGACAAATAACAAACCACATACAGAACAGTCTTACAAATAACAGGGCCAACGAGAAGAATAACAACCCCACACAGAACAGTCCAACAAACAACAGGGACAACGTGACAAACAATAAACCCCACACAGAACAGTCCAACTAACAACAGGGACAACGAGACAAATAACAACCCCACACAGAACAGTCCAACAAACAACAGGGACAACGAAACATATAATGTACAAAGCACCGCATATAATGTACTAACCACCCCATGTAATGAACATACCACCCCATATAATGTACTTAGCACCGCATATAATGTACTAAACACCCCATGTAATGAACATACCACCCCATATAATGTATCTAACACCGCATATAATGCACTTAGCACCGCATATAATGTATTAACCACTCCATATTATGTACTTACCACCGCACATAATGTTCATAGCACCTCATATAATGTACATAGCACCGCATATGATGTATTTACCACTCCATATAATGTACTTACATGTACCATCGCATATAATGTTCTTAGCACCTCATATAATGTACTAAACACCGCATATAATGTAATAACCACCGCATATTTTGTACTTACAACCGCATATAATGTACTTACCACGGCATAAAATGTACTTACCACCGCATATAATGTACTTACCACCGCATGTATTGATTAAACCATACCATATATTGAAATGTCTCATTATAAGACAGCGATGGCGTTCCATAGAACAGTCCAACAATGTGACACACAACAAACCACACACAGAACAGTCCAACAAACAACAGGGGACAACGTGACAAATAACAAACCCCACACAGAACAGTCCAACAAACAACAGGGACGACGAGACAAATAACAAACCCCACACAGAACAGTCCAACAAACAACAGGGACAACGTGACAAATAACAAACCCCGCACAGAACAGTCCAACAAACAACAGGGACAACGTGACAAATAACAAACCCCACACAGAACAGTCCAACAAACAACAGGGGACAACGTGACAAATAACAAACCCCACACAGAACAGTCCAACAAACAACAGGGGACAACGAGACAAATAACAAACCCTACACAGAACAGTCAAACAAACAACAGGGACAACGAGACAAATAACAAAACCCACACAGAACAGTCCAACAAACAACTGGAGACAACGAGACAAATAACAACCCAACAGAGAACAGTCCAACAAAAACAGGGACAACGTGACAAATAACAAACCCCACACAGAACAGTCCAACAAACAACAGGGGACAACGAGACAAATAGCAACCTCCACACATATCAGTCCAACAAACAACAGGGGACAAGGAGACAAATAACAAACCACATACAGAACAGTCTTACAAATAACAGGGACAACGAGACAAATAACAACCCCACACAGAACAGTCCAACAAACAACAGGGACAACGTGACAAACAATAAACCCCACACAGAACAGTCCAACTAACAACAGGGACAACGAGACAAATAACAACCCCACACAGAACAGTCCAACAAACAACAGGGACAACGAAACAAATAACAAAATCCACACAGAACAGTCCAAAAAACAACAGGGACAAGGAGACAAATAACAACATCCACACAGAACAGTCCAAAAAACAACAGGGACAACGAGACAAATAACAACCTCCACACAGAACATTCCAACAAACAACAGGGACAAGGAGACAAATAACAACCCCACACAGAACAGCCCAACAAACAACTGGAGAAAACGAGACAAATAAGAACCCCACACAGAAGAGTCTAACAAACAACAGGGACAAAGAGACAAAAACCAAACCCCACACAGAACAGTCCAAAAAATAACAGGGACAACGAGACAAATAACAACCTCCACACAGAACAGTCCATCAAACAACAGGGACAAGGAGACAAATAACAACCCCACAGAGAACAGTCCAACAAACAACTGGAGACAACGAGACGAATAAAAAACCCACACAGAACAGTCTAACAAACAACAGGGACAACGAGACAAATAACAAACCCCACACGGAACAGTCCTAAAAACAACAGGGACAACGAGACAAATAACTACCTCCATACAGAACAGTCCAACAAACAACAGGGACGAGGAGACAAAATAACAACCCCACACAGAACAGTCCAACAAACAACAGGGGACAACGAGACAAATAACAAACCCCACACAGAACAGTCCAAGAAACAACAGGGACAACGAGACAAATAACAAAACCCACACAGAACAGTCCAACAAACAACTGGAGACAACGAGACAAATAACAACCCAACAGAGAACAGTCCAACAAAAACAGGGACAACGTGACAAATAACAAACCCCATACAGAACAGTCCAACAAACAACAGGGGACAACGAGACAAATAGCAACCTCCACACATATCAGTCCAACAAACAACAGGGGACAAGGAGACAAATAACAAACCACATACAGAACAGTCTTACAAATAACAGGGACAACGAGACAAATAACAACCCCACACAGAACAGTCCAACAAACAACAGGGACAACGTGACAAACAATAAACCCCACACAGAACAGTCCAACTAACAACAGGGACAACGAGACAAATAACAACCCCACACAGAACAGTCCAACAAACAACAGGGACAACGAAACAAATAACAAAATCCACGCAGAACAGTCCAAAAAACAACAGGGACAAGGAGACAAATAACAACATCCACACAGAACAGTCCAAAAAACAACAGGGACAACGAGACAAATAACAACCTCCACACAGAACATTCCAACAAACAACAGGGACAAGGAGACAAAGAACAACCCCACACAGAACAGCCCAACAAACAACTGGAGAAAACGAGACAAATAAGAACCCCACACAGAAGAGTCTAACAAACAACAGGGACTAAGAGACAAATACCAAACCCCACACAGAACAGTCCAAAAAATAACAGGGACAACGAAACAAATAACAACCTCCACACAGAACAGTCCATCAAACAACAGGGACAAGGAGACAAATAACAACCCCACAGAGAACAGTCCAACAAACAACTGGAGACAACGAGACGAATAAAAAACCCACACAGAACAGTCTAACAAACAACAGGGACAACGAGACAAATAACAAACCCTACACGGAACAGTCCAAAAAACAACAGGGACAACGAGACAAATAACAACCTCCATACAGAACAGTCCAACAAACAACAGGGACGAGGAGACAAAATAACAACCCCACACAGAACAGTCCAACAAACAACTGGAGACAACGAGACAAATAAAAACCCCACAGAGAACAGTCCAACAAGCAACAGGGACAACGAGACACACAACAAACCACACACAAAACGGTCCAACAAATAACAGGGGACAACGAGACACACAACAAACCCCACACAGAACAGTCCAACAAATAACAGAGGACAACGAGACACACAACAAACCCCACACAGAACAGTCCAACAAACAACAGAGGACAACGAGACACACAACAAACCCCATACAGAACAGTCCAACAAACAACAGAGACAACGAGACACACAACAAACCCCACACAGAACAGTCCATCAAACAACATGGGACAACGAGACACACAACAAACCCCACACAGAACAGTCAAACAAACAACAGGGGACAAGGAGACACACAACAAACCCCACACAGAACAGTCCAACAAACAACAGGGACAACGAGACACACAACAAACCCCACACAGAACAGTCCAAAAAACAATAGGGGATCAACGAGACAAAATAACAACCCCACACAGAACAGTCCAACAAACAACTGGAGACAACGAGACAAATAACAACCCCACAGAGAACAGTCCAACAAGGAACAGGGACAACGAGACACACAACAAACCACACACAAAACGGTCCAATAAATAACAGGGGACAACGAGACACACAACAAACCCCACACAGAACAGTCCAACAAACAACAGGGAATCAACGAGACAAATAAGAAACCCCACACAGAACAGTCCAACAAATAACAGAGGACAACGAGACACACAACAAACCCCATACAGAACAGTCCAACAAACAACAGAGAAAACGAGACACACAACAAACCCCACAAAGAACAGTCCAACAAACAACATGGGACAATGAGACACACAACAAACCCCACACAGAACAGTCAAACAAACAACAGGGGACAACGAGACACACAACAAACCCCACACAGAACAGTCCAACAAACAACAGGGACAACAAAACACACAACATCCCCACACAGAACAGTCCAACAAACAACAGGGGATCAACGAGACAAATAACAAACCCCACACAGAGCAGTCCAACAAAGAACAGAGGACAACGAGTCAAACAACAAACCCCAAACAGAACAGTCCAACAAACAACAGAGACATCGAGACACACAACAAACCCCACACAGAACAGTCCAACAAATAACAGAGGACAACGAGACACACAACAAACCCCACACAGAACAGTTCAACAAACAACAGGGACAACGAGACACACAACAAACCCCACACAGAACAGTCCAACAAACAACAGGGGATCAACGAGACAAATAACAAACCCCACACAGAACAGTCCAACAAATAACAGAGGACAACGAGACACACAACAAACCCCACACAGAACAGCCCAACAAACAACAGGGACAACGAGACACACAACAAACCCCACACAGAACAGTTCAACAAACAAAAGGGGATAAACGAGACAAATAACAAACCCCACACAGAACGGTCCAACAAATAACAGAGGACAACGAGACACACAACAAACCCCATACAGAATAGTCCAACAAACAACATGGGACAACGAGACACACAACAAACCCCTCACAGAGCATTCCAACAAATAACAAAGGACAACGAGAAAAACAACAAACCCCACACAGAACAGTCCAACAAACAACAGGGACAACGAGACACACAACAAACCCCACACAGAACAGTCCAACAAATAACAGAGGACAACGAGACACACAACAAACCCCAAACAGAACAGTCAAACAAACAACAGGGACAACGAGACACACAACAAACCCCAAACAGAACAGTCCAACAAACAACAGGGGATCAACGAGACAAATAACAAACCCCACACAGAACAGTGCAACAAACAACAGTGGATCAACGAGACAAATAACAAACCCCACACAGAAAGTCCAACAAATAACAGAGGACAACGAGACACACAACAAAACCCACACAGAACAGTCAAACAAACAACAGGGACAACGAGACACACAACAAACCCCACACAGAACAGTCCAAAAAACAACAGGGGATCAACGAGACAAATAACAAAAACCACACAGAACAGTTCAACAAATACCAGAGGACAACGGGACAAACAATAAACCCCACACAAAACAGTCCAACAAACAACAGGGACAACGAGACACACAACAAACACCACACAGAACAGTCCAACAAACAACAGGGACAACTAGACACACAACAAACCCCATACAGAACAGTCCAACAAACAACAGAGACATCGAGACACACAACAAACCCCACACAGAACAGTCCAAACAACATGGGACAACGAGACACACAACAAACCCCACAGAGAACAGTCCAACAAACAACAGGGGACAACGAGACACACAACAAACCCCACACAGAACAGTCCAACAAACAACAGGGACAACGAGACACACAACAAACCCCACACAGAACAGTCCAACAAATAACAGGGACAACGAGACACACAACAAACCCCACACAGAACAGTCCAACAAACAACAGGGACAACGAGACACACAACAAACCCCACACAGAACAGTCCAACAAATAACAAAGGACAACGAGACACACAACAAACCCCACACAGAACAGTCCAACAAACAACAGGGACAACGAGACACACAACAAACCCCACGCAGAAAAGTCCAACAAATAAAGGAGGACAACGAGACAAACAACAAACCCCACACAGAACAGTCAAACAAACAACAGGGACAACGAGACACACAACAAACCCCACACAGAACAGTCCAACAAACAACAGGGGATCAACGAGACAAATAACAAACCCCACACAGAACAGTCCAACAAACAACAGGGGATCAACGAGACAAATAACAAACCCCACACAGAACAGTCCAACAAACAACAGGGGATCAACGAGACAAATAACAAACCCCATACAGAACAGTCAAACAAACAACAGGGACAACGAGACACACAACAAACCCCACACAGAACAGTCAAACAAACAACAGGGGATCATCGAGACAAATAACAAAAACCACACAGAACAGTTCAACAAATACCAGAAGACAACGTGACAAACAACAAACCCCACACAAAACAGTCCAACAAACAACAGGGACAACGACACACACAACAAACCCCACACAGAACAGTCCAACAAACAACAGGGACAACGAGACACACAACAAACCCAACACAGAACAGTCATGCAAAAAAAGGGGACAATGAGGCACATTAAACCCACACAGAACAGTCCAACAAACAACAGGGACAACGAGACACACAACAAACCCCACACAGAACAGTCCAACAAACAACAGGGGATCAAAGAGACAAATAACAAACCCCACACAGAAAGTCCAACAAATAACAGAGGACAACGAGACAAACAACAAACCCCACACAGAACAGTCCAACAAACAACAGGGACAACGAGACACACAACAAACCCCACACAGAACAGTCCAACAAACAACAGGGGATCAACGAGACAAATAACAAACCCCACACAGAACAGTTCAACAAATAACAGAGGACAACGAGAAAAACAACAAACCCCACACAGAACAGTCCAACAAACAACAGGGACAACGAGACACACAACAAACCCCACACAGAACAGTCCAACAAACAACAGGGACAACGAGACACACAACAAACCCAACACAGAACAGTCATGCAAAAACAGGGGACAATGAGGCACAGCAAACCCCACACAGTTTGTCAAACTAACAACACTGGACAACGTGACAATAGCAAAAACACATGTACACTATCAAAATAGTGTTTTGAGGATTTTATCAAACTTCACAAAGGACAACGAGACACACAACAAACCCCACACAGAACAGTCCAACAAACAACAGGGACAACGAGACACACAACAAACCCCACGCAGAACAGTCCAACAAATAAAGGAGGACAACGAGACAAACAACAAACCCCACACAGAACAGTCAAACAAACAACAGGGACAACGAGACACACAACAAACCCCACACAGAACAGTCCAACAAACAACAGGGGATCAACGAGACAAATAACAAACCCCACACAGAACAGTCCAACAAACAACAGGGGATCAACGAGACAAATAACAAACCCCACACAGAACAGTCCAACAAACAACAGGGGATCAACGAGACAAATAACAAACCCCATACAGAACAGTCAAACAAACAACAGGGACAACGAGACACACAACAAACCCCACACAGAACAGTCAAACAAACAACAGGGGATCATCGAGACAAATAACAAAAACCACACAGAACAGTTCAACAAATACCAGAAGACAACGTGACAAACAACAAACCCCACACAAAACAGTCCAACAAACAACAGGGACAACGACACACACAACAAACCCCACACAGAACAGTCCAACAAACAACAGGGACAACGAGACACACAACAAACCCAACACAGAACAGTCATGCAAAAAAAGGGGACAATGAGGCACATTAAACCCACACAGAACAGTCCAACAAACAACAGGGACAACGAGACACACAACAAACCCCACACAGAACAGTCCAACAAACAACAGGGGATCAAAGAGACAAATAACAAACCCCACACAGAAAGTCCAACAAATAACAGAGGACAACGAGACAAACAACAAACCCCACACAGAACAGTCCAACAAACAACAGGGACAACGAGACACACAACAAACCCCACACAGAACAGTCCAACAAACAACAGGGGATCAACGAGACAAATAACAAACCCCACACAGAACAGTTCAACAAATAACAGAGGACAACGAGAAAAACAACAAACCCCACACAGAACAGTCCAACAAACAACAGGGACAACGAGACACACAACAAACCCCACACAGAACAGTCCAACAAACAACAGGGACAACGAGACACACAACAAACCCAACACAGAACAGTCATGCAAAAACAGGGGACAATGAGGCACAGCAAACCCCACACAGTTTGTCAAACTAACAACACTGGACAACGTGACAATGGCAAAAACACAGGTACCCTATCAAAATAGTGTCTTGAGGATTTTATCAAACTGTACATTTTTTTAGCTGTTCATGCAAATAAAACATTAGCATTCACATTGGAACAAAGTTTGTGTTCGTTGCTATGGCAAGATGAACTCAAATCGCAAAAATGAAAGCAATTTTTGACAATTTTTGGAGTCCTTTTTTTACTAGATCATTGGATTTTAATTCAAAGTAATTATGATGAATGAATTCAAGTAGAGATTTCATTACATGAATATTAAGGAAATAGCCCGTTGCAATGGAAAATGCACATAGGCCCCCTTTGAGTACTTGGATACGGGCATCCAAAGTTAAGTAATCTGAAAGATTTGAAATCTTAAATAAAGTTTAGACTTTGCTTTTTCTTATATGTACAAAATAGTTATGCAAGCCTGCTTCGTTTTTGAGGAAAAAGGCTTCGAAAAAAAAAAATTCTTTTTAGATTGTATGGCCAAATTACTATAGCAACCATTAATTGTTAGAAAGTGTTTTCTTGTATTTTGATAGAGGCTTACTTGATCTTTATTAATATTGAATTCGATCATCCGGGGATTAAAAATTAGTTTTATAAAAAATAATACAACCATGGTAACCTATGTTTCCAATAACTTTTTCGCGGTTTTTGAAAGAGCTCTTTGTGTAAATTCTTCTTTAACTCATTATATTCCAACAATTTTCATATGTTCATCATGATGCAAAAATCTCTATACTTACCGTTGCCAAGGTAACTTATATACATAGGAACAAGTGGGTTTAGCTTGAAATTGCTCATTTTATAAAATAAATTCCATTTCCTTATCATATACTTATCAAGAGAGAAGGAGAATTTGAAAATACAAAGAGCTTTTTGAAATCAATATATTAAAGTTAGCTAATTAATATGTTGTCATGGTACATGTGGTAACCATCGTTTTTGACAATATAAGACCCAATCAGAGAGCTTATTTAAGATCTTGAGGATGCATAAAAAATCTTCCATTAATGTCGTATATAGACCAATATAGACCTCGAATAAACTCAATTTTGCCTATTTCTCAAATTTATAGGCCGTCGCCATGGTAACCAGATGACGAAGAAGTAAACGTTTTGTCAAATTTACCTTTTTCTCATTGGCCCCTACTAATATGTGAAATTTCATGAAAATTGGAGACCATGCTTGCCGAAATTGTTTAAATGGTTACAGAGAATTGCTACTAATCGTTTAATGCTTTATTTTATTCAGTATGAGGCCTACAGGTGCAGCGTATATATTGTAAATGTAATCTTTCTTTTCAAAAGCAAATATACCAACAAAGTCTTAATAAACATACAAATTCAGTATACTCAATCATACATACAAATCATATAACAGGCTTTAAAGAGATCATCAATGATAACAGTGCTTCTGTAAATAAAAGCTGCAGTTTTTCATGGAAATTATTTTCAAGAGACCAGAGAAAATAAACAGACATGCTTTTTATTGTTGTCATCTCGCAATGAATATCTCGTTCTGTTAGAATGTTCCTTGAAGTGTGTCTCTAATATTCTGAAATGAAATGAGAGTACTAGTCTTTCCTGAATAGGGATTCTTTGAGGAGTGTTTGGTTCTTTTTATGTTTGGGTTGAAAGTTTTACTGGGTTCGTATGCCCGTTAAAAGAAATGTTTGTATTCATAAAAGGGATTTGTGCTTGACTTTCAGGCAATGTTACGACACATTTAAAAATATCATGTAAACGTGAATTAACAAAATCACAAGAAAAAAAAAACAGCTAAAATTGCCGAGGGTTTATGGATCTCAGAAAAAAGGTTTCTTAAACAACCCATTTGGGTATAGATAATCCATGTTTTGGATACTATATTTAGCAACTTCTTTAATGTGATAGCTGCTCGCTCTTCGGTTAAAAGGCTGGGAACCTCCGTTTTTCTGACTATGAGCGAATACGTTGACCAATTGAGTTGTTATTTATAAGCCAACTACGACATGACCAAGTTTCGTTCGAAAATATCATAAATCACTATCAGTGTTTCTGATGTCTATTTTGGTTTTCTTTTATCAAAATCTTTATAATATTGATATTATTCACCTCATCTGTATTTTCAACAGAACCCCGAGCACAACAAAGAAAAAAAAAAAAAAAACAAACAACAAATCATGTACATGATATGGAGGCCGTCATTGCTCTAGTTGAGCGACATACAGATCATGCTTTTCTCAAAAGTTTCGAAATGTTTCGATATCTATTTACTCAGCGAGAAAGAAACATTCTTCGACCAAGCCCGCTGCCATCTGATTTGTCGAATAATTATATGACAAGCCCTTCAATCGATCGTTGTTAGATACATTTTGTACATGTATCTATGTAGCTTACGAAATAAAGAGATCTGAATTTTAATTAGATTGAGAATATTTATGACTGATGAATTTCATCTGGCATTCGAAATATTTGGGTTAGCAGCGGATGTCTTGGCACCTGGTCTCACTCTCTTATTGGTAGTTCGCTTCTGTTTATATGATTAAATGTTTTGGTTTGTTTGCTTTGATTCCTGTTTTATCTTGATTTTTATGCCCTTCGTTAAATGATTTTCGAATTTTCAATTCTTTCCCATATTTGTCTTTTCTCGTAATTTTCGGACGTTAATTTACGATTTGAGTGTTTCATCATCCTGCATTAAGGTGATTCTACAGTTGTCTCATGAAGCAAGTTTTCAAATGTTTTGGGTTTTACATGGTTAATAACTTCATACATCTTTGAACCGGAATAATAACATGATTCTGGTATAGGCGTTAATCAATTTTCCTTTTTGTTTTTGCTTTCTTCTTAGAAATTGATTAAAATGAGAGTTTAAAGACGATGACGACTTTACATACTAAAGTAAGCATGAAACAGTCTCACATAAAAATATAAAGCTTCAAAAACAGTATCTTACGATATACCAAGATGTATGGAATGGAAGTTGGACTAAATCAGTGTTTCTTTTTTCTTATGTTCTCCGCTTTTCTGGTACAGCTAAGGGCAGATGAAAGGCAAATTTTAGATATACTGTATTTCATGACTCCAAAGTTGTGTCAAAGAGAGTGTTCAAATCATCACTCCTGCAATGAAATCGTGTATGATAAAGCTCAATTAATGTGTACACTTGTTGGTAATAACGATGAAGATGTGATGTTTACGACCAATACCGACTTATTACCTACGGTAAGTTGAATTATGTGTAACTTATGTGTGGTCTTTTATGTGTTTCTATGATGTGAGTTGGTGTTCCTTGTCCCTTTGCGTCTCTTTCTTTGGGTGTCTCTTCTGTGTTTTTTGCATTGGGTGTTTTGGGGTTTTGCTGTGGGGGCTGCAACCTAGTGTTTTGGAGATCCCCTCCTTTCTTCGATAAATATGAAGAAAGTAGAAGTTTATTTTGGGTCACATCGCTCATATGAATTTCGGTTTAACATTGGACTCTGTGTGGATTGTTAGTCCTCTACCGAAGACGCCGGAGGGGACTCTTAATTTTCTCTCTGTGTGTCTGTCTTTGTGTCTGTCTGTGTGTCTCTCTGTCTGTCTGTCCGTCCGATTGTTACTTTTCCAGTCTTTTTCTGCAGTGGATAGATAGGTGTAATTTGATTCACATCTCGATCTTGGAACGTTACACAGCAAGTTAGACTTTCGTCACGCTTGACCTATTTTTCCAGGAGTTATGCCCCTCGATGTCTTGCAAAATGCAGTTTTTGTCAGTTTTTCGGGCTTTTTTTCTGCAACAAATAGTTGTATTCCAATGAAATGTGATACGCAGCTTTGTTTTGGATAGTTACAGAGAAAGTTTGACCGTCATCACGCTTGACATATCTTTCAAGGAGTTATGTCCCTTGATAACGTGCATGTCTGGTCCATGCTGTTAATTTATCTGCCCTAAAATGATGCTTATAAATTTGAAAGCGTTAAACATTAGTACCACTTGGTGAGAGTCACTGCTGGCGGACCAGGAATCCCCGAAGACACATGTAGCCAAATTTAATCAATTTCGGTTGGTCCTTTCTTCAAACGCTTTTCAAAATTTCTTATAACCAAATTTTCACAAATTTCTAAAACCCGGGTCATGCAGCATCATGTCCCAGCCATCTGGCTACGTCTTTTGGTATCTGAGACAATTCTCATTGACTGTCAGCGTACTATTGATAGTATGGATATATAACTCACACCATTATTTACAAGAGTTCGAGATCTATCTACAGTAGGAATTATTTTGTCGGAAAAAATGCGAAAAAGGTGATAACATCTAAGTTTTCTTAATTCTTAAGAGAGCGGACAGTAAATTTGAGTTCATGTTTAATTGAAGAGCTCTAGGCAGAGTTATACTAGGACATAAATTTATGCCAGTAGCTCTCCGATCATAATTCTATTTATATTGACAGTATTGTTTTTGGTGTTTCTATGGTATGATGTTGTCGTCTCAGCCTGTTTGTCCACCTGTTCTCGTCTCGAAAGAGTATGTTTCCCTCTTTTCACTGTTGAGGATGTTTGTGTTGTATGCACATTTAAAAGAATGTTTAGAATGTGAATTTAAGTTAGTTGTGTGACTCTTTCATTCATTAATTTTCTGTGTCGGGAAGGAAGGTGGGTTGAAGTCTCGGCATGACAAAACACAAACCCCGCTAACATCAACGCGCCATTGTCATTTAAGGATTTAAGGATTTTTTTTCTAATATACTGCCACTGACATTCTGTAGAAGTTTAAAAGAAAGGAGGGGATCTCCAACAACACCAGGTTGCAGCACCCTCAGCAAAACCCCAAAACACCCAATGCAAAAACACAAAACAGACAAGCACAGAAAGAGACGCATAAGGGACAAGGAACGTCAACGCACAACACAGAAAGATCATAAAACTCTCATAGAATAAAGTCCTATGACAAATTTGAAATATTTAAAAGATATTAATTTTGCATAAATATTTCGAATTATGCATTATCTTATATAGGTAAAGTATGCTTACTACTACAGTGTACTGCTTCTGACAAATCGTTCACACATGTGGTCAGCAGCTATAAGACGCTCGACGATCTTCCACAGCAGGTGTAAATTGACACTAAAGTAATTTTTTTCAGAGGCTATGCGCAAGAATTTTTGCAAAACGATTGCGCAATTTTATGCAGGATCAAAAATATTCTGAGATATTATGGCACTTTAAAGTGATAATATAAGGAGCACAACTCTAAACGTAATACACATGTATAACAATTTTGCCAATAAGCTAGCTTACTGAAGATCACTGACGAGGGTTAAGTACCCGAAACGTGCATGTCTGGTCCATGCTGTAAATTTTAACTGGTCTTAAATTATGCTATTAAATTTACACACGTTTACCATTTGATGGAGATATTTCTTAGTCTCTGTGATTTCCCTTGCGTGTAAATTCATATCCTGATTTCATATAGTATGTGAGGGACGGAGACGTTCTCCAATAGTATTCGGTTGCAGCGCCTAATGCAAAGCACACAAACGAAATACCGTAATACATATGCATAGAATAGACAAGCACAGAGAAAACAAGCACAGAATTGACAAGCATAGAATAGAAAAGCACAGAGTAGACAAGCACAGACTAGACATGCACAGAGTAGACAAGCACAGAGTAGACAAGCACAGAGTAGACAAGCACAGAGAAGACAAGCACAGAGTAGACAAGCACAGAGTAGACAAACACAGAGTAGACAAACACAGAGTAGACAAGCACAGAGTAGACAAGCACAGATTAGACGTGCACAGAATAGACAAGCACAGAGTAGACAAGCACTCAGTAGACAAACACAGAGTAGACATGCACAGAGTACACAAGCACAGAGTAGACAAGCACAGAGTAGAGAAGCACAGAGTAGGCAAGCACAGAGTAGGCAAGCACAGAGTAGACAAGCACAAAGTAGACAAGTACAGAGTAGACAAGCACAGAGTAGACAAGCACAACCAGCGACACAAAAGGGACAAGGGAGATCAATCACCAATGTCGACATCAAAACTCTTAAGACAAAACGGACGAGACAAATGGGCTTTCAGTGTGACTTAGGATGGCCATCTGACATTTAAGCAACAAGAACTACATGTGCATCTCCTCACCCTCGTTCTGCTATTTTGCTATTTAGAAGAACGCACAACTGTTTTACACAATAACCTTCCCAATATACAGAAAAGACAAGAAGGGCCGAATTACATGTACAATTCATATAAAAGAGATTTAAATTTTATGTTTGGACCGAGCAATTGTTAAATTGTGTATCACTCATAAGGATTAATGTTCCGAAACACATTGCTGGTGCATAACAGTTGGTTGCTGGTGCAGGTGCATAACAGTTGGTTGCTGGTGCATAACAGTTGGTTGCTGGTGCATAACATTTGGTTTGAAATTTGTTCAAGAAGGTAAATAGTTAGTACACGACTGTATTATCATTATAAACTCGTGCTTTGGTTGTTTGACTTTCTGTTTTTGTGGTTGTTGTTGTATATTTCATTGTCCTATGTTTTCTGTTAATCTTTTTTTGTGATATTTGTTTTTATAACAATCCCATTGACCTGAGCCGGTTTGGTCAGTACAAGTTTGACTCAGTTGATATGTTTTCAATAATTAAACGGACTTATTTAAATGTCTGCTGTTATGTTTTTCATTTTGTATATTATTTGCGTTTTCTTTTGTAATCATGCGGATGTGTTCCGTTGTGGTCTTGTTTAATAGCTTTTCCATATTCTTGAAAATATCAAATGTGTTTACTGCATTATGCAAAGGAAGGAAAATAATCCCCGTTATTTCTAGGAATAAAGAGTCAAGTTCGACATGTTTATTATAAAGTCATAATCGATCATCAGCGATTGACCAATACACAATGCTTCGAAGTGCTATATTACCTGTGTCAACACTCAAAAGATAGATAAGTGCGTTACAAATGAATTAAAATTCAGCTCTCTTTATTTCGTAAACCACATAAAGATCTAACAACGACCGATTGGAGGTCGCCAGTGATACGAGGGCTGATTGATACATGTATGTTGTTCGCCTCCTACTGATGGATTTGAATTTTATCAGACGCTTAAGTTTAATATTTTCGGGTAACTTTGTCAGAAGTGAAGCATAGTATGTGCCATTGATTTTTTTTCCTTTTTCGAGATAATCTATTAGCAGGATACCTTATTTATCCCAGAAAACCGAGACTCATCAATATAATTCAGTCCTCGTATAATTATTCGACCCATCAGATCTCAACTGTCTCTGTCGACGAATGTTTTCCTCGCGGAGTGAATAATATTGAGGCATTCCGAAAATTTACAAAAGTACGATCCAAATGACGATTAACTACAGCAATGGCGGCCTTTATAACATACGTGAATTGTTCATTTGTGTTGTGCCCGTGGTTTCTATTTTGTGACACTCTATACAGGCAAAGTTATTCCTATGGGTACAAAAAATGTACTTATTGTGGGCCTCTGGTTGCAGATTTGCTTTTGTACACATACGAAAAAGAATTTATGCAAAATCTGCAAAAACTCAAGAAATTTGACGACTTGAAATATTTCAACGGCACCTCTAGGTATGTTGATGATATTTTGAATATCGATTACCCACATTTTGACTATTACAAAAATCAAATTTATCCTCCAGAGTTAAAATTGAACAAAGCTAACACAAATGATAAAGCTTCACCATTTTATGGATCTTGATATCACGGAGAAACTCAAACAAAGATATACGACAAAAGAGAAGACTTTGGCTTCAACAAAGTTACTTTTCCTTGGCTTGATGGCAATGTTCCAAGATTGCCATCGTATGACATCAACATCTCTCAACTCATCATATACCCTAGAGCTTGCTTCCATGTTTCGGACTTCCATGACAAAAATATACAAATATAAAAAAGCCGTCTCAGCCAAAGATTTAGATATCATAAACTTGTTAATTCTTTTTCGAAATTCTACAATAACTATTCTGAACTTCTTTCAAAATTTGGGACGACTCCGGCATCAGGGTATGTATCATTGGGAATTTCATTGCCTTCATTTCGCGGTGACCATTTAAACAAAATCAAAGGGATCAAAGGCAGATTAAACTTCAACCAAAAATGTAAGAAAATAGTCGGTCGCCTGCTTTACCGAGGATATGATTCTAAAGTCATCACAAAAACACTGATCATGGTACTGGACCAATCTACAGTTTTGCCCCAGTGTCTTTTCCAACGTTGCACACTTGTCAACCGTGACGATGGAACTCCATGATGGGCCTTGTTCAAATATCATCATTGAAGACTTAGTCTTGATTTAAGTCCTATCCGAAAGTTGGTCAGACTTCTCGTGTAATTGATCTTGAGCTCGCTTTAGCCAGCAGAGCACAGACTGTTACACGCATGCCATAAAATTTTTTAGATCCATTTACATAGAATCTGTGTTACAAGAGGCCGCTGCGTTGAACTATCTTGTTTGTGATGTCATCTTACAGTGAGGAGTTTTATGTTTATACAACAATTGTGTGTCTATAGAGACCTCTGTGCACACGTTATCCGGATAACCAAACCATTTGCTAAAAGCAGATGACCGTCCAAAGTCTGCATCGGATGCACATTGGTCTCCTTTCTTTTATGTGTTGTCATCAATGTTTAATGTTTCTGTACGTCTGTTACGATTGTGTTGTATGATGTTCTAGTGAATATTGTTGTGTCTCTTTGCGATTTGAAGTTTGTATGATGTAATTTATGTGTCACTGTCTTGTGGGTTTATTTCGCTGGGTGAATGGGGGTAGTCATGCTGGAGATCTTTCTTTTTTTCTCTATTAGCTAAATAAACAGATGAGATGGGTACTATAAAAATTATAAACATTTGGAAAAAATAATTTAATTGAACATAAGAGACACTCATAGTGATTTATAATATTTTCGAATGAAACTAGGTAATTACGTACATGTATATGTAGTTGGCTAATAAAGAACAACTCTGATTGGTTGATACATTTACGTATCTGAGCAAATGAGACAGTTCATGGAACACGACCTCCAACCGGTTGTTGTTGGGTCTCTGTGTAGTTTACGAAATAAAGAGAGCTGAATTTTAATTAATATATTGATAGCATTACGTGACAAATATGGATAATAACAATATCCCTGTATACAGCACAAAATAAAACAGAAACCAAAGGCATACAAAATTAGGATAAAACAGGAACCAAAGCAAACAAACAAAAACCTCCACCATATAAAAAGAAGCGAATTCCTGGTATGGGATGAGACAAGGTGCCCAGGAAGAGTAAGCATACCCTGCTTGTATGCAACATCCGCCGCTAGAATTCGGTAGAACTGTCACATCCAGTTACTTCCATTTCGGAAGACATAGAGTGCAATCTTTGGTTAGATGGTTCAAATGTTCAATGACAGAATATCATCCATCATTCTGGAGAGTGGGACATCATAGTGTATGACGAGTTTCCCATATCGACCGCAGAACTTCCTCAGTGACGATGGTAGTCGATCATAAACATTTCCCTGACTGAGAGCCAATCTGAAAGACGTCTAGCTCTCAGAACAAAATCCGTATATTTGGTACTTGCTCTGGCATAGCGTATCAACTGAGATATGAACACGCCATAAACAGGCGATGAAGGGATATTGCTACCCAGAAAAGGAAAGTTTGTAATTCTGAAACTGAAGTCGTCACGTTTGTCATAGAGTGAGGTGTTCATGTTACTATCAGTGTCGTAGGACAACGTTATGTCCAAATACGATGCTGAATGATTTGTCTTGTATAGGCAATATATTATGGTAATTCATCTGCTCTTTATTAATCATCATATGATATTAGTAATAGAGTAGAATTGAATATTTTGATATTGTTTTATTTTTCAGAATTCAAATGCGGATGTTGAATGCATGACGACAATTTGTACGGCCTTCGAAATTTGTGTACGGTTGAAAACTAAAGCTGTTTGCGTAAGTGAAGGTAAATGAAACATATAGCTAAGTACATGTATCTAGATTCCAAGAAATGCTTTCAGAACTAAATTTCTTTAGTGTCTTTTAAACATGATGGAATGAAAGGAGGGGATTTCCCACAACAATTGGTTTCAGTACCCACAGCAACCAATCAAAAGCTGAAATGCACCCCCCCCCCCCCCCCAAAAAAAACAACCCAAAACAAAACAAAAGAGAAGACATGTAAAAGAGACGAAAAAGGTACAAGGAACACCAAATACGATATTCACAAACCCTTAAAACAAATGTGTGTAAATAAAACCAACGAGACCAAAAGGCAAACGGTGCCCCTGAAAAATGCGTGCCGTTCTGCACGATATTTCGACTTCTGCTCTCTTGCATTAGAAGATATATGGGATCTCAGATGAATTTTCATTTCATACGATGTATTATGAAACGAGTGGTGTTTTTGATATCCCAGAGCCATGGCGAGGGAATATAAAACGAAAACAAATTTCATAATATATGGACAGTTATGAAATGAAAATCCATTTGAGATTCTATTTAAAACAAGATTCTACCAAAAAAAAGTTTATTTTCAGCTTGAAATCAGCGATTCTGAGAACAAGGGTGAACCACGCCATGACCAAAAGTCGTCCACAACGATATGAAAAGTATTTCGCAATCGCATAGATGTTCTTTGCGTAAAGAGAAAAATGTTTCTAAGTTGCTCAGTACTTTAATGCAATAAATAAATATTTCAACAACAGCAGTTTGTGTTATGGATATTGAATTAATTTAACATATGACCGATATTTCAACGGTTACACTTGTCACAGTGTCGGTGATGAGGCTCCAAATTTGACCATTCGCATTTATGTTATCATAACTGTTGATTATGAAATGACTTTATGAAACTGCATAGCGGATGTATCGTGGGATAAATGCGATTTTTAAAATTCTTTATCACAATTAAGTACAATAGCTTTATAATTTGGACCCTTCGTATTCGTTTTATTTTTTTGATTTTCCTTCTATTACAGATACACCACGAGATTGTAAGGATGTACTGAAGACTGGTAAACAAAACAGTGGACAGGCAGTGATATTTCCATTCTATCCAATATTAGATCGTGTACTTGTCCTATGCGACATGGAAACAAACAATGGAGGTTATACGGTATGAATAGTAGTGCTGTATATTGGTATTGGAATATTGAAGAGTATCGATACTTTGGGTTTTTCAATACGTATCGATACATAAATGCTGAATATCGTTACTTTCAATACTTTTGATAAGAAAATAAAATCCTAAACTTTTAATTGTTTTTGGCTTATTTTCATATATTTATTCTCAATCTTTTCTGATCACATCAACGTTCAGACATGCGAGTTCAAATAAAGTTTCTATCGTAATAATATATCGATAAATCGGGTTACCAATGTCACGTAGCGTCCAAATTTTGAACTTGGGAAGAATTTGCCAACGTTAGAATACTTTTGACATTGTTATTCGCTGTGTTTGCGATGTTCGTGCAAAAGAAGGGTGTCTAACATTTAGAGAAATATAAATAAATATTAGAAATGACTGTCTCAGCTTTGGTGTTCATGGGTGTATCATTCGCGATTCATGGAAGTTGCACGTGACCATCACCAACCAGAACTTTTGGTAGATAACTAACACTTTCCATACCTGCTATTTTTATCTTTTTAGTCCGTTTTTGCTTTTGAAATAATCGTAATATCAATTTGTTGGGGTTTGTTGTTCTGTTTTATAAAGTTTTCATTGATTAAAACATAAAAAACCATTTATTAATTCATTATTATGATTTATCTGAGAAAAATGTTGAAAATATTGAGTATTAAAGCAAAATCTTTTGTATTGTATTCGACTTTGAGACTGAATAACTGTTAGGTACTTCTTTGATGCTTATTGAAAAAAAAATATTTCAATATACAGCACTAATAAATAGTAACATTCTATGTTTATTATTCTGTGTACTCAATCTTACAGGTATTAATTATGAAGCAATGGTCTTCTTTTCACAACGATGGCAATTATTCTTTCCTTTTAACTCGGAATTCTTACGATGTTTACATAATAATATATTTTAGCATCTATAGGCATACCCATAAGGCTCGTTGGGTCATGCGTAGTTCTTGTTTAATGAATGAAAGTTAAACACAAATCTCGAAATCAGAGTCCAAAAATCACAACCAGAAGGCCGTCTTCCACCGCAACGTCATAGGTTCCTTTCACTACTTTCCACTCTCAATATGACCTTGCCTTCACCCCATAGGTCCCCTGTATTTTTCAAATTAACTAAAAAGGAAATTACATAAATTCAGATTGAAGATAGGGATAAAGTTAGAATAACTGTTCTAAATTATGGCGCCAAAAATTAAAAGTAATCGCATTTGTTGTTTTCCGACGTCATTAAACTACAATGACATGACGTCACAATAGGGCCGCCGACAGAAATCCTGTCGAAACTGGGGACCCTGAATCCTAGGGTACTTTGCGGTGAAGCGTCTGGCGGAATGCGATGAAACCCTTGGTGCACCAAGATGCCAAAAGGCTATCAAACATTCAAAAAATATAAAACAGACTTTTCTTACGTCAAAAGAAAAATCAGAAAAACAGACGGGGACAATAACACAGTTTCATAGAAGCACGACGAAGAAATTTATCTAATGAACAATGCGAGAAAGGAAAGTATTGTAAGTGGCGCTCTTAAAACGAGTCATGCCAATGAGTAAAATTTAAACATACGAAAGGAGGGGAAACATATAATATTCAATTTATCATTTGTATCGTGTGACATAGGGTTAGGTATGTATTTTGCTGTGCTCACTGTAAGACTTTGTCGTTGCAGATTTACTCCTTATTTGATGAACGCGTTGTATATGATTCATTATTTGTATATCATTCCGTATGGAATAATTGTTGATATTTTTTATTTAATGGCTTGTTCAACTGTCGGTTGATTTGATCCTCTTTGTCAATATTACATTGTTTAGATTGAGGATCACTGACGAGGGTTGAGTACCCGAAACGTGCATGTCTGGTCTATGCTGCAAATTTATCCGTTTATAAATGATGCTATTGAATTTGAAGACGTTTAACATTGTTGTGCATGTTAAGGAGATGCTCACCCTTCCTCTCTCACTCCTACGTAGGGAGTTCTCCTCTCTTCATATAGTAGATTTTTTTTCATTTCTATTTCTTTGCCTTACATAGTTCTGGTTTCATCCTGGTTTTGTATGCCCTTGGTTAGATGCTTTTTCGATTAATGATTTTGTACCTCTTGATAGGGATATGTTTTTTTTTCATATTTGTCATTGTCTCCATTGTTAGGGTGGATAGTTCCTATCTTGGATGTGTGTACTTTAGTGGTCCTAGCAACGCGGCAAAGTCTGAGATATTTTGCTCTTTTGAATAAGGGATGATCAGCGTTGGTGGGAATATAAAGATAACTGCCTTTTAAAAAAACAAATGTTAATGGAAAACACATAGACAGTATTGTTCTACTAACATTCTGATTTTACTTCATTTTCTTAATTTTTGATACCAGTAGTATCTATTTGATAAAATACATGATAGCACCAACTCAACAACTTGGGTTTGTTGTTTTAATAATCTTAACAAACAGGTTATACAGCGGAGATATGATGGATCCGTCGACTTCGCACAAGATTGGAACAGTTATACACATGGATTTGGTTTCTTGGACAATGAGTTTTGGATTGGTAAGTTTGAATCATGAAGATATAAGCAGTATGAAAGCCTTACAAGACCGCATATTTCCTTTTAAGATAACATTGTCTCGAACGTAAAATACATATCATAGTCATTACTGTGCTTCATTGCAACCGGATGACTTGGAAGGCAATAAGTTCTTAGTAATCTTACGGGATATCGATGGCGGGTGCAACTAGCCAACAGGGGATGCTTACCCCTCCCGGGCATCTGGTCCCACCTCTAGCTCGCGAGGGGTCTGTCGATGCGCAATTTGGTGCTCTTTTGTGAGAGCTAGTGAGATTATCGTCAGGATCTTCTTCGACTCATTGATACTCTGGAAGCAGAATTTCGTCGCCGTCTTTATTTTCGTCTCGTCTTTGCCTGTTATTCTTTATATATTAAATAAAACCTTGAGTAGATACGTTGAAAGACCTGCAATGTCTAATCTGAGAGAAAAATTTGAATATGAAAATGGCTTGACCTAGAATTGTTTCCTCTATTTATAAGTTTTACTCGCACCATGCCTGATGATAACGTACATACATGTATAAGAACAGATTCTATTCTATATATGACAAATATGGATAATGACCATATCCCTGTATACCGCACAAAATCGATAATTCAGAAAATCAGAAACCGAAGGCATACAAAATCAATATAAAACAGAAACCTATCTTATGTTCTAATCCAGCTTTAACATATATCGGCAAATGGAACTTTTTAATTGGATAGAAAAATGTTGTGACAGTCTCTGTTCTAAAATGCGAAAGTGTTGATTCTTATTCAGCGAATACTATGAACGATATTGAAAACAAATATTTCAGATCTCCAATGTTATATACAGTAAGGCTAAATAGCCACTGTGATCTGCTCTTAACGTTCAATTTAACAGAAATTTCAAATTCAAAAGGCATGATTATCTTAAAAGCAATTAAGTCTAGCAAGCTAGGCACATGGAAATGCTAAAATCTAAAATAGTCGTTTATTAAAGTATTATGAAACACGAACTCTCTTCTTGTTTTACATATGAGAACGTCATTAAAGTGATCAATTTCTATTTAGGTAACGACATAATTCATCAACTATCTTCTTTGGGACGAACATCCCTCTTGGTGCATCTCTATGATCACTATGGGACGTTTAAATATGCACACTACGATAACTTTGAAGTTGAAAGCGAAAGTAGGAAGTTCCAGCTTCACATTTCAGGGTATTCAGGAACAGCAGGTAAGCATTTCATTGACTTAGATAATCTTGCATTGCGTGTACGTAAAACTTTTTATAGAGAATGAGCTTGTTAGACCAGCATTACAGGTAAATATTCATAATGCAAAATTATGACAGTCGTGCAATTAGGTATTTTGCAGCATACTAGCACCCCAGTTGTTCCCTTCCTCTTTTGTATCGCGAAAAAAGGGTATCTCTAACAAAACTCGATTGAAGACGTTTAACATTGCTACTCTTCCCTTACCATGGGGTTGTAGGTATTAAGGATACACTCTTTATGTCTGATATGAAGAATAAGCGTGTTACATTCTAGTAGGCATCAGAGTTTGTTTAGAATATTGCGTTATCATAAAACAAAATAAAAACAAAACAAAACAAAACGAATATCTTGTCAATATATGAAACATGGTTTTATTGGTTGAGCCCATCAGACTGTAACCATTCCTGTAATTCATCTTGGATGAATTGGTCCGTCGATGCTCCATTTGGTGCTCTATTGTGAGTGCGGTTGAGATTATCGTCAGGATCTTCTTTAACTCATTTGTGTCACACTTATGCCCTTTGCCGTGTGGAGCTCGTAAAAAGTTCCCCGCGAGGGGTCTGACAGTAAGTGTTTTGAATATTGTTCCCTGACATTGTCGCCATAGCACTTTCTATATAGCCAGAACCATAGACAGTGCATGTATTTAATATATTTTCATTTTCGTGCGTGAACATCGACGGCGGGTGCGGCTAGCCAACAGGGGATGCTTACTCCTCCCTGGCACCTGGTCCCACCTCTAGCTTGCTAGGGGTCCGTCGATGCTACATTTGGTGCTTTATTGTGAGTGCTGTTGAGATTATCGTCAGGATCTTCTATAACTCATTGGAGAGTACATGTAATATATTAAGAAGGACTTTACCATTGACGGCGTACAAGATTCTAGATTAATGAAGATGGCATTTGGGTAACGCTATTACCATGGTAACGAAGGCTTGTTGAATATCAAATTCGACTATTTGAACACGTTATATTTAATATAATGACAGTAGGATTGCGAAGCGATATTGACCGTCATTTAGAATTCTCATTTTGTTAGAATGCATTTCATATCTTATATGAGGGGATATCCCAGAGGACTCGATTGCAGCAACCAGATATGATGCATAAGGGCCCACTTTTAAAGTTTTATGCAATTTAATATGATCAGTTTATTTTAAATGCTTATGAAAACACGATCAAATATATGGATCTGAACTTAGATATGTGCCCTCGATAACCTTGAGTCCATCAGCACTGACACTCAACAAGTGGTTTAAATATAATAAAACTTCAAAGCGATTGCCAATTGTTCTCTTTGGCTTATGTGCTCGTTGGTTTATGTGTGGTCATCTATGTTTGATGATTTTAATGTGATTTGGCGTTCATTGTACCATTTCCGTCTCATTCTATGCGTGTCTACTTTGTGTTTTTGCAGTGAGTGTTTTGGGGGTTTGCTGAAGGTGGTCGGATCGAGTGTTGTTGGATATCCCTTCCTTTCTTTCAGTTTATTTAATTTCCATTGTTATTCTTAAGAAACGACGAATCTGATTGGCAGAGAAATTTTGTTGATACCTGCATCAACATAAACCGGAAGTACGCGCTTAGCAACGTCATAAACAACGTCGTAATCAACGCAGTGTCAAAGCTGCAAGTGAATGTTGAAAAGCGACGAAATGAAATTTATCTGTTCTTAAATGATGCTATTCAATTTGAAGACGTTTAACATTTATACCACTTGGTGAGTGTCACTGCTGGTGGACCAGGAGACCCCGAGGGCACATGTAGACAAGTTCGATCAATTTCGGTTGATCGTTTCTTCAACGCATTCTAAAATTTCTGTTATTAAAATTTCCTGAAATTTCTAAAACGTGGATTCTGTAGCATCATATCCTACCCATCCTGCTACGTCTTTCGGTACGTTTTTGTCGACATAGTAACTTTCATACTTTTTTAGCATATTACATTGTTTAGATTTGAGGACCACTGACGAGGGTTAAGTACCCGAAACGTGCATGTCTGGTCCATGCTGCCAATTTATCTGTTCTTAAATGATGCTATTCAATTTGAAGACGTTTAACAAGATAAGTAGTCACTGTAGTATAATTTTGGTTGATCGAGGTATCAAAACCATTGAGGGAAAACTTTGGGGAAACCTCGATCAGCCAAATAATATTACAGTGATACCTTAAATGTTAAACGTCTTCAAATTGAATAGCATCATTGTAGAACAGATAAATTTGCAGAATGGACCAGACATGCACGTTTCGGGTACTTAACCCACGTCAGTGATCCTCAATCTAAATAATGTTATATGGTCAAAGAGTGTGGAAGTTATTATGTCTAAAATGTGCCGAAAGAAGTAGCAGGATGAGCGGGATATAATGCTTCAGGACCCACGTTTTAGAAATTGCAAGAAATTTTGATAACAAATATATTCAAATGCGTCGAAGAAAAGATCAACCGAAGACGATCGAACTTGGCTATATGTGCCTTCGGGGATTCCTTGTCCACCACACGGACAGGAACACGTTGTGTCGCCTTACAGTACCGTTGACAGAGACATTTAAAGTTCTGGACTTAAAACGGTTCGTTGACATTATGCCACAGGTGAGGACATGAAGGAAACCTTCCGTTGTCGCGACAATGGCATGTGTGGAAAGTATGATTTTATATAAAGTGCAAGTATTATTTATATGATTTATGTAATATAAGTATGATTTTATACTCTATATTTTATTATTATTATTTTATCATACTGTAAAACGAGAATATTTAGCGCTCGATTAATTAGCGCAAAGGCATGGTTGCGCTAAATTAAGTAGTGCGCTAAAATTTTCAGATGCAACATATGAAACTTCAATAAGAAAGTATTCGACATTTTATTCAAAGTGCATTACACCGTGTCCACGGTACATGTATGGTCTATCCGGCAACGCTTGTTGTTTTTATAGCTAATTAGATAATTGGATTAACGCTAGCGCTTGGGTAGATAATGATAGTACACGCGCCGTGATTAACATGTACATTTGTAATGGGTAGATCATGATTGTCTATGTGTCGTAATAACCAATCATGAAATATAAATTAGAGTCGGACGAGATTATTCTTCAACAAAAAAAAACCTGAAGTTGTATTTAATCGGAACAAATTTTCAGTCCAACCAATCAGATAAAAAATTGTAGTCGTACCTAAATGCACGGATAGACGTTCATATGTATTATTTCTAGCGAGAAGACTTCTCTCTCGCTTATATTTAGATGGCGTAACATTTGTGTGAAAACACAGTGCTTTATAACACAAGGTACATATACGGTAAAAAAGGAGATCTATAAAGAAAAGTTTGCAAACATTAATACAAGCCTACGAAAAGGCAATTCAATTGTCCAAGACACGTGCCGATATGTAGTCAATACCTCTATGTATATCGCTATGAACATGTACATTAGATGCGCAGTCTTTAAAAGGATTTATTTACATAACGTGAATAAAATCGGGATGTTAGCGCCGTTGCCGTAAAATGATTCGTTACGCCAAGTTGAACAATTTGGACGATATATATTCATCCATGTTACAGAACAGCGTTATTTTCTTTCATCACTTTTAATAGAATTGATAATTATTTCGTATTACCAACGATCGTCCGAACATGAGACACGACGGATATTTTTTTGTTTGACGTTACAAAAATTACGATTCATCGACGGCAATTTGCTACTGGCGATGTCTGAGAAACAAAGTCCTAAAGTCAATGTGCGCTAATTTTATTGACCAGATGGTGTCAATGCGCTAAATTAAGTTTGCGCCAAAAGGTTTTCATCCCTCATTGCGCTAAAATATGTTTGCGCTAAATATTCTCGTTTTACAGTATATTATATTTTATATAAAATGCCCAATAAACCATCTGCTGGTAAAATCTTATTGTTATATATGACTTCAAAATCCTTTTAACGATTATTGTTCAATTGATCCATGTATATATTCATGAACTCATCCTACAACTCTTCAAATTAAACAATCATACTTTCAAATTTAAATCTTTTCTATGTGTTCTACGTTCATGTTACATAAATGTTATTATATCCCGCTTAACAAAAAGAAAAATAGAGCTGTATACTTTTAGAATTTACTAAGCTAATCTAATTGCTCAACCTTTGATTCAAAATAAAGATTCAATTTTCCATTCATGCTCATATACCGTTAAGAGTCATGTCAAAGGACCATATCTTCTTGTCTTGTCATAACAACGGACATACATTATTAAATAATAAATAATAAAAGTATACAATAAATATACAATGTAAACAACGGCTATTCACATATATTGTTTGGATAATGTTGTCGATAATTTTCTACATAAAATTTGTATATAAAATTAAATAATTAAGAGACACCATAGTTGTCCTTTTCAAATTTCCGTTTTTGATGCTCACAGTAGGTCATCGCCAATCAGATCTACTAATAACATGAACAGAGTTTAATTCATTTCATGGTAATGATGTATTATTGGATTTTTAAAAGAAATCGTCGGTTACCTAATGATTTATTAGTGATTTTACTGAATTTTTGTCGATAATTTTTATGACAACGGATGGTTTCCAACATATCCTCACCTGTGGCATAATGTCAACGGACCGTTTTAAGTGCAGAACTTTAAATGCCTCTGACAACGGTACTGTTAGCCGACATAACGTGTTGTTCCTGCCCGTGCACCAGCAATGACACTCACCAAGTGGTACAAATGTTAAACATCTTCCAATTGAATAGCATTATTTAAGAACAGCTAAATTTGCAGAATGGACCAGACATGCACGTTTCGGGTACTTAAACCTCTTCAGTAATCCCTTATCTAAATAATGTTATATGGCGAAAGAGTGGACAGTTATTATGTCTAAAAATATACCGAAAGAGGTGGCGGGATGGGTTGGATATCATGTAACAGGACCCATGTTTTAGAAATTTTAAGAGATTTTGATAACAGAAATGTTTGAATGCGTTGAAGAAACGATCAACCGAAGATGATCGAAAGTCAGATGACGACATAAAGAAGCAAGCAAAGGCGGGACCCGAGTGCAAAAAGTAAGATGATTATGGTAATAAATATCAGGCCAATACCGCTCTGACTAGCTTTGGACAGTGTCTTTGAGGGCGCCGCATTGTCATATTTAGAGAAGAGAGACCAACCAGACCCTGTTGCAGCACTAACAGCAATGAGTTAAAGAAGATCCTAACGATAATCTCAACAACACTCACAATAGAGCACCAAATTGATCATCGACGGACCCCTAGCAAGCCAGAGGCGGGACGAGGTGCCCGGGAGGAGTAAGCATCCCCTGTTGGCTAGCCGCACCCGCCGACGATGATCATGCACGAAAATGAAAACATGTGAAAAACATGAACTGCACTGTCTGAGGCCTTTTCTATGTATAAAGTGCTTTGGCGACTATGTCAGGGAAAGTATTTACGTGCATGTCTGGTCCATGCTGAAAATTCGTCTGTTCTTGGATGATGCTATAGAATTTGAAGACGTTTATCATTCAAAACACTTACTGTCAAACCCCTCTCGGAGAACTTTTATACGAGCTCCACACGGCAAATGGCATAAGTGTGACACAAATGAGTTAAAGAAGATCCTGACGATAATCTCAACAGCACTCACAATGGAGCACTAAATTGATCATCGACGGACCCCTAGCAAGCCAGAGGTGGGACCAGGTGCCCGGAAGGAGTAAGCATCCCCTGTTGGCTAGCCGCACCCGCCGTCGATGATCATGCACGAAAATGAAAACATATGAAAAACATGAACTGTACTGTCTGAGGCCATTTCTATGTCGAAAGTGCTATGGCGACCATGTCAGGGAAAGTATTCAAAGCACTTACTGTCAACCCCCTCGCGGGGAACTTTTGTATGAGCTCCACACGGCAAAGGGCATAAGTGTGACACAAATGAGTTAAAGAAGATCCTGACGATAATCTCGACGGCACTCACAATAGAGCAACAAATTGATCATCGACGGACCCCTAGCAAGCCAGAGGTGGGACCAGGTGCCCGGGAGGAGTAAGCACGAAAACACCCTATACGAAAGCACAAAGACGAGACCAATGGGCAACCCGTGCCGACGTAGGACGGCAATTTGTCACACAAGTAGCAAATGGCGTGGAGTACGCAACTAAAAAAATGTGCTATTCGAGGCTGCATATGAAAAGAAAGAATGAGATATCTAACAAGACCCTGTTGCAGCACCAACAGCAAAACACCACAAGTGAAAACATAGGGAAGACATACACGATAAGACACACACAAGGGACAGGAACACGACACCGAAACACCATAAACAAACGACAACAAATAAACCAACAAGACCAATGGGCAATCGGTTCCTACTTAGGACGGCCATCTGCTACGTTAGTAGCAAATGATGTAGTTATACAAATTATGTGCGCACAACCTTCGGGTTACCCAAAGGTCGGACAATTTCAGTATAAAAAACATCCTCACTGTATGTTGACCACACAAACAAGACAGCAAAACACAGGGGCACAAGTAATACAGATGAATATTTCATTAGCTTCAAAGGAGTTGGGGTGGGTTACAACTGTGCTCTGCTGGTTGGAGGGAGCTCATTCACGGTATCACCAGGAGTTCGATCTACACTTAGACAGGATAGGTGGTCGGGCATGGTAGAAAGTCAGAGTGCAAGCATTAAGAATGCGCTGCTACAAGGTTGTAGATTTTTCAAGGAAAGGATCTCGAACAACACCCGGTTTCAGCACCAACAGCAAAACTATCCACTGCCAAAGCACAAAGCAGATACGCACAGAAAGAGACGCATATGGTACAAGGAACGCAAATTCACGTAGAGACATCAAATACAAATGACTACACATAAACCAACAAGACAAAATGGCAATCGGCGTAGGACGGCAATCTGCCACGTCAGTAGCAGACGATGTGGTTATCTGGATTACGAGCGCACAACCCTTCCACTTTTCCGATTTCCAAAAGGTCTCGAGTAATGTACAATTGTGGTGTAAATTAACCTCATCCCTGTGCGATGACCATACAAACAGACAGCATGACGCAGGGACCCAAGAAACACAGATGGTCATGTAAATGGATATAAAAACATAAGGTATACGAAACCTCCGTCAAGTATCATGCAGAGTGTCCGTCTGGTGACTTATGAGGATCATTTCAACGATATAAAGATCAAATTAAGGGTAAAAAAGGCGACTAATAATTTTACGTATTTTCGTTGGAAATTCGGTCTACCTTGTTACTTCTTTGGTTTAAAAAGTGACCATAAAAGTGTGCTTCAGAAATTTCTAAGATAATATATTCTGATGCATCTATAGTTCCGAATTTTATCTTCCATATTTGTGTTTTTTATGTTTCTAGAATTATCCGACTGATATCTCGTTTCATTATCACACAGGGGACTCCTTAGGCATAGCTTCCGGCACAAACTTTAGCACAATAGATGAAGATAACGACCAATATATAAAAGGGAATTGCGTGGCAATTAAAGGAAAAGGAGGATGGTGGTTCAAAAGTTGTACTCCTAGCGCTCTGAATGGTCAGTATTGCAATATTGGCATACAGGGTCATCAGTGCAACCGATGGCATAAGTTTGAGGAAGACGATAGAGGAATGGCTAAAACTTTGCTGCTCATCAGAAGGAATGACTAAGCATTGTACTGTGTATATTAAAAAAGAATTCGAGAACCTCAACAAATATCGTGGACATGTGCATTTATTCTAGAAGATGAACGAATATGGTTGCCAGCACTCTTGATGAACAAAATTACATGTTTTTTTCGATGACAAGTTCATGATTTTCATTGAAAAGCCACCAAACATTCAAACGGCCTCCTGACATCCTGATTAGCCGTCCAGTCCACCCATTCTTTTTTTTCTGATTGTTTTATCTTTATTTTTCAATATTTTCTAGTACGGAAGGACAGTAGTGGATAAACATTCATGAAATATCTTTTCATTGTTGACTATTTTCAGGAGTAATATTCACGGACAATATCTTCCCGTATATTTGTTTTCAGCTAAGTGTTATGCAACATCGATGTGTTATATTTCCGATCATGCGCCGAGTCTCTGTTTCTCTTCCCTAAGGTGAATAATGACGGGCTAAGCTTCACTTTAGTTAATAATTTTACAGTTTCTATTACATCGCTTAAGCATACTTGTAATTAAATGAGAACACAAACTGCACGAAAATCATGCAACATGTTCAACTGAATTCAAGTAGACCCCCATTCTATGTAGGCATGCGATGTTTTTCATCAAATTCTGTTGTGGAGTTTCTGTTGGTCAAGGTTTATAATCTGTATTTTAATTTAGATTGTCGAGGAAGTCGTTGCACATTGGTGAACGTGCTCGCTTCTAGTGCCCTAGGACGCGGGTTGGAATCTCGTCATCGTATTTTGTTCAAATGGCTTTGTTTTTATTAATCAAAATATCCATTGAATTTCTTGGAAAGTTCATTGTTACATGGTAAGAGTGAAATGTAGTCCCTACTTATTTAAATTTTACGTATTCAACTGAGGTCAAGGAAATCTCACTCTATGTAGATAATCGATGTTTTTATCATTGATTTCATCAAAATATTTCTTTGTTGTGTGGTTTTTATTTAAGGTTGCATAAAACTTTCATAGTTACATAATTAATGTAGAAATTAAGCAGTCCGCATTCCAGCTATAATAATATGAATTATGGCAAAGCCCTTGAAGCGAAGCGAAGAAGGTGCATGAAAATTCCGGCAAAAATTGCATAGGCCGATGCATGTTGCAGTGTTTATATAGGATACGAAACTAAGGATAAAAAATCCATCTAGCAAACGAAACTAAGGATGCAAAAAATTTAATATAGGATACGAAACTTTGGATTCAAAGATTTTCAGTCTCCTGTTGCGATTCATAAGCTAACACTTTTCAACTATTTCACCACTTTTCATCCTAGCTTTATATTACGCACTGTAAAACAGAATCTACACCATATTGCTACAAAAATTGGGATTCATCTACAAATATTTTCGTATAAAACTGACTAAAATGGTGGCGCCCATCTTGGTTGAAGAAAAATAAATCGGTCAGTATGTAACTTTTCTTCCTTATTTTCGTTCATTTTTCTACTTGTTTCGTATATATGTGTTACCACATCACTTGCTCAGAGCTAGCGGGCCCGCTTGCTCGCTTCGCTTCGCTATTAATGTTATAATTTATCTTGTTATATGTCTTATTTTCATGTGATAAATGCTACATGGTGGGTAAGTTAAGCAAATTTCCATATCAATTACTTAGCATTAAAAACTCTATGTTATAAAGATTTCTAAATTCACAGAAAGTTTACTCTTCACCATATGAAATTATATTCTATAATGAGACTGTCATTAGTTACAACAAAAGCAAAATCTCTTTAATGATGTCAGTTTGAATTCATTCAAAGACAGGGTATAGAAAAATAATGATTTTTCAATTTTGTAAGTCAACGGTGGGGATATTCACAAAAACAAAACACCAGGCTGGAGGGCCTATAAGTACAACACAAAAATAAAAACATTAAATGTTTGCATGGTGGTATAAAAAGGTTGTGGAGTACACATGCAGTTAACATTATTGATACTCATAGGACCCACTTACCTTTCTTATAATTACAATTAAGTTGAACCAAAAGTGTTGCGTCAGCTCTGGAGGAAAGGGTCGCAAAGCCTTTCAATCTTCAAGCAAAACCATGTTTTAAGAAAATTTTATGCATGTCATCATTTGAGACATTTTAAGAGGCCATGTCATTTACAATCCCCCCATCCGTCCAGGATTACAATCGTCTTCAAACTTCACGATTTACACATTTTATTCGCACGTCATGTCACTCGAAATGAAAAACACTATATTTACCATATTGTACGCAACGTTTACTTAACAATTTTTTTTATTGCCCAATCCACCTTTTCTTCCTAAAAATAGACTAAGTAAATTTGAATGACCCCACGCCCTAGATCCTTTTCTTTTTGAATACTTGTTTGATTTCTTATTAATAGTGTTGATTGATATTAGCTCTAGGTAAACAACCGTTTGTTCTAGGTCGGTAAAAATATCCTAGTATCATGGTACCTTTTTTTACATGGTTAACAAGATGTGAACCTATTACAGAGCTGAACCATTTGATACATATGGGAGGGGGTAGGAAAAGTTCCTTCTCTAATTTGAAAAAAATGCATCTGTTGTGGATTTGAAATAAAACAAATTTGGTTAAAAGAGCCGTTTCTCGTGGTCTGCAAAATGCTGAGAAAGGGCCAGGGGCGGTAAGGGGGTCTCTAGGCCCAAAATCGTTGCTAATTCCAAAGATTAAAAAAAAAATTGAAATTGATACAAAAATTGGTAAAAAGAAGTTTGTCTTTAATAGAATCAACATGAAAAATGTTTGATTTCATTTTTTCGTTAGAGTTATCCCCCTTGGAAATCACCTATGAAACCGGAAATGAATAAAAATCAATATATTTTCACATGTGATAGCAAAATAAGACTTGGCCACATCAAAACAACAAGTTAATATTTTTTCTGTATAATTTTTTTGTAAATGCTGTGAAAGTATGAATCTGTTGTTTTCATGTGACCACATAGAAAACGGAAGGAAATCAATGACTGTTGCAATACGAACGGGTCATTTTGGAAACAGAAAAAAACACATTTTAACTTCTATAATACAAGAATCATTTGAGTAAAATCAATACAATTTAACAGATTTTGTTCTGTTGTTATTGAAAATATTGATTATTTTTTCCCACATGCACGTATTCAAATGATACAGACAAAAATGTCTTTCAAATGTTTGTTATCCTCCTAACGTTACGGATATTCAGGACGACAGAGTGACGTGATACTGAATATATGACGTCATATATGTTCTCGGCTTTTATTTTGCTTGTATTTTGCGAGAAAAAAATTGTGTCAAAGTGATCATTTCATATGCATATTGAATCGAAACGACAGGGTATCCAAAAGGGTACAGTCGGCATCTAGAAAATATGTCAAACTTTAAGCCAGAATCAACGAATTAAAATATTAATTAAAAAAAAACCCTGAACAAACGAACAAGAATCATAAAAAACAGAAAAAAAACTAAACAAACAACATCGCCCCCTCCAGCACACACAAAAATAAAAGTTCAAACAAACTATAATATTAAGATGTGAAATACAACCCTCCGTTAAAAAAAAAACTAAAATATTAAATGAAGGAGTGAAATACAACCCTCCGTTTAAAAAAAATCAAATATCAAATTGTGAAATGAAGGCCATGTAAATTAGCTACCACCGCGTATCATTTGCCGTCCACGAGATGTACTTATTTTTGCAAATTTAGAGACAAAAAATATCTGCCGTGTCTAATTTTCGACTGGGAAAAATCTTTTTATTTCATTGAACAACTCCTATAGTAATTATGTTGTCAGTGTCCAAATGGATACAGCGCGTCATTTCGCGGTAACGGACATTCTGCGAGTATTGTGTACATACATGTATATATATCGATATTGTTCACGCCTTATAGTTGTACATAAATCATTTAAAGTAGCACATTCTGTATATTCATAATTTTTTCAATGATGTCAATTTAAATCATTAAAAGTGCAATCCAATATTCTTTTTATTTTTAATTTTATACATAAAAAAAGAATCATGATCTTAATTCTGGGAGTTATTTTAACATATATTGATAATTTCAGTCAGCATAAAATCAGTGCGTTTAGATAGTAGGAAATATCCGTACTAATCTGGTATTCATACCCCTCTAAATTAGCAATTCAAACGCATTAGCAAAGACATCAGAATGCAAAGTAAGCTGAAAAAAGATAAAAAAAAAATAGTGCCAAACAATTCAGAATTAATGACTTTGTGCAAAGGGGGGGGGGGGGGGCTTCGTTTTTCCGCTTCATCTGGCCTGGTCTCGAACGAGAAAAAAAATTGAGCCGGAAAAGCGGGGGGGGGGGGGGGGGTTAAAATAGGGTCTGTTGGGTTACCGGAAATACACATACTTTTAAATATAACATTACTATGTCACTAAAGATTTCCACAAGTCAACAAAGGGGTGTCCCGATTACCCCTCAGTACATTATAGTGAAACCTATCATGTACATATACTAGTATTATATCGTGATATTGATAGTATATCTACACAATTAATAGCATAAATAGTTTTAGGATATAGCAGACAACAGACAACGTTACATTACCGTGTGATCGTAACATCGTATGACGTCAATATCAGTGTAAAATATAGCTGACCATACTGTTTTCAAATTAGTGTAGAATCGCACGGGATGTCCGATTCTCAAAATTTAAAGTGATTTATACGCTGTAAATCCTGTATTTCCAATGTTCAATGTTTGTCCCAGTTTTGAAATTGGGCTGATTTTGGCCCTTACCGCCCCTTGCCCTTTATCGGCGGGCAAAAGTTTTTATGCCACGCCCATCCGACCCTAAAATCAAACATTTCTTTCCTTAAAGATAATAATGATAGATTCGGAATATATTTTTTGCCTATTTTCAGTTCTGATTCACCTTATTTTCAATAGTCTGTATTGGCAAAAAGTTTCAAAAAAGTGTCAGACTGTATAGTTGCTAGGCAATTATTATATAATTCAGCATCTTTGTACAAAAATAGTCTCGATTTTGTCTAATTTAGTAGACCATTTTCGAGTTACCGATCACGTTCAGATATTATACTCCGCTTCGACGTTTTGTCAAGATGCCCTACTTCCGGTTTACATTTGAGTCTAAAAATAACGTGATCACGATTAAGAAATAAACTATTTACGCAACAAAATGGCGTTGTAGCGTCATAAATGTGTACCATTTACATGACTTGGGGTTAAAAATTCAAGCAAAAGGTATAAGTCAAAGAGGATGCTCTATGTAAAAGTTGAATGGGCAGGAAGGGGGGGGGGGGGGTTACGAGGAGACATAACAAGAGACTCTGGACACGTGTCCAGGTGTATGTGACTGAATTGATTGTTTGTGACAGTTTAGATGGGGAAAGGCATTTGACACGACAGGAAGGGGGAGGGGGGAGGTAAGGGAAGGGTGAAAAGGAGGGGGAGAGGGGGAGGTAAGGGGTGGGAGGGGGAGAGAGGTACCCCCTCCCCCGAAGGTGTACCCTGCTGACGATCAAATATCATGATTGTATTGATATACACAGTGACATTGTATCTGTGACTCTGTAATCGGAAAAAGATCATGCAGAATCTTAAAGAATGAAGAATGAAAAAAAAAAAATGATTATCTTCTCGGTCTCAGGACTGATATATTTTCCTTACCTGGCTGAAACCCCCCCCCCCCCCTCCTCCTATCGGCTTTCCATTCCTCGTTTGTAAAATATTGATCAGGCTATGAGCGTGACTGGGGTGAACTCCGTCCCCTAGAGATTCACGGGAACAATTTTCATTTTAAAGTTTGCAGGCCAGATGTATTCATTGAAATGTATGTTCAAGGGTCATGACTAAATAGATACAAGAAGGTCTATCTGTGAATACGGCGAATAAAAAGCTTAGTTGAACTTTGAGTCTCATAGGATTTACATTTTATTTTGCGTGAAGTTTACACCCGCGCGGGTGTTGAGGCTCTGAACTCCCCTCCCCCTCAAGATGTCAGTTATTATTCTATTTCTACGCTCCCAATTTCTCAACTTAAGAGCCAGGATGAACCCCATCCTTGGAAAAATTATTAAGATCCACGCATTATTTTTTTTATTTATATACAATTTGTTTTTTCATTATTCCAAGGTACCGTTTTTCAGATTTTTTTTTTTCAATTTTGAATATTTTTAATGCTTTCGTCAGGTGTACAGGGAAATATCTTTCGTATCTTTCTTATTTTCTCAAGTTACCAATATCACACGCTGCCATTTATCAAAATAGTTTACCCCCCCCCCCCCCCCAAAAAAAAACAACCTCTGTTAATACTGATTTTCATACCGAATTGATGCATTCAGAAGAAAAGAAAGCGCCTTATATTACTTCAGAAATACTTAATATTATTTAAATTTTAGAACCTTTTATTTACTGACAATTTCTTAGGGATATATTTGCACAAAAAGGCAATGGCGTTAAAAGGGGGAGGGGGGGGGGGGGGTTAAATCACAATTATTGTTATGTTTTAAAAAATAAATCAGTTACCATTTTCTAAATTTTTTATGTAAGACTTTTAAATTTTCCGTTCAAAGAATTTCCTGTTTTCCACTTTTTCAATATTTATAAGAATAATTATCTCTATATGATATTACTGAAAAAAAAAGTAAAATCCGATGACTTTTAATTTACATTGTCATTGATGACATAAACAAATTAATGGTCAATACAAACAAAAGCAGCGATTATAATAATTTCCATATTCAAAGAAAAGTAGTTTTTCAAATTTGAGTAGATTAGATCGATTTTACACCGTTGATGTCACAATATATGACGTTGCTAAGGTAGACCGGAAGTAACCCCACTTGACGTTACTAAGCAGGTGCGTCATAGCAGTGACTAAACTGAAGGTTTATAACGGTAATTAGTTGTAACTCGAAAATGGTCTATTTCAACTCATTATGTATTTCAGAAGAATTGTTGAATTATGAATATATTTGAAGTATAATGATACAATTAGGACACAATTTAGAGTGTAAAATAATATCCCAGAAAATGATTTTTTAGAGAAATATGGCAAGTTTGTATATGCAATGCTACGCAATTTTATTGGAACAACGATTATGATTCAACGGAAATTAATCTTTGCCTATTTTCAGTTTTGATTTACTTTTTTTAACGTTCTGAACAGGAATAAAAGGTTTAAAAAGTGTTATTTTGTTTAGTTGCTAAGGGCATTTTACGGTTGCTGTGCAATACAATTTAGCTTTTTTGTACAAGAATAGATTCGAATTTATTTAATTTGAAATCATATTGTTATGACAAATATCGATAAAAGAAAGGAGATGATCTCCAACAACACCTAGCTGCAGTACCAACAGCAAAACCCCGAAACACCCACTGTAAAAGAAAGGAGATTTGGAATATCATTCAGATTAAGAACATGCATTTTCAAAAAAGATGAGGATTTTTGTGTAAGTTATCTATTTGAATATCAGTTATATCCAAAATAAGGATTAATGACCATATCCCTATACAAAGTACAGAATCGACAACTCAGAAAACCACAGACCGAAGGCATCAAAATCAGGATAAACAGGGACCAAAGCAAACAAACAAAACCTCCACCACATGAAAAGAACGAATTCCCGATATGGGAGCGAGACCAGGTGGCCAGGAAGAGTAAGCATTTCCTACTTGCATGCAACACCCGTCGCTTCAGTTTGGTAGAATTTTGTCACATCCGCTTTCTTCCTTGTCGGACGATACAAATACCTGTACATTCTGTGATCGGATGGTTCAAATGGTCTAAGACAATAATTTTTAAATGATGTTGTTGCATTTGCGTTTAACAGAATATCATCCAACATTCTGGAATGTGGGACACCATAGTGTATGACGAGTTCCCATTCAGAAGAAGTGTTAAATCACAAATATGAAATGGTATATGATACATTTAAAGATGTAATATAAATAAATGACTTGTTTTTATATCTATGTACATAATTATATATCTGTGTGTATCTTTGGCTTCTGTGTCATGCTTTTTGTTTCTACGTTCATCTTACAGTGAGGAGGTTATTTTACGCCACAATTGTACATATACGTTCTTCGAGACCTCTGAATAATCCGAAAAGTGAGAAGTTTTGCGCAAGTAATTCAATATAACTACACTGTCTACTGTTTACGTGACAGATGGCCGTCTATCGGTTGTCCATTGGTCTCGTTGGTTTACGCGTGGTCTTTTCTGTTTCATGTTTCGATGATGTGAGTTGGAATCGTTGGTGAATGTGTGGTCTTACATGTACGTGTTTCATGTTTCTATAGTGTCAGTTGGTGTTCCTTGATTTTTTTGTTTCTCTTTCTGTGGGTCTGTTCTGTGTTTTTTTTTTGTCATGAGGTGACAAATATGGATAATGACCATACACCTGTGTACTGCACAAAATCGATAAATTCAGAAAATCAGACCCGAAGGCATACAAAATCAGGATAAAACAGAAAACAAAGCAAACAAACAAAAACCTCCATCACATGAAAAGAAGCGGACTCCCGATATGAGAGGTGTTACGAATTGACGTAATGATGTAACATCATTGTTTCATTGTTGGCGGAGAAAGGAGAAGGGGCAAAATTAACTGTTTTTGGCCACATTTTTTGTGATTAAAAAAATGTTTTCATATTGATTACCACATTTCAAACAATTGTTGAGATATTTATGTTTACTGAATTAGTGTCGAAAATAGATATTCGAAATTCATATGAGTGACGAATATGGATAATGACCATATCCCTGTATACAGCACAAAATCCATAATTCAGAAATTCAGAAACCGAAGGCATACAAAATCAGGATAAAACAGAAATCAAAGCAAACAAACAAAAACCTTCACCACATGAAAAGAAGCGGACTCCCGATATGAGAGTTAGACCAGGTGCCCAGGAAGAGTAAGCAGCTCTTGCTTGCATGCAACAACCGCCGCTTCGGTAGAACTGTCACATCCGGTAACTTCCATTTCGGAAGACATAGAGTACAATCTTTGGCTGGATGGTTCAAATGGTCTATGACAGACAATCATCCACCATTCTTGAGAGTGGGACATCATAGTGTAAGACGAGTTCCCCATATCGACCGTAGAACTTCATTAGTGACGATGTTAGTCGGTCACAACATATCCCTGACTGAGAAGCGTATCTGAAAGACGCCTAGCTCTCAGAAAAAAAACCGTATATTTGGTACTTGCTCTGACATAGCGTATCAACTGAGATATGAACACGCCATAAGCAGGCGATGAAGGGATGTTGCTACTCAGAAAAGGAAAGTTTGTAATGCTGAAATTGAAGTCGTCAAGTTTGTCTTAGAGTGAGGTGTTCATGTGACCATCGGTGTCGTAGGACAACATTATGTCCAAATAGGATGCTGAATTATTTGTCTCTGTAGTTTCTTTGACTTCAAGCTCCGAAGGATAGATACTGCTGAGGTAATCCGCGAAATTTGCATTATTGATGGACAACACATCGTCTATGTATCTGTAAGTGAAGTTGAAGTCAGAAGCTAAGTATATTTTCCCTTCAGAGACCAAAGATTGAATGAATTCAGCTTCGTACTGGTTAAGGAAAAGGTCGGCAAGGAGTAGGGCACAATTGGTCCCAATTGGAATTCCGACAACTTGCTTGAAGACCTCTCCTCCAAACACCACAAAAATGTTGTCGAAAGTGATATTTCCCGCCAAAATTAGACATTTTTACTGAAAATAGTAGTGAAATGATAGATTCGATTCCAAAACATACTGTAAATAATTGTACTTAGAGCAAGTGCTTGTAACAAAGTCGTGCTCTGCATGTACATTTGGAATGTGAATAGGAATGTCCCATAAAAGTGTGATTTTGTTAAATGCGCTTGCTCTGGGACATACAATTGAAGGTTTTTTTGTCTATTGGCAGAAAATCTTAATTTCTATTCTGAAGTAATAGAGCTGAATTTTCAATGTTTTTGTCCCAAAAAAATAGGATTGTCAAGAAGTAATATAGAATATGTTACAAATGAGTTAAAGAAGATCCTGACGATAATCTCAACAGCACTCACAATAGAGCACAAAATTAAACATCGACGGACCCCTAGCAAGCTAGAGGTGGGACCAGGTGCCCGGGAGGAGTAAGCATCCCCTGTTGGCTAGCCGCACCCGCCGTCGATGTTTATGAAGCATGGAAATGAAAATATAAAAACTTCATGCACTGTCTGAGGTTATGTCTATATAGAAAGTGCTATGGCGACAATGTCAGGGAAGTATATTCAAAACACTTACTGTCAAACCCCTCGCGGGGAACTTTTTTACGAGCTCCACACTGCAAAGGGCATAAGTGTGACACAAATGAGTTAAAGAAGATCCTGACGATAATCTCAACAGCACTCACAATAGAGCACAAAATTAAACATCGACGGACCCCTAGCAAGCTAGAGGTGGGACCAGGTGCCCGGGAGGAGTAAGCATCCCCTGTTGGCTAGCCGCACCCGCCGTCGATGTTTATGAATCATGGAAATGAAAATATAAAAACTTCATGCACTGTCTGAGGTTATGTCTATATAGAAAGTGCTATGGCGACAATGTCAGGGAAGTATATTCAAAACACTTACTGTCAAACCCCTCGCGGGGAACTTTTTTTACGAGCTCCACACTGCAAAGGGCATAAGTGTGACACAAATGAGTTAAAGAAGATTCTGACGATAATCTCAACAGCACTCACAATAGAGCACAAAATTAAACATCGACGGACCCCTAGCAAGCTAGAGGTGGGACCAGGTGCCCGGGAGGAGTAAGCATCCCCTGTTGGCTAGCCGCACCCGCCGTCGATGTTTATGAAGCATGGAAATGAAAATATAAAAACTTCATGCACTGTCTGAGGTTATGTCTATATAGAAAGTGCTATGGCGACAATGTCAGGGAAGTATATTCAAAACACTTACTGTCAAACCCCTCGCGGGGAACTTTTTTACGAGCTCCACACTGCAAAGGGCATAAGTGTGACACAAATGAGTTAAAGAAGATCCTGACGATAATCTCAACAGCACTCACAATAGAGCACAAAATTAAACATCGACGGACCCCTAGCAAGCTAGAGCATAGAGCAAGAAGCATATTGAAGAAGAAGAAAAAAAAAATGCTTTTTGAAAAATTCGGATTGGGACCACATACGGTTACTTTTGCCCCTGTCCCTTTTAAGATGTACGTGATACAACGATATTTTCAATATAGAATATTTCAATAAAAGATTATTTTAAAATTATCAAATACTTGTGGATTTATCGGTTCCTTTTACGAAAACCGATTGTATTTCTTCCGGCCAGTCTATCACTGCATTGTCTTAGATAAAGGTTTATTTTATATCTGATCAAAATGTTATCAATGCCAGCTTTGACGGAATTTTTCATATATTTCCAAACTGTGTTTTATTGTGTCGCCTCACCACAGCGACACTTAAGGATCACTTTGTCCGTTGTCCGTCTGTCCGTCGGTCAGTCAGTCAGTCAGCCCGTCCGTCCGTCTGTCTGTCTGTCACACTTTGGGTGTCACACCCCATAACTTTTCATTGGTAAGTGAAAGGGCTTTGATATTTCACATTTGTATTCCTTGTGATGAAACCTTTTTACACATACCATAATTTTTGACCTGGTGACCTTGTCCTAGATATTTGACCTACTCTTCCAAAAAATTAAGATTTGCTATATCTTTTGATTGGTAAGTGATAGGGCTTTGATATTTCACATGTGTATTCCTTGTGATAAAACCTTATTATACATGCCATGATTTTTGACCTAGTGACCTTGACCTAGATATTTGACCTACTTAAAAAAACTAAGAATGGCTATACCTTTTGATTGGTAAGTGATAGGGCTTTGATATTTCACATGGGTATTGCCTTGTGATAAAACCTTACTATACATGCCATAATTTTGTACCTAGTGACCTTGACCTAGATACAGAATGTATTTGATCTACTTTTCAAAAAAAAGATTGGCTATATCTTTTGATTGGTAAGTGATAGGGCTTTGATATGTCACATGTGTTTCTCTTGTGACATAACCTTACTACACATACCATAAATTTTGACCTAGTGACCTTCACCTAGATATTTGACCTTCTTTTCCAAAAATATTAAGATGGCTATACCTTTTGATTGCTAAGTGATAGGAATTTGATATTTCACATGTGTATTTCTCATGATAAAACCTCACTATACATGCCATGATTTTTGACCTAGTGACCATGACCTAGATATTTGACCTACTTAAAAAAAACTACGATTGGCTATATCTTTTGATTGCTAAGTGATAGGGCTTTGATATTTCACATGTGTATTCCTTGTGATAGAACCTTACTATACATGCCATAATTTTTGACCTAGTGACCTTGACCTAGCTATTTGACCTACATTTAAAGAAAATAGATTGGCTATATCTTTTGATTGATAAGTGATATGGCTTTAATATTTCACATATAATTCTTTTGATGAGTCCTTTCTTTTTTTCCCAAAAATTTGTACCTAATGGTCTTCGACTAGATGATTGACCTTTTCTGAAAGACCATATCTTTTAATTTGTAAGTAAGAGGTTTAATAGTTCACATAAGAGTTCATTTGACAAGACTTTCCCACTGATACATGTAAACATATTAACCAAGTGACCTTGACCTACATATTTGGCTGGAACATGATACTACAGGACCCAAATTATAGAAACTTGAGAACATTTTATAAACAGAAATTTTCAAATGCGTTTGAAAAAACGTTCAACCGAAATTGATCAAACTTGGCTACATATGATTACTGACAATTTGTTCAATTCCTTGACCGCATTGGGTAAATCAAGGAAAAAACGTGTTTAACTCCGCTGCTAAAAGGCAACCTTCTGGACAGAAATTGAAAATACAACCTATTCTATTATAATATTCCAATACACCGATTTATAAAAATAAAAACATGAAACACAAATTAAACCCAAAATCATATCCCAGAAATCTTAAATTTTTTCAAAAGATATAAACAAAAATAAAACAAATTCAATAGGATGAATTTTCAGCATGGACCAGACATGCACGTTTCGGTTACTTAACCCTCGTCAGTGATCCTCAATCTAAACAATGTAATATTGCCAAAGAGTGTGAAAACTATTATGTCCAAAAAAATCACCGATAGACGTAGCAGGATGGGTGGGATATGATACTACATGACCCATGTTTTAAAAATTTCAAGAAATTTTGATAACAGAAATTTTCGAATGCTTTTAAGACGTACATTCAGAGAACACTTAAACAGAAAATCTGTGCATGCACCAAGCCATAACATGTGGTGAACATCGAAAACTTTCTGTTCTCTGAATATTACTCTATTCTAAAATAAACATCGGAAAAGTACCTAACAGTTATTCAGTCTCAAAGTCTAATAAAGATTCTATCGTATAACCAGAAATTTATGCAAGTATCAAATTTCGCGATTTTAAGTTAAAAAGGGTGTCTTTATTTTCGCGTGTACAGTTTTTCACTATACGGTTTTTGTATAGTCACCAGTAGAGTCACCAGATTTCACGATTTTAAGGTAAAATACGGTATCTTCATTTTCGCAAGAACGATTTTTTTGCGATTCCTAAATTAAAATAAATATGAACACACGATGTAACTGTTCTGTACCTTTCATTATTAAATTTTCAGTTTGTTCTATCACAATAAAACACTCACACTTCTTTTAACGTTTGATCAGAAAAAAAGTGAAGAATGGCATATGTTCAATGAGAAGAAAATTTGACTGATATAAAATTCATGATATAAATGTAACTTATCCATCATAGTGTTTCGCGAAAATATATTATTGCGATTCCAAATCACTCGCGAGTAAAGCGCAAATAGTACCGGGCGAAAATGTTTGGTTATACGGTTATACGGAATATACATTGTAGTCATGTCAGTCTTTCATTTGACTTGAAAAAATACTGTAAATGTCAGGCGTGTTCATCAATTTTTATGTAATCACTGCAACTGATACATGATGCTTATATTTAATTTGGTTTTGAAATGTCAAATTTGATCTAAAATACTTTATCATCAAAAATTGTAGTTTACGGCAATAAAGTGAATATCTGAACAAATAAAATATAATTTATATTCAATTTCCATCTTTTCATTCAGTGTCATTCTTATAATTTTGTTTTTGAGTATGTCGATATGGACAATGGAAAGGGGTCGTCAATTTGTAAACATTTTGATTGTTATTTCGGGATTCTGATTTCGGGTTATGTGTTTCATTTTAAGTCGCTGACCTGCAATCGATCATCCGCCTGTTTTATGTTTTGTTATTGCTGTCGTTTTTTCGGTTTTATCAATTTTAGATAACGTTTTTACATTTAATTTGAACATCTGTGCAATGGACGTCAATCTATTAATTATTTTGAATTTTTTCATATTTCATGGGAAAATAGTTTGAAAATTCCCATTAGACATTTTTCATCGTGACGAACTTCGCACTTCGAACTTCGTATTTCGCACTTCGAACATTGAAGAAAAAATGGCGAAGCTGCCGTTCGCGTATAAACTCAGAAGCGGAGTAATTTTCATTTTGATTAGTATACTCAATGGAATGGTATATTGGACTGGCACGCTTTTTACGGCAAACGACTTATGAAATTAAAGTGCGAAGTTCGAAGTGCGAAGTGTGAAGTTCGTTACGGTGGAAAAAGTCTAATAATTAGGAGATATTGATGACGAAATTTGCAATGACGTCTATTTCACATATAAGGTAAAAAGTACATCTTTGTGTAAGTTTGTTCACAGAGATTTATTATTAGGCTAAAATATTTTAAGTTGTTATAGAAAAAGAGTTATTTCTTTTTCTAAAAGTCTTTAACGTCGGATGCCCATCCTCAGTTGCATCAAGTGGGTATATATTCTTTGATGTATTGCTTTATCTTCCAAAACAATCATACATCTGGTAATGCGAGAATCAAAATGAGATGATTTTGGAAATTTCTTTCTATCTCATCAAAATAGGAATTGATCTAAAAAAATGTCAATTGCGCTTTGCTAAAAATCATGCTAAATTATGTCCTATCGTCATTCAGATCTTATTTGATTCTCAATTTCTATAAACACCAAAAACAGTAGCGATTTGATAAATTACAGAAAGTTATTATTATTCATAATCCAAGGATGTCTATATAAATTGCATTGCAACGAATTAAGAGCACTATGATAGCAAACAAAGGAGGGGATCTGTTCTACAAGAACTGTTCTTCAGGATGTTTTTCGTTATACTTTTAGCATGCATTTACTTTACGGAAGCGTTCATTGCACAAGGAATCAACGGTAAGAATTCTAAAATTAGGAAATCCAATCAAACGGATGTTAATTTTTATCTAGATATAGATTTTGAAGAAAATATAATGTACAAATACATACAATAATGAAATGAAAACGGAAGCATATTAAAGTTTAAAATAGATGTATCATGAGCCCTATAAAGTATGTGCATGTATAATTTAAGACAAACAAAAGAAATCAACATGAAACTAGACCCTTGCCTCATACTTACATTTTCTGAGTTGTTACTTGCAAAAATGCTAAGCTTTGTGTTTTCGCATCGGGTGTTTTGCTGTTTGTACAGCAACCGGGTCTGCTTGGAGATCCCCTTCCTTCTCGTAAAGAGGGAGGTAAAGGTATTTCATATCTTTAAAGATAAATTCAAGAATTTCAATTCTTTTAAGTGAAGGCCATGTGCGAGATAGATATTTTTACTCTAGACTCCTAATTAAGTCACTAAATCACGACGAATTTCTTCTGTTATGACCGTAGAACGAGATAATAATAGCAGGTAAAGTAGATTACGTCACACTTCGCCTAATATGCGAAGTAAAAAAGATTGTATCAGAATGGGCATGACCTCCTTCTGACGTAATTTGTACATCCGGCAAAGTCTGATTTTACATAAGTATCATCCGTTTTTTCTTGCTCATGTCCAGATCAGATCAGTTTACAAAATCAGTATTTACCAGCAACAAACATGACGTCAAAAGCTAGCCCGAAGTAATTCACAACATACATGACAAATATTGATAATGACCATATCCCAATACATAGTACAATATCGATGATTCAGAAAATCATAATCCGAAGGCAATAAGACAAGAACTAAAACAAACAAAGAAAAACATCCAACATGTGAAAAGAAGCGAACTCCCAAAATTGGAGTGAGACCAGGTGCTCAGGAAGAGTAAGCATCTCCTGCTTGCATGCAACACCCTTGCATGTCAATTACGCTTTGCTAGAAATCAAGCTAGATTTGGTCCTACCGTCAATGAGACTTAATTTGTGTCTCAGTTTCTATAAATACCAAACCAGTAGCGATTGCAGTGCAAAACATAGCTATTAGCATTGCAATGCAGTACATAGCTATTAAAAGAAACACAATAAATAGTATACATACGTTTAAAAAAATCAGCTTTCTCTTTATGGAGATTAATTAAAGGACTGGTATATCTATGACAAATATGAGTGAAATAGAGAGCTCACTTTGTGGATTGCTTTATGTGGGTGAAACCAAAGGTAAGCTCCGAACCAGAATGTCAGGACACCGGTCAAAAATAAATAATGAAGGAAGTCAACTCCTTAATCGACATTTTGACCAGGCGGATCATTCTGTTTTATCTATGAGAGTCAGAATCCTGGAGAAAATATATCACCCAACAAACAATCCCAATTTGAGCACATCTTTCCGTCGCAACAGAGAAGAGTTCTGGATAAAAAATCTTAACACTGCAGCGCCGTATGGATGCAACGATAATATCAGCAGCATAGGAAACTTAACAAGACAGAGTCCCGGTTGTCAATCGGTAAATGTGACTAGCTTATTCAACAGACCCCAATGAAGACCTCGAAGTCATGGCATTCGAAAATATAATAGGCCTGAGATACATAGTTTCTCCTTCGATGACTTGGTTCCATTTTTGAATGAGCCTATAGGCCTGCATTATATTCGTACCAAATTATACTCTGTTCCTTTACGGAAGTTACACGAAATTTACGAATATACAAAGAACAGTGGGCAAAATAATTATGAACTTGCACGCTAGTTCATTTTTGCGCCCGCCTGGGGCTGGAGGTACAGCAAAACCAATAGCGTCATCACATAGAGGATACCCAAATTAGTCAGAATCCACATCTCGTTAACCTGTGGCACACCTGGCACCTGAGATATTCACCTTAATTACAAAAAAATCCCGCGGGAAATTTAAAAATCCTGCGGGAATTATCAAAATCCTGCGGGAATTATCAAAATCCTGTGGGAAATTGATGAATTCCTGCAGGAATTTTTTTTTCCTGCGGGAGGAAAAAAATCCCGCAGGAATTTTTTTCAAAGAAAATTCCTGCGGGAGAAAAAAATTCCCGCAGGATTTTTTCTTATAAAAATCTTGATTATGGTGTTCCTGCGGGAAAAATATAAATCCTGCAGGAAAAATTTTGTACTAAGAAATTCCTGCGGGATATTTTTTTCCTGCAGGATTTTTCAGTATATTAAAAATTCCTGCAGGATTTTTTTATTCTGATAAAAATCCCGCGGGAAATTTTAAAAAATTTCTCAAAAATTCCTGCAGGATTTTTTTCAAATCTTTATTTCTTAAATATGTATGAAAATAAAATAAAAAAAGTAGCAAATTTACACATAGTATCTTAAATTTCTACAATCCTTGATTATCTTGGGTATAATGAAGCATTATTTGCTTTCAAATGTTAGTAATATGTTATATTCCAATCTGACTGATATGTCCAATTACTAATTAAAAGTAAGACAAAAATATAGCTATTACACAGTGGTACCATTATTATGATGTAATATGAAGTTGACATCTGTGAAGAAAAAAAATAGTTAAATACTATAGGCCAAAAATCATTCCAAGGAATGCATGTGTTGCCTGCGAAACGGTGACACTTAGGAATCACTTTTATATAGGGTGTGACATCCAAGTGTGACAGACAGACGGACAGACAGACATACAACGGGAAAAGTGATCCCCAAGTGTTGCTATGCTGTACAGGCGACACAAAAATGTACCCTGAATGTTCATTTAGTTCTATCAAAAGTAAGGGGGAAAAACAGACAACAAGGTTTAAAATATTGGAATTTTTTGTAGGAAGAGCTATGATTAATAACTTATAAAAGGCTGATTCTGTTATGAAGATTGTGACAGAATTCATTAAGACAATATTCATAGACACATGATAGAGAAAGCTCCAGTTTTGTCCGTTTTAAAATATGTGTTGCAAGTTGAAAATTTCAAAGCTTAAGGATATGTATTACGGTGAATGAAGGTTATAGGTACAAAAAATCCAATGTTTAAGCGCTTAAACACACAATACAGTATTGTCCATGGATTCCAGGTCAAAATCAAAACAATTGAGCAAAAATGGGTATCAACTCGACTCCCCTCCTTAATCTGCTACTGGTTGAAAAAAATAAGGCTAAAGCTAATCTCTGAAGAGGATACTAGTAATGCGAACTGAACATTACACTAAAAACAGATACATAGTGATTGTGAAATCTGGTGTATTACTGTGATATTATCTAAGTATCATACATGTTTGAATGTCAAGTAAAAAGGTAAGAGAGAAAGGTAGACCTCCAGTACTTTATTGTAGCACTATTGAGATCATTCTGTAGGTATAAACAGCAAATTATTTAAAACTGATGATTTAAAAAATAAAAAATGTTCATTCCTGAATAATTTGCAAATGTGATGAAAAATGTGACACCTAGATGAACATAAGCTTCTAAATTTTTGAATTTACATGTGGAACAAATGTCAACCAATACTGCCAATACTACACATGTTTCAAGAAAATTCGAGCTAACAATGTTGCACGTATCATATGTTTCGCAGCATTTACTTGGCTATCGTATTAGAAGTTAGTCAAATACGATTGTCAGTAAATATCATATGAGATCGTCTAGCTCTACCAGTTTTAAAAGCTCTAAAGTTGTCAATCTTCTTTTTTTTTCTTTTTTCTTCTCAGCTCGCTTTGTCATCCAACAATTCGTTCCGTATCATCAGTAAGTATTTTCCCCTGCTATTCGGAGAACCAAATGGGTGTAAAAGAAGAGAAAAGAAATGCGGAATTCCCTTTACTATCAGTCAGAGCGGATCCAGAGGGGGAGAAGAAAGGATAGTCTGGCCTACTCGAGGCAGTAGCGGAATCAGGGGGTGCAGAGGGGGCGTCCGCCCCCCCCCCCCGGCACTGGCCCAAAATTTTCAAAAAAACTGGTATATTTTGGCCCATTTTCAATAAAAATATGCAAAATCGCCCCTTGAACCCCTCCCCCGAAAAAGGGGGCGCTGGATCCGCCTCTGCGAGGTACTAAATACCGACTCATTACCGATAGGGGAGTTAGTGGAGTCAGAAAAGGAGGCGAGGACTCGGGTTTCTATCGAAACGAAAAGGGACGTTTCTCCCTCTGATTCAATGAACAAAAAACGGTTCACGGGGTTCAGGGAAGGCTGCCGCCCCTTGGCACTGACCCAAAAAAGGAAGCGCTGGATGCGCCACTGAAAGAGGGGTTCAAAAGGAAAGGCGAAAAACAATGAAAACGGACGGCAAGGAAACGCAAGGGCGGATTTAGGGGGTGGGGGTTCATGAACCATCAACCCCCCCCCCGGTTTCCGATTTTATTCGGTAACATGAGCTCTCGAAAAAAAAAACCTGTAAACGTAGTAAAGATTCTTAATGTCCACCAGAATTCACCATTTTGAAACAAAATTTACAAAAACATTTCTGATATGTATTCAATCGCATATCGATTCCATACCGTATCAATTGGAATATTTTTGGATTCGTACAGATAATCGCAGTTTTTGTAATGTAAGTCGCTGAGGGGGGTTTCTGTTTATCATAAAATATATCTGAAAATTGGTCATTATTCCAAGCAGTTTTTGTATCTTTTATCTCAATTTTTAAAGCATTCAATTCTTAAAAGCTTATAAATCCTTCTCATACACCCCATTTTTTTGGTACTTTTATCGTCCTTTTTTTATTTTTCATTTTTCTTTTTTTTTTTGGGGGGGGGAGGTATTTTTGCATTACATACAGTTAGACAATGCATATACGATACATGAGACATCAACACATTCACACGTCTTTCATACTTTTATATTAACCTAATAGTATCAGTGTATGGAGAGTTTTCCCCATTTCTTAAAAAAAAATATGAGAGAGTGCCTCCCTCATTCCAGAAAACTTCGATTTTAATGCATTTTTCAAAATTTCCTCGTGTTTCATTCGAACTCAGTACAACGATCGCTGTACAATCCTTCTCTTGACGTCCACATCGAAAACACCCTGGCTACGCCTCTGCAAGCAGTAAAGGAAAAATCATTTTATTTAAAAATATTTATTAACCAGATCGAATTAAATCAAAATTGAAACTCGCCCTATATGTTTGAGAGGGGATCGGCCCTTACTTTGTCACATAAATTTATTGAAAAAATGGACTGGATATTCAAGAAGAAAAGGAGAAAATCTGCTCCAGATTGCACAAATTCATTTCAATTCTTCAAAAATTTTCTCTTCCTTTGTCACTAAAATTTAGTGAAAAAATGGTCTATAGAAGAAAAGGAGAAAATATGCTCCAGATTGCACAAATTCATTTCAATTCTTCAAAAATTTTCTCTTCCTTTGTCACTAAAATTTAGTGAAAAAATGGTCTATAGAAGAAAAGGAGAAAATATGCTCTAGATTTCACCATTTTATTCATTTTTTCAGAAATCTCCGGGGGGAGGCCCCCCGGACCTCCCACCTACAGGAGGGGGAACCTCCTTCCGTACCCATCCCCGCTCTGTGTGCCTCGATACAACCCCACCCCATCCCCGCTTCCCACTCTTGATCCGCCCCTGAAACGATCTAGTGGTACGTAGTTTCTCGGTAACAAGAAATCGTTGTGCACGTACTAACACAGTTACACTAGCCTGTCTGCCAGGAGTACCTGTACCTATCATTTGCCCAGAAAGTAAAAGAATATGCTCTAGATTTCACCATTTTATTCATTTTTTTTCAGAAATCTCCGGGGGGAGGCCCCCGAACCTCCCACCTACAGGAGGGGGAACCCCCTTCCATACCCACCCCCGCTGTGTGCCTTGATACAACCCCACCCCACCCCCGCTTCCCACTCTAGATCCGCCCCTGAAACGATCAAGTGGTACGTAGTTTCTCGGTAACAAGAAAAACTCTCTCTCTCTCGTTGTGCACGTACTAACACTGTTACACTAGCCTGTCTGCCAGGAGTACCTGTACCTATCATTTGCCCAGAAAGTAAAAAAAAAAGAAGGGCATAAGACGGATTTGATTTTTGCAGCTTTGGGAGAGGTTTCCGTAGGAAAATTTTACGGTCAAATAATGAACAGAAAACCTCCTCTGCGACTTACATTAAAAAAAAAAACTTCGTGATTACTGATTCTGAAATTACAGAATACAAACAAGTACATGTACATATGTATATCGAATATATATTTTGTTCCCTTTACACGATTCAATACGATATCGTATCGACATATATATATATATAATCAACTTATACAGATACAAATGTTCGTCCCCGAAAAAGAAGGTAGGTAACTCTTTTTACATACTGAAAATTGATTATATTATAAATTGAAGTTTTAATAAGGTCAAACTTGCAATCAATCAATCAATCATTTATTTCTCATAAACCAATGTTTACAATGGTATAGAGTTTTCATAATTTTAAAGATATATATATATACAATGCTGGTGCTCAAGAATAATCAAGGTGCAAATAGATAGTGCAAAATGTACAAATAAGCGACTAAATATATGACTTTAAGATTTCTTGTTAACAGTAATATAGTGAGATACTAAACCTAAGGAGGACATACATGTATGTTAATTTCATTTATAAATTTACAAAGTTTCTTTAATGTTGAAAAATCGTTCCTTTGGAATAGCTGACAAAATTTCAATGTATTAACATTTCTTCTATAGTATAGATCCAGATATTTTATTCTTTCTGGTCTTAATGAAGGACATTTGAATAAGTAATGAAATTCATCACCAAGATCATCACAATTACATAGCATACATTTCCTGTTTTCCCTATTTACAGAATTCCACCGTCCCTTTTCTATTGGCAAATGATGATTTGTTGTCCGAAATCTGCAAAAATTTACCCTATCTTTTTTCCCAAGTTTGTCTAAGTAATCTTCAAATTTCCAATCATGTTTAAATATTCTGTAGCTAATTCCTTTTGGAGAATTAAATATGTCGGAATTCCATGTTTGTATAAATTGATCAATCAGTCTCATTTTTACAGATGTTTTTAACCATAGTATGTTTATATTTCTCTGTGCATCAAAAATATTGTTAAATCCACACTCATCTAATATTCGTTTTACACACAATAACCATTTTGAATTAAAAGTACGATTAGTTAATGAAAATAAACAATTTATCAATCTATAAAAATGTACAGATACTTTAACCCCACTATTATAGGCTAATTTTGACCAATAATTTATCATTCTGGTTTTTATATCTATAGATAGAGGGTGCACACCCAATTCTCCATAAATCATAAAATTTGGAGTGGATTTTTTTACATCAAGAAGTAATTTACAAAATTTTAAATGAATACGCTCTAACATTGTGTAATTGCAGAATCCCCAAACTTCACAACCATAAAGTAATGTTGGTTTGACAATTTTTTCAAATAAGTCGTATATACAGCTAATACTTAAGTTATGTAATCTGCCTCTTCTTAAAACTTCGTACATAGCTTTAGTTCCTTTTTCAGCATTTCTCTTTAATGTTTTTAAAAATGATCCACCTGAGGAGAAAACGGTACCCAGATAATTAAATTCTTTAACTTGCTCTATTCTTTCCCCATTTAAAGTAATATTAATATTTGGGATTCTGCCATTTGCAAAAATGATCACTTTAGACTTGTCAACATTAATTTTCAATTTCCATTTATCACAATAATTTGAAAACACATTTAACATATTTTGTAATTCTTCTTTTGATTCAGCAAAAATAACAGTGTCATCTGCATATAATAGTAGAAAGAGCTTAAAGTAAATACCAAGGTTATATGAAAACAATTCTGAAATGCTTGATAAACCAGATACTTTATTTTGAATAAAAAATTCTTCTATATCATTCAAATATAGGGAAAACAAAAAGGGTGAGAGATTTTCCCCTTGTCTGAGACCATTACTGCAAGGAAAGAACCCTGAAAATCCTCCCTCAAAACTAATTCTAGATTTTATTCCCTGATACATATTAAAAATAATGTCAAATAGTTTCCCCTTAATGTTGCTAATACGTAATTTATACCAGAGCCCCTCCCTCCAAACTTTATCAAATGCTTTTTCAAAATCAATGAAGATACAATATAATTTCTTTCTTAAATGTTTAAAGATGTCAATAAGAGAGTTTAGAACAAATATGTTATCTACGGTCGAATACCCTTTTCTAAATCCTGTTTGATTTTCGCCTATAAGAGTTACCTCCTCTGAAAATCGCTGTAATCTATCGTTTAAAATTGAAGTAAATAACTTCCCTAAACAACTCACTATTGTAATAGGTCTATAATTCTTGGCTTCTGATTTACTGCCCTTATTTTTGAAAATTGGAATAATGTTTCCTGATAACCACACATCTGGCATTTTTCCTGTATCTAATATAACATTAAACAATTGTATGAAAACTTCGATCATCTTTACTTGAGAACTTTTTATATATTCATTATAGATATTATCATCTCCACAAGCTTTATTATTACTAAGCTTTTTAATTGCTTTTACTACTTCATCTTTTGTTATTCTAGCATTCATAATTTCATGAAGGTTTTCGTTTTCGTAAAATTCTTCTAAATTTATAGGTATTTGTTCATTATCGTTTTCGGATTCATTTAGAGTCTTAAAGAAATCGTATAATGTCTCAATGGATATATTTCCTTGTTGTTTATTGGGTTTTTCTTTAATCAGTTTCCAATATTCTTTTGGATTTTTACTTTTCAATGTTTTCATTTTGTTTTTTATTTCCTTTCTATGTTTCTTAATGCTTTTATTCATTATAGATTTATAAGCTTTAGCATTTAAATTCATTTCTTTTCTATTCTCCTCTGTTCTTATATGTTTATACTTTCTTTGAGACTTTCGAAATCTTTTTCGCGCCATCTTACAATCATTTTCAAACCATGGCTTCATTTTTGTTTTTTTCTTTCTAAAATTTGCTCTTCGGTGATAGAGTCCGAAAGTTTTCTTTGCAGCATCAGTCATAATATCACACACATTTGAGACAATTTGATTCATTGAAGTTTCTGTAAGATTTTCTATTTCCAAAGTGTTCAGATTATTCATTACTTCACCAATTCTGTCATTATTTAAGTTACCAATAAATTCTTCACATTTTTCGTTATCCCATTTTTTAACTGTATATTCATTTACTATTTCATTGCTCTCTACTGAGAGTCTTTCAAATTTACAATCAATTTTAATAGTAACTGGGCAATGAACATCAGAAAATAAACTACAATAATCTAAAACCTCAAATGATTTTACGATACCAAAAACATCTGGTGAAATTAAAACATAATCAACTACACTAGAATTCTTACATGTAACTCTTGATGACTTTTCACCAAATCTGCCATTACAAATAAACAAGTTATTTCCTTTACAAAAACTAAGCATACTATTTCCAAAATTATTTTTCTGTTTATCTTGACTTTCTCTTATTAATGGCACTGAGTTTTCTTCTAAATAATGTAGAACATCTGATTCTAATAAAATTTCATCAGATTCATCTACTTCAATAAAATCTTTTTCAACAGCAGTTCTTGCATTCAGATCACCTAAAATAACAACATTTTCATTTTGTGACAAGTTCAAAAATTCGTTTTCAATTTCTCCGAATGGATCGGAGCAGCAATATTTTGAATTTTCTGGAGGCACATACACAACACCACATATTAAATCATTATTCTGTTTGAAAAAGTTCTTATCTATTCTAAACCACAAAACATATTTGCTCTCAGAATCGATAAATTTTATATGATCAGATATTTCTTCTTTTACAGCTAGAACTATTCCCCCCGATTTTCTTTTCCCAACTTTATGTCTATTTTTCATTTTAAAAACGTATCCAGGTAATAAAGGTGTGTCTACGTCATCCGTTTTTGATTCAACAAAGCACAAAATATCATAGTCAGCGATAAATTTACAAAAATCGGGATATTCTAATTTCGACATCAACCCACAAACATTTAAAAGTAAAAACTTCAATTCACAAGATGTATTAGAGATATTATTTACAAAAGAACTAGATGTATCATCTGAGTCAATACCATAGTCGCATGTATGTACAACAAAGGAACTACAATCAGTGTCATTACTAATTAAAGGATCATGCCCTCCGGCGGCCTCCTACGTACGGAGCGGGGTACTGGCCATGGCTTGAGCGAAACTCGCATTGCGATCATGTTCAGGGGTGGATCCACATCGGAACCTCTTATTGAGTCGCGGGGGCGGACGGGGTGCTCGTTCCGGATTTGCCTCTGGGAGCGCATACTTCTCATAGATCAAGGTTAAGTGCAGTCTATCAATCTCATTCAATAAAGGTCAAGAAACTATTTACGCCCAACCTCTCTGACTGCTCATATTTCGTTAGCGATCGTCGTGTCTTCACGAAAAATGTCTTAATTAAGTGACCCCCCCAATTCTTTAAGCACTGCTGAGGAACACGCCCTTCCATCGGGATGAATCCGCCACTGCAATATATTGAATGTAGGATATGTTGGAATATGTAGAATTTGTCAATGTTGTGAATTCTGTAGATTTTGCATTTTTTAATGCTTATCCGTTTTTGCTGATCTGTTATAAATAAAAAAAAATCTGAAACCGAGATGGGAGGAATCTCCCATCCGTCCTTGAGTTGTTGTTCCGATCCCCGTACCTTTTACATGTTTTGTAAATCATGTCATGTTTATTTATTTATTTATTTATTTATTTATTTATTTATATATTTATTTATTTATTTATTTATTTATTTATTTATTTATTTATTTATTTATTTATTTATTTATTTATTTATTTATCTATTTATTTATTTATTTATTTATTTATACAACACAGCCGTTTGATATATAAATACAATAAAACCACTATATTTTTCTGTACGTTTCGGCCAACGGCCATTCCTCAGCGCCCAAATCAGTCCATGGCATGAAAATATTGTGAGTTTCGAACTATATGTAAATAAGTAAATATTGCTTTGCTGTTAAACGTGCATATTAGATGGCTTCCTTCGTTATGGGATGGAATATAGCTTTATCAAATGTTCGTGAAAAGGATAGACAATTGCAGCTTTTAATAATATAAAATGGTTAAGTCGGTGTACATATGGTGAAATCTTCCTGTTGGCGGTTATTTTTTTTTCGGTGCTTGAACCCCCCCCCCCCCCCCAAAAAGAAAATCTCAAAATCCCATCTATACGTATTTCACGGCGTTCTCACTGTTTTCGATTATGACTTTCAGGTTTTATTCTTATACATGTATACGCTGAAGGTCGCATTTTCCACCAGAAGCAAACGATATACATGTACATGTACAGAAGATGTACAAGCACTGGTCACCGAAAAACAGGTACATTCAAGACAAGACGGGGGAGTTGGTCCAACTCATAATTGTCAGAAAATTATTTACGAAAAAATATATAAACATGATAAATGGAGGAAGTATTTATGTTAAATTCTTCTTGAATGACTCTAATCATTATCGATCGCGTATCCTAATAACGGAAGGGGAAGGGGGGGGTCCAGTTAATTATTCATGGTATTTGCCATCCTTTCTCCTTTTTATGTTTTATTCTAGTATATCTCTCTGTCAAAGTCATATACTGGACCCTTCCCCCTTCTTATAAAGGGCTGGAACCCCCTCTCCCGGAATAATTTCTAGATCTAACCATGATATTGACATACATATATAATGGTTTACAATCAATCAATCAATCAATCAATCAATATTTTGAATGATTACATGTAGTAGATTAGTAGGGAGCTCTCCAACAACCCCGCAAGAAATCTTGATTTTCAGTCTTCGGGAAAAATTTCACCTTTCGTTGTTATCTAGAATTTCTGAAGATATAAAGGGCAGATATACATTTTAGGAGAGAATTAGATAATATTGTTAAGTTTTTAAAACGTAAAAGAGGCAGATTCAAAAGCCCGAACCCCCGACTTCTGACCAGAACTGTATATTGTCATCAAGGGGTTGACACTTGGTGGTTACGTAATATACACATTCCTTGAATTTACCCCGAGGCGTGTTTCATTGCGCAATCTCTACCCCTATGCCGCAGGGGTGTCACGCATCGCTCCAGGCCCGCTGATAACACGAGTGGGAGGAATGTTGAAGAGGTTCGGTGAAAGACATCTAAAGAGGAGGGGGGCTTTCGATTGGATTTCGGAAATATTGACGTTCTAATTAATTAGATTGGATATAATGTTTGATTAATAAGGAATGTAGAAAAAATCATGGAGTCTATACGGGAAAGATCTGTAATATCATAACCGAATGACCCCCCTCTCTCTCTCTCTCTCTCTCTCTCTCTCTCTCTCTCTCTCTCTCTCTCTCTCTCTCTCTCTCTCTCTCTCTCTCTCTCTCATTTTTAAGCATTTTCATAAAATAACGATGTGGTCTAATTATGATGTACTAGTATACGATGATGAGGCAGCCATGACACCAATTTTCGAGCATTTTTTGAAAACTGAGGTAAACTGTTTGATGATATGTATTTTTACATGTATTTACATAGGCTCGCTAATTCAAAATTTTAAATTGAGGGCATGGGCGGATCCAGATTTTTTTTCAGGGTTGGCCCTAAAATCCGAATTTAAAAAAAAGCCAGAAATTTAAGTGTTTGATGGGAAAGATCTGTAATATCATAATCGAATGTACCTCTCTCTCTCTCTCTCTCTCTCTCTCTCTCTCTCATTTTTAAGCATTTTCATAAAATAACGATGTGGTCTAATTATGATGTACTAGTATACGATGATGAGGCAGCCATGACACCAATTTTCGAGCATTTTTTTTGAATACCGAGATAAACTGTTTGATGATATGTATTTTTACATGTATTTACATAGGCTCGCTATTTCAAAATTTTAAATTGAGGGCATGGGCGGATCCAGATTTTTTTTCAGGGTTGGCCCTAAAATCCGAATTAAAAAAAAAGCCAGAAATTTAAGTGTTTGATTAAAGATTTGTCAGTGTTTCTAATTCATTTAGAAATAAAATATGCAAACTTGCACAAAATACAGGTAAAATTTCAGTACTAATTACTTAATTGGTTAATTATGTGATTCATGCAACCCCGTTATCTAAGTAATTATTCCTGTTCTTCCCACCTCAATTCCAAGCTTCAATATATATTTTTTACAAAAGTGGGAGAAACAGGAAGACACCAAAATATATGATTGGCGATAAGGTTACAGTAAACATGCAGTTTTTCTTCATGACGTCACCCTTGACACGCACCCTTAACCCAGCGTCATATAATACTATCATAAAATACATACCTATCAAAGTATATATATGGTTAAAAAGAATGAATCTTACACTTTATCATGCTTACACAAGATGATACCTATTACTTACACTAAGATGTATAGAAATGTGCTCGATAAAGGGGAAAATAGAGAAAATTTGACGGTACCGCGGGGCAACTTCTATTAATAGCGGAAACGACATCGTTCCGTAAACATTTGGGGAATAAAACTCATATCAAAGAAAGAGTGTATCTATATCAATAAAATATGAAAGTGAATTAGGGAATGACCGTGTAGTTAAGGAGAAAACAATATGACCATCAAAAACACTGAAAATCATGATGTCCCTGTTGGCGCCCCTTACTGTGGTAGACCCCTGTAATGAGCCCCAGCTCATTGCCTTTGAACACGTGTTTCAGAAAATGAAAATTTCCCATAATCTTGCAAATATCTTACAGATTTTAATGATACCTCATAATATTCCATTATTTTAATTTTCATGCATACAGTATGAAGATCAAGGCTCAGCTCTTAATTATTATTAAAATAAATGACCGGGGCCAAATCAGGTTAGAGATTATGCAAAACTGTTTATTGAAACCTAATATGTGAATCAATGGCGAGTGAAAGCGAGCCAGCGTTTTTTTTTTTTTTTCAGAATTGGAATACTCTCTATTAGAGCCTTTTTCGGTTTCATAACTCTTTGTGTCGCTGAGCAAGGTGTAATGCATATTGGTGTATATAGGAAAGTTATAAAGTTCTGGCAAGCGGAAGCGAGCCAGAGAAAATTTTTGAAATGCTGACGGCAAAATATTATCTAAAAGAAAGATTTCCAATACAAATTCATATTATATTTTTCAATGCTAACGCGCATTACATGTACGATAAATGCACTTGCTGTGTGTTGCATACCCGTAACAAAACACAAATTATGACATTTATTCTCTATTTAAAGAAAAAAATTAACTATGCTTCGATTATTCTAGTGGGGGGGGGATTCCGGACCCCACTCTCTGGATCCGCGCTTGGAGGGATCATAATGCATGCAAATAAAAGTTCGTATATGTTATACATGTATGTCATAGATAGATGCAGGTCAAAATAGACTATTGCATGCATGGAGTGGTCAGATTGTGGAGAGTTTCCCTTTGACTCAAAATATATCATCGGATGGCTACCTCGGGTATCTTGAATAATTGTTTGTGTTTCATAATTTGGGACGTAGCAATTTACCTTTTAAAGAGAAAGGAAGACTTGGGGGCATTTTCATAGCCGAAAATCCCTCTGCGGACAGTTAGGTTGGATAATTTTTTCTCTCTAACCATGCTTACCCGGTTGTATTAAATCTCGAGAAGGATTTTTTGTTTGCAAAAAGGTATCCCCTTCCCTACCCTAAAAATCAAATCGTTGCTACACTACCTTATAACCTTAATATATATTATATATAAGATAATTACATAAGCTTTAAAATTATAATCCGCAAATGCATGGTTTTGCTTTTTTAAAATACTGTTTTAAATAATGAAATTTGAATGACTCAGAAAGGAATACATAGTCTGGTTAATTTTTTATGGTGGCAGAAAGTCTTGAGTAAAGCATATAACATGGCGTGTGTTGAGGGGAAATTTCTAAATCACATATGTATCAATGAAAAAATCTGTCTATGCAAAACATTGTTCATAATAATAGTTTAGAATTTGATGTTATATCCACAAATCTCTCTCTCTCTCTCTCTCTCTCTCTCTCTCTCTCTCTCTCTCTCTCTCTCTCTGCGGATGTACAATAAATGAATCAAACGGTCCATGTCGCGGATACCCATAGAATACCGTCCATCCACAGGGATTTATCGCGCTTCCCGGTTGTTTGATGAACTATGGGTTATACATACATACATGTAACCCATTGCACGTACTTCAACCAATCGAGAAGCGCGATGAATCCCTGTGCGCCCATCTAATGTACGTCCGCATAATGTACTGTACACACCAAAATACAAACATGTATGTAACAGAAAGAAAGAAAACGGAAAAGCAAATTTATAGATGAGATTGTACAAAAGAGTCCATTACGTGTATTCTTTAAGGAGTCTGAATTTTCATTCATACATAAAATATGTACTCGTCCCTATACAGGAGAGAATCAAGAACCTCAACTGCCTGGGGCTCAAACAAAGGACAAGGTACAGTAAGGACCTTATTTGTGAATGAATTTGATCTAAAACAAAGGAGTATGAAGTCTACTTACCGAAAAACCTATATATCATACCATGCTTTATCGTTTCTATATATTTTAAGGTCAATTTTTAAGGTCAAGGTTATATGGCTTAATTAATCAAGGAAAAATAACGTAACCTTTATAGTATGGGATGTATCACTTGGTTGGCTGCAACCCTCCCACCTTCATCCTCCAAAATTGGCCTAACCTTGCAGCATTTATGTGTTCTATCAATTGAAAAAAAGTTTCATGGAAATATCTATTGAAAAAGTGATATTTTTGGAGGGATGACTTGCGAGGCCCGAAGAGTCGTTCGGTGGTTCGGGGTGCCCCCCCGAAAAAAAATTAAAAAATGAATGGGGCAGACGTGTATATGAATTGAAACTAAAAGTTATCATATCAATCACAGTGGTGGATTCAGGGGAGTGCGGAGGGGGCGTCCCCCCCCCCATCCGGCACTGACCCAAAATTTTCCAAAAAAAAACTATATTTTGGACCATTTTCAGTAAAAATCGGCAAAATTCGCCCCTTGACCCCCGGCAAAGGGGGCGCTGGATCCGCCACTGAATCAGTTTAACATTTTCTCAATATCAATGTAATTCTCTTCGGAAATGGACGGTTCAAGAAATTTGACCAGGGGTTCAGCCAATATTGAGAGATTCTGATTTTAATTTTGAAAAAAAAAATAAAATTGAATAAAAACCCGTAACTCCGCAAATTGCAAGGGCTAGATAAATTGCTATTCAAAATCGTGATTTGTCGCCGGGGTTCCCTCGCCCCCTAAACTCTCTACCAGCTGGGCTCGATCTGCCCTGGACCCACATGGGCCTGAATAAAGCGCCCACTCGCACTTGTGAGTTGGGGGAGGGATGGCAGTGGGGTATTTTTTTTTATTTTTCCTCGGGGGACCCCCGCCCCCACCTATCGGACTCCCGTATCTCCCTCGGGCCTTCGTGTTCGTATCTCGCATGTCATCCCAAATCCCCCGACAGTTTCTGGATCAGCACCCGTATCTCGCTATGAAAATCCCCTATACCTGCTAAGGCGAACATTTTTATTATGAACAAGAAACTACTCAAAACAGGTGAAGCTAGATCTATATTTAGACAAGGAAAACCCCGACCATGCAGTCAAGAAAGAAAAAACGAAGAAACGATCATTACGATGAAAACAAGGTTAACTGAGTACTCACAATCATATTTACAAGAATTTGAAAGGTTTAATGATATGATTGTTGGGTGATGCCTTCGTTTCAGTATCAAGTGGGTAATGTTTTAGATGTAACTCGAATTGCCTCTGACTAACAGAGTTACAGACTAATATATCTGATATATTAGCTGGTACGCTAAAAGCTGAACAGACCTGTTTTATTTTTTCCATTTTCTTAATTCACTTTCAATCAAATTGTAAGCAACCAACTTCAGTACTCTGCTGCATATTTACCTAAGATGAAGCGATTATTGTATCTTGGAGAAGGGGGGGGGGCTATATGTGTAAGTGCAAATAAGCCCCTTTCACATAACTGCGGTCAAGTTGTTTTGGACGGCAAAATAAGCACTTTTCCCGCAATATGGCGTCAAGGACAATCGATTTTTAACTGTGACGTAAAAAGTTAACGAAAGTCGGTACTTGCCGTCCACAAAATGCTAGTCACGCAGTTATGTGAAAAAGGCTTATAGGCCCATGATTATTTTTCAATTTTGAGTTGAAGTCTTCCATGCATGTTAAACCACTTGTACATGGGGGCAAAAATTGACAATAAATAGATCATTTTCAAATTACCACTAGACTTGAATTTTATACATTTCATGATCCAACATCACAACATTTGACATTATTTCTAGTAGTAGTAGTACATATTAAAAAATATTGTAAAAAATCATATAATTTTTGACATTATTTTTTTCTTTTTGACATCATAGATATGTTTTGACATCATAATAAGTAAGAAATAATGTCAAATGTTGTGATGTTGGATCATGAAATGTATAAAATTCAAGTCTACCACGTTTATGTAAAAATCTTCTATTCATTGTCAAATGACCCCCATGTGCGCATGATTTAAAATGCACGGAAGACTTCAATAATCAATGAATATTGAAAAATCCTATGATTTTCCTCTAAAACATTCCTATATTTGTCCTAAATTTTCACACACGATATACCTATTTTCCTATATTAAGTCCCTATAATAGGCCCTATGACCCATGATAAACATACCTGATAGATCTCAAAACATTCAATAAATGATGATTTGATCTAAATGAATTGTCATTGCTGAACTTTTAATAAAATATTGGGCATTAAGTACAGAAATACTTTTATATCTGTATTTTAAATTCAGGATCGTGATATGAATCGTATCCTGTACATGTAAATATTAAGATACATATCATACTGTGGGCTAAGCATATCATTGCAGCCATAACACAGTTGGGAATCAAATGAACTTACTTAAAGGTAATAATGGCACCAACGAAAATCAATTGGAGAAATTTATCATGTTTATTGCAGAAATTATTTTTAAAGAATTTCCTGTAGAATACTTTTTTTGTGAGTATAATGTAAGACTTTACATCTTTATACATAAAATCCTGCAGGAGTTCTTTTTTTTCACCAAAAAAATTCCTGCGGGAATATTTCTAAATAAATTTCCTGCAGGAATTTTTTCACAAAGCAGAATTTCCTGCGGGAAAAAATGTTCACATAATTTTTCCCGCAGGAATATTTTAAGTTCAAATTTTTCCTGCAGGATTTTTTTTCTCCCGCAGGATTTTACTTAAAAAAATTTTTCCTGCAGGAATTTTATTTTTCCTGCGGGAAAATTATTTTTCCTGCAGGATTATTTCATGAAATTTTTCCTGCGGGATTTTGAAATATCCCGCAGGAATTCATCAATTTCCCGCAGGATTTTGATAATTCCCGCAGGATTTTTCAATTTCCCGCAGGATTTTTTTGCAATTAAGGTGAATATCTCAGGTACCAGGTGTGCTGCAGGTTAACGAGATGCAGATTCCAACTATCTCAGGTACCCTCTATTCGATGACGCTATTGGTTTTGCTGTACCTCCAGCCCCGGGCGGGCGCAAAAATGAACTAGCGCGCAAGTTCATAATTATTTTGCCCACTGTTAAAGGACCTCACATTTACCGATATACGTTCCCCAGAATAAGACTACAAGGAGTCATCTTGGACATCTCTACTTTTCGTTTATTTCAAGCAGTTAGATCAGATAAATCAGAAGAGAAAACTAACCGTCCTTTCATTAAAGTAAGATTTGCAAACAAAGGTATTGATAAATTGAATCTTGGTCAAATTTTGAATCACAAAACTGTCACAGAAAAAATCTCACCTTATTTCAAAAGAAAAGAAACTACTTGTATTTCTAATAGCTACACACCAACAGTTGCATCTAAAATTTACAATTACAAACGATTCCTGTTGTGTATTGATTTAAGTAATCCCTCACTACATCCACTTTCTTGCAAATGTTCTTCATCGGATTTCAACTACTCTTCTTGTGGACACGTCTTTCTGCCCCTGAAATAATAGATAACCACAAATCAGCTCTTGCTTCCTTTGGCTTTGACACTAAAAATTTAGATTTAGATTTGCCATACTTATACTGCATACCTAAAATGCATAAGAATCCGTACAAACAACGTTTCATAGCTGGTTCCTCAACATGTTCTACCAAATCTGTATCGATCTTACTCACCAAAGTTTTATCTGAAATCAAATCTTGGCTTCATAAATATTGTTCGACAGTATATTCTCGCAGTGGTATCAACCAGATGTTGATTTTAAAGAATTCGAAGGAACTCTTAGAACATCTGAAATCCTCTCATTTTAGTAGAGTCCATTCGATCAAAGCCTTTGATTTTTCGACACTTTACACAACAATTCCTCATTTTAAATTGAAAGAAAGACTCGCAAAAATTATAAGTAATGCGTTTACAGGTAAGAACGGTATATAAAAAAAATTGTTGTTATTAACTATGACAAAACCTACTTTGTAAAAGAAAGGTCCGATTCTGAAAATAAGTACACTGAAACTGATATTATTCAGATGTTAAACTTTCTGATAGACAACATTTCTGTGGTGTTTGGAGTAAAGGTCTTCCAACAAATTGTCGGAATTCCAAGGGGGAACAATTGTGTCCCACTCCTTGCCGACATTTTCCTTTACTCGTACGAAGCTGAATTCGTTCAATCTCTGGTCTCTGAAGGGAAAAGATACTTAGCTTCTGACTTCAACTTCATTTAGAGATATATAGACGATGTGTTGTCCATCAATAATCCAAAATTCGCGGATTACCTGAGCAGTATCTATCCTTCAGCATCCTATTTGGACATCATGTTGTCCTACGACACTGATGGTCACATGAACACCTCAATCTATGACAAACGTGACGACTTCAATTTCAGAATTACAAACTTTCCTTTTCTGAGTAGCAAAATCGCTTCATCTCCTGCTTATGGCGTGTTCATATCTCAGTTGATACGCTATGCCAGAGCAAGTACGAAATACACGGATTTTGTTCTGAGAGCTACATGTAGGTGTCTTTCAGATGTGACCGACTAACATCGTCACTGAGGAAGTTCTACGGTCGATATGGGGAACTCGTCATACACTATGATGTCCCTCTCTCCAGAATGGTGAATGCTATTCTGTCATAGACCATTTGAACCATCAAACCAAAGTTTGTACTCTATGTCTTCCAAAATGGAAGTTACCGGATGTGACTGTTCTACCGAATTGAAGCGGCGGGTATTGCATGCAAGCAGGAGATGCTTACTCTTCGTGGGCACCTGGTTCACTCCTATTTCGGGAGTTCGCTTCTTTCTTATTGTGGAGGTTTTTGTTTCTTTGCTTTGGTTCCTTCGGTTTCTGATTTTCTGAAATATCGATTTTGTGCTGTATACAGGGATATGGTCACTATCCATATTTGTCATGGATAATGATCATATCCAAATACATAGTACAAAATCGATAATCTAGAAAATCATCAAAAAAGTCATATACTTCGTTCCCCTAATGCCTACATCGTTGGATGTCCAGACTCAGCTGCATGGCGTTAACATCCCGTGGGTCATAACTTCTGGACCTTAGCTTGAATAAACACCAAAGAAGTACCTAATAATCATTCAGTCTCAAAGTCGAGAAGGCAAGGCAAAATCGTGGGAATTCCCATCGAAACGGTTGCGAACCCCGGAATGAACAACATTCCTATGTGAGAATGCATTAGAAAAGACTATAAGCTGTAGTTGGCCACTAGAATGTGCATTCATATAAACTTGCAAATCAGTATTTACCAGCCTCAAACATAACGTCAGAAGCTTGCCACAAATAATTCACAAACTACACATTTTTTTTCGATAAGTAGTATTTATGCGTGGATTCATGTTATTACGGATTCATAGATTGTTTTCTTTCTCTTTCAGATCAATTCGAGAGCAACGGTCTTCGACATCTTTGTATTCAAGGACTTGAACGATGTAATATTCATGAACCAAATATTTTCATATTAGATGAAGATAGAGTATTCTACAATTTGACAACAGCCATAAATGATGAATTATGTCGGTTAGTATTGTTAAAGTTATAGTATTTCATATTCAAAATCTAGAATGATGCAATGAATAATACAGCACAAAATCGATAATTCAGAAAATCATAAACCGAAAGCATACAAAATCAGGATAAAACAGGAACCAAAGCAAAGAAACAAAGATATTAACCACATGAACAGAAGCAAACTCTTAATATGGGAATGAGACCAGTGCCCAGGAAGTGTCAGCATCGCCTGCTTGCATATAACACCCGCCGCTTCAAGTCAGCAGAATTGTCACATCCGGTTACTTCCATTTCGGAAGATACAAGTGCATGCAGTAGAATATATATACATTTATAGCACTATTGTGCTGGCTATATATTATATATGGTATACATATAATATATAAGATCCATTTGAATATTTTCATCGTAGACAAAGACATGTAATGTTTTAAGTTTACTTTTCTAACGTAAGATAAATTATTAATTATGCCATTAAGTACTTTTAATAGAATTTTGTACAAATCACGTATCATCTGTCACTATGAGGCAGCACTGTGGATCTTTAAAAAGAAATTGCTTTAAAGATAAAACCAGTAACACGACAATTTCAGCTATTCTTTTAAATAAAAATATTGAACCGACACATAATAATTTTATTGCATTTATGACACATATTTGACTGTGCAAGGTGCAAGGAAATACAAACTTGAAGTAGGAATTAGACTAGGAATACAAAATAATAACTTTCTCAGTGGCACAATCATTGTGTCACCATGCATAAAGCAGGATATGCTGAATCCTTCATCGTAGCTAGTCTCGTTTTTCAACTCGGTTTTCGGTTTATTATCAAATGGGATATTTTCATGTTTGCTCATCTCTTTGTTTTTGATATAAATTTACATATTCATTTGTGTGTTACTTGGACCCCTGCGATTTGCTGTCTTGTTTATGTAGCCATCTCACAGTAAGGGTGTTTTTTACAGAACAATTGAGCCTTCTTCGAGACAATGGGTAACCGGACAAGAGGGGAATTGTGCGCACGTAATCCGGATATCTGCAAAATGTGCTCCTTACGTAGAACATAGCCATTATTAGTTGGCAACAATTGCCTGCTGGTCTCCTTTGTTTATATCCATTCTCTTGTTCTTAGTGTTTTGATAAATTACAATGTCTGATGCATTTATTTAGTGTAATGCGCGTTAGCACATTTTATCAAACAAATACATTAGACATTGCAATTTATTTTTGCATAAAAACACAAAATAAGACACTTATTCGATGATACAACCTCATACAACAATGATTTATTTTTGCATAAAAAAACAAAATTGTCCACTTTATCTGTATATATGCGATCTTTAAGCCAGTATTGTAATGAAGGAAGTTATTCTATCATAAAGCGAATCCGTTCGTCTTGAATTTTTGGTGTAAAAATATTTTAGAATGGGACAGTTGGAGTTTTCCCATGGTAACTCATAGCTGATTGAATATGAATATAACGTCATAAATTAATGCGTTGTAATATAACCAGTAATTCATTAGACATTTAAGAATGAAATAGTTATATATAACTTATTTTGCAAGGATTTGTAACTATTTCATTCATTTCTAGTTTTGTTTGCTGAATGTTTACCCATTGCCTTTATCCGGTGAATCAGAGTTGCAGCGCTGTGAAATCATTTTAGGAAACATGCATTTTCAAAGGATGTGTACTGTTTTTACGGATTCATTTTCGAATTATCATGAAGAAAGTAAGAATATAAAAATCTGAATGGCATTGCCCAATCTTCAATGGTAATAATCTGCTGTGTTTAGGATATGAGATCAAACGAAAGAGAGCTGTTATAGCTGCTCTCACAGGAATATGACTCATTATTCATTTACCCCCCCCCCCCCCCCCCCCCCGAGTCAAACATCCCGAACGGTAGATATGTGTTTGACTGTGGAGGGGAATTTGAATTGGGGGATGGGGTTTGTACTCCTGATCCATTCGTTCGTGGTTGATGTCGAATTCTGTTGCAGCAAATTTGAAAATATAATCACTGAGAGAGGTAAGTGATTCATGGGGAAAAAAAATTAAGTATTGATTGGCATTTCTATAACATTGTTTTTCTTCTTTTTATTCCGTAAAGGGGAGAATTTTAAATTTGTCGACATTCAAATATTTACGCTACATCGTTATTAAAACGGAAATAAAGCACGACAGTCCTGAAAATTTTATCTCGGACAATGACAGTGGCTGTGCATATATTAACTGAAATCCCTAGATTATCATATCATCATTTTAGATAAATAACCATTTCAGGCTTGCAAGCCAGATGATAATTTGTATGAGGTCACTTTCTGATATACCTGGATGTTTGCAATCTGTCGAACAAGTGACTCTACCGTCCGATGTGATTAATAGTCTCCAGTCCAATTTGTGTCATGGTTTCGGAAGGGATGGTGAGTAAAGCTATCAATTCTACAAAGGAACTCTGTGGAAACTATTTATACATATAGTGTTGAATTTTATGTATAAATACATGTAATTGAATTGTACTCATATCAAGGATTTTGATTGGTCGTTGGAAGCTTACGCCAACTTCCGCTTGCCGTTTGTCGGAAATGCTTGCCGGAACTACTTTCGAAACTGAAAATACCATCGTGTGTAGTTGTAGTTTACTAATTTCCCATACTAGCCGACGTTTGCGTGACGTTAAACCTATTGTAACGTCAATATCTTCAAACGATATTCAAATATTATATATGGTTGATGCACGGCTAAAATCCAAAAGACAACACAATAAAATCCGCAATGTTATGGGCACAGAACATAATATTACCCACCGCACACCATTTCAAATCTGAAAACTTTGAATTGCCCCTTTGGAATACTTAGTCAAATTTCACAACACCAATCCATTATATATGAACATATGCAATGGACACTTATTTCTTTGAAACTTTACATTATTTCCTCTATTAAAATTGTTGTATTAGGGAACATTGTTTAAATGTTTAGAATTATTCATTCCTTAAAGCGACGTTGCGATGCGATTCATGGAAATTGCACGTGACCAACCAGAATTATACAAGAACACCAAAGTAAGATCGCATAAACAACGTGTTACAGCAGCAGAAGTATTCGAACGTTGATAAATTCTCCCTACGTTTAATACTTGACACCACAAAAGACGACCAGATTTATAGTAATATAAATATAAAATTTTGAATCGTATGGAAGTGGAGTTAAACAAGTATAAAACTACTGTGAAATCAGTTATTTTCATGGGACCCAATTTTCGTTGATTCGTGAAATCAACTTCGGTTGATCGTCTGTCTCTTAAACGCATTTGAAATTTTCTGTGACAATTCTTTTTTGAAATTCCTAAAACGTTGGTCCTGTAGCGTCATATCCAACCCATTCTGCTACGTCTTTTGGTACATTTTATGGACATAATATTTTTCATACTTTTTGGCCATTTTACATTGTTTAGACTGAGGATCACTGACGAGGGTTTAGTACCAGTAACGTGCAGGTCTGGTCCATGCAGTAAATTTATCAGGTCTTAAATGATGCTATTGAATTTGAAGACGTTTAACATTCAATATTTTCGTGGGGATGTGATTTCTTGGATTTCATTAATTTCATAAATGGTACTGAGCCCAAGTTTTTGAAGGGCTTGACAAGTCCGAATGTGGCGTTAATTAAAGTTCCTCCACGTCAACTGGCTTATTGCCAACTATGATAAGATGTCGATGAAATGTGACATTATTAAAAGCGAATTTTCAAGGTTGGCTTGTGACGAATAGTTGTAAAACAGTGTTGACAAACATTGCAATTAAAAGCAATTAACGCATGTGCCCATCTTGTTGAAAGCTGTAAACATTTATACATTGACGTCAATCGCCTGTAAAGTATGCATGTTTGTTTTGTCATTAAAAGTTGTTTCAATTTCTTAGTTTATGTACAATTATTCGTTCGGGATGTCAATTCGTGGATGAGGCTATCATCGAAAACCACGAAAATTGAGCCCACGCGAAATGTAATGATTTCACAGTAATTTGTCAGGACGAAGTTGAACGTCATAAATGTTTTATGTCGAATAACAACTTTGTTATTTGGTCGATAGGTAAGGGCTACAACTTTGTTCCTTTTGGATTGCAAACATTCCAATTAAATTGTCAGTACAAATGGTTTGTTAACGCACGACCATTCTTCTAAAAGGTGCCATCATGTAAGGCATGAAGGTATATGCACACAAACACATCATCAATTAAGATAATTGAATTTATTCTATCGGGAGAATTAAGACATAAAATGTAAGAAAAATACCAACCAAAAAAAACCTATTTCTAGAGAGACAGATACCTCTCACTTTATGTAAGAATATTCAGTCTATTCGATCCTGATATTGATGATATAGGCGTTTGAACAGGTCTATTGGATCATTTACATAAAGGACCAGAGCCACGAAGGGCGATATCGGCCTATAGTTTTCGTATATTTTCAAACGCAGACAATGTTTCTAAATTATCAATAAAAGGAAAGGAGAACATTTTGTCTTTCGAAAACGTGCGAAGTTGTGAGATTCCGGACATGTCTTAAGAAGATATAGAGCACAAAACCAAGCCAGGTTTTGCATTTCCGGTATTTTTGTGAGATATCATGAAATTTGATCGATAATTTCGCATAGTGCCGGACATTCTACCAAAAAAATAATTATATTGAAATATTCTTTGATTATACATGTGATTATTTCGATGAAGAATTTTATGGTAGAAGGTCCGGTCGAAGTCGAAAATTAAACTTTTATGAGTTCTCTGTTGGCACATTTCTTGACAAATTGTTCATCAAAGATGGTTAGAACGTCATGATAAAGACTTCCCAGACGATGAAAATGAGACGTTGTATTCCAAGATAGGTAGTAGATAATCTAAAGGCTTTTAAAATTATGTAAAATTTTATAAATTTGGCGTTTGATTACTTTTACATATATTTCAAACTATTCCAATCCTTATGAAAACTGCTCTATAGTAGATAATATTTGTGACGTCATTTATACTAATGACGTCATCAAAATTGACGTTTATTAATTTCCTGAAATGTCAAGTTGAGCACTCGAGAAGTTACGATACGTACATGTATTTTCGTTATACTTAAATCTTTTGAACCACTCTATGTCTTCCCTGTATATATCGGTATGTATACACGTGATGCTACGAGGAAAAAATAAAAGAATAATTTAAAGAAGGCATATACAATGTATGTGGGATCACTGGGATGTTGGGGGTTTCGGTTTATTTGTTTGTTATATATATGTATGTTATCTCCTAAACTGTTCCTAATACGGGAATAAAATATGTAAACAAAAAATGCATCGGCTTTCTAGAATTATCCTATACGATAGAGTAATTGGAAGATGAGGGATAGAAAACGTGATTGAAATGATGAAAATTCGAAACATAAAAGAGAGACGTAATATGAATGCAGCATAAAGGAGAAAATAGATCGACACCCAAGACGAAACATTTATGATCTTATTTCCTTAAGTAGGAGGTTGGGATTTTTGAAGACAAAAAAAAAAAAAAAAAAAAAAAAAAGATGGAAAACTTTAAACCAAATGATTAATTTGAAATAGATGATTGACGAACGATATATCGAACCAGCGAATTTTGATTGAGGTTCAGACTATTCTGGATCAATTCTCTGTCCGTTTATTTTGATGTAATATAAAGTCCAGCGCCCAATATAAAGGATTACAGGGGATAGGAGACCGTGATATAATTATTTATTTAAACAATTTCGTGTCCCTGAAAATAAATTTTATTGAAAACGTAATATTTATTCCGATGCGTCTTGGTTGAAAAAAAGGAGACATAAAAAGTTTTATTAGAAAATATGCAGTAACGAACATAATATTGTCGAATTTGTAAAATTAAACCTCCACATATCTCTATCGAAAAACACAATACATTGTAGATGGCGCCAACGAAATGAATTAGAGCTGCGCACCCTAAATTAAAAATGACGTTTTCAAACGGCTATATAGCTGCGAATGTATGCGTTAGATTCGCCTGAAAATTTGAATTTATACAAATGAGAACGTAAACTGTCATATGAAAAGAAAGATTTTGTCAAATTAAATAATTTTCAAGGACACCGTACCTTTAAAGTGTAAGTTATAATTAAAAAGCTTTATAATCAAGTTCTGAAAAAAAATCACGTCATTAAAAATGTTGACCGCAAAAAGGGGAGAGTCGAGAACATGCTCCCCTTCTCGCCCTGGCCTTATTCCTCCCGTTAGATTCGCCAATTATCCGATATTGCAAAAAATGTGAGAAAAAAAATTGATTCTTCAAAAGTACGCGAACGCTGCACAATTCATAACGTTCGAACATTAATCACCTTTACTACGGTCCATCGTTCCAGAAATTAATAATGTTGTGCATCTATGACATTGTTTTGTCACATTCATGGTACTGTTCAGGCAGATTTGGATCGGTGGTTTTCTTAATCGTCTAACATACCTAAATTTTCATTCCTCTTAGCGCGAATCATTACGTACATGTATTCGTATTTCATATCTTGATCTCTATTACACGCTGTATTATTGTAACGATAGTCGCGGACATCGTCGCTATCGTCTCTAAAATATCCAACTCGCCGACTATCGATTCTATCTCTGAGAATCGATTAATCGGAGTAAATACACTTCTTTGAAAAATGTTCTCTCGTCACACAAAATGACACTTAAATGTATCAGAATGGGAGTCATGATAACGGATTCTAGTTTAGTTATGAAACGATTATCGCTGACGATCGATTGTCGGTCGTTGAATGTCCAGCGATGAACATTACTAATCGATGTTGAAAATCAAACGCGATTGTCGTCGACATTGCTGATTTCCGGATTGCCCGATTTAGTATCTTGGTTTTGATAAATTCGTGTATTTCCCTTTTTATACTATTATTAATTTCCTTGTATTTCAAAGTACATACTAATGTATGACATTTTCTGTTGCATAGTATTCAAGAAAAAGAAGCTTGAACGAATTGATAGGGTATTCATAGTAGTTGTGATCGAAAGTGTTAAACTCAATAAAACAATTTTATTCAAAGAAATAATGATTTGGTGTATATTTCAATTCATTGTTGGTTGCAAAATGAAAAAAAAAGTTTTGAATTTTCCGATTATGATAATAATGGGTTATGCCCATCCGATTATTTCCGCTTATCGATTATGATTTAACTTTCGATTGCCCAACACTTATACTAGCACATACATGTGAGAAGAGTCACACGTATTTCTCTAATCAATAATTATATATGTCATGATAAGAACGGGAGCATGAAAAGTAACTTAAAATTAAAATACGAAATACGAAATATTCAATATGCAACCATCGTTTTTTTCTCTCTATTAAGTCCGCTACCATTGACCCGATTGGGACCATTCGCTTTTATGTTAAAAATAAACCAACCCCTCTAATTCCTGTATCTTACGCACTGATTTTAAAAGGAAAATCATGCAATGAATTAAGACATTATTTTTCTCAATTTTCAACTCGAGCTTTAGCTGTACTTATTTATATTGAGTCATTGACTCATCTGCACCGAAGTGTAGGGAAGGTGTTTTCAATTTATTATCTCTGTCTAGTCCAGCAACTGACCGCGAAATTGGATTAAAATCTGATACGTGTAATTTGAGCCTACTAGTTTGAAATGCTTAAAGATGTCAAATTGAGTCAAATCAATGTTCATCTTCATACACCGCTGACAGTGGTGTATCTACGGCAAAATTAAGTGGATGCATTAAATATCTAGGTCTGCAGCAGATATAGAACCGTGTTTTGATGTTGTACAGGGGTATTCACTTTTGATTGGAGATGATCTGACAACTTTATTGCGAGAAAATCTTTGAATTTAACGGTATTTCAGAAATTGTCGGAAAAAATGAAGAAACATACATAGTATGCCTTTATCTGATAAAGCCTAACACTTTTCTAGGACAGTTGGGACGTATCGGATCCGCGATTCGTGAAGATGGTAAACATGAAGTCTAATTTTTTTCATATAATCATAAATAATGACATCAATTTCTTCTGGAACGATGCAGCTTACATCTAACGCGATTTAGACAAATACAAAAAGTGAAAAAGTAAAAGTATTACATAGAAGACATGCATACTGTAGTTCCAGGACGAACATTTTCAGCCTGTGATTTCGAGCAAAGGCAAAACTAATACGGACTGT